>OY744475.1:190865146-191478414 GCA_963556175.1 Tipula confusa | reverse complement strand
AGACCGCTACTTTTGCTCTTAATAGCCCTTATATCAGTTCTAAAAATGCTTCTAGAGGTAACATTACATATAGCAACTACCTCTAAAAAGCAGCTCTAAGAGTGCTTTTAGGGCAATGTTAAGAGAACAATTGTTGCTTGACTATTTATAGGGCGCTTACTTAATACCAATAATTTGTAATCAAACTAGTCAGTGGTGCAGTCATGTAGTTTTAAGTATCCATGACTAATAATCGTATCAGATTCGACCAAATCGACTCACATACCAAAAATTATTTATTTGAGCAACCATCGGTATTAAAATATTAACAAGGACGCTTCTACCATTCAAACCTGTGACTTGCGCAGAGTATGCAGGTTTATGCACAATTTCTACAAGGATTTGTTTATTCGTGGCTACCACCGCTTCCATAACTTTATAAAATCTAGAGCGATATTTGCCTTCTCAGCAACCATATCCCTTTTTTTCATTACATCAGCCGTACTATCCATAATCCGTAATTTACAACCATTACAGAAATATTGAAAATTAACTAACATTCCAAATGATTTTAAGGCCTCTACTCCAGCCACAACGATCAGTATGGAATAGTTTATCACAGTAAATACAGCAAACAATAGATTTTTTCAACACATACGTCACTAGACTTCGATACAAGTATTAAAATCACATGATACTTGTAACACATGATACTTGTTGTGTTGTCCAATGAAGTTTCCTTCTTTAATGAAGTAATCAAAGAGCTATATTTGGTATTATAAATACTTGTGGCAAAAAAAAAGTGAGACAGAGCACGAAGGACAAAAAAGTCTGTTAGAACCTCTAATTTTAAAATTAATTTTAGTTTACCTGCTTTCAAATTTCTCAGTTCTTAACTATATTATGACATCTTCAATAGTTGTTTTTTACTGCCACAATTTCCAGAAAACTGTAGTAAGCCTATAAGAATTATGTCCTACTCGAAAATTTCGTCAATGCACTGTGAAAATTATGACATAATTTAAACAAATTATGTAAGTTGATCTTTAAAAACTGTGACACATTTCCGGGATAAAAAATTTCGATTGTTGCCAAAATTTACAGTTTTTACTACCTACTGTCTATCAAAGCTGTACAAAATTTGACACAATCGCAAATTTCTAAAATCCAGAAACCAAATAACAATCGATAGGCAACCCAAGCTGTAAAAATTATGCCAAAATCGAAAAATTGTAAAATCCTAAAAATCTATGATAGCAAGTTTTAAATTTCCAAAATTCAGAACACATGATGGTAAGTACGCTTTTATAGTTTTGGCCAATTCTTGATTGTCAGAAAAGGTTAACCGATTTGGACATATACATATGGTCATAATAGGACTTGATATTCTCGAATTTTACTTCTTGTTTTAAAATACGAGCAACTATAATGAATGAAATAAAATTGTCTACAGCTGAACTAATTTCCGGCCAGCTTTAGACTACCAGTAGAATTTATTAAGACTATTTCGCAGATATACTAAAAGCCTCAGAAAATTTAGTAAAGATTAGGAATGAGGCAATAACACTTCTTCAGTTGAGTGTAAAGTAATTTTTTACACTGTATATATCTTTACCCCATAAAAGTATATATCCTATGTGAAATTCTAGTTTATTCACGCATGCAGTCAACTGTCACCCGAGTTAAAAAAAAACAAACAAAATTTCACCTCAAATATTTACCGAAAAACTTTGTTGGACATACTTCCGTTTTGTATGTGACTGACCATCAATCATTCATCGAGTTGTTAAACAAAAAAATAAAAATTTGTTGTTGGAGAAAATTTGTCGTAACAATTGTTTTTGTATTTAAGAGAAAAACTGTGAAACAAACGAAAAATTAATTAAATATGACCAAGTCATTGAAATTGTGAAACAAAAACGTCTTAGTCATCAAAAAAAAAATGTTCACCTCCGCAACACCATAAGACATGCATTAATAAAATGATTTTGGTTTTGTTACGTTATTGATTGCTAACCGTTTTACACACAATTCAAACATCAACCCAAATTTCTAAAAAAAAAAATACTTAAGTTCGATTACTTAAATATAAGATCAGTTAGATTTCTTTACATAAATTAAAACAAAAAAAAATCATCGGTGTTATCAGATACTGCAAAGTCATGATCCATTTGAACGATTTTTATTTTTTAGATTTTCGTCTATAAGCTATAAGGTAGGCTACCCGAGTTGACTTTATATATACAGAAACAAATATTATAATCAATGGAACGGTGTACACGGTGTGGCTTTTTATCATTTGTCTGATCAATCATTTTTTTTTTGTTGTTGTTGTTGGTCAAATTCTTGATTTCGCTTAACACTTTGATGATTCTAATGGAATGAAAATGTAAAAATTCGAAACATCGAAAGTTAAGAGAGAAGAATTTTTATGGTTCGTTTGGTCGTTGTTTGATTAATGGTTTTGATAGAAGTTAGGTTTTTGATAGGTTTGTATCATGATTCAATTGGAATAGTTTTTTTTTTGTTGGTCTTATTTCTGCAGGATGTCTTATGATTCATCTAAATTTTTAAGAGTTTCGTATTTAAATATTAAATTGGACAGAAAATATTTATGTTCGACATATAGTCAAACAGTCTATATAGAGATGTGTATAGATAAAAAAAAAATACTCATGCCAATATTGCATACGTCATTGTTATGTCAATTTAACATGTTTTGAAAATAAGGATTAGCCTTATTCTTGCTTAATGATCAACACTTAAATTTATTTTTCGTATGCCGCCCGAATCAGCTGAAATGTGTTAGAACACTAAACACAACAGTATACAGGATGACTTTAAAGCTTAAAAAAAAAAAAAAAAAAATTAAATTTAAAGTGTAAACGTGTGCAATTATATGGACATGAGAGCGATACGTAACGAGACATAGATACATATACGATTCTTTCACCAAAATTATTTACCTATAATCTTATACATTAATTTAGAGATAAAATCAAAAAAAAAATAAAAGTCACAAATGGATTTCAAAGAAATCAAGTCACAAAATAATGAAAACAGCATCAACCGCGACAACAAAAACGTTAAAAAAAAATTCGTTGAAAATATGCTCGTATGAAGAGATTAATAGTAGACCCAAAAATTATGTTCGCATTTTTACGATTTTATGTTATCTGGGTTTAAGACTTTGACAGTTTTATTTTGTTTATATGTAGTAGGCTCTAGTCGTTTATTTAATTTTTATTTGACATTTTTTCACACAGAATATTGTTTTATTTATATATAATGTTGCAGAGATGAGTGAATATAATAGAAAAAATTAAAATGTCAGATTTACATTTTGTTTCGGCATTTGATCGATTTATTAATGGAGTGAAAGTGTGCAACAGAAGAAATATAGGTATTTCAATGTTCAGAACTTGACAGATTGTAAAGAAAAATTGACTTAGGAAAATGTGGCTACTTTTTATGACATCTTCGTTTTTTATGTCCTTTACGAAAGAAATATTGATATCAATTTCAAATAGAATAGCTTTACTCACACAAGGCATAGAAAGAGAGAAATCAGGTGAAATCAAGAGCCCAGTAGAACTACAATCTTTAGCTATTTGCTATCAAAAGCGAGAAGTTTAAGCGTGCACAAATAAATTGAAAAGGAATCGTAAAGCAATGGAGGCTTTTCACCAACATGATACTTCACCAACAATACAATAGTATCTCCTTCCCAGGTACGCCTTGAATTTAATGCAACAATACCCCCTCCAAATGTCAATCTAGGGTATGAGCAAGTAGTGCTAATCTTCCAAAACACACACCAGTCCAAACAAATAGCACTGAAAACCAGGCTTATTTTGAAAAAGATACCCAACTTGAAATACCTTGATGTATTTCAAGTCGGGTATCTCATTCAGTGATGAGTGTCTCATTCAATGAGCTGTCTCATTCAGTGATGAGTGTGGTGAAGTTCCGGTTGAGAGATTTCTTTTCAGAGTGAAAAGTATGGCTGGGTGCAACGGTCTTTCAAGTGCATCTCTGGTTAAAATTTTAAACGTCTTATTAAAAGGCAAAGCAAGGGAGTGGTTCTGGATGTATATGGAAAAAGAGAGAAGAGTGAATTGGGAAGCATTATGGAGTGCTATGTTTCATTGCCTAGGATAGACGCACAAATGCCGATATTAGGCAGACTTTAGAAAGACGAAGATCAAAAAAACGTTTCTTGATTTTTACAATGACATTTTGTCGATGTCGCTACCATTACAAAACCCAATGACCGAATCAGAAACAATCAATTTACTTGTTCGAAACATGAAACCAGGGCTTCAATCTAACTTTGCAGATCAAACTTTTAATAACATCTTAACACTAGTAAATCGTTCAATAGCTGTTAAGAATACGTTGAATTGCATTGGGTGAATCCCTGAATTGGTCTATCAATCCAGACGCCAAATTAATGAGCTCGATGGGAATTGTGATTATAATGATATGAGGTCCAATTCGGTGAACTGTTTTGAGCTGTCAAACAACTACAACTTGGTATGTGCTATATCGTATACAAATATTCCAACACCAAATGCAAACAATCATCGTGGCCGAAACCCCTGCTGGAATTACGAAAGCAATACTCATTGCTTCAAAGACTGTGTACATCAAATCGACCACAAATTTTATTTTGGCCGTGAAGCCAAAAATTTTATAAAATTGAACTGTTAAGTGTGTCAAAACGCTAGAGCTATGGCAAACTATCAGAGAGGTGTCAGAAATACGGAGTTCTGACACATCAAAAGCAACCTCCAAATATTCCAAAACTAGAGATGACAGATTCTTTAACCAACACGGACCCCGAGTTCTACAGAATACTTCAGATCAAGCCATATCCATAGAAGCACATAATTTAACCAAATCAACTCAGACCAATTTCAATCAATACCAAGGCCAACCAGCAAGATGTCAAAACCATTTAAAACGAAGTTTGGACTTTTTTTAAATGAGACAGCAAATAAAAACAAATTACAGAATCAACAATTATGAACAGGGCTGACAACAGACAAAAAAAACACCATATCGCGGCCTGCTAGACAGTAGGGCTAGTATTTCTGTCCTTGGTTTTGGATCCGAACAATATGTGAATGAACAACAGCGAATCCTCGGACACACAATCGCTAAAGTGTCGTATGGCTGAAAGACTAAATCAATGAGGTGGCAAATTGCTCCAAACCTAACATAAAAGTTATACCTAGGAATAGATTTCCGGGAACTTTTCGGACTAGTTCCACTAATGGTGAAACAGGGATTAGGTAGAACGCCTCTTTTTGCCCATTGTATTAATGTTGAAAATGCATTACCAGTTTCAAAACAAAGATACTACCCAGTATCACCCAAAATTTAGGAATATGTATCGGGAATTAGATTGAATGCTACGTTTAGGAGCGATTGAGGACAGAGCAAGCTCTTGGTCATCCCAGTTACTCCCGTAAAGAAAGCGAACGGGATGGTACGTCTATGTCTCGATGCCAGGAAGCTTAACTAGGTTACGCTGAAGGACGCTTATCCCTTACCGGTGGTCGACAGGTTGCTAGGTCGTTGGGATAAAACCCATTATATAAGCACCTTCAACCTAAAGGATGCCTTTTGGTAAATACCCCTCGAAACTTCGTCCATAAATAAGACAGCCTTCACCGTACCAGGGCACCACTCTAACAGTTTTTCGTTTTGCCGTTTGGGCTGTGTAATGCATGTGTCGGTTAATGCACAGGGTAATCCCTCACCATCTACACGACCACGTATTTCTTTACCTTGATGACCTATTAATGGTATCAGATACTTTCGAGGAACCTATATCACTACTGTCTGAAGTGGCCAGATTGTTAAAGTTAGCAAATCTGACCATGCATATAGAAAAAAGTCGGTTTGTTCTACGAGAGACACAGTATCTAGGCTACGTGATTGGTGAGGGGTGCCTCAGATTGGATCCGGAGAAGGTTCGAGTCATAGATGAGTATCCCGATAAATGTTCCGAAAACTGTTAAACAGATCCGCAGATTTCTGGGGATGTCCGGCTGGTATCGTAGGTCCGTCCCGAATTATTCAACTTTGGCTGCCCCATTTACAGATCTACTTAAAATAGAAAAAACAAAATATTTAATACTGACGCACAGGATGCGTTCAATAAGCTGAAATACGCACTGGTCAATGCACCAATTCTAGTAAATCCAGATTTTTCAAAGCACTTGATGACGGAGAAGAACACCCCATTGCTTTCATATCACATAAATTGAATAAAATACAAAAGAATTACAGTCTGATGGATCAGAGAGACCTAAATGGGAGGTTTGCAAGATGGTTAATAAAATTACAATCTTCCAACTTCACAATTGAGTAGAAGTTATAGATTTACCATCATGGAAACTAGTTATACCCGAGTCTTTAACATCTTTATTGATTGAGCAGGCACTTCGCATCAAGGCATTGTACACACGGTGAAAATATTAAGGCTGTATTATTTCTGGCCTGGTATGGCATTGCAAGTACGAGATTTTATACTTACATGTGAAATATGTAAGTGCAAAAACCCAACTAATTACTCCACCAGACCAGAGGGCAAAGCTTTTGAGGTATTGCGGCCGTGACAGCGACTTTATTTGGACTTTCTTGGCCCATATCCAAGGACAAAAAATGTAAACCTATTAACGCTATAGTTATCATCTACTTATGTAAACTATATCAACAATTAAGAAATATTGTCGACTAATCTAACTGGTCCAGTTGTATCTCATACTGATGATGATGTCATTACAAATCATATTCAACCTAAACGAGGTTACAAGGTCAAAAATATCATTACCGTGTATATTGTCAAAATACATAAACAATCAAGTTCATAAAAAACAAAACACTTAAAGAAAGTTTAGGTACCAGAACCTAAAATGAACCAAGTAAATTCGTTCAAGTAGTTATAGAATTTAAAAACGTCAATAGTTTTGTAGGTAAGACTCATCAAATATAATCTGATTGAAACGAACAACAAACAATTAGCTAACTACAATGATTTGGCAACATCATTAATGTACATAAAAAAAGAAGTGACCATAAATGTTTACCTTGGAGAACCCCAGACCATACTTCAATCTCTCCGATCATGTCTTTGACGTAATAAAATGATTATGTAAAATCGCAAGATTAGTACCCGTTAAACATCCGAGAAAGAAGCCGAGGCAGCCAAGTGTTTTCGTTGATCTAACGTCCTTAACGAATGATTCAAACATCTTAGAAAAACAAGATATTATCCCAATCCCACGGTAATTCGTTACAACATTGTATGGGCCACTTTTATAAAACAGAACAATGTAAGAAAAAGTCCAAGTTTCAAGGAAAATTTCATATTAAAAGGAAAACCTCGTATTAAACAACAGACAAAGGGGCGGAAAACCCAACTACTCAGTGCCGTAGAAAAGAACCCGTCAAACCATCTGGTTCAGAACCTATAAAGACATCGATTTTATCACGTCTTATTAAGAAAACCCAATTTTCGAGTTACCTAGGGAAATCCTAAAATCCTGAACCAGTTAGTACCCGTATCAAACAAAAATAAATTGAAACCTGAGTGTAGGAGATACTCGAGCAACCTGCTATATCATCACATACATCAATTTTATATGAATAATCCAAATGCTTGCCTTGACTGCTTATGGTATATTATTATTCTGCACAGCTCCAATATAGGTCATAAAATCATAGAAAAGTGCAGAATAGACCTCTGTGCTAAAAAGACCAAGTAGTTAAATGGC
This sequence comes from Tipula confusa, assembly GCA_963556175.1. NCBI lineage: Eukaryota > Metazoa > Arthropoda > Insecta > Diptera > Tipulidae > Tipula > Tipula confusa. The sequence goes on along the minus strand of OY744475.1, from coordinate 191,470,648 downwards.
AAGTGGATAGAATTAAAATCAGCGGTCAGACATGTCTCTTTATACCAAAACTATGATGTCGTATTCAAATTAAATAAATAAAGTCCCGAATCGCTGCACAGGAACATAATAATTTAGATATTTCAGAGTGATATATAACTTTGCAGTCACTATCACTTTTAAATGATACGAATACCAAAAATGATTGACCCCGTTTATTGGGTATCATTAAGAAACTTTATTTAAAGGTAAACTATCGGAGAACTGCATATAGGCAGCAACGATTGTAAACATTGATTATGTTCACATTAACTACGTGACCCAAATTAAGAATTAGGCGTTCGGTTGTCCTGTAATGAACAAAAAATTCAATCCACTTCCTTGTATTCTGAATTTGTTGATTCAGCGAATCACTGCCATAATTCAGACAACCGTTACAAACGAATATATATATATATATATATATATATATATATATATATATATATATATAAATATATATATATATATATATATATATATATATATATATATATATATATATATATATATATATATATATATATAGGCATCCTGTGTTAAACTTTGGCCCAATTTTGCTAGGATTCCTACATATTGTAAATTTCAATTTACCTTTGCAGTAACTAACTTATAATGCTGTTTAGAACTATATAGGAATTGCTAGATCATCTAGTTAGCCAATCCGAATACAAATTAACTTTACCTTCCATTTGATTTTGAACTTAGAAGTTACCTTGGAAAAATATCCAATTATGTAAAATATTTATTCAATTAAATGAGCTCAATGAGTAGGAGTGAAATAGAAATCGAACTTATATTCTTAAATAATCAGTTAGCGCTATTAAGCATAACCAACCCATCTAGACCCAAAATAAAAGAAACATTACAACGGTTAGTTAGTCATCTATACTCGTATAACGACGTATCAAGTCAAAAAACACCAAAACAACATTAAAATTGATTGATAATTTGCTTGATACAAAAACGAATTTGAACGCTGATATAAATCTTTAATTTTCAATGTATCTTGTATATGGTTCACTGTGGTCGAGGGGCACTCGTATGTTTCATTATATCGTTAGATTTCAACAATTTGATTGTCGTAGGTGGTGACTATAAGTGGATATAGATCACTGCCCGCTGACAATCTTTACCACTCAATACCTATAGCTTTGCGTTGTTTCACTTTGCGTTTTTTACAGTTGCGCCACTGCTAGATTAGAACAAATATTTGTTCTGCGTTTTTGTATCATCAAAGTTGCATTTTCGGGGAATTCCCATTTTATTAAATGATTCTCTTAATTTTTTACTGTGCCATAGTGTTTTGTTATGTAGCGTTAGTTGTAAGGTAGACTCTAAAAGCATGGTTTACATAATATAAAGGATGTTTTTTTAAAACTATTGCCATGGAAATAAAATTTGATATGCTACAACTATTTTTTTGAAAAGACGGAGACAGCTGTAGAGATAGCTAAAGCATTTGGTCTGGCTGCCACTACAACCATCCAAGATCGAAATGGAAATAAAATACGGGAAGCTGTAAAATCAGCAAGAACCTTAGATGCGAAGATAATGTCTTGTGCAAGGAATGGATTAAACTGTTTGCTTATAATTTTAAATCAAAACCAGGTTGTGTGCAGAGAATTCTATTTAATCGGAAAAAGCGGAAAACTCATTTGACAGTATAGAAAACGAATCATTGTGTAACGAAACTTGAACCACCTATTTTAATAACAAACATGAAAAATTTAAAGCTAGTCAGGTTTAGTTGAGAGATTTATGATTGGCACCAAACTTCATAGTGTAGCACTTAAAGAAAACTGCTAGTGCTGATATTTTAAAAAAAACATTTAAAAAAAACCTGCACCGAGACATCGTAAGTTGAACAATTTGCCGAATTTATGCAATATTTGTCATATTTGTCTTATGCAATATTTGTCATCGCATCTATGTAGACATGTGCAAAATCTCGCATTCAAGACATTTTATATTTGCGTACATTTGCAACGCAATGAGTCAACTATATTTTCAAAACAGTATTTGGACATTGATAGTTGAGGAATACAAAGCATTTATCATTTCCATTGAATTTTTGTGTGATTTAGAAAGTTACCCATTTCAAAGATTTGCAAAGTTTCAATCACTTTTGCTCTAACGAAGGAAAGCACTATTGGTACACGTTTGAAGACAAACAAAATAGACCAATCAGAGTGATGGCTAAAAACGTTCATTACACATATAAAATAGAAAAGATAATTGATGACTTAAAAGCTCAGGGATTTAAAGCTGTTGATGCATCAATTCAATTAAAAAAACGGGATAAAACACCTCTTAATATGTTTATGTTGACCTTCGATGCCGATAAGATAATCGAAAAAATATATCAAATTAAGTACACTTTAGGATGCAAAATGATTATACAGCCTTTAAGAAGGTCTAAGCTTATACCACAATGTCATCAATGCCAAGCGTATGGACATACACAAAAGTACTGCAATAAGGAATCAAGATGTGTCAAATGTACTGGAAAACATCATACAAGAGATTGCGTACTACCAAAAAATGGGCAGGCCAAATGCGTTCACTGTGGAGAAAATCATCCCGCTAACTATAGAAGATGCAGTGTTGCTATTGAATTGCAAAGCATCAAGTTTAAAAGAATGAATGAAAAAAATTCAAATTTAAGTAGAAAACCAACCATTCGAAAAAACAAGCCCGAAGTAATACGACGAAAAGTATCGGAAATTCCTCGGGAAGAAATGAGCAATTTGACTTACGCTCAAGTATTAAGGAGTAAAGTAAATCAAAGAGAAACTACCCAAAGTGAGGATATTAGTCAAACTCTTAAATTGATATTAAGTAAACTTAATACGTTTGATGAGCGATTACACATAATTGAGTATACAGCTAAGGGGGCTATCCCTAAACAGAAAAATGGATAATGATCTTAGAATTATATGCTAGAATGCCAATGGACTAATGCAACATCAACAAGAATTGCAGGTGGTCTTGGAAATAGAAAAAATCGACATATGTCTTATCACGGAAACTCACTTTACTAGACAATCAAATATTAAATTTAAAAATTATCAAGTATATAAAACTAATCACCCAAAAAACACTGCTAAAGGAGGTAGTGTTGTTATAATTAGGAATAATATCCACCATTACGAAGAGCTGAAATATGAAACAGTTGAAATACAAGGAACTGTTATTAAAAGAAATAAAAGCAGGTGTACCGCAGGGCAGTGTATTAGGACCGATTTTATATTTATTATACACGTATGATCTACCTGAATTAGAAAACAACACAGTGGCGACTTTTGCTGATGACACTGCGATCCTAGCTGTTGGAAAAAGCAACGAAGAATCAACACAAAAATTACAATCAGCTATCTCCGAAGTATATAAATGGACTAAAAGATGGCGAATTAAGCAAAATGAAACTAAATCAGTTCACATAAATTTTACCAACAAACGAGTTGAACATATACCTGTTTCAATAAATCGAGAACTAATACCGTATGCGAACACAGCTAAGTATCTAGGCATGACCCTGGATGCTAAACTTCGATGGAAGGTCCACTTCAAAAAGAAAAATGAAGAACTAAAACTCAAATATAAAAAAATGCATTGGCTGATAGGCAGACACTCTTCTCTATCATCATACAATAAACTGCTACTTTATAAGCAAATACTGAAACCAATATGGACTTATGGTATTGAACTCTGGAGTTGTATAAAACCCAGCAACGTCAGTATCATTCAAAGGTTTCAGAACAAGGTACTAAGGAACATCGTCGATGCACCATGGTACGTCACGGATAGTGATCTACATAGAGACCTTAAAGTGGATTCCGTTTCAATTGAAATTAAAAAAAATGCAAGGAAACACGAAGAAAGACTCCAGCATCATGTGAATATAGACGCAATTCACCTGTTAACCAACACCAATATTATACGCAGATTGAAAAGAACCAAACCCTTGAAACTGGTTTAATTGTTAATGCAACAGCGGCTTGCTGATTTAAATCAACAATAACGATGTGGTATAACCAACAACTTACCATAAACTGTGAAACGCCAATGGGTGGAGTCATAGATATAATTATCTTAGTAAATTAAGTCAGAAACAAATTGCTCATTAGTCCAGGAGACTAGATTGTAATAAAATAAAATAAATAAAGTCAATTTATTTAAATTAAAAAAAAAACTTTTTCTCTTCTTTTGATTGGGCTGTGTGTTCTATTAGGAAAAATGCTGATATATAGTATCCAAACATAATAACTTCGGTGATTTTAAAAGGAATGAAGTTATTCTATTCCTAGCTCTTATAAAAAGAATAGGCCACAAAAACTATAATGTATCTCTAGAATTTTTATTTACCATCAATTGTCCTAAAAAACTGTAATGTATCTCTAGCTAAAACTCTTGCCGAATGGTATAAAATGTCAATGAACCCTGCCATTTTCCCTTTTATTTTAAAAACCGAAAATATTCAAACGGTTCCTAAAAATGGTGACCAAACTTCTCCTTCCAATTACCACTCTATTACTTTGTTGTCGACCTTATCTATGGTAATGGAATCTAAAGTGAATTTTGACTTTACGAATATCTCAAAAGGCATAACTTATCAGATTTTCAATATGGTTTTCGTAAGAATCGCTCGTAAGAACAATATGGTGAGTCAAGTGTTGTATCTCTAAATATTTCAAAAGCATTTGATAGAGTTTACAGCATCAATCTTTGATCACTAAAATTCAGTCACTGAATCTTAATAATTCTCTTTTTAAATCATGGATAAAGAGTTGTTTAATGGGACGATTGATCAAAATAGTATTAGACGGCCTTTCATCCCGACTCGTATGAGATCAATGATGGTGTACCGCAAGGTCTTTGTCACATACATTATTTTTGATCTTCAGTGTTAACTTCTTTTCAAAAGGACTGAAATTCCAATTGAACTTGCTCTCGTCAAATTATGAATAATTCTGACTTGCATTGACAAGGTCAATAAATGGGACAAATCTAATAGGGTAGAAATTAATCCATAGAAGTTCCAAACTTGTCTCTTTTACAAAAAAAATTCAAACTTATGTTCCACTCTTAATAAATGGCATTCAAACAAGAGGTTCTCCTCCCTTCGAATGTTGGATTTAGAAATTTCAAGTGATCTTTCGAGTGAGAAAGATAAATGATTGATTGATTGATTTAGAATGTACGACCAAGCGCATTAAGCACGATTTCCAGGAAAGCACTGGGCCTACCGTACACCAATTTTTGCATATACTTGGAAGGTTAAGGTAGGATATTAGTTAATTGTTAGGACGACTCGGTTACAGATACCGTGACAGCCAAAAGTTGGTTAATTTTTTTGGGGTAGGGAACGTATAAATTAATTAATATTTTCATAATATTATAATTATTTAATTATAAATTAATTAATTATAATATTATGAAATTATAATTCTGCAATCCATATGCTGCAATAATTTGGAATATATATATATATATATATATATATATATATATATATATATATATATATATATATATATATATATATATATATATATTTATATATATATATATATATATATATATATATAATATAAAAAATATAATATATAATGATCAAATCAGTAACCTACTTACGTCAACATTATTGCTTAAGATTGCCTTAGTATTGGTAAGCTACCAACAAATAATTGGACGTTTTATTCGAGATATACATGATCGAAGTTTGGTAGTTCACAAACAAATAGCTACATGTATTCCAAAACAGTTAGTTAAAGATAATACAACCAAAATACCAAAAATATATATCCAAATGGTCAAAAATGAAGCATCTATTAATGATACGCAACTATACCAATTCGTGTGGAAGCGCAAAAATAAAGAATGCATAACTCCAAAAAGAAAATCAACTTCCTTCAATTTAAATAAAATAAAAGAAATCAAAACACAATCACCGTTAGAATGCGCAATCAATACTCTTAAATTATTAAGTCAAAATTCAAAGTTTAAAATCGATAATAACTACAATACTCCAAAACGGTCGAGTAAAATTTTAAAAAAAGAAGATATTGCCTTCGATAATTATTAAATTACCTGGGAAAACATTACCAGTTTTACAAAATGGTACAGTATATTGTGATTATTTTACAAACACTTGTGCATTTGACGCCTTAATTCAAACCTTGACGGCCGCAGTAAATGATTTGAGTATAAGTAACTGTAGCGTGGAGCGAGTAAAATTAATTATTGAGGATAATATAAAAAATAATTTGAAAAGTGCGTATGTGGTTCGGAAAGATTTACATATTGAAATCTTTGGAGTGCAAGATAACTGCGATTGTAATATTCAAGAAATAGCAGGGTAAGCGTTTAAAAGCCTTCCTAATTTAGTAGCTACATTTAAAAGCAATCAGTGTGCAACGGACATGCAAGAAGAGCGAAACTTTATATTTTTAAATATGATAACATTTATGAAACTTGGACATAATAAATTAAACCAATATATAGATGAGATTCCACTCCAAAATTGTCCGACCTGCTCCAAAGAAAATATTATTTAAGTGGAAAGAACCAAGGGTAAGTTAAAATCTTCAAACAATGCAAATTTATACATATTAATCAAACATCAGATTAAATTGTTATTACTCCAGGGAATACGAAACACTAAATACGAAGCAACTGTTTCTTTGTCAAATGCTATAACAACAAAAGGGTTATATAGGATTGAAAAATTTTCAGAGCAAATTTTTTTGCTCAAGTAAAGCTTGCCGCTCTATACCAACCTGTAGCAATTCAAAATCCGACACCACACTCATCACACTAAGTCTTAACAGTGACACAGTAAAATTTATGTTCAGTGGACATGTTCAGTGGACTTTAACAACCATAAAATGAGCTACTTGGATATGCAACAATGGACAAATGCCATACAGAGGAAAGATTTCCTAAGGAAAAATCGGTCAGTTAAATAACATATTACACTAGTCGGCGATTATATGACGTATTTGTCATAAAACGGTTAATTCAATTGTTTTGTAATGTTTAAATCAATTTTTTTAAATCTAATTTTTATTAAATTTAAATATTTGTGTCAAATAAAATTTAATATATAATTTCAGATAAAAATTAATTCGATCTATTACAGACTACGGCTAAGAGCAATTAGTTCATTAACAGATTTTATTTTCAAAGGATCTTTCCAGATTACAGATGAAAATTAAAACACACTAGAGTTGCTGATGAAAAATGACCGAATGCAGAGCAGTTCAGAAAAATTGTGATTGTTTAATACTAACAGTAGTTTGAATATTACCTCACGGGAAATTATACCATTTCGGTCATTACTGGCATACCTTTCCTTTTCCTAACCAACAAAAATTTACTAACTATTGGCCGCCAAGGTGTTTGTAACCGGGTCAATCTCAATAATTTAACTAAAATCCAGCTTTATCCTTCCAAGTTTCTGTAAAAACGGGTGTACGGTGGGTGCTTGCCAGGAGATCGTTGGCTTAATGCTTGACCGTTGAATTATTGATACGATGCGGGCCAGCATTGGCCCTTAAATACCGTTTATTATTATCTTATATATGGTATCGTAACAAAAATTATGTATTAATGAATATCTTCGTAAAATAAAAATAAAAATTAACATCTCAAAGCCTGATCCCATTTCTGTTCTGTGAGTTGTGTTGTGTTTCTCAAATTAAATGTTTTATTGACATTTTAAAACAAACCAACATTCGTGTAATAAATAAATTTGAAAATAACAACAAAACATTTTATTTTTTTTGTTAATAAAATTCGGTAAATTGTTGTGTTTCTGTTTTTATTTTATTGTTGTTATGCTTGGTAATATTTATTTTATTTAAAATTTATAAATTTTTTTTTTGTTGTTGGTGTTGTTGTTATAACAAAAAAAAATACTAATAAAAACATAGCGGGGGCGATCTTTGATTATGTCCATAAAACACAATCAAAAACATATATAATTGTTAAACAAAAAAAAAACTACAACAAAACATTTAAATACAGACTACACAAGCGAACACCTTAAATTCGTATAAATTCTGGGAATCTGGCGTATTCTGATATGATTTTTGTTTATTCGCGCAGCTTTAAGATTCTTCATCGTCTCGGTTTTTTTTATATATTTTTACATACACTGTATGCGCGCTTGCCGAATTATGTACATGTTTATATATGACCAATTCTTAGTTGATCTTGAAACGAGATGACCTTTTATCCAATGCAATAATATAATATTGAAGTTTGATATACACAAAACACATATCTCAATTTGTATGCATTTTTTTGGGTAAAGTTCGCAGAAGCCATTGTATTTATTTTTCATATAATACGTGGTCATGGAAAAATGGTGTTTAAAGAGACATCAACAAAAGCTCGGATTTTGTTAGAAATTTGTAGAAATATACCTTGGAAGTTTTGAAACTAGCACCATCTATCACCAACCGGAACGGGAAAATAAAAGTACCATAAAATCTAAAGACTAATAAAGCTGTAGGAAAAGACAACATAACCGTATAGGTATATCTAGAGCTGGAAGTGCATCAATAATAATAATAGAAGAAGAGTGGAATTCTTGCAGAATTTCACCATCAACCCATGCAAAATTTTGAAATGGGCAAGCTGGTATTAGACCAGCCAGAAAGAAGCAATTGTCAGAAACTCTTTATTGTAATCTCAACGAACTGAGAGAATTAAGCAAAACTGGAAATGACATGCATGATGTTTCCAATGCAAATCATTGGCCATACCAGTAAAGAGTGCCGAAATAAGGGAAAAGGATATAAGTGTTTTCGAGGTGAGGAATTTGGACATATGTCGTCCTCGTGTCCCAACTCCAAAGAACAACCGAAGATTAGTGCTATTGTCAAAAAGCTTCATGAGTACAAAGGTAATATGCTGAAAGAAATTGTCATAAGCAATAAAAAGCTAATGGCTATGATCGATAGTAGAAATGATTTAAACTTGGTTTCGGAAAGCAGATAAAGGGGTATTTATAGTGGCGAATTAGAGGATACGATTATCATTTTTAGTAGTGTTGGGTCAAAAGGATGAACAAAAGAGCAATTCGCAACAATAGGGACAGTGGATTGATGAATCATATTAGACTTATTTTCATGTCGTCGAAGATCAACTTCTGCCGGTAGAGATTATTTTATAGAATATATTTTAAAAGAAACAATCACAATCCTCACACCTGAGAGTATGATCATGAAGAAATTTGTTCTAAAGAACATGGTTCTCGCATTCAAAGAAATTGAATATTTAGGGTATAAGGTTTCCTAGGAATGCGACAGTGAACCATCAATGAGAAAAGTGACAGCGATTGAGAAGTTTCTGGAACCTCGATTATGAAAATAAATTCAAAGTTTTCTTGGTCTTACCGGATATTTTCAGAAATTGATTGACTACGCAATGATCGCCTGCCCGTTAACGGTTAGTGTCAAGCAGAAAATAGCTTTCAAAAATTAAATTTGTGCAAAGCACTTGTAAGTCAGCCTGTTCTTCGTGTGTTCTCCTTGACTGCAGAAAAACAGTTGCATTTGGGTGCGTATAAGATAAGAATTGGTGCTATTTTGCTTCAAAAGTTTGGTGAGGATCAAAATTTCCACCCTGTTTTTTACTATAGCAAGAAAACATCACCCAGTGAAGAGTGCTACAGTAGTTATGAGCTAGAATTTAGAGTTTACCTTCTTGTTCTCAAGTTAGCGGTCGTTACAGATTACGTTGCATTTAAGGCTACTACGAAAAAAAAGGAGTTGGAAGGTCAGATATTAGGCTGAGCGTTCCGGCTACTGGAATTCGACGTTCGGCTAGAACATCGACCATGAACAAAAATGCGACATTGATTCGTTAAGCCGAAACACTACAGTGATTTTAGTTGAGCACGATTTGATGACAAGAGTAAAAGCTGATTTTAAAATAACTGACATTTTGGAGCTAGAAAGGTACAAAAACTAGAACAGCGAAATTTTTTCATCCCTAATTTGGTCCGGCAAGTGAATTCTTTTATCAAGAATTGCGGGAAATACATTTTAGCAGAGAGAAAACTGGATAAGAAAAAAGGTCTTCTCAATCTGCTGCCGAAAGGAGATGTACCCTGGAGTACATATTAGGCGGATCACATGGCGATTTAACCGCGACAAAAAAACTATCGATTTATTTTGTCCATAATTGATAGTTTCTCGAAATTTATGTGGCTCTACCTCATGAAAGGGCTAACAACCAAAAAAATTCTTCAGAAGCTTGAATTGCAATTATCGTGAAAAGGAGAATAAGAAGGAGTAAAACATAACCACCATCGGGGAATGGACAAATTGAGCGGCTGAATCGCCCAATTATTCCAAAAGACGGTATTCTATCCAATTCCGGAAAAACTGAAGCAAATGGCTGAGCCATTTGTGTCATCTGAAGACATTCATCCAAACGTCCTCTCGGTATATTGGACGTTTATACCAAATACTACTGACATTACAAGACCTTACCAAAACGAATTCTATTTGGAAATGTAGTACAGCGAAAATCGTTTGATCAGTTAAAACAGCTCTTGAGTTCATCCTAATTTTAAATCAAGAGGACGAAAGTAACCCCTATATTGTACGTACTGATGCAATTAACCAGGCTCTTATGTGGCTGATGACTATTTTTTGTTCCACTAGTCGCCTGGCGCGGTGGGCTTTGTTAATAGAATCTATTAGTCATCAAATAACTTATTCACCCGGAAAATTTAATGTCATAGCTGATACGCTGTCCCGACCGCCATGTGTTGATATTGCTGTAAATGTTAAATACAGTTTGATTTTCCAACAAAAAGTGTTTCCGCCATGCGCAATTTTCAAATGGAAGATGACAATATTTCTAAAATGATAGATTAATTTGAGAAAAATTTACTAAATATGTTGCAAGAGAGCATATCAATGAAAAGTGTGTATATTGTTTTCATCCAGATAAAGACTCTGAAGAGCCCTAGTTGGTGGTTCCACAAAGCAATAACCTTGTCCATAATCAAAAATATAACGATGCTTCCACCGCTGGACATTATGGTGTTGAATGAACCCTTACAAAGATAAGTCACAAATTGTATTGGATAGGTATGCGTAAACAAATAACTAATTATGTAAAGTCGGGTTAGGAAACAAGAATACAAGGTATTCAACCTTAAACCCTCCGGTTTAGTACAAACGCAAGAAATGGCTCAAAGATTTAAAATATTTTCACTAGATTTATTTGGTCTACTAATAGAGTCTCAATGCAATTATAGATATGGATATCGTTGATATCTACTACCGAAAGTGGGAGGTGAATTGTTTCCTCTGGTGAGTGCAACTATGCAACAATTTTGCACTGAAAACTATGCAACAATTCTTATTGACGTGTTTTTTTCAGATATGTTTGCCCATCCGGATAATAAGTGATAATGGCAGTCTTCAATTATGCAACAATTTATGTATTGTCTATTCTCGTCCAAACGAACAATTCTACTTCGCCTGGAATTCGTTCCAGCAATTCAGTTCTCCATAAATACCACCAAATGTTCCACAACTAAGCACACTTCTGCCTATTAAATATTTGATAGAGATTTCCGAACTATACCAATTCTTCAGTACAATTTCCGTTCTATACTACTAAATGAAAATAAAATTCCTCAGATGACTCCGTATTTGTCGAAGCTTCGTAATATTATGGGGAAGATGTAACATTATGGTTAATATCTCTGCAAGTATTACTGTGTGTGTTGTTATCACAGAGAGAAAGAGAAAGAGACAGAGAGAGTTCTTTTGTTGAGCAACATATTAAAAAAAATAAAAAGCTATCAGTCTTGTTTAGGCGTTGGAACAAATTTTCTCAAAAATTGAATTTTTGAGACAAAACTAGATCTTATTTACACTATTTCCATTTTCTGTTCTGCCATCTGCAAATCTATATAGATGATAACCGATCCTGGAAACCACGAAGATTATTACATCATCTGCAAAGTCAACAACTTTGGCTTCTTCAGGTATTGGCAATTTAAAAATACCGTAAATACATGGCATTTTATAATAAAAGAGCTAGCACCGATTTTTTGTCTTTCGATTCTTTGATGCTCTCGTTCTTTAAAACTATAATTCTAAAGTAATCAGCTACCAGCAGCCTTGTAAATACTTGAGAATCTATATTCTCAGTCCTGCGGCTAATAGGTATTTATATTAGAAGTGCATATTAATGACATCCCATATATTCCTTTGCCTATTATCTTTTCTAAAGTTTTTCCAGCCGTACTCAGTAGGCTGATTGGGCGGTATGATGAAGGATTTTCTAACCACTTTATTTTTTTCGGCAAAAATACAAGCCGTTGAACTTTGTATCGCTTAAAGAATAACCCTTCCTCTGAGCAAGTATTAAACAAACTAACCAATCAGTTCGGATATGCACGGTCCGCAGTTGTCAATATTATATTAATAATTTTCTTAGGACCAGAAGCTTTGTTATTTCCCACTTTTGCTACATGCTTTTAGAACCCCCTTCATTGGCAGTGACAGAATTACACAAATCTTCGTGCATCACATGATTCTGTAAATTAAATGGTTCATTTTACAGTAATTTCTGATAAAACTCTGTCATCTAGCATACAATTCATTTAAATTTGTCCCGTTTTCTGTGTATATCACTCGGCGTATTTCTTCTATAGCTGCAAATCTTTCTAATAAGGCGGTAAATGCATTAGCGTGATTAGTTCAGTAACCACTACTTTGTGAATCGCTTTGGTGACCATACAGACAAAAATCACGATAAGACCTTTGATCTTAGTGCTCTGCTTCTCACAATCCTCTACGCGTAACAAACCGTCTACCGCAACGCGTAACAACCCGTTTACATCCAAAAAAGGTGTAAGCAATGATAATTTGTGATGGGTAGCTAATTTTTCTTTCTTGGCCAGTAATTTTATATCGCTTGCGTATTCTTTCACCAGTACCCACTTTATTAGACCTTCAGTAGCTTTCGTAATTTCTTTAAATGTTATCGCTGTGAAGTTTCGTGCACCCTTCTTGAGTATCGGGCTTTCAATAAATATATGGACACTTACGGAATACGCTTCCACCTTTTAAACAATTTATACATCATACAATTGATGACGATTAGTTCTCATTTCACAAATTGTATCATCATAATAAATTTTTAGGGTTGGTCATTCTCAGGTTAAATTAGCCATGAATGTTCGTGCCACCCTTGGTGGAGTTGGCTTAATTAAGACGGCAGAACCCATCTAGAAGCATAATCAGCAGGTTTATTCTTTGAGAGTGTTTTTCTTATACTTCACTTATTAGTTTGGCCAAAATGTATGACCCGCATAACTATAATCTCGAAAGGGACGCTTGTTTAATGAGAGCTACCTTTGTTTTTGACGTGATAACCTTGATTCGAATTTCACCTTTTTCATCTGTGAATCAGCAATACTGTACAGCTGCAAAGGCTCGCTGCCTTGCATCGCAAAACCCATGGAGTTGCATGTCATGTTGGTTTATGTGTCGAGATATTCGTAGTTGTTCAAATTGAGGAAGTTTTGCTTTCAGTTGACTCAGGGGATAAGAGACGAGGGGATCAAAAACCTTAGATGCGTTTTAATTTAATGTTTGCTTCGTCGATACCTTTTCTTCAGGCAGGTTTACAGCGATCAAAAATAATTGATCGTCTTAAGAATCCCATTCTCATTATTTTTGTGATGGAATTCGCTATATATGTTTTTTTCAATGATTTACTTTTCCCGTATGTTGATCACGCATTTTAGTAGCATTAGACCTCCATTTTCGCTAATTGGATCCTCGGAGTGGTAGCACCGGATAGATGGTCGTTTAGCACCGGATAGATGATCGTTTATGTAAAATTTATTATTGATATCGTCAGCAATTAGTAGATACTCTTCTTTAAAATCGAATGCTGCTTGCTGATGAGGTCTGATTACCAAAAATGCTGAGCTTGACACCCCAAACGTAACGATAGTTAGTTTATAATGAAATGGGTCACTTATATTTTCACGCCATAATATTCGTTGGTATTTTTGATTCTTTGGCTACCATAACTTGTCTATTCGTTTTTTTGATATCAGCTGAGATCGCAAATTTGTTGTATCGCTGATTTGTTGAATAGTCGGCCTGACCATGAGTACATCATTTAGTGAGCAGCCATTAGTTATCATAGTCGAACACAACTTACAATTTTATTATTGTGTTTTCATTTTTCATCACAGAGTGATATGGCAGATCGTAATTCATTGTATCGATACAGTTTATACTTACTTGAGTTTGAATTTCGTTATGTGCCCCAACTTGGGGAACCGCTCAGAACTGGACATTTTAAAACTGGATATTTCAAAATACGATTTGACAAAACGAGATAAGGTACAAAACGAGATATGGTACAACACTGGATATTTCAAAACAAGATATTTCGACATGTGATTTTAACTTAAAAAGTTTTTTTAGGAAAGTTCTGGAATATAGCCCATTAGGGAGTAACTCGTCGAGTTCTTAACCAATTATGATGAAATTCGATATGTTGGATAAAAATGGGATTTTACAATGATTTGTTGGGAAAGTTCTGGAATAAGGCCAGTAAGATTCCATACTTGCATATTTCTAAGGAGAGAAATATAATTTTCCTTCACTTAATGTTTTTTTTTAATTACCGCTTTTCTCATCCTATTTAAATAATCATTAACTTGATCGAGTTTACTGTCAGTAAAATTTATATTCATCTATTTTTTATTCTTCTACTTTAATTAATTTTCATCAACATTTTCATCCTACATATCGAATTTTATCATAATCGGTTAAGAACTCGACGACTTCCTTCCTAATTGGCCATATTCCAAAACTTTCCTAAAACATCATTTTAAGCTTAAATCACATGTCGAAATATTCTGTTTTCAAATATCCAGTTTTGTACCATACCTCGTTTTGTACCTTATCTCATTTTGAATTATTCAGTTTTGAATTATTCTCTTTCGTCAAATCCAGTTGTAAAATATCCAGTTTCAACCGGTATCCCTTAACTTGATATACTCTCGCATAATTTTTTGTAAATTCTGATTTCAATTTAAGCTCGCGCTTGAATTTTTTCTCTAAATTGTAGTATCGTGTTTTTTAGTTATAACTATCGAATTCTCCAACGGTGCAACTTGTTTTTTAAATGGCAATTTCCAAATAAACCTTCCTGAAGGGCGTCGCTAAAAAATGTACCTTGAAATGCTCCTCGCATTCGTTTTCTTCCGTTAAAAATGGGGTTTAGTTTTGGAGTTCCTTAATTTCCCAAAATCGCTTCATCGACATCTAAACCAAGGCTGCTCGACAGTTGATTTTCAACTTTAGTGATTTCCTCTGATACTTACCAGCCAAACATTGTGTTTTGAGCTATCAATTTATCTTTGAAGTTTGTCTAGACGGCCTTCTCGCAATATACTAAAAAATCGGTTGGCCTCAATAATCATGATGCTTGTGCTGCGGAATCTAACAATACTCGGCATTGCTGATAATTATTTGATGCATCAAGAATTCTTATTATTGCAGTTGACAACAAAGCTATAAATCGTTGAACTGGTTACATTTTAAGCAAGTTAAAGAATATGTATCCGTGTGCAATACATTCACATTTGAACTAAATGTCAGGCGAGGTGTGTCGATTTCGTATAGTTTCGCAACTTTTCAACGTATCGCTTGTCGGTAAGAAATTCTGAAATAGAATAAAACCCCATCCCATAGCTATGTTAAGCCCAATCACGTTTCGTGATAGAATCCAATTGGCTTGACAATATATGGATAAGCTAGTAGCGTTCTTCAGGTTTCTCACCTAACACTTTTAGCCCTCGCAATACCTCATCCAAAACATCTCGCATATGGTGTGTTGACTTTGTGGAAGCTTGTAACCAATAAATTATTTAACTAAGCTTTTTGCTTCTTTTTATCATATAACGTTTATTTATGATCTCCCATGCCTCATCGTAAATCGCTTCAGTTATATTAACGTGACGCAATAATGCAGCAGCCTCATTTTTTAAAAATCCTTTAAGGTAATGTTACTCGATTAGCTATAC
Source organism: Tipula confusa (assembly GCA_963556175.1). Classification (NCBI taxonomy): domain Eukaryota; kingdom Metazoa; phylum Arthropoda; class Insecta; order Diptera; family Tipulidae; genus Tipula; species Tipula confusa. The sequence continues at coordinate 191,454,537 of OY744475.1, read as the reverse complement.
CAACGTATTAAATAAGTCCCAAAAAAAACGAATTCTGAATAAACTCATATGCGGTGTAAGCTCATATGTGATTAGCTTACAAGATAAGTATTTTTAAATATCATGATGTAATGTATGATTCTATGTAATTCAATATTTATGTTGTTTAATTATTTTTAGTTGGTCGTTAACAATAGGTCAACATATTGTATTGATTTAACGTTTACCAGAAATCTTGATGTATCCTGTATGCCATTTGTTTCGTACTTTTCGTATCACAGACCTAAATCATTAATTAAGTTATAACACAGTAATTATTATTTTTTACTTCATTTCTTTCCTGAACCCGACAAACGTTAATATACTTCAAGCTAAGTGAGTTCAGTTCATCTTCTAACGTTCACCAGAAACCCCGATGTATCGTCTTGGCCAATTCCTTCCCAAAACATTGACGTATTCACTTTACTTTTTTTATTTCGATATATCTTTTAGTGGTTTTCCATCAAGCAAGACGTACAAAATGGATTGGTGATTGCTATGTGTGTATAGTTGTTGCCCATGTTAAATTTGCAAATGTGCAGCCAATCAAAAGCCACAACTTATTAAATTGATTTTGTTAAACCATATCCTTGCTACCTATTATACACAACAACATTTGTATACGGAGCACACAAAATTAAAATCCACAAAAAATATCATAAAATCCCACAAATCCACTTAAATTTTTTGTTTAAATTTTAAAATTTGGTATTAATAATTTCAGCATTTAAAACATTAACAAAATAGGTAATTATTGTATTACATATACAATTAAATTGACAGTTGGATTATATATATATATATATATATATATATATATATATATATATATATATATATATATATATATCGCACGTCGACCTAATGTAAATGATGTGATGGATAAATTATTAATTTTTTTAGTTGGGTTGGTGGTTGATAGGTATCATTTATATATGATGATATATTAAAAATACCACAAACATTTTTATCGGTCTCGAAGATTAATTTTCAGTTTTATTTTAAGAAACCGCACAGATGTTTAACGATTTTTAAATTTCTGATATTAAAAAACAAAAAAAAATTATATTTTGGTATTTATCGGAAATGAAAATGAAGCAACATCATTGGATTGGTAACATATAATTCTAAGAATACGCAATCGATATGATTATGACATTCCTTATACAAAACTATATATACCGTTGATGCTGCGTGTTTCTATATCTAAAATCTATTTTTGACATATTTCCGTCTTACACTTAAGGAGATGTAAAAATAAAAAAAATTATGATTAATTGGTTTCGCTCCAGTGTAATATACTCGAAATATTATAATCTCGTATTAAATATCTGCTTCCTTTAATATCATTACGAAAATTATCTTAAGAAATGAATATATGTACTCGTCGTATACGAGATAAACGGGAGAAGGAAATTTTATTTTCACGCTTGATATCCTTTATCACATACTGTTGATATATATATATATATATATATATATATATATATATATATATACACCAAAAATTAAAATATTCTTTTACAATAAACAATCTTCTTAAATGTTTTATGTAATATTAAATCCAGCAACAACAAAACAATATTGATACCTTTTTATGTCTGTTTTCGATAGAGTCAACGCAACCTTAATCCCATAAATCATTTATACGAACTGAAAGATACACTCTCTCTCGTACAATAATAATAATGAAATCACCCTGTGTAAAAATCTTTCTTTTGTTTGGAAAACTTTTTCTCGTGTCCTTTTTTTTTTTTTTGGTTATTGTTAATTTGAAAGATAAAATGAAATTTCGATCGAGCTAAAAAAAAAAAAATTTCACTCTGTTGTATTATTGTTACTCATCCCCATATCTATTCCGCATCTTGTCGCACTGTACAATTCAAATAGTTTTCGGAATAACAAAAACAAAACAAAAAAAATGTTTGAACCAGATTTGAAAACGAAAACAATATTAGATTCACATACATGTATATACCTACATTAGGAAAAAAAAAAGAAATCAATTTGGATGCTGGAAAAGAACAAAAACAACAATCAGTTTGGATTCGAGATTTTTTTTTCCCTTTTCACAGAACAATAGAAGACGATAGGTACCTGTGCTATGTCGTCACACCCCTGAAATATATGGGTCTCAAAAAATATACGAGCATCGATCGACATATGATTTAAAAGTCCTTTTTATGTTGTGTGCTGGTTTTGAATTTGACTTTTGTTAAAAAAAAAAAATAAAAAATTTAATTTAAAAATAAATTCTCGTACAATTTGATAGAATATTTCGGATTTGTGTGTTTGTAGTTTTTTTTTTGGGATTGGTTCCTAGAATTGATTATATATACATCTCAACAAAAATATTTTCTAAAATACAAAACAAGAATTTTTTATTTTAAATTCATGAGAAAGTTTTTAATTTTTAATTTAAATTTGGTTTTGTTTGAAGATTTTTTTTTGATTTTTTATTTAGACATAATACGAACAGCTTAAATAAATTGAAACTGATCTACTGGTCAAAAATAAAAATTTAAATTTTTGGGATGCTAAGTGTTAATGGTATTTTGAAATTAGAATTTGACTTACAATTATGCAAATAATAAATAATCGTTGGCCATTAATTTTAAAGTTAATGATATTTTGACACAATTTAACCATATCGACACGGAGAATGACGTTGCAAAATTTATATGATAAATGATCCTCACAGGATACATTTATTTTTAGCAGTTTGTATTATACAAAATATCAACAAAACGAATTTGGGCAAAGTAGCTTATCATTAAAATATCAACCATTGACTGAATTTTAAGATTCTTAATCAAATCTTCAATCTGTTTGGTGTTGTTGCTGTCAACCAATTTCCACAGTAATTCAATCTCTATAGTTTTAATGACTGCCACTGGTCTACCATGGTTTTTTGCGCTGATTGACTTGGTATGATGTTGATCTTCCGAACTAACTACTTTTTTGTCCACATCATTTCTATACGTCGACTTTGATCCGTGTAATTTATGCAAGTGTATCTCTTATATCCCTGTCTAACGCATTGCTTCATTGAACCACACACGGCATCCTAGACATTTAATTGGCATTCTAGTGCAATTTTCTTGTTTGATTGGTTTTAAATGAGTAGCCCGACTATCTCGATTTTTTTCCTCGTTGACAATCGAGATAGTTAATTTATCGTTAAATCGGTTAATGGTTTTTAACAATCTATGATTAAGTGACTTGATTGTGGAAATTTGAAACATTTTGATCGAATATTGTACGTATGGTGTCTACTACTCTGCAAAAGCGTTAAATTGGTCTTCTGATCGTTCAGGTAATCACGACCTGTATCTGCGAAATACCTTAAACTTCTAGTTTACGAAATTTGATGAATTCGGTGAAAAAAATAGCACTGGCTGCTTTGTACTTCAATGCTTACGGTCATATCTGGTGGCGTTTTTAAAGGCATACATGAAATTTATTCAAGATATTGATAGGAGCTCAGGAGTATGCTTGCCGCATGATTTCTCGTCCCACAACTTGAAGGCGATCATTTCATTGTTGATATCTGTTATGCAACTGAATTTTGCCTAGCTCCTCATCATGTGATTGTCCATATCTTAACTTCAGCTCCCTTGAAATTCATTTCTAAGGTGGTTTCGGCTTGAAGAACATCAGTTGTCTTACCCCGCAAAGCTTGGATCATAGCAATAAACGGTTCTTGGGCAGTCCATCCAATATGCAGTATTGCATCCTGAAACTGTTTTTAATGGTATATTTTGGAATTTCGCCATCAAATGATGGGCATATCAAGATTCCTCGGCTTATTTGGTGCGGTATGTGTTACTTTTCTCCTAGTTTGGTACAGATTTCTCCACCTTAGGTGGAATGCTATATCCTACTTTACCGTTGATATTTTATTTCCATCACTGGTCCATCACGTTCGAATCTGTTTTCAATGCCTTTTGTAACTTTTGTATCGCCACTGACACTCATATCTGAGTTGCTAAAATGTAAATGTGTTAATTTTGGCTTTTTCCATGATTCGTCGTGGCAAAATTCTGACACCAAATTGAAAAGAATAGTAGGCTCGACTGAATTCATTCAAATTACTGGAATTTGCAAGAGTAACGTATTTTTTAAAGCGCCTGTAACAAAGAAAAAACTTCAGTCTAAACTACCAAATTAATGAACTGCTATCATTGCCAATGGTTATAGTAAAAGCAAGAAAAAAATGCGTAGCATATGGGAGTTCGGCTAGATTAAGATACGTCACCTATACTACCAATCAATTGATGGCATTATAAAAATAAACATTTCAGTACTGGTATTTTGTGTAGCTGTATTTTTTTTCCAGGAAGCCCAGACAACCGTTACAATAATAATCCTGCTTGAGTCTGTTAGAAGTAGACACTTTCATCAATAAATTTAGCTACAAACAATCAGCACAAAGTACAAGCAGGAATCAATTACCTGGGGAACTTTAAGCAGCAAGAGTAACTCAAACTAGAACATTTTGACCAATATAAGGGTTGATTACGCTGAATTTTTCCAGCTTGTAACGCTTGGGTGTATAATTGTGCACATGCTTGATACTATAAATCCTGAGTGCTCAGGGCTGGGCGGGTTCAATGAAATTTAAATAAGATTACACCACAGCATCACAAAAAAACTAAAATCATGTGCTACGCCAACCAACAACACTTCAACTGGTCACCCATAACATGACAATTACTTCATATTAATGATACTTCCCCACACAAATAATTTATCTCGACATTTCTAAGTTAATAATCAAAACGATAACCGGTATGCAATGACAAAATAAGCATTATATTTAATGTTTGAACTTAATGTACTACAGATTATATTACATATGTTATGGACAGCCCATAATATTAACTTTAACAGTATAATTATTCAATTCAATATCGGAGTGTCTAAATCAACTCCATAAGAAAGTCACGTGTCTTTATATATATATGAATGATAGGTAAATTTATTATTTTCGTGCAATAACTATATAAAAAAAATTACCAAAAAACACACTTACCCACAAAATCCAGAGCGCTCAGGGGATTGCGGTATGTACGATTCATATAACTTGACCTAAAACAAAATTATTAGCACTATAAAGTTCACCATATCATTCACCACAATAAATTCACTATTCAAATTCATTAAATTTCTTAGATAAAACTATAAGCTAATCACACACTATACAAACATATACTTATATATCATAAATGAATTCATAAAAAAAAATGATTTATCCCAAATCTTGTGTTTGATAAGCAGAGCAGTGGCCCTATTTATATAATATATACATGTGCGAAGAAGAAGGTTAATCCAATATTTTCCCGTTTTTTTTTTTTTTTTTTTTTTTTTTTTTTTTTTTTTTTATGTTTTCGAATAAACCAATACCGCTGCTGGAACCCAATGAACTTCCAATTTATTTGTTGTCACCGTTCATTTATATTAGTCAGCGATTTATAAAATAACGCCAATAAATAATATAGCCGGTCGGCTAGGCAATAGCGTGGACGGACCCACTACCTACACCACCCCAAGGTCGTCACCTAAGGTTTCGGAAACCCAATTGTAGGAGTAAAAACCGGCTATAGTTTGACTTTGGTAATTTTATAACAGGAAAGGCGGTTAAATTCCCTCTAAAGGCGATTACCTTAATCTACGATATCACTCTTGGTCCACAATTTAACTATATTTAATAATACCAAATTTATAAAAACTAATTTCCACTCAGTATATAAATCTATAATTACCCGTTTATATTTTTTCGTCTATAAATAAAAATGTCCAAGCAAACACCCGAATATTAGCGCATTTGCGGATGGCTCTATTCAATTCAATATGGCTCTACAAACTAACACTGATTTTTACAAATATGTAGATTTAAACAGATATATCCATATATCAATGATAATGTTGTTATGATGACTGCTGCTCATCAAAAAGACTGAAATCAATTATTTGTTTTTGGATATCCACGATCATAAAAATTTACTTTATGATCATATGGTAGGAGGAAAATCAATACCACCACAATATTGGTCAATGAACAAGCGAAAACCAGTCCATACAACGGGTCAGTTAATGCAATAAATTGATGACGGGTCAGTTAAAGCAATAAAATGATGTTAGTGTTCCTATCATAATCATCAACAAAAACATTATAGCTACAGTGCGACGACAGCAATCATAATGCGAATTATATCTTATATGACGTTAAAAGTACCTACAAATATTTTTGTAGAAACCTTAAAAAAAATATCAATGCAAGACGCACGTTACAACACAGATTTTCTTGATAGCGCTTAATCGTTAGTGAAAAGCGATAAAGTCGAGAAAACTCTGAAAAAAACCTTAAACGGTCTAGACTGAAATCTATATGTTAACCATTCACTCAACGTTTAATGTCTTTCGCGTGAAACATACCTATCAAGCATCCCGTTTCATCCTCTAGCTGGTAATTGACCTTCCCAATTCTACACTTCACTCGGGCCTTGATAAATTTAGGAGCGAATTTTGCACAAAAGTAATCAATTGCCCTGCTTTGTGGGTGGTTACGATAATAAACTATTTCACCAGGCTGAAAATCAACCACTCTAGAGCGTAAGTTATAATGTGATGCATATTTTTTATAGGCTTCTGCCACTTTACTTCTCACCTCTTCGTGAATAAGTTGAATTCTTTCCGGAAGAGATTCCACTAAGACACTATTTTCGTGTATACAACCAATTTCTCGAAGCAATTTGTATTCATCGCCATGGTTGGTTCGGTGATATCCAAATAGGCAGAAATGTGGGGAGACAGATAATGCGTCATGAACCGAATGTCGCAATGCACTACTAATTGCACTTAAATAAGTATCCCAGTCGCGATGGTCTTTGGATACATAAGCTCTGATAGCTTCAATTATAGAACGGTTTACACGTTCTGAGGCATTAGACTGTGGAGCATACAAGGCTGTTTTCACATGTTGTACCCCAAATTCCTTTAATAGCTGTTGAAACTCCTTACTAACAAACTGTACACCATTGTCTGAGTGTATCGACTCTGGAACCCCGTAAACTAAGAATATATCATCCCTAATATATGTTACGATTTTTGATGCAATAGCTTTATTTAATGGTTTTAAGAGGACGAATTTAGTCAATTTATCCAAAACAATGAGAATCGTCGTCTTTCCATTCTTTGATCTCGGATACGGTCCTAACAAATCCACATATAATTTTTGGAATGGCCGTTCCAAACAACGATTGGGAGTCATGGGTGGAGTTAGCATTTTGTTTGCGGCCTTGGAAGTTTTACATGTAGAGCAATTAGCTATGTAGTCTGTTACTTCTCTCCTTAAATGAGGCCAGAAATAGAATCGTCTAATTCGATCTAGAGTTTTACGAATGCCTCCATGAGCCGCACTTGGAGTATCGTGTTCCTGTTTAATAAGCAGATTGGTTAACTTAGAAGGGACCCACAGCTTCCATACGGGAATGTCAGTTATAATTTGACTCCGCAGTGGTTCTAATCGTATATAGATTTTTCCATTCGCGATTCGGTGGTTCGGATAAGTCGATGGGGATGCCTGGAATTTATTTAACAAATTTACATACTCTGAATCAGAAAAATGGTTCGAGTGCAGATCAATAGACCCCACATGCAAGTGTTTCTCTTTTCTCAATTCGTCGAAATTGTCACAGAACGCTCGGGAGAGGGCATCAGGAACAACATTGAGTGAACCTCTTTGATGTTCAATGGAAAAGTCGTACGATTGAAGTTTCAAGCTCCAACGAGCTAACCTGCCGCTTAGGTCCTTTTGGGACATTAGCCATTTCAAACTGGCATGATCTGTTATCAAGGTAAAATGGTAACCCTCGACGTATGGTCTAAATTTGTGTATACTAATCAGTGCTGCTAGACACTCCAATTCTGAAATTGAATAATTACGTTGAGCACTATTCAATTTTTGTGAAACGAACGCTATCGGACGTTCCTGGTCATCTTCATCTTTTTGAAAGAGGACCCCTCCGATACCTTCTGTACTAGCATCACACCTAATATAGAAGGGTTTAGTATACACCGCATTTACTAATACGGGAGCCGTTGTTAATAGTGATTTTAATTTGTCGAATGCAGATTGAGCGTCACAGCTCCATACGAATTTTTGTCCCTTCTTGAGCAAGTTGGTAATTGGAGCGGAGATTTATGCGAAGTTCGGAATGAATCTCCGATACCATCCTGCCATGCCTAACAGTCTACGGGTTTGTTTTACAGTAGTTGGGTTTGGGAAGTCACAAATGGCTTCAACCTTTCCAGGATCGGTTCGGAGACCATCCTCACCTACTATAAATCCCAAATATTTTATCTCCCGCATTACAAAATTACTCTTGGACAAGTTAATGGTTAAACCAGCATCAGATAATAATTTCGCTACTGTCTTCAATAGATAAAAGTGTTCCTCAAGAGTGGCTGAGATGATCAATAAATCGTCCAAATACACGAAAATCCTTTCGTGGTATTGGTGGGGTATAACTTTGTCCATTAGTCTGCACATACTCTGGGGCGCGTTACATAAGCCAAACGGCATCACAGTAAACTGGTAGAGTGGTCTACCAGGTACCGTGAATGCCGTTTTCTCCTTAGATGCCGCCTCCAGAGGTATTTGCCAAAAGGCATCTTTCAGGTCTAACGAACTTATAAATTTAGTAATATTTAGACGACCAATTAACCCATCAATGTGAGGGAGTGGGTATGCATCCTTTTTAGTGACCGAGTTTAGCTTCCTAGAGTCTAAACATAATCGCGCTTTACCATTCGATTTTCTGACTAACACCATGGGGGAACTCCAGGCACTAGTTGACTCTTCAATAACTCCCATTTTTAGCATGCGGTCTAACTCGCAGTATATTATATCCTGGATAGCAGGTGATACGTTGTAAAAACGTTGCTTAATAGGAGAAGTTTGCCCTACATTGATAACATGTTCCATAACTCTAGTTCTTCCCAAGCCATGTGTTTCAAAAGCTGCAAACATTGATTTGATTGATTCCAACACATTTTCCTGAGATGGGGTTAAGCAATGCTTAGTGGACTTAGCAACGATAGGTGTGGCAATTTCATTGATGATCTTTGGAGCTAAATTAAACTTGGCCCAAAAGTCAATGCCCAAATAAAGATTTCCTGACAAACTTGGTACTATATAGAATCGCAAGGGATGGACTATGTTATTATATTCTACCTTAGCTTCTACAAATCCAACTATAGGTTGTGACGTACCATCAGCCGTTTTTACATAAGAGCTGAGATGCCGAATTTTAAGACCCATGATTTCAATAAGTTTTAACGCATTTTTCCCCAAAACACTTATAGATGCGCCACTATCTAAAAGACCAATTAGATTATGTCCATTAATCGAAATTTCCGTGTGAGGCCTTTGATCATTCTTAAGGCTTATGATCGAGTTGCAACATTGCTTAATGATAAATCGGCGTGCCTGCCAATATTGTTTCATACGGACTGATTGTTTCTTTTCCGTAAAACCCAATACTGTTTGAGGAATATTTTCTAGTGAAATTTCCCCCTTTTTTAAGCGCAAGACATTTGGTTTGGAGGAAACGACCGTCAGCTGTTGATGAGCTGCTAAGTTAAATAGTTTATGGCAGCGGCATACTTCATTGTTTTGTACATTTGTGGTTTGTGTATCTACGGATTTTGATGTAACGGGTGTTGGTATTTTAATTATAGTTTTCTGGGGGGTATCGATCCCGAACGAGTTTCCCCCGACTGGAACTCGTTCGACTTTTGGTTTAAAGATCGTTTAGCGCAAAGAAGGCAATTTGGTTTTCTTACCTCGGGTGCACCACACCCAAAACAAAAAACACTTTGGAAATCTAACAGACAGTCGTGGTAGCGATGTCCGATATCTTTACAATTCCAACAAACGAGATAATTGGATTGCGGGGAAACTCTATCGCTCTTAGTAGCTTGAACGGCGGATATATCAGTATCTGTTCTATCCTCGTTACTCATCAAAAGGTCGGATGGCATATCTTTTGATTGCGCACGATATTGAACTTCGTTTAAGTTTAGTCGACGTTTTGGATATTCCACATTCTGCCGTGGATCATACCCCGAACTTGACCAAATTCGTTCAAACTGGTGACATACCGCTCTAAGTTGTTCTACCGTATTGAATTGCATAGATAACGTCGCCGTTCTTAAAACGGGATTCATGTTTTCGCGAAGAATTTCTACTAGCTCCGAATCTGAAAATCGTTTTGAAAGATGCCCATTTAATGTTTGAATTTCTAGAGCAAAATCGTTAAAGCTTTCTCTGTTTTGCATTTTCCGTTCAATTGATCGACGAGTTTCTCGCTCACTTTCGTGGCTGGAAAATCTCAAAAGCAGAGCTGTTCTCATATCAAACCATGTTGCGTTAGGGTTATCTCGCGCATAAACCCACAACCATTTTTCAGCGTGATCGCTAACAAAATTGTAGATCAGTAGAGGTAGTTTATTTTCCGCGTAACCATCTCTTTTCGCGAATGTCTCTAATCGAAACACAAAATCATGCACATCTAGTCCTTTCGAACCACCATTAAATGAAATTTTCCACTGAGGAAGCTGACGGGACTGATTTTTGTTTGTGTCTACTAACTCAGATGTGCGAATTTTAGGTCGAGCACCAGTGTTTTGTAGAACTTCTAATTTGCCTGGGCCATTTTTAGTATTTATGGAACGACAGTTACTTTGATCACTCAAACTCAAAGGATTATTAATAAGCTTAGGAGGTGACGTTAATTCACGATGTTTTTCTTGCGGATAACCTTGCCATGGATTATTATAAAAATTCAACTCATTGTCTATTGATGAATACATCTGCTGCGGAAGAACAAACCGTTCCCTTTGATTGGCTTCCTTAGTATCAAACCTTTGGGTTGTTTTCGAACCAACCTGCATCAGCATGGATGCTCCTTCTTCTTTCTCACTAGGATCAATAAGGTCATCTTGCCTAGTTTGACTGGGATCACCTATGGGATCATTAGTGTTTGTGTTCGAGGATTCTTCGGCAAGCAGACGCTGTGCATATTGATTCACCCGTCTGAGTTTAGTTATCACGCTGGTGATATTCAGAATTTCACCCGTGGTGTTTTTAATACGCTCCAGTCGTCTTTGCCAATGCAGAGCTCGAAACATTACTTGACTCACTAATACCTTATTTAAGGGTTGGAATTTGATGTCTGTTTGTTTATTTAAAGATTCTGCTATATCCTTTGCAGAACCAACCTCCAAACTGATATCGATATCGGGATGTGGTTTATTTGGTTTAGGTTTAGAGTTTGCCGCCTCCTCGATCATTCGATCAACCAGTAATTCTTTAGAATTAGACAACCCAGACTTAATATTTCGAATAATAAACTCAACTTTTAGCTCTTCGCTTGTGAGAGCGTCAATATAACTTGTAAAATTCATTGTAAATAAAAGACTATTGCTACCACCGCAATTGAAAAAATAAATATGTAATTTAAATTATATCTAAATCCAAGCAACAGAACCAAAAAAATTTATGTATTTATGAAAATAATACAAAAAAAAAAAAAATACTATACCAATATGGGATATACTTATATACTTTTAATAATTAAGTAGATAATAATATGTACTAAAGTACCAAATAATAACGAAAAATTAGATAAATATTCTGTGTTTACAAAAAAAAAAAAATGTTAATTAAGTAACAATTAATATATAATTCAACTAGGGGAAGTATTCAAATAATTGTTTGTAATCATCCAAATGGGCGACACCCTCAAAAATCAGAATAAAATTTAACCAAACTAAACCTATGCATTCATAAGAAGGTAGACCAACTAAATGAGCTAAGAATAACGGAATCCCAGCAAATCAATTAGGTCAATTAGTTGGAACCATAAAAACTTAAAAAAAAAATTATTAACCTAATAGAAATTTAAAAAAAAACTTGTACTTCACTATACGTAAAGTAACACTGTAGTGGATTACCGACAAAAAACAAATATTTGATGAAAAATTTAGTTAGGCAAAATTATCTAATCAAAATAATAATTATAATATAACAAAGTATGGGAGCAGCAGAAATGGTTGTTGATTGGTACATAAACATAAATATATATACATAAATATATAGAATATTTAAATAGAATAACCCGACAGGAGAAAACAATTAAATTTAACCCCGATGACTGATAAGATGACTAAGAATCACTTAGATTCGATTATCATTCATCATAATTAAATCAACTGCACTAATCGGAAAAAAAAATTTGATGACAAAAATAAAATAACACTAACAAAAAAATAAAAAAGAAACAACTGTGAAAACTACTGGGAACCACTGAGTCACAGCCAATCAACCAGTAAATTTACACGCTGAAATCAATTCTCTATTATCTGATTAGTAACTGATATGAAATATTTAAATACTCAAACAGACAAGTTAAAACAGTTAAATTTCAATCCAATGATAGATAAGATGACTAAGAATTACTTAGATTCGATTATCATTTGTCATAATTAAATCAACTGCCCTAACCCGCTATTAAACTGAAAAAATTTAATTAATGCGAAGGAAGAAAAACACTAACCATAAAAATAAAATAAAAAAGAATAACTATGAAAATCATTGGGAAACACTGAGTCACAGTCAATCAACCAATATTTCCACGTTAAAATCAATCTTCTATGATATAGTTAAATGACTTGAATATAAAATTTTTAAAATTTAATAACATCTGAAAAATTTCAAAATTACCAAAAGATGAATATTCCGCATTTAATTAATAAAATGTAAGAGGCGGAAAAAATGCATCTATAGATAAGGAGTGAAGCTCCTTGGATGCTTTATTAAAGCGACCAAAACTATTTATAAAAACACATGTTCAATAAAGAAAATTAATAACAGGTCCCTGTTTCGGCGCCATTTTTGTAACGCTTGGGTGTATAATTGTGCACATGCTTGATACTATAAATCCTGAGTGCTCAGGGCTGGGCGGGTTCAATGAAATTTAAATAAGATTACACCACAGCATCACAAAAAAACTAAAATCATGTGCTACGCCAACCAACAACACTTCAACTGGTCACCCATAACATGACAATTACTTCATATTAATGATACTTCCCCACACAAATAATTTATCTCGACATTTCTAAGTTAATAATCAAAACGATAACCGGTATGCAATGACAAAATAAGCATTATATTTAATGTTTGAACTTAATGTACTACAGATTATATTACATATGTTATGGACAGCCCATAATATTAACTTTAACAGTATAATTATTCAATTCAATATCGGAGTGTCTAAATCAACTCCATAAGAAAGTCACGTGTCTTTATATATATATGAATGATAGGTAAATTTATTATTTTCGTGCAATAACTATATAAAAAAAATTACCAAAAAACACACTTACCCACAAAATCCAGAGCGCTCAGGGGATTGCGGTATGTACGATTCATATAACTTGACCTAAAACAAAATTATTAGCACTATAAAGTTCACCATATCATTCACCACAATAAATTCACTATTCAAATTCATTAAATTTCTTAGATAAAACTATAAGCTAATCACACACTATACAAACATATACTTATATATCATAAATGAATTCATAAAAAAAAATGATTTATCCCAAATCTTGTGTTTGATAAGCAGAGCAGTGGCCCTATTTATATAATATATACATGTGCGAAGAAGAAGGTTAATCCAATATTTTCCCGTTTTTTTTTTTTTTTTTTTTTTTTTTTTTTATGTTTTCGAATAAACCAATACCGCTGCTGGAACCCAATGAACTTCCAATTTATTTGTTGTCACCGTTCATTTATATTAGTCAGCGATTTATAAAATAACGCCAATAAATAATATAGCCGGTCGGCTAGGCAATAGCGTGGACGGACCCACTACCTACACCACCCCAAGGTCGTCACCTAAGGTTTCGGAAACCCAATTGTAGGAGTAAAAACCGGCTATAGTTTGACTTTGGTAATTTTATAACAGGAAAGGCGGTTAAATTCCCTCTAAAGGCGATTACCTTAATCTACGATATCACTCTTGGTCCACAATTTAACTATATTTAATAATACCAAATTTATAAAAACTAATTTCCACTCAGTATATAAATCTATAATTACCCGTTTATATTTTTTCGTCTATAAATAAAAATGTCCAAGCAAACACCCGAATATTAGCGCATTTGCGGATGGCTCTATTCAATTCAATATGGCTCTACAAACTAACACTGATTTTTACAAATATGTAGATTTAAACAGATATATCCATATATCAATGATAATGTTGTTATGATGACTGCTGCTCATCAAAAAGACTGAAATCAATTATTTGTTTTTGGATATCCACGATCATAAAAATTTACTTTATGATCATATGGTAGGAGGAAAATCAATACCACCACAATATTGGTCAATGAACAAGCGAAAACCAGTCCATACAACGGGTCAGTTAATGCAATAAATTGATGACGGGTCAGTTAAAGCAATAAAATGATGTTAGTGTTCCTATCATAATCATCAACAAAAACATTATAGCTACAGTGCGACGACAGCAATCATAATGCGAATTATATCTTATATGACGTTAAAAGTACCTACAAATATTTTTGTAGAAACCTTAAAAAAAATATCAATGCAAGACGCACGTTACAAGCTGTGGTATTCACGAGGACAATGTAACAAAAACTATAAAGGAAAAAATTATAAAAGCTGTTTTCGTCTGTTTTGCAATAAAAACCATCCACTTTTCTAGCGGCGCTTGAACGTTTAACAGCACGTTGAAGTCATGCTGCGCCTGTATTTTAATCTTTATAGAGGCTTCAAAACTTATGTGTAGCAATTTGAGCACTACAGTGAAACAACTACATAACAAATTGGCGGAACCGCTTGCACAGAATGGCAATATATACCATTAAGAGCATCACACATGCGTAATAGGTATAGAATATACAGTTAAGTCCTTAAAATATAATCTAATCAGAATAGTTGGAGAATTTAGGAATATTTAAATAGAATTTTCTGCCTCAAAGAAAATGGTTTCTAGAAAGAATTTAAAAGGTCCTAAGTGATACTGAAGGCTGTTTTTTTAAGTCCATAGCATTTTGAATGATATTATATCCTTAATATGAATGTTTTAGCAAAACAAACACACAGTATACTACCAACAAGTAAAAGAAGGATTATGAGGGAAGAAAGCAATAAATGGAATAAAATTATTGAATCTCTGTTAATTGTATACCAACAGGGGAACGTTTCATCGTACAGAGCTCATTCCAAATTCGCGTACTCTGAATAAAAAACGAATTTTTAGGTTTATTGGTTTTTTGTTTAGGGTTCTTTGTTTATTGGTTATTTGATTATGGCTGCTTTTTTTATTTGTTCACAGCACGGAATTCTTTTTGATATAACTAAGCCAAGAATCTCAAATGTTTCAGGCGTATATCCAAGCTGGTTTTATCAATCAGAAAACATGGCGATCAAGATCAGTTTAGTTAAAAACTAACGGGATTGATGTTTTTTGGGATTGGTTTCAACCCACGGTTGGCTTTTTAAGAATTGTATAGAGATCTTACGTAAAACGACCATTTAAAGCCATTTATCGACGAAAACATAGTTTTGCAATGAAGAAGAAGGTCAACGAAAACATCGTACACAGTAAGAGATGGACAATGAGCTGTCATCAGCATAATAGTATATTGGTCTTAAGAGATGCTGACATAAAAATATGAGATAAAAGCACAATTTGGGTTTTGCGACAAATACAAATATTATCAATCTTTTAAATTTACGAACCGTGAAGGCCAGCTGTCCTCAATTTACACAGCGAAATTTGTGTCACACGCGTCTAAATGGCTTTGATATATCAAGCATATTGACTTGTGATACACTAGATTGATGTACACTTCGGTTCCATTTTTCCGTGACAACATTAACGAAGTCACCTGTTGAATGTCCTTCGCAAAAATCATACTAACGATCAAAAATTAGATGGTTATCTCCCAAATATTTTGTCAGCTAGAACTTGATTATGGTCTCAAGTACTTTGGAAAGCGCCGAGCCGTTAGCGATTGGACGATAATTTGAAGGGTTCAATCTACTCCAGATGAAAGCAAAAACTTCAAATGGCTGGATTTTGATTTCATTTTTATTACCTTTTTAAAGCGGATGTTTAATAATTTTTTTTTAAAACCTAATTTATATTAATTTTAAAGTGTTGTGTCAAGTAAAGTGTATATAGGTAGTCTCGGCGAATGTGGTGATGGGGACATAAGTCGAATGAATTTTATCGGCTCCGCAACCTATCACAGCATCCACTTTCTGTCCGCTGTACTGGTCATGATTTAGGAAGTGCTCACGAATGGATGTATGTCAGTTATATCCAGGAGAGACTCGCAAGTGCATGTACGACCTCCACGTGGTGGCTACTGGTAACTAGGAATCTTTCTAGGGTAATGTACAGTGCTGAAGGAGTAAACCCTACATAAATCCCCAAGTCACGGTGGAACAGCATATGTCAAGGAATGAATGGTTAGTGGGTCAACAAATCTCTAATATGTGGACTCTGGATACCAGGCAACCTTCAGTTTTAATCAGCCTTACCCTCGAATCTGGATCCCTGCGAGGGCGGACCGTTTATTTCTCCAAAACTCGTGGGAACATAATGAAAATTAATTCAACTAAAACAAAAGAGACAGGCACTCTCAAAAAGCCAATAGAAAAAACGGATGGTGGCTCAAACCTTAAAGGTGAAATCACCAATGAAACAATAAGGGTATTGCAGGCCGCGATGCCGGGTACCAGTGGAAGCCGAGGGCCTGCCATAACAAAAGAGAGCTTGAACCATAAAGGGCAACCTACTTTCACAGTAGGTTTGGTAAACGCGGCCTTGGTACCTAAGCCGGAGATTGGCGCGAAAGTTGTCCGTGAGGCAAGGCGGCGGTCTAGGAACCGACGCACGGTGCAGAGGATATTAGACAGGTCAGCTGCCACCCCTGAGGAGCTGCTAACGAAAAAACAGAAGGAATCTCTGGCATTGGCATAGGTGGTAACCTTTGCCTTTTCCAGAGACCTATATTTTTCCTTCTGTTCTTATTTGGCGACAATTCGGTGAGGGCACCAGCAGAGTCGAAAAGATAGAGGTTCCAAGATGAATTGGAAGCTGGGGACAGTAAACGACCTAGAATGCAAGGAGCCCAACGAGATGTCCTAGTAAGGGGCAAAAATGTTCATTGACGTCTTTAAGGAGCATCCAGTGACACTAGCCATCATTGATAGGAGTCAAGTAGATGGGAGTGTCACTCTTGAGAAATGGAGACTAGTGGTTATCGCACTAAACACCGTTTTCTTAACGATCCTTGGATAAAATCAGGGGCCACCTCAATCTTGTAGGGAAGCATGATAGTACCAAGGGCGCATGAAGCTAACAGCGTGCGCCGATCAAAGATCGTCAAACCTTTATCGTATGGCCGTAGCTAAGGTAGGGTAAGTGTGGGGAGGCGCAAAGCTGGCAGTGGTTGTCAGGAACTAGATCCTTAGCAGACTAAGAACACGCATCTGGTTACCAATCGAGCCATCCTGTCCGGATCAAATAATTCGGATAATTCGGGCAAGCAATGTTGATCTTCGTCGTACAATTGGAAGATCATTAAACATGAGGAGGCGAAGGTTGTCTATTTTAGTGGTGAACAAAGAGTCCCTAGCCCTTCTAGCTAAGACAAAACGGATAATCGGCTTCGGCTTCTGGTCAAATACCCTCAAGGTGTTTAAAAAGTATGAGGTCGGAGCAATTGTGGAAGACCTACCAATGGAAGAGGAACTAAGAGACGAAGGTTCTAACTTGCGAGACGTTAGGAGTTCAGCGATGAGGCGATTAACGGCTATGAGTAGTTGCCTATCCCTGGACTTGGACGAGGAAGATCGTGTCAAGTCAATGGGGGAGGGGGGTGACAAAAAGAGACAACAAGGAGGACCTGAAGAGAGCGTCAAAACTGTTGACATCTCACCAAGAACCGAAAGAGAAAACCCTGCCGCGACAAATGAGGGTATATAAAGGAAAGTAAGTTAATCTGTTTATGTTTATGCTTAGCTCAGTTCAGATTAATATTCACCATTCTAAGGCTGTTTCGGCAGCTGTTATCCTCAGACTGACCAAATCCAAGAACCCTGGATTAGAAAAACCAATAATGTGGCCTCGGTTTAAAAGGGTATAAAATTTTATACTCTTCTAGGTCCGATAAGATCAGATCTTGCATTCTCGCTTAAAATAACTTGAATATTTTTCTTCTTCCACAATATAGTAGTGGTGACGTAACAGCAGTCAGCCTGGAGACGGGAGGCTGTGTATTTTGGCTAGTTTCAGCCTACATGGACCGAGAAAGGAGGTTCCGCCGGATAACCAGGGATTTGGGAATCCTTCGTATAGGGTGTAGGAAAGCATTCAAGAGGCTCTAGGGAAGCTCAGGATTGGGACTCCTATAAGGAGCACCTTAAAAAATATAAAAAGGAATTAAGGAAGACGCAGAGGAGGTTTTGGAGGCTTATATGTGATAAAATGAAAGGTGTTTCGGAGACCTCGCGCCTCAAGAAAATCTTATCTACAAGCCCAATGTGCCCTAGTTACTTAACTAAACCAGATGGGCTGTTGACATCGTCAAGTGGGGAATCATTGGCGCTCCTGTTGGAAACCCATTTCTCAGGTAGTGTGGATGTGTTGACGGAGCTTGGTAGGAATAGGGAAAAATTATCGTCGGGGTGTTCGGAGGAAATCGTTTGCAAAAATCGGATCCTATGGGCACTAAACGGCTTTAGACCCTATAAATTAGCAGGCGTGGATGGTATCATTCCAGTGGAATTGCAAAAACACTCGTAGAGAATTTTTCCATGGCTGGAGGTTCCATGGCTCGAGCATTTTTCCTTGGGAGACCTATAGCAGCGCTTTTTATGGCGCTTAAAAAGGAGACGATAGCCTCGCCACAGAAGAGGTAGAATAACACCATAACATGCAATGTAGCACGTACAAACATCTGGGCGAGTATTTTTTTGACGGCCTTATGGATCTCGAGAACTGCAATGTGCGAGATATCTTACGCTAAATAAGTAGTTCTAAATGTTTCCAATGAAAGTGAAAGGGGAGTAGGATCCTTTGGTATCACAATGAACTGTCATCGGTCTAAGTGTGCGTTAGCAGCCACTCTAACCTAACCTTACCTAATCTAAAGTGTAAATAAATTACATTTTCGGCAATTACTTGACGTATTTGTCGTAAAAAGGTTAATCCAATTGATTTGTAATTTTTAATCAATTTTTTTAAAATCTAATTTAAGCTAGAAAATCTATTATCTAAAGGTATTTGGACGGTAGTTTCTTCTAACCGTGTACCTTTCTTTTTAGTAATAAATTACGTAGATCTAGGCCTTCCTTTGTACTTATTAACAGTGATATAATTATGTTACACGTCACTACATTTTTTTTTACTCGACACACAATAATTACGTCCAAACTGTACGACTAGTGGATTTAAATATAGTGAATAAAACTAGGGGTTGTAGTATTTGGGTCATCTGGTAACAATTTATAGTAAGACAGAAAACTTGCAGAAAACATAGACGAGCAACAAAGTTTTATTGATCTCATTCAGGTTTGTTTTGATAAAATGTTTTGCTGAACTTTTTAATTTATTGTCGAAGTAAACATGTTGGCAAAAAAAAAATTTCGCCAAATTTAAGGTCAAAAGTTGAACTTGAATTGTATTGAGATATCGAAAGTCTTTTGTAAAATTTATGGAGAGACAGTTAAGATCTCTAAAGTATTGCCAATAAATGGATATCCAATTATAACGATGATTTGTGTGACCACTATAAAGTCGACAGATTATCTTAATTGCTTAAAATTAAGTAATCGTTCTCCGAACAATAAATTTCTTTAATAAACCAACAATTTAGTAACATATTTTCCAGAATAGTACTAAAACCATCCAAAAGCTAAAAAGCTACAATTTCACACAAGTTCAAAAAGCTTAGCTCTATATATATATATAAAAATATAAATCAAATTTTACTTTTCGTATATACGAGTTCATACATAACATAGACAATCAACATTTTAATGTACTAATTTCATCGAAAAAGCCATTATTCACCATATTGTGTTGGGATGTACAAGTGTTTTTGTCGCCTGAACCAACGACAAAAAATAAAAACACACCAAAAACTATAAAAACATAATAAAATCAACGACGACGACAACAACAACAGCATGCACGAAATAATTTTATTGCACGATCCACGCAGAGTAAATTTATAGCTGAGAAGATCAAAGATTAACGCTATCTTTCAGTTCACTTGACTCGTGTTGTTTTAGTTATTAAAATGATATACAATTGTGATTAAACATAATAAAATAACAGAAATAAGATAAACTGACAACAACAACAACAACATAATTTTTTTTTTTTTTTTTTTTTGTTAAATTTGATTCATAGTTCATTAGGTTCTTATTAATTTTATTGTTGGCTATAGGCATAGACCAAAACTATCTACACAAAATGTTTAACTTTTTAATTTGAACTCGTAAAAATGGCATTTCGTTGTATCATAAATTCACCGACACAGAACACATTCTTTCTATATCTAGGTATAGCTATATATAGCTTAGCTGGAACAGGTGATTTTTGTTTCACTTCCCAAAAAAAGGATGCCATTCAAGACGCACATATAAAAAGATTAATTTTGATTAATTTTTCAAGATAACGAATTTCTGTTTTTTTTATAGTGTTGTTGGTGTATAGTGTAGCTTCCAACAAAAAATAAATTGGAGACATAACCTTTATGTCGATAAGAAGGATATGAAGATATACGACGAACCAAATAAAAACGTTATAAATTTTAAAAAGAACAAAGTGATATTTTTATGAGAGGTACATAACTATATACAAACTACAAATTTATTAGTTTCGGGATATTTTCGGTTGCAAAATTTCGGCCATATCTCCGACAGATTCGATTAATTCAACGATTTGTGAAATTGTCTTTTGATTTATCGTCCACAAATTATGGTCAAAGTTATAAACTATATTTTATTTTTATACTCACACACACACACACACACTGGTTAGTTTATGGCACTAGCACACATTCGGTTTTAAAACCAACAACGTACAAAAAAAAACTATAATAATAATTATTGATTGAATATGACATTTTTATGTTATAGTATTCATCATTTTATCGGTTTTATTTTAAAGTCG
The DNA here is from genome assembly GCA_963556175.1 of Tipula confusa. NCBI lineage: Eukaryota > Metazoa > Arthropoda > Insecta > Diptera > Tipulidae > Tipula > Tipula confusa. Next base: position 191,433,217 of record OY744475.1, on the reverse strand, counting down.
TAAATATTTTAATTAAGTTTTTATTTCTAAAAAAAATTATTTAAATATTTTACAGACATACACTTAATAATTTATTTGGCAGTCGTAATATAATATCGGAACGAGAACTGAAATGCAATAGGAAAATTTATGATATTGTTTTGGCATTTTGAAGTCATTTTTTTTTTTTTTTTTTTTTAAAGACAATGTTGGGAAAATATATTTTTTTATGTGTGTGTGTTCGAAGTCAAAAAGGGTTAGTCGTTTCATTTAATTTATGGGGACCAGTGACCCATACCAAAAAACTAAAACATACTTCATCATTTTGTGCTGTTTTGTAAAACACTTAAAGTTTATTTTTTAACGATTTTTAAAGAAATTATGTTGGTACTTATTGTTATGTCTATAAAGGTTTTGGAGAACTTAAAAATACATAAACAGGTGGTTAAAATAAATATTCGAAATATTAAATAGTATATAAGTATTAATTCGGCTTCGTAGTACTGGTCAACTGCACACAAATGAAATTGTGCTCTAGCCGAGTACACATCACTTTAAAGTGTTCAATTATGAAACAAAATATCCCTACTTACAATAGAAGGACATTTCCCTGCCCTGATCACTTGCGAAGCCCGAATTTTTAAATTTGAATATGTTTTTTTGATTAATTTTAACATACTTCAAAACTTAAACTAATCCTAACGAAGTAGGCTGTAAATTACAAATTTAGGCTGATGCAAGAAAGAGACAGACATTAAGTAACCAGAGATGTGCAGGCCACTCTCAAAAGAGGATTCAGACAGCATTAAATAAAAGAAATCAATCAAAAAAGAAGGCAAGTCGAAGCAACCTCCAAAAGAGAATCAGGACTGCAGCGAGTTAGAACTGGTACAAGTGCTGCTCGAATGCGTATCTGGAAATATTTACAAAATGCAGCTTTTAATTGAGATCTATCTCTAGATTATGCATCTGATCCTTTGTGCATTCTGAGTAAAATAAAATCTTGTTAGACAAAGAAGGGAAAGGTGAAACTGTAGGAATATGATGCAGCAGAGGAAAGGTTCAACTTCCACAGTTATTGGATCCTTCCGAGCCCTTACGTACTTTTTTGCTTAGACAGTCAACAGAAGATAAACATTTCCTGGAGAACTTCAGAAGATACAACTGTTTCCAGTTGACATGCCAATATTTAAGGTGAGTCAAGCATATCACCACATCAGGCGTCCATTGCCAAACGAAGAGCCTAAATTTTTGCAAGTATTTTTGTTTGAGAAAGTGTACAACTAGCAGACCAGCATTGCAGGAATGTACCCTAAACAAGGAAAGAAATGGTCCTTCAGTGACGAGACATGCTGCATCACTATAAAATAATCTCCTTCGTTCGCAGTTTCAAATCAGCCATTGAAAATATGAGGCCTGATTTATTGAAATTCATCATCATAGCGGACAAAACCCCACAGAATGAGCATGAGAGGAGATTCAATGCACCAAACATAGCTTTTTAAAAATGCAGTGGTAACAGCCAGAGAATTTCTGACATGCATTTCCTACAATACCCTACAGTACCGCTCCTATTCTGGTTGGAAGAAGATGGATCTCATTTTGAACTGCAACAAAGGAACCCGATTACAGGAATGCTACAAGCTAAGATGATTTCTGCCACAAACTTCTTCTCATACAAAATGATGATGCGCTCTTTCTGCTTCAACAATTTACTGAGAAGCAGTTTATCGTGAATATATACGGCAAGATAGAGTCTGAAAGGTTGAAGTACATCGACCGAATCAGAGAACGCTGAGATTGGAATAGTATGCATATTTTAAGGATGCCAACATTGACCAGTTAATTATCTTGCCTTCAAGCTTCACAAGGGGTTCCAGGCACATACACCAAGAAGCGTACTCAAGACGCCAGGATCTATTCATCACCTTCACTTGCAAAAACAATTTAATGCGCATATTAACGTTGAATATTGCAATTCGGTATAGTCCACAAAGTAGGTCTGTAAGTATGTCAACACAGGCATGGCTGTGTTCAAAGTCACCAGCAAACAAAATGGCATGGAATAAATTCATCAGTATAAAATGAGAAGATACATCAGCAGCAATGAAGCAGTGTTGAGAATATTCAGCTTTCCAATTCACGAGCGTCACCCCACAGTGATTTATCTAGGCGTTCACCTTGAATGGACAGTAAATCTAGCACCTTAGGAAACAACATTGACGTCATTTTTCAAGCTTTGCATCCATGATGAGTTTGAACGCTCACTACTTTACAACCAACTTCCTAAGTACTACACTTGGAACACTAGAAACGAGAATTGGAACCACCAGAAACAAGGGCAGGTTGTACCGGATCAAGCAGGAATAAAGTCTAGCAATGTACTTGGTCGGGTGCGCACCGCTCAGCCAAACAACTCTGAATGCTTTCACCTACGACTCATTCTTCATGATGTAAGATATCCAAAGACACTTCTAGATTTGAGAACAGTGAAAAAAAAAACTGCGAAAGATACAAAGGGGCTTTCCAACTTAGAGGACTTTTGGAGAACGATGACCACTAGAACAGATAATTGAAAGAAGGTGCTGCCTTTCGATTTCCAAAGGTATTGCATAACCTGTTTGTTGTCATGCAGCAAACATGCTGGATGTCCGCAAAAGATATGGGTGAACCCACAAGGAAAACTTGTTAAAAAACATACTACACCAAGCCCATATACAACACCACAACATGAACCTGGACTACTGTGATGATACCTTCAACAGAGCTCTCATCTACATTGAAGATCAGATTTTATCAAAAGTTCGACAAAGAAGCGAGATTGCTCTGTCTGTTGTTTTATCCTGTGTTACCACAACACTTCTCATAGGAGAGAAGACTTCTGATTTAGCCTTCAAATTACCACTGAATTTGGCATGTAACTCCAACATGTAACATTAGAAATTCAGCAAAAGCCCAGGTTTGCAAGGTCAACGGCTGGATCGAATGTACTATGACCCGTTAAGCCGCATTCAAAGCACTTGATGTCACGTTGAAAGATCTTAGACATAACAATGACAGAATTGAAGGCATTACTATGGTGTTGGTCGTTGACTTTCGACAGACGCTGTCGGTTATTCACCGTGGAACGAGGGCAGATGAAATGGAGGCCTGCATTAAATCATCTTATATTGGGAATGGCATTCAAAGACTTGGACTATCAACAAACATGCAATTTGCAGATAATCAACTTCAACTAGGAAATGGTGCTGTTACTTTGGATCCTCGTGGATGCATAGCGACGCAAACCATTGGAAGAATTGTGGAAAATTAAGAACTAAAACAAGCGGTATTTCCAAATGTGGTACAACACTTCACTATCGTGCTTGGCTGTGCCAAAAAACAAAACTCTCGCCTCAAAAACAGGGTTGGGCATTTTACATGTAAAAAACGTTTTCTCCATTTTACATGTAAATAACGTAAATTACAAAAAAAATGTGTATTTTACCAAAAAATGTAAATTACATTAAAAAAACGAGAATCCGTCCAGAAATAATTTAAAATATTGAATAAATGATACAAACATTTGTTTATAAGAATAACTTGCATTAGAAAATCCAATTAAACATTTTATTTAAATGGTTAATCATAATTATTTTAAACTTTTAGTTATCTACATTGAGACTATAAAAATCACCTATCCTTCTACAATGCCATCTGTTTACGTCTTAAACTAGTTCTTATATTTGAAAAAATAAACAACTAGTGACATAGTGCGATCTAGCTACATTTGAATAAACTAAAATAAAATATTTTTAAGAGTGCATATTTCTTTCGATATGTAGCGGAAAACTAATTGCAATTTGACGTTTAATCATAAATAAAATAATTCTCTGCAGTGAAATGAATGAAGTGAATCTATACTCGTTTGACTGGCTTTTAAATTTAAATCTTTATTAATTTCAAACAGGACAAAATCAACCAAATTATCACTACTCGTCTCACCTTCATCAAATAAATGTATGCCTGAAATTACTAGCCCTATTCTATCCATTCGATAAAATGCCTATGCATTATGCCTTTGATTTCCAGTGTAGTAAAGAGGTAGCGAATATGATTATCGAATTTAAGCGTGGAACTGTAGTGAATTTTATTAATTCAATTTAATTTTTCTTACTCTAATTACAATTAATAATTTTTCATAACCTAAGTTTGCAGCAATACCATTATACTAACCTTACCATAGAATTAATACTAGATAAATTGATTAATACATTAATAATTAAATTGGGGAAAAATATTCTTTTTGAAACCCAGCAGTTACCATTCAAGGAATTCCATATGCTAACTCCTCTCACGAAAAACGAAGCGTTCATCAAATTACATTTATTGATAGCAGGTGTCAAGATTTCATTGTCAAAATATTTCTTATCATAGGAAAGTTGCACTTTATTTTACATTTATACATATGTACAAATATCACAATAAATAAACACAAATACACTATACTGTAATATATAGTCAATTTTTCTTTAGTTAAGAGATTTGGTAACAGATGGCGATAATTGTAATGAAAAAGTTAATTTATATTTTACAGTATGTATAAAATAATCGTTTACATTTTACATACATTTTACATGTAAAAAACCCAGTAAATTACATTTTGTAATTTACACGCCCAACTGTGCTCAAAAAACGAAGCAGTCACTATCATAAAAAAGCAATTTTTATAGGAATTGCTCAGTAGCCTGGAAACTTACAAATTTAACGAAAAAACATGCAACGCACATGAAGCGGTGAACTACACGATAGAGTTTTTAAACACTTTGGGGTTACCCGAAATACCCTCCCACAAGCTGGAACTGAAAATTGGGGGCTCTTTTTATGCTTCTCAGAACTCTACATCCTTCTGCTCTCTGCAATGGAACAAGACTATTCCTTTTCAGATACCGTTTTGTTGTTATTAGTGTGTTCTTGTCTTGGTACCTTGTCATACTTTTCAACCAATTTAGTGGGCTTAATTAGCCCACTAATTAAAAATGATAAATTTCTCTGATTGCACAAACTGCAGGATTATCTGTAATCTTACAATAAGACCAGTGCTTTCGTGGAATGATATCTAGTATTTGTACTATGTACCACTATCATTTTCTAGGATGATCAAACAGTCATGCCAGAATCGTTGTATAATTGATTAATGCGAACAAATTTGAAGTAAACAATGCTTCTGTTGTCTTTATTAACTTGATCAATTTTACTAGTAGTAGTGCCACACAGAGTTTGGGCCAGATAACTATATTTGTTGCATTGGTGTCACTTGCATTTTTGCTGTTATCAATTGAGTTGAATTTGCACCAGATACTTCTTTACATCAAAGCCTTTGGAATGAAATTTAGATAGCTATTACCACTAAAACCAACCATCTCGTCGGATCATACATTCTAAATGATTTTGACAGCATGAGCCGTTTTGTAGTTTCAATTTGCTTTGTTAACGTCTTATTTAAAGAGAACGAGTCTGTTTTCGTACACCAAGAAATTACAAGAATTTTCGTAATATAATTTTATCATCCAAAATGACTACAATGTTTGTGGTCTCTTGAGAAAGAAAAACCTGCGTTTTATTCTATTGCCATTTCCGCAAATTGAATCCGGCTTTACAGTGGATAGTTAAGTTTGTATTTGACTGGAACTTTCAACATTTTCTACTCCGGCTAAAAGGTCATCCACATAAAAATTGCTTGTAAGTCTGTTTGCAATTTCTGGGTTAACAATTTCAGCTGTATCGGTGACTTGGTGTAGAGTACGTTTGGCTAGAAAAAGAGCTAACGGTACATCATAAGTGATGGTGTTTAATTTATATTTTCGAACAACCTTGTCTGCTCCTTTTTCCACAAAATTTGTTGATATTTCCTAACTTCTGGAGCTATGAGTACATGGTGGTACATCTTTTCGACGTATGTTGTAAGTGCAATGGGAAATTTTCTGAACTTAAATAAAATTTTCCATAACGAAGGTTGTATGGTTGTGCCGGTTAGTAAAAAGACACGCAATTTTGCTGGGGTTCTATCCTGTTTGAACACCGCGTGGTACGGAAGTAATAAGTTAAAAATTTCAATTCACTCTTCCCACGTTTCTTTTCCTATGTATCCGATTTTAAATTACTTGTTTAGAAACTCGTAATATGCCCCTTTAAATTCAGAGTTTCTTTCAAATTTTCGCTCCATTGCTTGGAGTCTATAAGTGCCGCTTAATTACCTAATTGTTCTTTATCTACTTTAAATGACAGTCTTACCATGAATCTTCCTTTTGGTGTTGTTCAGTCGATTTTTGTAAAATGTTTTTCACAAATCTCTCCTTCTTATTGAGACATAAACATTAAATCAAAACAGAGTCAAGTAATACGTGATATGGGATTGGTCGCCCGAAAGCCGTGTTTCAACAAACGTTGCATATGGCGTTTTCAACATTGATTGCCACTATAGTATATAGACATTTTGAAAAATATTTTTTTGTTATCTTCTCCTTGTAAATTTTTTTTTATAAATAGTCGCACTTAAATAAAGCATTAAATTATTAGACTCGATTTAAAAGGAATTCCGAATTCTTTTAACATTTTATTTTCACTTACCAATTATGTTCAATTGGTTACCAAATCATTTTTCATTATTTAGCCCTCTTTCGACTACAACTAGCACTCCTCTCAGAAACCTATTAAAAGTGGAAATAAGTCGACTAATATTTTCCAGAAGTAGGTTAAATTATGACCAGTATAAAGTAGTTAAAAACCATATTAAAATAATAACTTAAAACAAATTTTATCTTTTTTGGTGTTTTTTAATAGTTTTGGTCTTAAAAATACATCTTTACATAGCTAGTTCTTGAAAACGGCATCAAATACCTACAACACTATAAAAATTGTTTATCAACTCATCATTACACATCACAAATTGAAGCCAAATAATCATAAATAAATTGTTTTTAATTACCTACAAATTTTTTACCGTCATAAACGATCTGATAAATGTATGACACAAATAAAAAACCATAAATAGATTAAAAATTGCATGTTTTTAATATTCGCATAGTATTTAAACACGGCAAAAAACCTAAAACGATATTTCCATATTACCACACTAAAAATTAAAAATTGTTTTTGTTGTTATATAGTTTTTACCCTGCAATGAGCCAAACACACAAAAAAAAAAAAAAGAAAATGATAGGAAAATAACAATTTTCTCAATCATAAAAATTGAAATAAAAATTATTTCAATTATCATCATATCGCGTCATCAAATAACATCAAAAACCATAAAATAATAAATTTGTATATATGTTTTTGTTATATTGATGTTGTTGTTGTTATTGTTATTGTTATAGTATGTTGTGTTACATTTATATTCAATTTTATGATTTTATGTTGATGGAAAATGTAAAATATATACGTTTCAATTTTTTTTTATGTACGTTCGAATTTTCAATTTTCAACTATATACGAGCGCACATTCCTAATTTTTATTTTTATTATTTTGTGTCATTTTAATTATATTTTATTATATGGCTTGAACAAAATTGTTTATATCGAGTAAACGAGTAAGTTATCAGTTTTATCAATTAGCTGGCAGTACACGAAAAAAGTAAAATCATTTTATTGACAACTAATTGATTGGGAAGCAGCTAAAATAGAAATAAAATCACCGTGGATATTTAACGGATTTTCAACAAGTCGTTGTACAAGTTTTGCATTGTCCGTTTAGTTTTATAGTAGTTTGTAAATTAATAGTAATTTTTAATTGAATTAAAGACAATATATATATATATATATATATATATATATATATATATATATATATATATATATATATATATATATATATATATATAAATGTGGGATTTATGGTACATAGATGCTACTAATAATACTGCACTGTATGCTATATTGTACAGCAACAACGGTACAGAAATTATGAAATGATTATAAAGTATCAAATTATGTATTTTTAGGCAGTCGTTAAAATAATATAGGACAGACTAGTTTATCATAATGGTGGTAAATAAAGTCGATTGTTGATTTAAAGTGTTTGTCACATTTATTTAATATAGATTACGTATCCGTATCCTACAACTAGTGAGTTCAAATTCCAAATGGATGAAATAAAAACGAGGGCAACGCCGAAAAGATTTCAAAGCATTCAGAAGGAAACGATGAGGAAAACATATTTTTAAATCAGTTGGAAGAAAGCCTAAGGAAAATATCCGAAAATTTTTTTAGACCGCATGCGTCAATTAACGGTTTAACAATGAAAGATCAGCATAGGAAATGAGATGTACGATTTGGAACGGAAGTATATCAACTCAGGCGGTCATGGCACAATACACTTTCGAGATTTGAGAATTTTATTCTCAAATCTCGAATAAATTTGAAGGGTCTGGTACTTATAAAGTGGAAACATTGGTGGATGAATACGAGAATATATGCTACTGGTACAAATTAAATCGACTTCAAAAGTTATTTTTTGCAAAGCAATCTCTAAAGGGAACAGCAGAGAAAGCAATGGGGTCAGCAAGAAAAATAGTCATGGGATGATTTAAAGATATTCATAAATTCAGTATTTTCAAGAAAAATTTCAAGTGCTGAGATTCACAGTCAGCTAAGATTACGAGAGAAATGGAGAGTTAAATATATATGGGTCTATTTAAATGACGTGCGGCAGCTAGGGTCGTTGACCATGTAGAAGATGCTACCATGATTAGTTACATAATTGATGGGATTGACGATACGTCTTCAAACAAAGTACTGCTGTATGGCGCATCTTGAATGGCGACCTTCCAGGAAAAACTAATTGTTTACGAGGATTTTAAATCAAAGCAACCTAATTCGTCTAATTCTAATTATAATCCCAAACTACTCATGATGCCAATACAAAAAACTGCTACAAAAAATATGAAGGGCCGCGATGCCTTAAATGTTTGCAACACGGACACATGTGGTTCCAGGAAAACTATATCAAGATCTTTTGAATTTGGGTTTCCCTTGAAAAATTTGCAAATGGGTGTAGGCGGTTTCAGAATAGATTGTAAGTTAGTTTTATGTGGCAAGGAACACGAGTTAATAAATTAGAGCTTGGTTCATCGTTTTAATTTTGCGGGCACGGTTGTTTCAAAATTTGCTGATTGCCTTGTTATCATCAACAAATAAAGGGCAAAACGTGCAAGTAGTATGTAATCGAACTCAAGAATGTGTGAATCAGGTAATAAATGTTATGAGCGAATTAAAACTACATGTAAATACGAGAAAACGTTGTTGTATTGCTTTTAGAACAAATAAACGAATTGATATGCAAATTTATAATGAAAGTATTGAATGTATGAAATTGACTAGGTATCTGGGAATCTGGATCGACCAAAAATTAAATTTCAGAGTGCATACAGAAAAGTTAGCCGGTAATTGTAAAAGTAGATTAAATGTAATCAAAAGGGTAAGCAAACCAAAGTGAAAAGTTCATCCTAGTGTAAGTGATATGATACGAAAGACGCTAGTAGTGTTATCAACAATTATATATGGAATAAGTATGTATGAACATGAATCAAAGGTAGGTTTTGAAATCAACCCCAGTACATATTCTATGGTCTAAAATGGGTGATTCAATTCTCAATTACAAGAGAGACTGCGGATCACCATGCGTGGAAAAAATGCTACTAAAAAAGGTACTGTTTTGTTGAATGAAATGATGAAGAAATTGTAGGCGGGTACGAAATATAAAAAAACACAGAGGTCTGGATTGCTTTTGGAAAATATTTTCCAAAATCAAAAAAGCTGGTCCCAGGCACCCTTATGTCAATCTCATAGTAAAAATGAAATTTGGTGATACAACAAGGCAAGTATGAATGAAGTAACGGTTAAAAGAGAATTTAACAAAATATTTGTAGAATATTTTGCACATGTAGAAGTGTATACAGATGCAGTATAAATGGTGACAGAGTAGGAGTAAGAATATTTATTCCTGCAATGAAAAAATAGAAAATTATAGACCTAATTGGGATTATAAAAGGCATCAAGTTGGCAATAAGTGAAAGGAGAAGGAGAGTATGGTTACTTTTCGACTCCTTGAGTGGACTTCAATTAATTACTAAATGAGTGGGCTCTCAGGGCAATGATTATGTGGATATGTGTTTGAGTACCTAAGATCTTCTAGGAGTGAGCGGGATCTTCAATGAATACCTTTTCACCTTCAGATTAAGGGTATAATAAAATTGGCGATATGCGCGCAAAAAGGGGTTATTTCAAGTAAATCTGTGGAGAAAATGGGAAATGAATTTAATCAAAAATCTCAAGTGAATGGAAAAAAGTACTTCGAGTTGTGTAGTGCTCCCTTGATAACACCATTTTTTAATGAAATCAAGGAAAATGTATGGCTGTGGAGGACATCGAATATCTACACCTATAATATGCTCTGAATATAAAACACAGAAGTAGGAAGCTTTATGGGCTGTCGAAAGTAAACATTTCGTCGATTGTACAAAACAGAGTGAAAACCGAACATAAGCCACATGTTCTTCGAAAATAAAAAAAATGTACTGTGGTAAACACCAAAATGTCTTTTGTCTTTTTACCAAAATTTTACTTATGGTCCTGCCACAAAATGTGGCATGAACATAAGTAAAACTTATGGAAATTTTCTACCAGATTATGGTTAATTTAAAATTCTAATCGTGCAAAAATTTCGCGGCTAAATGAAGGTTATTATATTTCAGTCTATTTTAAATCGCAGTTCTTAAAACTTGAAGACGTCATGGGGTTTTCAGATCATCATTTAAGCGATATTCTTTATTAAAGATCTTAAATTTAATAATTTTGTAAACTAGGATTTTAAACAATATTTAGCTGCAAACAAAGGATCGAGTTTAGTCGAAGAGTTCTTGCAGACCCACACTCTGAGAGACAAATCAAGAAAAGCAGTAATTGACTATTTGGGAAGCCACACAGATCTGCATTTTGGTTTGGAGACGAAACGCGTGCTGGGAGATCAGGCGAGGAGATCCATCACCGAACTTGTAAGTAAAATATCTTATTACAAATAATATTTACTCGCATAATTTAAAATTAACATTACTTACTTTAATTATAGATAACGTTAGAATTTGAAAATCTTTTAAAGAAAAGGTATATTTTTCTAATAATTTCTATTAAATTGAAAGTCTAATCAAACAAGAAATTGTACAGCTACCCTCAATTTTTAAACTTATTAAAATTTAATCCAGCACAACCAACATTAAGGATAGAAAACCTTTTACATTGGTGAAAAACGATTTTATACAATTTGACAATATTGGAAAGTAATATTTTAGTAATTATAAGTATTTCGTAAATTATATAATTTTAAAAATCTTGAATTCTGCACCACAGTAAATAATCTAACAAAATGAGCTTTTATTGTTATCTGTGTTATAATACATTTGCATTGTACTTTTATGTTAATAACCATCTTCAACGTTTCTTTAAATTGTAAGAATACTATAAACGAAGAGGTTTTAAATACTGATAGTGAAAATATTCCCACGAATAATATTCATTTCTCTCAAATAGATAATTTTTATTTAGATAATACTGAAAATACTTACAGTCGAAAAACAGCTGCTATACGTTACAAACGTATGATAGTTTAACTTCTTGTTTTGAAAATTTATCAGAAATGTCAAATTTCAGACAGAAATGTCGGATGTTTTCTAAAGTTTTGGCCGATTTGATATTACTTCGGTAATATCAAATCGGCCAAAACTTTAGAAAACATTAATTCTCTTAAACGAAAGTATTTGAGTGACATTGACACTTTGCGGACTACTTACAAAAGAAAAAAAACAAATAGACGATAGTAAATATTATGTTGCTTCCACGGTTAACTTTTTAACTTCGTTAAAATACTTTCCAGAATGTATCAATTATAAAATCCATTCAAAGTTTGTTTCAAAACCCATCATTTTATTAGGCATATTTTAGAAATAGACATGTGTGCAGAAAATATTACTTTCAAAAATACTGTTGTGGACAAAACTATAAAAATAATAGTTTGCATCAAGAATATCCTGATGCTCTGTAACTACAAATTTACTAAGATGATTTTAAACTATATGTAATCCATTAGGAAGCAAACGAAAAATCCATAAACTGGGAGCCATTTATATTAGTATCAAAAATGTACCTGCTAAAACACATTCAAATCACTATAATATCATCTTGGTAGCTTTATTTAAAACAGTTGATATTAAACAATTGAGGTCTTCTTCCTAAGCCCTCCCATGGACGAATTAAAAATTTTAGAAACTGAAGGATATCTCAATAAATATCATTATCGCAGAAACAATGATATCAGAAAAGGAATCATTGTTACGAAACTTGGAAAATTATAAACAATCTCTAATTAATGCGATACAAAATGAAACTCATGTAAATAGAATCAAAAGCACTACGCTTTTAAATAAGATTAACAACTGTAGTGAATACACGATGCATTTTTTATTAAGGAATTAAATTTATGTTAGCTTCGTCTTTTAACTATGGTTATTTTCTAAAAAAGTTAAGCCAACCCCCATTATTTTTGACATTTGTTAGCTTATCTGCAACTCAAATTATTGCTGCACATCCCCTTAATTTTTTCAGATTTTGCGCTTATCTTTGAAAATAAAGTGATTAACTTTGGAAAAACTTCTCCAAATTATGAGTATTATTTTTGGTGACAAATTAAATTCAAATGATATACAAATATTATCAGTTTAAATTTCAGATCATTTGTCTCTTTTACTTCAGGAATTTAAGGTTAAACTTATTCCAAAACATCGACTTCTAACTCATTATCCCATCATAATTTAAAAAATGGGGTCTTTATATCACTTATATGGACAATGCGTTACGAAAGCCGAAATTCGTTTTTTAAACAAATTGCTCAAAGAACCAAGAATTTTAGAAATATTTTACACACTCTGACATTTAAGCATCGAAGGCACATGGCTTTAATTAAAAAAAAAGACCCTTTGAATCATCAAATTAAATTAGGGAAATGCACAAACAAATTAAGAAAAACTGATTCACTTGTAATTAAATTGTGAGCCAAATATATCTAAATATTATGAGTATGGTGGTTACGATTATCGACAAGGTCTTTTTATACTTGGGAATTCATTTAACAATCCAAAATTTAATCGTATTGATTTTGTCGCATCAACAACAGAAAATGATATAACTTTATTATGTGAGGAATATGAGACTGTAGAATTTAGCAATTTGCATAATCCATACCCAACAAACCAAATTAAGCCAACAAACCAAAATAAAAGTTTCTATATGAAAGATTTGGACAATAAATTGAGTTTTAAAGAACAATAATAATTATAAGTAATTCAAAAATTTAAATAAAATCAAAATTTAAATTTAAAAGAATCAATCATAATAATAATAAAGATTTGAATTTAATAAAAAAAAGAATTAGTTTGATTCGTTAAAAGGAATTACGTTTATGGCTCTTCAAAGAGTTAACGGGGATAAACTATACTTTTGTAAGTTTTACTTTAATTCTTTACAAGATTATAATTCAATAGGTGTTACCGAGTTCACTATACAATCATTTAAGTACTAAATTATAGATGATTCTTTAAAAGAGTTAACAAGATCACTCTTCACAGGAATAGACATTGTATTCTAACTTTAATTTTATTTTAAAAATCCACTTGCTGTATATAAATTATTTTTTGGAATTAAGTACCAACATTTTTTAGTGTATATATATATATATATATATATATATATATATATATATATATATATATATATATATATATATATATATTTATATATATATATATATATATATATATATATATATATATATATATATATATATATATATATATAAATATAATATATAAAATATAATAATGTGACAATATAATGATCAAATCAGTAACCTACTTACGTCAACATTATTGCAATTGTATGCTATGCAACAAAATCATTCAATCTTATTGACTACCCTGTCACCTTTATTAAAATTATTTATATTTTGTGACTCCTCTCTTCATACAGCAATAAAACATAATTCCATATTTTGTGCAGCGGACAAATGAAAGTCAAACCGGGTGACCCTCATATTTGGTACACATTCATATTTCTCTGCGTTTGAACAATATACAAATCGGAATAACCGGAAATCATCCGTTTTATTATATTGCGCTCATTGGCTATGGCAATAAAACCATGACAGTCCAAAATGCAAATTTATAGCATAAACGTATATAACTGTATATAGCATAAACAAAACTGCTTCATGTAGAGCTATATTGTTTGAGCAGAAGGCAATTACTGCTCATAGATGGAAACGTTCGACATTTAAGTATCTATAATATTATACAAAAAGTCTACAAGTTACACACTCAAAATAGTCAAATAAAGTTAGAACCTTAGTAATTTCCAGCAAAAGTTGAAACTTTAGTAAAAGCTGATAGTAATTTTTTTTAAAGATTATATGTAAATTCATAAAATAATTAAACAAAAAAGTACAGCCTGCTATACTCAAAGTACCAAACAACGGTTATCATCGTCCATATACCATCTTAAATGCGTATCGAGCCGAATAACGATTCCGCAAATACCACAGCTAATGGCAACTGGTAGCCGTAGTGAGTGTTGCGTTATAGAACGCAACACTACACCACAGCCGCCAGCTACCATGCGCTGTGGAATTTGCGGAATCGCTATCCGACTCGATATGCCCAAGATGGATTTGAACGATGATTCGATGTATTAATACTATAGTATAACCTGCAGACTGCACTGAAATATGAACAATTTTTGTTCTATATATATTTAACATGAATGTCACAGTAGTACTAGCGAAGTATAAGAATTAAATCACTACAAATGTAAATCACATTAATACAAAATAAAGTACTACAATATTAATACTACTACCACAGAAAAACATAAAACACAAAAGTAAAAACAAAAATAATTGTAGAATACTAGAATATTTAAATACTACCACTGAAATGAAAATTTTTACAAATACATATACAAACATTATTACATATAAATTTAAATATTTGTTATTTAAATTAAATGTAAATGCGTCCGTGAAAGCTTAACTGTAATTTAAATTATTCCACTCTCTTTCTGCAAAAAATATAGGTAACAATCAAGTTTTCATCATTTTTTTTGCGTGAAGAAGACACAAAATTTATGTTTGTATATTTGGCACTAATTGTAGATAGCACAACTCATCACTAACACAGAGACATGTCTTTGATAGCTACGTAAATCCCTAGTTTGATGAATAAATATTTTTTTTTAGTTTTCATCGGTTCATGAAAATTTTTAATTTAATTTTTAAAAATTAAAAAATCTAATTTAATTTGCAATATTAATTACTATGGTAGAGCTTTTCACATTTTTAGTTTGAAACAGCAGACATTTTAATAATTTTACATGAAAGATTTTTACCATATTATATAAAGAAACAAACAAGTGCACATACCTTGTACGTGTTATTTGTCAACCATATTGTAAAAGCTCTTTCACTAATACATCGATCACGTTTCTGTTTTTCTAAATCACACAAATAATTAAAAAAGTTTCGAGTTTTTATTTTTCTATAAATTTCACAATTATTTTAAATATTAACAAAATTAAAACACACAAAAAATTTAATTAAAAAAAAGTTCACTTTGTAATTAATTTTGGTCCACAAATTTCACTATTTAAGTATTACGCACTGATTTAAATATGATACTGTGCATCTACAATAAGTTGAATTCGGAAAATTGTCGGACGAGACCGACAGATCATATTTTTATTATCGTATTTTGCTATGTATTCAAATTTACGGTTGATATTGTGCGTGTAGTAAATAAAGAGATGAAATGTCGATTATAAATTAATTAAAATTTACAGGGACCTAAAACCTTTGAACATCGTTTGGTTAATCAATTATCTACGAAATATTTGAATAATCTACAAATAAATTTAAAATTTGTGTTTCTTTATTGTTGGCCGATTTTTAAAATTCAAAATTTAGAGATAGAATTTTAAATTTTCGAATTCCAGATGATACTTTAAGGTCCTCATTTTGTTTTGAAAATAAACTAATTTAGTCCCATTGTGAGTGAGCTTTTCGATTTACAGAGTATTTTAAGAAATTTTTGGTACACAGCTAAAGAAAAGCTTATATCTTTTACACTTGTTCCAGAATTAGTCAAGATGAAAATTATGCGTTAGAAAATTATACTTCTAAAGAAATAATTTTCATTATATAAAGCTTTAGGCTATTAGCTTTTTAAAAAATGATTAAACAATTAAAGGTTGTTGTACGTATAAGAAGAATATAAAAGAAGCTCCCAAGAACTTAGTGACTGCGGAAATTTTGCAGTTTTAAGTTCAACAATTTATTTTTGCAGCCAATGCAGCGCAATCAAACGTTCAAAAATTAAGTTTTTCCGAGCAATCGCAATCAATTAATACAATTTTTTTTATTTTTAAACGATTGACAAATTTTTGGCAATAGGTATAAAGATAGCAACAAATAATTATAGTAAAAAAAATGATGGGAAGATAGGAAGATAGGAAGATAGGAAGATAAGAAGATACGAAGATAGGAAGATAGCAAGATAAAAAGATAGGAAGATAAGAAGATAAGAAGATAGGAAGATAGGAAGATAGGAAGACAGGAAGATTGGAAGATAGGGAGATAGGAAGATAAAAAGATAGGAAGATAGGAAGATAGGAAGAAAGGAAGATAGGAAGATAGGAACATAGGAATATAAAAAGATAGGAAGATAGGAAGATAGGAAGATAGGAAGATAGGAAGATAGGAAGATAGGAAGATAGGAAGATAGGAAGATAGGAAGATAGGAAGATAGGAAGATAAAAAGATAGGAAGATAAGAAGATAGGAAGATAGGAAGATAGGAAGATAGGAAGATAGGAAGATAGGAAGATGGGAAGATAAGAATGTAGGAAGATAGAAAGATAGGAAGGTAGGAAGATAGGAAGATAGGAAGATAAGAATGTAGGAAGATAGAAAGATAGGAAGGTAGGGAGATAGGAAGATAAGAATGTAGGAAGATAGAAAGATAGGAAGATAAGAATGTAGGAAGATAGAAAGATAGGAAGATAGGAAGATAGGAAGATAAGAAGATAGGAAGATAGGAAGATAGGAAGATAGGAAGATAGGAAGATATAGGAAGATAGGAAGATAGCAAGATAGGAAGATAGGAAGATAGGAAGATAGGAAGATTGGAAGACAGGAAGATAGGAAGATAGGAAGATAGGAAGATAGGAAGATAGGAAGATAGGAAGATAGGAAGATAGGAAGATAGGAAGATAGGAAGATAGGAATATAGGAATATAGGAAGATAAGAAGATAGGAAGATAGAAAGATAGGAGCCCAATTCTGATGTACACTCACAGAGGTCATACCGGTCTTAGCTAAGAGGTTTCGACACAAAAGTCTTAATTCGTATACTGTGTGTAGTATTATTTGTGAGTTCTCTTAAAAATTGCTCTTAGCTGAGAACGACTAATTTGATGGTATTAAACATCATAATCTGACATTTCATAAAGTGTAGTGTGTAATTTTATAGAATCGACAATTAAGTAAGCAAACATAATTTAAATTAAATGTAGTGACAATAATTAAATAATAATTATAATTTGTGTTATATCATTTTATTATTATTTTGTTTGAAAAAATATATGTTTATTTTTTATAAAACATGACCTTAAATATATAAACAATTGGTTGCTACATAAAAATACTTTTTGCTAACTACAGGGGAATTGTATTGAAAAAATGGATGGGTTTTTATTAGAAATATTAATGTTATTAATAGCCGAAGAAGAAAAGTATTTTATTTTGTCTGTTTGATTTTTATAATATAGGCATATGCAAATATTATTTAACATATGAACAATTTTTATAGAATAAGTCGAAGAGAACATCTAATCCTTTTGAAGTGGAAGAAAATAATATTCCGTCAATATTTTCGCCTTTCTAAAGATTTAGCCAATCGGATTATTAGGGAATTGGATGCCCACAACGAGAGGACTTCAGATATTCCATTCGCGTTTCAGGTACATATTTATAATATAAAAATAATTTATTTCAAAATTATCTTCACGAAATAAATCCATAGGTATTGTCCACACTGCATTTTTTGGGCCATGGTTTATACCAAAAGTGTGTAGCTGCAAACTATTTGGTTCCAATGAGTCAGCCCACGCTAGGCTGTAATGTTGCATATGTGTGTAAGTTGATGACCACAAAAATGTCGAATCAAATAAAATTTTGTGAGGAACAGCAAGAAAAAAACGTAACAAAAGAAGGGTAAGACAATTTAACATTTATTTTTATAGTTTGAATCATTAACAAATTACTATTATTATTTGTAGGTTTTACTTAAAGTTCGACATGAAAAGAGTAATAGGAGCTATAAATTGCACCTATGTTGGTATAGTAGCGCCTGCAACACATGATACAAATTGACTAGCCCGATTGTATATGAATAGGAAAGGTTTCCACAGTATCAATGTAGAAGCGGTAAATTAAATCACATTATTTATTTTAATTTATTATTTTTTTTATATAACTCTCTTTACTAGATTGTTGATTCAAATCAAAAATTTTTAGCGGTGAATGCCAAATATCCCGGTAGTGTTCACGACTCCGCCATTTGGACAACAACTCCAGCACGAAAAATTTAATAAAATGCACCTCCGACCCAGAAATACAGTGGAATGAGCATCCGGAGTTTTTAAAAGCAGATTTAGATGTCTGCATAAAAGTCGTACTTTACACTAAACTACAGATAAAGCAGGCTGTTCTTATTTATACCTGCATTATATTACATAATATGCTTGTTGACTATGGTTTTGGTGATGAATTAGAAGAAGCTATCGACTACGATGAAGAGGACATAGAGTCTACGGTCACCACTACTAACAGTCATTTAGCTGAGGGTCGGCGTATTAGAAATCAATATGCCAATACATTGTTATTTGTGATTATATAATTTTTTATTTCATTTTTATTTTTAAAAAAAATTTTGTATAATAAATAAAATTATAATAATTCATATTTAATTGTTTTATCACTACATTTAAATGCTTTGAGACAAAATCTTTATTATATCAAACAATATATTAATAATATGAATGATTTTTAAATTGTTGTGCTAACACATACATGGCTTCTGCTATTCTGGTCATGGCGTCTGCGTTTTTTATGTCAATTTCCAGACGTTGTTCCGCAATATATTTATCATACTTGGCAAGGTCTTCCGCTAATTTAGCCATTTTATTGACGCATTCCGATATAGCTGAGGAAAATAACGAAAAATAAGCACGTTTTCGAGCAGGAGGCGCTAACTCTAAGTCACACGGTTCTCTTGGATTGGTGATATCAGTACTAATATGAGCTGCGTGAGTATCTATAGAACTGTCGGCGTGTATTTCTTCTTGGCAAGAATGCTAAACAGAATCACATTTTAAAATAAATTTATAAAGGATAAAAAACTTACGTTAAATCTCATTGCTGGTACGGCTACATCTCCACTAATGGTTATTAGTCTAAATATATTTGATGCCCTCTCTTCAAAAGACGACATTGGTGGATTTGTAGACTGACCACCACCAGTGCATAAATGATTTACTCGAAGCTTTCGGGCTCTTGATTTAATCTGGTGTTTCCAGTGGGTGAGAGACTAAAATATTGTTAAATATGTCATTTATAATCTAATAATTATTAAAGTTATTACGCTTTCCTTGTAGCCACAGATATAAATATATATATATATATATATATATATATATATATATATATATATATATATATATATATATATATATATATATATATATATAATATATATATATATATATATATATATATATATATATATATATATATATATATATATTTATATATATATGTATATATATATATATATATATATATATATATATATATATATATATATATATATATATATATATATATATATGTATATATATATATAAATATATATTTATATATATATATATATATATATATATATATATATATATAAATATATATATATATATATATATATATATATATATATATATATATATATATATATATATATATATATTTATATATATATATATATATATATATATATATACATATATATATATATATATATATATATATATATATATATATATATATATATTCCTATCTTCCTATCTTCCTATCTTCTTATCTTCCTATCTTCCTATCTCCCAGTCTTCCTATCTTCCTATCTTCTTATCTTCCTATCTTTTTATCTTCCTATCTTCCTATCTTCCTATCTTCCTATCTTCCTATCTTCCTATCTTCCTATCTTCCTATCTTCCTATCTTCCTATCTTCCTATCTTTTTATATTCCTATGTTCCTATCTTCCTATCTTCCTTTCTTCCTATCTTCCTATCTTTTTATCTTCCTATCTCCCTATCTTCCAATCTTCCTGTCTTCCTGTCTTCCTATCTTCCTATCTTCCTATCTTCTTATCTTCTTATCTTCCTATCTTTTTATCTTGCTATCTTCCTATCTTCGTATCTTCTTATCTTCCTTTCTTCCTATCTTCCTATCTTCCCATCAATTTTTTTACTATAATTATTTGTTGCTATCTTTATACCTATTGCCAAAAATTTGTCAATCGTTTAAAAATAAAAAAAATTGTATTAATTGATTGCGATTGCTCGGAAAAACTTAATTTTTGAACGTTTGATTGCGCTGCATTGGCTGCAAAAATAAATTGTTGAACTTAAAACTGCAAAATTTCCGCAGTCACTAAGTTCTTGGGAGCTTCTTTTATATTCTTCTTATACGTACAACAACCTTTAATTGTTTAATCATTTTTTAAAAAGCTAATAGCCTAAAGCTTTATATAATGAAAATTATTTCTTTAGAAGTATAATTTTCTAACGCATAATTTTCATCTTGACTAATTCTGGAACAAGTGTAAAAGATATAAGCTTTTCTTTAGCTGTGTACCAAAAATTTCTTAAAATACTCTGTAAATCGAAAAGCTCACTCACAATGGGACTAAATTAGTTTATTTTCAAAACAAAATGAGGACCTTAAAGTATCATCTGGAATTCGAAAATTTAAAATTCTATCTCTAAATTTTGAATTTTAAAAATCGGCCAACAATAAAGAAACACAAATTTTAAATTTATTTGTAGATTATTCAAATATTTCGTAGATAATTGATTAACCAAACGATGTTCAAAGGTTTTAGGTCCCTGTAAATTTTAATTAATTTATAATCGACATTTCATCTCTTTATTTACTACACGCACAATATCAACCGTAAATTTGAATACATAGCAAAATACGATAATAAAAATATGATCTGTCGGTCTCGTCCGACAATTTTCCGAATTCAACTTATTGTAGATGCACAGTATCATATTTAAATCAGTGCGTAATACTTAAATAGTGAAATTTGTGGACCAAAATTAATTACAAAGTGAACTTTTTTTTAATTAAATTTTTTGTGTGTTTTAATTTTGTTAATATTTAAAATAATTGTGAAATTTATAGAAAAATAAAAACTCGAAACTTTTTTAATTATTTGTGTGATTTAGAAAAACAGAAACGTGATCGATGTATTAGTGAAAGAGCTTTTACAATATGGTTGACAAATAACACGTACAAGGTATGTGCACTTGTTTGTTTCTTTATATAATATGGTAAAAATCTTTCATGTAAAATTATTAAAATGTCTGCTGTTTTAAACTAAAAATGTGCAAAGCTCTACCATAGTAATTAAAATTGCAAATTAAATTAGATTTTTTAATTTTTAAAAATTAAATTAAAAATTTTCATGAACCGATGAAAACTAAAAAAAAATATTTATTCATCAAACTAGGGATTTACGTAGCTATCAAAGGCATGTCTCTGTGTTAGTGATGAGTTGTGCTATCTACAATTAGTGCCAAATATACAAACATAAATTTTGTGTCTTCTTCACGCAAAAAAAATGATGAAAACTGGATTGTTACCTATATGTTTTGCGTAAAGAGAGTGGAATAATTTAAATTACAGTTAAGCTTTCACGGACGCATTTACATTTCATTTAAATAACAAATATTTAAATTTATATGTAATAATGTTTGTATATGTATTTGTAACAATTGGCTTTTTTCCTTTATTTAGAAAATTTTCATTTTAGTGGTAGTATTTAAATATTCTAGTATTCTACAATTATTTTTGTTTTTACTTTTGTTTTTTATGTTTTTCTGTGGTAGTAGTATTAATATTGTAGTATTTTATTTTGTATTAATGTGATTTACATTTGTAGTGATTTAATTCTTATACTTCGCTAGTACTACTGTGACATTCATGTTAAATATATATAGAACAAAAATTGTTCATATTTCAGTGCAGTCTGCAGGTTATACTATAGTATTAATACATCGAATCATCGTTCAAATCCATCTTGGGCATATCGAGTCGGATAGCGATTCCGCAAATTCCACAGCGCATGGTAGCTGGCGGCTGTGGTGTAGTGTTGCGTTCTATAACGCAACACTCACTACGGCTACCAGTTGCCATTAGCTGTGGTATTTGCGGAATCGTTATTCGGCTCGATACGCATTTAAGATGGTATATGGACGATGATAACCGTTGTTTGGTACTTTGAGTATAGCAGGCTGTACTTTTTTGTTTAATTATTTTATGCCTTTACATATAATCTTTAAAAAAATTTACTATCAGCTTATACTAAAGTTTCAACTTTTGCTGGAAATTACTAAGGTTCTAACTTTATTTGACTATTTCGGGGATGTAATTTTTAGACTTTTTGTGTAATATTATAGATACTTAAATGTCGAACGTTTCCATTTATGAGCAGTAATTGCCATCTGCTCAAACAATATAGCTCTACATGTAGCCGGTTTATTTATGCTAAATACAATTATATGTTTATGCTATAAATTTGCATTTTTGACTGTCATGGTTTTATTGCCATAGCCAATGAGCGCAATATAATAAAACGGGTGATTTCCGGTTATTCCGATTTGTATATTGTTCAAACGCAGAGAAATATGAATGTGTACCAAATATGAGGGTCACCCGGTTTGACTTTCATTTGTCCGCTGCACAAAATATGGAATTATGTTTTGTTGCTGTATGAAGAGTGGAGTCACAAAATATAAATAATTTTAATAAAGGTGACAGGGTAGTCAATAAGATTGAATGATTTTGTTGCATAGCATACAATTGCAATAATGTTGACTTAAGTAGGTTACTGGTTTGATCATTATAATGTCGTAATTTTATATATAAATATATATATATATATATATATATATATATATATATATATATATATATATATATATATATATTATATATATATATATATATATATATATATATATATATATATATATATATATATATATATATATATATATATATATATATATATATATATATATATATATATATATATATATATATATATATATATACACTAAAAAATGTTGGTACTTAATTCCAAAAAATAATTTATATACAGCAAGTTGATTTTTAGAATTAAATTAATTCTTATATAGTTAAAATACAATGTCTATTCCTGTGAAGAGTCATCTAGTTAACTCTTTAAAGGAATCATCTATAATTAAGTACTTAAATGATTGGAGTGAACTCGGTTATTTAATTAAAATCTTGTAAAGAATTAAAGTAGAACTTACAAAAGTATAATTTATCCCCGTTAAATCTTTGGAAAGAATAAACGTAATTCCTTTTAACGAATCAAACTAATTCTTTCTTTTATTAAATTCAAATTTTGATTTTATTTAAATTTTTGAATTACTTATTAAATATTTATTATTGTTTCTTGAAACAACCCTTCCAATACTCAATTTATTGTCCAAATCTTTCAAATATAAACTTTTATTTTGGTTTGTTGGCTTAATTTGGTATGCATTATGCAAATTGCTAAATTCTACAGTCTCATATTCCTCACATAATAAAATAATATCATTTTCTGTTGTTGATGCGACAAAATCAATACGATTAAATTTTGGATTGTTAAATGAATTCTCAAGTATAAAAAGACCTTGTCGATAATCGTAACCACCATACTCATAATATTTAGATATATTTGGCTCACAATTTAATTACAAGTGAATCAGTTTTTCTTAATTTGTTTGTGATTTTCCCTAATTTAATTTGATGATTCAAAATGTCTGTTTTTTTAAATTAAAGCCATGTGCCTTCGATGCTTGAATGTCAGAGTGTGTAAAATATTTTTAAAATTCTTGGTTCTTTGAGCAATTTGTTTAAAAAACGAATTTCTGCTTTCGTAACGCATTGTCCGCATATAAGTGATATAAAGGCCCCATTTTTAAATTATGCTGGGATAATGAGTTAGAAGTCGATGTTTTGGAATAAGTTTAACCTTAAATTCCTGAAGTATTAAAATAGACAAATGATCTGAAATTAAAACTGATAATATTTGTATATTATTTGAATTTAATTTGTCACCAAAAACAATACTCATAATTTGGAGAAGTTTTTCCAAAGCTAATCACTTTATTTTCAAAGATAAGCGCAAAATCTGAAAAAATAAAGGGAATGTGCAGCAATAAGTTAAGTTGCAGATAAGCTAACAAATCAAAGTTAGTTATTCTTAGTTATTCTAAGAACAAATCTTAGTTATTCTTTCTCCCACTGGCAGCATCTTTTGTTCATCAATAAATTGGTTAAGCAAAAGGAGGTTGCTTTCCATTTTTTTAAGGTAAATCTACCGCATTATAGTAATTTAAAGGTTTGTTTTAGGATGATTAAGGCTCCTTCTAGTGTGTTTTGCCCAGAAATTAGATCATCTACGTAAAAATAATTTAACATCAAGTTAGACGCCCTTGGAAAGTTTTTTTGTTCATCGATGGGAAGCTGTTGAAATAAGTAGCAGCTGGAGTCTCTCTCCGCAAAATGCATTGGTAGTTCTGATCATGATTATCAACCATAATTTGTCTAAAGGTTTTTTCAATGTCAGCTGTATGAACGTATTTATGTTTCCGCCACCTTAACAGTATAGATAATATATCCTGTTGAGGAGTAGGGCCAGTTAAAATAACATCATTTAACGATATTTCAATTGTAGTTTCGGCCGTCCCATCAAAAACTACCCTTAACTTTGTAAAAACTATCCTTACTCAATTCCTTTAAAACTGCATGATGTGGCAGATAATAGTAACCAGAATCATTAGTTACATCAGCAACCTTCAAGTGTTCTATTGCGACATATTCATCCATAAATTTCTTATATTGAATATAAATGTTTCGATTTTTTAGCAAACCGTTTTTCTACTTGTGACAGACTTGCCATTGCAAACTTTCTTGAGCATCCTAATAGTTTGGCAGAGTACAAGTCAATGTCAAAGGGAATTTTGACTATGTAACAGTCATTTTTGAGACGTCTGTTTAACATTTTTTCACATTCTAGTTCTTCTTTGTTGAATGTTCGTTTATGGGGAACCTCTTCTATTTCGCCAGAAGCTTTCTAATTGAGTATCTATGTCTGTTCTTGTTGCCATTGATTGTATCATTGTATCATAATGAAGCAATTCATTATGACTACCTGACGATGATTTAACTAGAGTGGTTCCCAATAAGATACACTTCCGATTCCATGATTGTGCTGCTTGTACGTTTGTATTAGCGGGCTTTATACTTTTTGGTGCCCTAGTTCACGTACTGTGGTCACTATGCAGCAGACTGTGATGTAAACCCCTGCATAATTCACCACTTTTATTACATGGGAGTTTGTGTTCCGGAAGCAAGCATCTTCAGCATAGTGGTCGATTTGTGAAAGATTTTAGAAATTTTTACATTCAAGTAGATTGTGCTCCCCATAGCAGAAACGGGTTTTTTAGTAACCGCTAAATTTGCAGCTTTACTGGATGAGGTTGTTTGTTGGTATGCCTCCATTTTTTATATGTTTTATCTCGAGATAGGACTCCCAGAGATTGAAACCTTACTTGTAGAAAGGCTAGACAATTTTTCACTGTTTGAATTTCTTTCGGGTTCTTCTTCAGAGATGTTTCGTTCAAGCGGTGAATTTCCCTGTCTAGTTTCCTTGTTAGAATGTTCATCAATATAGCATCCCAAGAATCTATATATATTCCTTGGTTTTTAATTGCATGAAGACATTCAAATACATTACCATGCAATAATCGTAATCCACGAGTGGATTCTGATTATAAGTTTGGTAGATCATATCTGGAGCATAAAATATTCTAAAAAATGTGATAATTTTCCTGCGAGATGTTGAGGTGGCTTACGAGCTTAGCTAGATCTCCTACAATGACTGATAATAGACAATGCATTTTTTCTTCACAAGTTAATTCATCATTACAATGGATAGTTTTATTGTAGAGGCTTTGAAAGCTGGTCCATTGTTTATAATCCCCATTAAAACGGGGTATTTATATCCTGGGAAGTTTTACATTGGATCGTTTTACTTCTTGTTTTGAGTTATCTTTCGATATTGCCTTTGCAAGATTGCCTTGAAGATAATTTATTTAATGTTTTAATTTAACTTATACAAAATGATAGCTCGCATCCATAGTTCATCCATAGTTTTGTGTACATATAATATTTCTATTTAATTTTAAATCATAAATGATTAATAAGCAAATTGTATTTATGATCATTAAACATGTTGTGTGTCATCATATGCTTTGTAACT
This sequence comes from Tipula confusa, assembly GCA_963556175.1. Classification (NCBI taxonomy): domain Eukaryota; kingdom Metazoa; phylum Arthropoda; class Insecta; order Diptera; family Tipulidae; genus Tipula; species Tipula confusa. Next base: position 191,406,485 of record OY744475.1, on the reverse strand, counting down.
TTGGGCACGTAAACATTTCGATAGAAACCATTGGACTATTCAACAAGACTCCATAAAGCACATGAAAACCAACGTTTTTTCTTCGTCGAGAATGGGGCAAAATACCATCACACCATATTCATGCTGCCATCAGCGTATGAAGGCTCCATGCTGAAGTTTTGAAAAAAAAGTTCGTGATTTTAGAGCAACCATGCAAGGGTATCAACTTACGTCAATTGAAAATTAACCTTAAATTTATTAAGACTGGAAAAGGAAGAGATTAAATAAATGAATTAGCTAGTTCAAAAGCTACAAAACCTAATTTTAAGTCATAACGTAGTATTATATACTAGGGCATTGGAATAATACTTTTTATGCAATTTTGTAAATATATTATCCAAATAAAGATGAGCCCTCCATTAATCTTTTAAAAAAGTGACTTGTATTCGGCGAAACCTTTTCTGTCCATTAATACATCTCGGTTTATTTTAAAATTGAAACCGTGTTTGGTAAAAATGTACAAAACTGCCAAAATTCGAATAGTTCATGTGGGTCAATATGTACACCCTAAAATTATCTGAATCCAAATTTTCCATCCTGACAACACAAAAAAAAAAAAGAAAATCACTTGTAAACAATAGAGATTTACGTACAAAATTTAAGGTTATGAACTCAGCAATTCATCCAATTATTGTACGAAAAAAAAAAAAATTCATTGTCATTCTGTATATAGTAACATATATAGTATCCTCGATCACATTAAGCCCCTCACACCCATATATAACGTTAGCAATAATATGCACTTCGAACGAAGCAATAAATAAATCAATTCGAAAAATGTTGTGCTTCATCTAATTTTTTTTGATAACCTAAAATGAAAAATAAAAATTTTCTACTTCCAAGGAATTATCTATCTCATCGTATATTACATTTTACATACTACACTCGTATATATGGATGATACACCATTCCAATTTGTACGAGATGGAAATTTATTTGTACGAATAAAAATACACCATCTAAAATCGGTATATATACTCTCGACTATGTACATGTATATGTATATAAGATACATATATATACGTAGTATATATTTAAACATATTTACAATTTTGATTTGACATGTAATGCACATAAAATTAACGAGAAAACTCTAAGTTAAAACGAATATAAATCTCAATCTATCTAAATGAAAATAAAATTCTAATTTTCTTTGTTTTTCCCCAAAAATAAAAAGACAACAACTACCAATTTCAGTGTTGTATCCACATACATATGTACATACATGCAGAAGCAAAAAAATAAAAATAAAAAAATATTAAACCTGTATCATTTGACAAAAATTTATTTTCCACACAAAAATTAAAGACAAATACAAAAAAAAAAAAAAAATTTTCCAAATGAGATTTTTCCATTTTCCATATATGAGAAAATTTTTCTACATAGATTAAAAAAAATATACAAGCAACATACATATAATAGATAGGAAAAACAGTAAACTGTCATCTCATAAATCTACCTCGTTTCAACCCTGTCGTTTTAGATTTTCTTTTCAAGGGTGCGTTATTTTCTCTCTCTATATATATAATATATAATACTTTACATGGATTGGATATGTGTAGCTATATAGCTGAAATTTATAAACAAAAAAAAAACGAGAATTCTCTACTGTCTGTCTGTTCCTTTTAGGTTTTCGTTACATTGCTTTATTGGTTTTGGAATATAAAAAGAAAAACCAAAAAAAAAAAAAAAATGGTGAGTTATAGCCGAAAATATTCCATACATACATATCTTAAGAACAAGCTTCAAGCCATACTCATTCTCAATTTCATTTAAACCAATCAATTTTTGTACTATACACAAAACAAAAAAAAATAATGATCCGGTACCCCAAACCAAAAATTTAACAAAAAGTTAATCGTCTTAAAAAAAAAATGTCCTGCAGGACTCTGGATCAGTCTTACATAAATCTTTATATAAAGTTGTGAATATTTTAATTAAAACTTGCAGGTGCATACGACACACAAGAAGATCAATTTTATTGTGATATAGCAGCGAGTACAGGTAAAAAATATTTTCTTTGTGCACACCTTAAATGCGGATGGTCATTTTTAATGCGCACATACTTAATCCCTCTTACAATTTGTTATAATCTCATATGAATGAAATCCTTTTGTCAAAAAAGGATTAAAAGAGAAAAATGGAATTTAGAATTTTTATTTTTTTTTTGTGGGAAGTTTTAATATTTTATCGATGCTATTTTTATGGGAGGATGAGCATTTTTGGTATATCCAGGTGTGCAGTACTTCAACAATATATGTGTCATAACTGTATAGGAAGGACTACTTCTCGTTATTTTATATAGAAAATAAGTTAAATGTGTCATTGTATATTTCTGGACTGTTAGATTTATCTAAAGTGAATGTTTTTATTGTTTATGTAGACGAAAAAATGGCATTTATCATTTTTGTATGCACGAAGAAAACATTGATTGAAAATTCATATCTAATTAAAATAAATATAGTTTTCTTTATCTATATTTTCTCGAGATTTATGATCATAAATTATGATGCATTTAGAGGATGAACAAATTAGACAATGTTTCAATGATTTTTGGAAAGTTTCGATTCAAGGAGGTTGTAGTTTTTTTTCTAATTTTTTTTCATATAGTATTTTTTTTTTAAATATCTGCTGTTCTATTTTTCTGGGGATATAACCCATCGAAAAGAACTCTACAACTCCTCTCTTGAGAAACAGGAGGAAAACCAACTGGGATAACTTTATAACTATTCTAGGTAGGTCTTCCATTCCAAATTATCTTCAACAACCGGATGGTATGTGAACTACAACGGGAGCGAAATCTTTGGATCATCTACTGGAAGCTCACTTTCCGGACTGTTCCAAGTCTCCGATTGTTCTGGCAAGGGTGAATACGGGATGAACATCCTGCGGTCAGCAAACAGTTTTAAGCCGTTTAAATCAGCAGGGCCGGATGGCATTGTTCCAGCCGACATTCAACAGACCTCTGATTTAACGGTTCTCTAGATTAAGGTGATCTTCAAAAGTAGCCTGAACCTATGTCACATTCCAAATAAATTAACTGAAGTAAATGTTATGTCCATACCTAAGGCGGAAAAACGCTCTCACTGCGATCCGAAAGACCTTAGGTCAATTAGCTTATTTTCTTTTTTATTAAAAATTCTGGAACGAAAAATAAAAGCTTATATAAGAGGCTCGATTAAGCCGGTTAAGCTTTCTGCATCTTAGCATGCTTAGTGTAAAGGGGCATCAGTGGAATCAGCACTACTCCCTCATATGCCCTATCGTGAAATCGCTTGAACATAAAGAACTCTCCCTGGTAACCTTTTGTGATTTTTTATCACAGGCCTTTAACAAGGTCAAACCTGAGGCGATCACTTAGGCACTACCTGATTTGTTGGTGGATGTTTCACTAGAATTGATCAGATGCTTAGGGGATCCTTTAAGGAGGTGTTTTATCACCCCTTCATTGGAACTTGGTCATAAATAGTATGTTACTAAATCTGGAAGGGGAGGGAATTAAAATGGTTGCATGAGCGGATAACGTTGCAATTGGTATTTTCAGTAAATATCCAAGTACCCTGAGAGTTTTCATGCAGAATGCCCTTAGTATTCTAATCAAATGAACCAATAGGTGCGGTCTAAATGTCAATCCACTTAAAACTTAAGTGGTTATTTTTTCCAGGAAGTATAAACTTCCCTTTTTTGACCCACCGGCTCTTACCGGAGTTAGTTTGAAAATCACTGATAAAGTAAAATTCTTGGGTCTTATTCTGGATAATAAACTGAATTGAAAGCCTAATATTTTGGAAAGAGTAAAGAAAGTTACTGTAGTGCTACACTCCTGTAAAAATGTCTGTGAAATGATGGGTGCTTAGTCGCTGTATCGTACATTGGCTTTGGTACATTTCCTTCTGTAGTTAGACCTGTTCTAATGTACAGAGTCTAAGTTTGGTGGCCAGCTCTAAGTACTAAGGCTAACCAAAAGTTGTTGATGAAACTTCAAAGAAATACAACCCTGTGTATTAGTGGTGCACTTAGGAGCACTTCTACTCAAGCACTGGAGATTCTAATTCGTCTTATCCCACTTAATATTTTAGATAAATAGATAGCTGCTTGTATAGTTGATAAACCCATATCAATTCCCCCGTGAACCTGCAATACTAACGGACACCCTTCTATTCTAAATGATAAAAGAATTCCCAAATCATTCAACTATACCACTCCGTCATCCTACCTCGAGGCTAAATTTATAACTGATATTCCCTTCAGAGAGGACTGGACGAGTGAAGCAGTTATGAAGCTCGGTGCGGATAATTTTTTCACAGATAGCTCGAGGATTGATGGTAAAGCTTCCTGATCACTTTAGTGTTTTTTAGGTAGAGCTCATTGCAATTAAGGAAGCCATAGATTGAATGAAGTATAATGTAATATCTGTAAGAGATATTGGTATTTTTAAGTACAGTCAGGCTGCAATTGAGGTCCTTTAATCAGGCACTCTTACGTTGGAAGTAGCCCGGAACTGTCTCTCATCTCTTAACGAGATGGTTGAACAGTTCAACATTCATCTTACGTAGGTGCCAGGGCGTTTCAACATAACGAGGAATATTAAAGCCGATGGACTCGCTAAGGAAGGAGCCTACGAAATCACAAATGAAAGGTGGTCAAAGCAAAACTCATGCGTCACCACTCCGCAGATTTGGAATATACTCGACTTAGTCAGTTCTATAACCAACTAATACCAATGAAGCGTTGTAGTATTGGTAAAATTGTGGGTGTCATCACTGAACTCTGTCTCATTGGTAAGCATGCAAGTAGACTTATTATTACTCTCTCTCATGATTACGGTCGTGGTTGAATAGGCTTAAGGTTCTAGGAGCTCGTATCCAGTGCGATCTTACAGACGACAGCAGAGTGAGTATTAGGGATATTTACTGCTTCATTAGAAAGCAGTAAATATCCTTTACCACGTCCCTGAATCTAACCTTACCGAACCCATCTAAATCTAACCTTACCTAACCCATTGGTAAGTCCTGCATTAGTTTTATTCTGGCTGCCCTAATTCTGGAGGTCTCGTTATTAGGAGACGTTTAACTAAATTAGTTTTATCCATCATATGGCGAATCTCTACATTATCATGTTGATAAAGACGAAGTATGTGCTTCCTCGCGTGCTTCCTGATTTTTTGTTGACGAATTTTATCTTTAAATCCCTATTGAGATTATTATTTCTGCTCATGCCTAGAACTTTTGCTGTATTTCCACGTGAAACTTGCTGTGAGTTTATTTCCACTGGTATCCAGTAAATTTGTATTAGTGGTGAACTTAACATTGTAGTGCCATCTGCAAATGTTGCTATGTGAATTTTATCTATATTTACTGAAAGTATAGAATTGGGGCTAACACACTGCCTCGGTACTCCTGCTAATATTTTCGTCAATGCGGAGTATTGATTTTCATATTTTACCCTGAAATGTCGATCAGCTAAGTAAGATTTTAGAATCTGTTAATTGGTTTGGTAGATTTTGATTCAGCCTATATTCTAGTCCTCTGTGTCAAACTTTATCGAAGGCTTGTGCTATATATCCAAGGAACAGAACATATTTTTTTGCTTTCCAGCAGCGCATCTTTAATTATGCCTGTGATTCAGTGGACCTGTTCTATAGTCGAATGTTTTTCTCTGAAACCGAGCTAGTGGGGAGAAAAAAGATCTCTTTGTTTGTGTGTTTCTTTATCTTGCAACTTTTTCTGGAGCCAAAGCTCTCCCAACCCTTTCACGGTTAAGTTTTTTAACGTCCTCAGATACAGGTTTTATACTTTGACTGTACATTTTGTTAACTAGTGTTATGTTTCCACCTGAAGTTTGTCTTGGGAGAGATGTGATCATGATTTTTCATCGAGTGATCTTCGTCGTGCAATGAACCTTTTTAGAGCAGCCAGGAATGACTTGGTGTCAGGCTGCTTACAACTTCGAGGTGTACCGCTCTAACAGCCAAAAACATAAAAACTGCCACATATGCTTTCTGAACTGGAGCATTTTTTCGTTGTCTGACTTTGATGTATAACGGCCCGGCATAATCTAACCCAATTTTCGAAAATGGTCGGCACTGGTTGCATCGAGCTGCTGGTAAATCGGCCATTTTTTGATTGATGTTGTTTACTCGATAGCGAATGCATACTACGCAAGTTTTTAAACAATGTTTGATAATGTATCGAGCGCCTATCATTCAATACTTATTTCGCAGAATGCTCAAAGTTAAAGAGTTATCAGCATGCATATGTTTGACATATATATCGTGAACTATTCGTTTGCAGACGATGTGGTTTTTTGGCAGGATGACTGGATGCTTTGTTGAATATGGAAGCGATGATTTATTGAAGTGTGATTTTTTGCGTGCTTTCAACCATGACGAGAGCTTGGTTAGTATACTTGAAACTACATCTTCGTCAGTCGTTGTTGCTGTTAGTACTTTAATATATTTGGGTCGGCCTTTCACAGAAACATCTTCAACTATACTAATGGTGATTTTGGCCAACCATGTTCAGCTTGGCTCAACCAAGAAGGCTCTTGCCACCAAAGAAGTAAATTAGTTAATGCCTTTGGTTTGATTCCTCTTGATATTGCATCAGCCGGATTTTGCTTTGAATCAACATGTTGCCACTGGTTTCGAGGAATGTTCTTTAAAATTACTGATGTTCGATTACCAATGAAACTTTCCCATCGTCAAGGTACATCTGACAACCAGTGAAGGACTATCATTGAATCAGTCCACGCAAATACTTCTAGGTTTGTGTAAGATAGAGATTGTAAAAAAAATTTAATTAGCTTGCACAACAAAACTGCTCCACATAGTTCCAGTCGAGGTAACGGTAATTGCTTTATTGGAGCTATTTTACTCTTGGCAATTAGAAGACTTATGCTGATTTCATGTGGTAGTTGTGTTGGGGTCAGGTATGATTTCTTCCGTTTCCCAAAATGTTTTCAATTGTAAATGCAGACCTTCATTTGTTACTTGCATATTTGGGTTTGTGATGACGTGTAGGTTAGTTATCGGTGGCACTGAGTTATGAACTGATCCCGCTATCAGCCAGCCGAAGTTCGAAGATTGTAATATGGGTAATCCATCAACTACTTGCTTTTCTAAATTTAGAATTTCATAAAATATGTCGGCTCCAAGAAGGACGTCTATTTTATTTGGTGAATAAAATTGGGGGTCTGCTAACTTCAATGGCAACTTTGATTTGTCATAATGTATTGGTTTGGTTGGTAGTAAATTAGTGATAGTTGTTATAATATGAGGCTGAGTAACAGTTCGCTTATAATATTAGCCTGCTCTTGATAATATGGTCATATCGATATTTCTTCTGGCTTTGCTAGCATTCGCTGATGCTAGACCGTAAATAGAAACATATGAATGATCGCGTTTTAGGCCTAGGCGTTGAGCGCATGATTCGGTTACAAATAAGACTTGTGAGCCCGAATTCAACAATGCTCTATATAACTGGCGTTCGCCGGTACGTGATTTGATATAAATAACTGCCGTTGGTAATACCGTATTTATAGAGGAATAGTGTGCGTGTAAAACATCTGTGTTTGGAATAATCTGGTTGATATTATTTGGCAGTGTTTTGACTATAGAATTTTCTGCTTGGCTTGCTAATTCTGATTTGTAATGCTCTTGAATTTTCTGATTACTTAATGACTGACCCAAGGAAATATGATGGCTTGGTTGAAAATATGATGTGTTGTGGTTTGAGGTTGATGAATCATTGTGTGGTGCTTTTGACGGCAAATGGGGCATGACGATTTGGAATAACACTGTCCTTTTTTTAAACAATTGCGACAAAAATTGTTTTCCGACACTATCTTTTCTCTCTCTACTCTCTGTAAATTTTTAAATTCAGCACATTTAAATAACGGATGCTGTTGTTTGCAAATTACACAATGAAATGCAGTATTGAATTGCGTAGAGACGAATGTTTTTGTTGTGGATCTTGTTGTACTTTTTTTTCTCGTGGCTTCGCAGATTTCCAAAGCGTCTCATCTCTTATTCAGGAAGCTTAAAAGATTTTCGATTGTTGGAAACTTCATGTCTACTGAATCGAGTGCCCACAGTTGTTTGGTTTCTTCATCAATTTTACTTAAAAGGCAGTGAATCAGCCATGGGTCTCGAGTTTCTGCGTATGGTCCTAATACTCGTAAACCACGCAGTACTTCATCTGATATTTCACTGATTATACGCAATTCTGTTCCGCTTCCGCGTACACATGGTTTTTGTTCCGTGAACGTTTGTACCAGTGTAGTAACGATTGATGTAATCTTATGGTACCGTTTACATAACTTTCCCCAAGCTTCCTTGTATAGTTAGAGTCCGTTATTTGAAAATGCCGGATTAAGCACATTACTAATGCTACGGTTATTGTGTACCGTTGTTTCAAAAAGGTCATGAAATGATGCTTAATTTTTATAATTTCCAGAAAATGGTTCGATTTTAATGTTGGGTAATCGTACATGTTGTGATGAATTAATACCCTTATAAAAGGTTTTGTTGGTCAAAAATGGTTTTAGGGTAGTGTTAGTCATGATTTTGATTTAAACCACCTCGATTTTGGCTAACACAAGCAGCTCCATATCATTGAAACTTTGATACCTGGTTTCTAATATTTCTAACCGAGCCTTTATTTCCACTCGAGTTGTATCTTCCGTAAGTTTTTCTGCAAACCTTAAAATATATACCATTTGTGAATGCGCGCGATCTCTCAAACGCTCGTCTCTGTCAGCCATTATTATTTTTTAATTTTCACTTCACAATCAATAATTCTTTTAGTTTTTTTTTACTTTCGCACCACTAAATTAACTTGTTTTGGATTAATTGGCGTTTAGTTAATAATTGTGCACAAAAAATTTTGAATATGTGCTAGGCACAATTAAATAAAAGTAAACTGAATCTACTTATCTAAATGTTCAGATGATTCCCGGGTTTCGACACCAAAAAATGTATATTAAAAATACAAACGGGATGTGTAATTTTTTAATTGTACGAGTCTATCCAAATATTCCAAAGTTAATTGATTGAACCAAAATAAATTACACCAGGAAATTTGTATTGTTGATGGCATCTATACTTCTTGCTTCTTTACTACGTGCATTGGCCGCATTCTTTACTATACTATTACGGAATTATCTGGACTAGACTGGTGATTCAACTTTTATTTTGTCGCCTCTTACGATAGGCCAAAGAAGTTTTTTGTGAAATACCAAGGATAACATGTCAAGGTTGATATCTTTTGTCGAACTATAAAGACTTATAGGATATGAATTTCGATCATTTATGGCATCGTCCAAAAATGTAAATCACCCAAAAATAAATACAACTTGATAATAACAAATCTCAATGATCATAAACATTTTTATGGTTCAAATGAGTTTTTTTTTACACATTCAAGTGTCTAATGCCATAAAATAAAAAAAATAAAATATTTCCACGTGAAAACCTCATATGTGAAAATATATCATCAACAGCTTTTTTGTTTTATTTTCGTTTTCCCCAAAAGAACTCATTATAAATATACACCTGATAACGAATCATTTATTAGTTTTTTTTTATTTTTATTTTGGTGGTTTTTTAAAAAAACATTAAAAAAATACATAAACGAAAAAAAAAAAGTTATTTGATACATAAAACACCTGATTTTAAGCTAAATAAAAAAAAATTCGAATCATAAATTAAAGATTAGAATAAATACGTTTATTTTATGGTGCAATTCCACACTAAAAATTACACCAAGTGTATGTAGATATGTGCTCTGAGTTGGTATCGTATTCGTTTCGAACCTACACACATATGAACGAAATGGAAAATTGTGGAAATACAATTTTTTTTTTGATTTTCCTCAGGTTTTTCATTTAGTTTTTTTTTTTTTTACAATTTGATGATGGGAAAATGACAATCTGGCTATTATTATATCGTCGTTTTTTTTTAGTTTATTTTCTGGTAATTGTAAACATATCTTTTTCATTTTTATGATAATTTCCACACTGCACAACAACATATCAACGTAACGTTTATATGAAGAAAAATTATTTCCAGTTTGATTGTGTTTATTTACCTTTTTTTTTTTTTTTTTTTTGTTTACGACAGTGATCGTATACATTGAGAGTACAATATTATTTGGCATATCAAAATTAAGCGACATTATGCGGTTCGAAAAAAATGTGAGCGATATATTTTCTTGTTTACATATTATGGCATAAACACTCAATTTCCATCGTACATTACGAGATTTTTGTGTTGCGTTGTTATTAAAGATAATGGGTTGGATGGTAATGGGGGCAATGATGAATTTTGTTGTTCTATAATTAAAAAATTCGAACTTAAAATTTCCCTACGTACGTATACGAGTGTTTAATATATTGTGTTGGTTTTCCACGAAAATTGCTTATTTTTGGTAATGTTTGATATGTCAACGCATTTCATTTGGTTTTTGTTTATTTTTGCATTATGTAATGACATAATGTCAAAATTGTGATGGTGCGTTGTGATAAGAGATTTGTTTGTGAATAGTTTATTGTGGCTCGTAAATCAAAATAATTTGTGAATATTTATTATATATTGGAGTGAGTGTGTGTGTGTGTGTAAATATGTGGTAATTTAACCAAAATACACAAGGGATTGAAAAATAAACATAAATATGGGGTGATGCATTTAGTTTGAGACAAGCAAATAGTTCGAAGACCAGCTACTCTTTAGAAAAATGGTTTACGAAAACATTGATTAATTTTAGAAGAACTATTAGCTTGAAATTTGGCAAGATTAGTAATAAATGTTTTAGTTTTTAACATATTATAGTTGGATTCTCAAATTCCTTTTTGCTGATATTGAAGTCAAAAACGCTATAATGCCAGAAAAGGTTCACGACTAAACAAATGCTTTCAATAAATTTCTGAGTTTCTGTATTTGACATCATACCAAAAATCTGTTTAAATCTTTCTGAAGATTTTCATAATCATTTAGACACTTTAGAGTGTGTTGATTGGAAGCAGGAAAACGATCAGGGAAAAATTGTGAGGTTTTAAGAAAACAATTGTAGCAGACAGCATATGGAATTAAACCTGTAGTTTTCAATGCCATTACTTGTTAAGATCATTGAAGATTGCCATTACTTGTTAAGATCATTCACCTCAAATATAGCGATGAGATAACTGAACTACGGAAAAACAAAGAAGTACATCGAACGATTCGTTTACTACGTGTTGAAGGTCAAATTCATAATTCCTTCTTCCTAACGAAGCAAAACTTGAACCACTCTTACCCAAATCTGTTCTTTTGACTTACATGTTAATGCTTTATTTACATGTGAAACATCTACACGCTGCACCATAAGGACTACTGACTACCAGTCGACAGAGATTCTGACAATTGATGGATTATCGGATGTGGTTAAACATTTCAGGGATATTAAGTATTCTCAATCTGGACGATTGAAATCAATTTGCTGTACTAAAACTGTTCATGATAATACTGGGATTAGAACAGTCGACGCAAAATTTTGGTTGCTTTTTACCAGATTCGACCCTTAAACTAAAGAGGGTGATATTTTGAAGATGACGAACAGTTGCTTGAAGACACAGTGTTATGAAACGATTAAAATAATTCCTAAAAATGCCCATTTGCAAAATTTTGAATACATTTGCTACAAGTTAGGCATTAATGTTGAATTGTGGGAATTGGCTTTAAACCCTCATACTTGGCCTATACTGGTGTTTTTATTCATCCTTTTAATTCAACAAATTTCCGGGTGGCAGGTCCTTCACGGGTAAAAATGCGGGGGCAAACACAACTTCAGCTTAAGAAGAATTTATTTTAAGTACTCTTCCCCAGGTAATAAGTTGCAGATGGATATCGGACATTCTTTAAAAATTGGTCATTTGAATGTCCGCAGTTTAACTAAACATTTTGATGAGATGTCTGTTTTGTTTTATTAATAAGATTAATAAGTACCCCTGCTCCTTAGTTAACTGCAGGTATTCTAAATTTAATAAAACGTAGAGATTTAGCTCATAAAAATTATAAAAGTTAAGGACTAGATATTGACTTGAAATATTTGAAGTATGATATTTCGAAATGACTCAAAAAAATATGGAACAATATGAAGGGGCTTGACATTTCTAGCACCACTGGAATTTAAGTCATTGAATTCTCTGCTGATGATGTATTGAAAGGAATTTGTAAATTTTGTGATGATTCTTTGGGAGTTCTTCCATTACCAGATATAGATTATTTATAAGTTCTTCTGTATATGAATCTTTTATATTTGATTGTGTCGATGAATTTATGGTGAAAGAAGCCATTTTTACAATTAAATCAGAATCTATTGGGTATGATATGATTGATCATTTACAAAATCCGTTTTTCCGAATTTATGGAAGGTAGCTTCCCTCATTCCTTTACCTAAAAAAGATGTCCGTTCGGACATTAGTAATATTCGTTCTATCAGCATTTTGCCGGCTTTTTCTAAAGGGCCCTACACACGATCCAACTTGTCGGGCCAACCGTCGGTCCAACACAATATCCAACTCACTATCTGATTTCGATTTTTGGTTTTGTTGCTTTTATTTGCTAATTCCTTAAGGGCCAAATACACGAAAAATGAAAAAGTGCTCGAAGTTAGTGTAGCTTTTTGGATAAACTAGTCATTGTTTCAGCCCCAACTAAATTTTAAAAAATTCTTTAGGACTTAACTTAAAATAATCAAGGTTAGTTTTTAAAATTTTCTGCTTAGAATTCCTGCTATTTGATTGTAATTATGATATATTTTCACAAAATTATGAAAAGAAAATGTAACTTTTTTCCAATTTTAGCCGAAGGAACTATATGACTATTATACATATAAATGCGTAGGATAAAAATCTGGATTTAATCACAGTGGATTTTTTGAAATTTTTAAGTATTAATCGAAATAATTGCAAAAAAGTAATTAACTCAATTAAATAATTGATTTGACATATGTGTCTGTGCTAATCTTAAGCCAAGATTTTTTTAAATCTTTCATTATTTAGTTCTTACAACCAATTAATAGATGGCAGTTTAAATTATAAACTAGAATCATCTCAAATTACTGATCTAGTTATTGAATAAAGTTATGTAAGTATCGCCTTTGTCGCGTTTGGGGCCATATATCATGCGCATAAAAATCCATTGCGTCTTGGCCTCTAAAACCCGTGATCATATATTTTGTTTTGGACTCAATGATTTCGAGACAAACGGACGATGAGAATTTTATACATGGGGCTTCAATAGTTGTCACCGTTGCGTTTCAATCCAATTGCATAGATATCATTATTGCATATGCCAAATTCTGGTTGGACTGACGGTACAAGATGTTATCCTGAGGTGGTTCACATTTACGAAAAATAAGTTCTATTATGAGAATAAAGAGTATCGGGGACAGAGAATCTCTTTGCCGAACCACGGAGCTAATTTCAAAACGAGATATAGGAGTGTTTCTCCACCCATAGGGTGTTAATAAATAATTAAAATTATAATAATGGTCAAAATTGTGTGTTTTTTTATTAGTTCTTCCTTCCTAGAATATGATATGCCTCTTAGTACTGTTTTGAGTGTTGGTCTAGAAATTCCAGACTTTATAGCTTTAGCTTGGAGACAATTTAGCTCAGTATAATCGTTTTCGGAATTTTTTTTTATAATTATTATTTTTGATGAATTTTAAATGCACCAAATCTTTTAAATACAATCTTGAACGAGTTTTGGAAAATTTTTGCTGGGATGTAAAGTCCTTCCAATAGTAAAAATTTCGTTGGTTCATCTTAATAACGTCGACCATTGTTAGCTCTTTGAACGCAATCTTTAAAATCTTTAAAGTCATACACTTTCTTCTTTTTTTTGTAACTTTTAACATATTGATGAAAGGAATCTATCAAGATCTAGCTAAATTAAAAATCAGCAAAGTTCAGGTGTACATTGACAGGTGTACATTGCGCCTGTCATTCCGAGACATGCTAGCCTCTGTAATGAAATTAGCTTGTTCATAAAAACTTTTGTTGTACCTTGGACCATCAAACTATGGCTCCATAGGTTACAATTGGCCTCACTATCATGATGTACATCCAATAAATCATTTCTGAGCTGAGGCCCCAAATCATGCCAAACATTCGCCGACAGGCGCACATGGCTCTGACCAAGCGTTCGGTAGTTGAGTTAATATGAAAGTTTCAATTCAGTTTCTTTTCTAGGACAGCACCCAGATATTTATCTTCAATGGGGTATCAAAATCGTATATAATCGTATATGCATGTCCGCCAGACATTATGATAACCAAATCTTCCGCATAACCAATGTCGTCGTAACCGAGCTAGTTATGAATTTAAAGCTCAGAGCCTCAATAGGCAATATATTTTTCTGAACTTTATTTCGGAGCTTTTCTCTGAATTCAAACTTTTTTAGGGAACTAAATTTCTGTCCTTTATATTGGTTTAAGTCTATTTAGTAGTAATTTTTCAAAAAGTTTAGACAGCAAAATGCTGTCCTTTACAATTTATACGTTTCGCTGACACATTTCTGCCGATTGCACATACCTGATATAAACCACAATATATTTGGGTGTTATAAAACACCTGGTATTTTATTTATTATGGTATGCAAGATTCTCTCAATTGGTTCAATCTTTTCCTTCATGTGAAAAATTCCTTTTACAGTCCAGATGAATTTTGATGCATTAACATTTTTCAACGAATCTAATACTATACTTTTAAAGCTGAAATGTTCCTTTGTCCATTCTGTGGAATAACATTTCAAGTACATATTTGGTTACTTAACTGAAAATATGTTAAACTGCACACTACCTTTTTACCTTAGTTCTTCACTAAATTTATGACTCTAACCAAAAGCAAACCAAAAAAAAATCAATTTTGATACTCGTTTACGGCGCTTACTAAATATATACATATAATATGGGATTCTGTTTATGGCCTTTTCATAAAATCCCAACATGTAACTCAAGATTATCATAAAATTCACAAAAAAAAAATAAAAATCGCAAAAACAAATATTTCGTTTATATAAGATGTAATAAATAAATAAGAAAACAAATAAAAATTAAAATAAAGATATATTCGAACTCAAATAACATCCGAAATAAAAAAGTCACATTTGAATTTTAGATTAAATCGGGATGATTACAAGAAATTACCTTACAAATTTTTTCGGGTTTCTTCGAATTTTATTTTTGGTTCATGGATTTAATATGTTGTACGCTATATGATATTATCATGATTATATGATAATAAGATGGGATTATGGTTTTTATGTGATTTTATGTGAGTTTGTCATTTTCATATGATAGTATATTTGGCTTGTCAGTTGCAGAACTAAACGTTGCTGCTAACGTGGGAGATGTTGAAGGTGAAAGTTTACGTCATCAATAAAATTCATTCCTTCATATAAACGTTTAACCCTTCAACCACATTTTCAGGTTTGTTTTAGTCCATCAAGAACGCATTGATAAGTACTCAAATTTATTGGCGATCAATGCAACGCTTTTGAAATTTGCCTGTAACTACAGTTCAAAATTGTGTAAAGTTGGTAACTCTTACAAGAGTAACAAAAACAATTGGTCCTTGTCTTGAATTCCATAATAATAATCAAACGGCTTCTACAGGCTAATATTGGCCCATACCGAGTCAACAGTCTGGCTCTATCAAATTCGATTCTGCGGTCGTTCTTGGTATTGTTCTAGACAACCCAAAGAAGATAAGTCGTTCTCTACCCCGAGGAGCCATTGTTGCTAAAAGCGCCTGCAAAACAGTAACTTTTCTCTCAGAAATCAATGCAACTCGCAAAGAATTGGCTCGCAGAACGTAACTGAGTCGGCGTACTCATTTTCCTTTTATTTCATGGCGTGATCAGTAATTTTCATTAAATTCCTGATCTCGGAGAAGAATAAAATCGGTAAGTGCCGTCATCGTCGCATTTGTCATTAACTATCTCTCATACTCATGCGTCTGGGTTCAACTATTGAAACCAACGGAACTTGAAACACGTAAAAGTGGATCCAGTAGTTCTGATGCTGTTGCCATTCAATCCAATTACGCAAATATCATCTATATATATGGCAAAACTTGGTTGGAATGACGGTACAAGATGTTGTCCTGAGGTGTTTCACTTTTACGAAAAAAACATTCTAACATGATAATAAAGAGGATCTGAAGCAGATCATCATGTTGCCGTACCCCATAGCTAATTGCCAAAAATCCTGATAGCATGTTTTTAACTTTAACACAACATTGCGGCCGGATTATTGCGATTTTACATAAACGCACACATTTGTCAGGTATTCCCAGACACCGCAAAGCAAACCATAAGCTATCTCGAACGATTGAGTCATAGACTTGCTAGAAGTCCAAAAACACTTGATGTACGTCACGAGATGTCTCGTAATATTAAGAATTATTTTCAGCTAGAAAACTTGATCATTAATTAGTGGTTGTACAATTCAGTGGTTGTTCAGCGGTTTTTGATCAGTGGTTGTACAATTCAGACGGAATTCTTCTTAGTAGTCACCTACAATGATTTACGCCAGAGGAGTGATTCTCTCCAATATTATTTAAGACAGTAATTTGTATGTTGTGCCAAGGAGAGCTATGCAGCGATAGTTTATGCATTTTAAACGATCTCTTTTTTTAAGAATAGGGCAGAACGCGGCCATCCCCTATTCATCAGACATAACTTTGCTATGCTATACTAATCGAATAAGGTCAAAAAGATAGTTCCTCAAAGTAGGCCTTCCGAATACTAAAAGATGGTAACTAATGACATCAACTCCAAGGGAACGGTTTTGTCTAAGTCTCTACATATGATCAGTGTGATATTTTCGTAGGATCATAGTAGTCGCGATCTACGATAGACCTAGATCTAAAAGTGCGCTTCAGTCCGGTGACTCTACCAAAAAAAATTGTGATCATGGCTGGGTTGTTGTACTCTTAAGAATTTAGGCTTTTTACTATTCATGCTTTTCCGTCTATAAATTCGGTTATCGGTTCTCCTAGCTAGGACCGTTTTGTTCTTTCGTGCGATTGTAAAATGTATTCTCGTTTCATTATAGGCTATATTCTGTTGTTCGATAGCACGACGACACTTCTCATCCTACCATTCATTTTTGGAATTAATTGTTACCATACCTAGAGCTCCTTGGCAGCACTGGCAAGCGAAGTTTTCAATTTGTCCCATAGTGTGTTTACATCATCAGAACAGAGGTTGGTTTCCATAATGCTACTGCTAAGAAAATTCTGATATTGTGCTCTCTCATCTTCGTTTATCAGACCTTGACAATTAAAACGAAAGTTACGTTTACCTGCGATCCCTGACTTGTACGAAAAATACCATCTTAGCTTTGCAGTGACCAATTGATGATCACTGCCTACAAATTTAGACCTTCCTTTAGAAATTAACACATGGTCAATTTGACTATATCGTGTCGGGGAATACAGACCTACATTTTCACACATTCAGTCTGATTTTTGCCAGCTCTAGCATTAGTCGCTAATCACTATTCCACTTTCTGTTATTCTTCACTTTCTGGCGATCGAGTTTCCTGGAGAGCAACGAGTTCCAATCGATACTCTTTCATGGCTGATATAGTGCCATTAAACCGCAAGTTTTTCTTAGTGGCTGCACAATCCACGTACCAATCCTAAACTGCGTGTCCGTTATCATAGGCGCGGGTCTGTTAAAATTTTGGCGGTATCCATAATTATTTTTGTTTATATTTTAAACCATGAGGTTTTTTACGGATGTAACAGGCAGAGCTACGACAAGCCAAGGAGGCTGTGGTAGAATATGTTAAGGATAAAAGGCTCGTTTAGAAGTCTTTTACAGGCTATGGGAGAGGAACTCCAACCACAGGGGCTAACTCGTACTTTAAGTCCTTGAAAAATTAATGGTTTACCGACACTATAATATTATCCCGCTGGCTATCAACAAATATGGGCCTGTTAAAAACCAATTTGGCACACAGGAAATAAGTACATTTTTTTAGAAATTTTAATTGACATGAACCAAACCAGAGGGTTCTGCTATAGTCTTTTAAATTTCAGATTGTAGTTAACGAAGCCGTTTTATTATTTTCTAATGATTTTCCGAGTAATTAAAATTCAAATAATTGTGGGAGAAAGTGGAATTTTGGAGGATAACAAAATTAAAAGCATCTGCTACATATATTACATCCATTTAACATTAAAAATAAGCAAACCTCTCCAAATCAAGAATTAATTTTTTTAAATTGTGCATTAAAGTAATGATTTTATGAGAGTACGATAGTAAGAGAATATGAGAATATGAGAGTATGAGAGTATAAGAGTATGAGATTTTGAGAGTATGGAAGTATAAGAGCATGAGAGTACGATAGTATTAGAGTATGAAAGTATGAAAGTTTGTGAGTATGAGAGAATGAGAGCATGAGAGTATAATAGTATGAAAGTATAAGAGCATGAGAGTATGAAAGTATGAGAGTATGAGAGTATGAGTGTAAGAGAATATTCGAGTGTGAAATTATGAAAGTATGAGAGAATAAGAGTGGGAGAGTAAGACAGTATGTGAGTATGAAAGCATGAGAAAATGAGAGTAACAGAGTGAGAGAATTAAAGTGTGAGAGTATAAGAATATTAAAATATGAGAATATGACAATATGAGAATATGAGATTATGAACATATAAAAATATGAGAATGTGAGCGTACAAAATATGGTTATATGAGATAAAGTTCATCTTTACCTGGTATTACCTGATATAACCCGGTATCTGAAAACTACAACTTAGGTATCAAACAACACAGAGACATATTTACGATTAAACCATACAAAAGCACAGTATATAAAGTATTTAAAGTATGGATCACAAAGCTCCTGAATTTATTTTGGCCCATTTAATATGCCATTTAACATCTCATAACATCGGAGTTTTCAGTTTTAAATATTTTTTTGTTTTTTTTTTTCAACGGATTTTGTTTGTTTTTTTGAAGTTAATGTACAGTTTGGCTATTCATTATTAGATTATAAATCAGTAGTAGTATGAAACATAAACACTGTGCCTGCGTTTTTCAAATTTAAATAAAGGTTTAAATAAATATCTTTTAAATAAAGACTAATATGGCCAAGTAGGATAATTAATTATAATTTTACCGTTAGGCCCGGTCCACGCCAATTCTGTGCCTTGCGCAATTTCATCTTCTCTATCAATATGGATATCTCTATCAATATGAATTAATATGGATTTATGTTTATTATGGATATATCTTTACTTTTTAACATAGGTTTGAAAAAACTGGATTTTCAAAAAGGAAGAAGCATCCAACCAAGCAAACTCATACCGAAAAAGTATGTCAGCAATTAGGACAGAACTTATGCAAGAACAAAAGGGAAACCCGCGTTCAGACAACAAGTATAACTCAAATTTGCATTTAGTTTCAAAAGTTAACGCAAAGCATCGCCGACCATATACACAAATTTGAAAGTTTGTGATTTACCCATAATCAAAAGCATAAATTAACGTAGATAAATTCTTTGAAAAAAAGAGTTACAAAGTGGAGGAGACTATTTTTATGTCAAATAAATCCAAGATAGCAGATACATTATATAAAACCGGTGTTACACTATACAGATACATATTATAATTGCCACCTTGTGTTTGGCGCCCTCTGCAATTACACATTATATGTTTATATGGCTGGGTCAGCCCTGACTACCGTGAATCAATAACCGTTACAAATTTTGTGATTTAAGGAACAATTATCACAACTGTAAGTTGAATAAAAAAAATTAAGCAATACGGTAGTCCTCGCACTGTATGAGGCTTGGCATCTGACAAACTGGCTTTTCACATTGAACGCAACATTTTCATGTTCTTTTTCTTGATGACATTGAGTTGTATGTGAGAGCCGACCGTCTACAAATCTATCCATTTTATCGTCTAGAATAAAAAAAATGTTCTGCAGCTGTTGTAGTTCTACAAAAGATTGTCCAATAATGCACTTCACAGCTCTTTCCTTTGAAAAATTACTCTTTTGCATAACTTGCCGTCCTTGACCAGTTCAAGTTGGCCTTAAATATTATAAAATGCAGTGGGTACCAATTAGCTACCAATTATTTTTTTAAATTTCGCCAGTGGCCAGCGATAAGTTTTTCTTTTTTGTTGTATAATGACCAAGAATCTTATCCATCGTATCGACTGCTCTTTTGGTTTTGTTATAATAGTGTATTATGTCAGGCTTGTGTTGTGACCTGTAGGTTTTATTGTCATTGTGTTGTGCAGAAATAAAAACTACTGCTTTGTGTGTCTTAGGTTCGTATGAACAAAGTAATGGTTACATTGCTCCCAACTGCCAAAATTGCTGTGTCATCAGCAAATGAAACTATGGTTGTTTCTTTCATTAGTGGTTTGTCTCGTGTATACAAAACGTATAAGATGGAACCCAAAACGCTTCCTTGCGGCACTTCTGCTGAAATTTTCTTTAGATCCGAATATTTCATATTTTACACTACGCGGAAATGCCTGTCGGTCATGTCAGATTTTAGGATTTCATAATACTGTTTGGGAAGATCTGGATGTAACTTTTACTCTAATCCTTTGTGCCATACACGAACAAATGATTGCGCTACACCCAAGAAGAGGCTTGAACATATTTTTTTCGTCTCTAGAATACGTTCTGAAATATCTGAGATTCTGTGAATTTCTTCTAGGGTCGAATGTTTTTCTGTGAAGCCAAATGATAAGCAGGTATAAGATCATTATCCTCTATTATAGGCTTTAGTCTATTCAGAAGTAGTTTTTTAAATATCTTCGATATAGTAGGGAGTACAGGTATTGGTCTAAATGACTTTTTATCGTTATTGTTTTTGTTTGGCTTTAAAATCGTGATCACTTCTGCTACCTTCCACTGTCTTGAAATGTATCTTAATCTAAACAGCATTGATTATGTCTCTTTTAGCTCACGGATTGTTACAGTTTGCATTTAAAGCTCGTTTGATCTGTGTACAAAATTAACATTTTCATTAGCAGATTGTCTGAGTACTGGTTGAAACATTTTTTTAGAGGTGCCTCGCAAACAGATCCGCTTTTTGCTTACTACTATGAGCCCATGTACCTTGATCATTTCTAATAGGTGCTGTTGAATTTTTTGGTCTTTTGGTCGATTTTGTTGATTTCCATAGGAAGTATTCAGTGTCTTTTTGACCGGTAGGTTATTGAGCTCGGTTTTATTAGCTTCAGTTCGATTTATTTGCCACCATTATTACGTTTGTTGGCCACAAGCTCTCTTATTTCAAGTGGATAGTTTTTACCTTTAATGTTGTTTGAAGGTTCGAATGGAGTGCTCTGCTACGCTGCTTGCTGTATATTTTCAATTATAGTTTGTCAATTTCCTCTTCAACGTACATATATCTTCTTATTGGCACTTGAAGTGATATTTTTATTTAACAGTTTACGAAAAAGGTTCCAATTGTAATAGTTTAGTAATAGTTCCGCTTAATATAATGATACAGGAGCTGATATAAGCTCTTCATTGTTTTCCAATCGTATATATAGTGAGCAGATATTCCTTTTTTGACATTATTTGCCTTTTTTGGCCAAATATAAGTTTATTTATTTCAGCTTGCTCGTCAAGTTTTTTATTTAAAGCTTCTATGGTTTTGATGAAATATATTTGAAATTGGCCCGTATTATTTACTTTTGTGGTTGTTTCTTAATTTTTAGCAACTTCTGCATATGACCTCGTAAATTGTTTAAACGGTTGGTTTGTTGTATCAGGGTTTCTTTGATTTTGCTATTTCACATTTCTTGCACGGTTTCTAATTTTTTACAATTCTTTAGCTATTTCACAACCACAATTTTTTGCGGGGAGTTGTCCCTTACAATATATCTTTGAAGTATTCCTCCTCATTGACTTTATTCTAACTCTCACAATTTGAATTGCTTTAATATTAAAATATATTTTTGATGTTTTCTTTTTTACCAGACATAAGCATAAAGAGCAGTATTCTCCTTCTTACAAATTCACGGCTTCCTTTATCGCTTTCAGTTCTGTCTTGTTGGGTCATACTGACAGCATCCTGAATATCTAAATCTTTATGGTGTAACTCAGCTTTTATGTCATTGCTTTGAAATCATGTGTAGCCCTCTAGCCATAACCTTAATTGGTCTAGCTGGCTTATCTTCATAAACTTGTCAGCGTTTAGCTTCATGGTAAGTGTCCGATATGGTTCAGAATCTGGTATATCTACCAGATTCTGAACCATGGTGTATTTGAGATCTCGGTTTCCACTTTCTATGCTTGAGGTAGTTTTATCTTGACTATCTTTTCGTGACAGAGCCAAGTATGCCACAGAAGTAGCAGTGCTTGTTGAATTATCGGTTTCAGCTGTCAAGTGCACCACTGCCAACACTTTGCGGTAATTAAGTAACAACGACTGAGAACCCACTTGCACACTCTCTTCAGTCGCTGGCACTGGGTCTCCGCTTCCTGCACCGTACGTTTCTTCCTTATTTATTTTCTCCATGATGGATTATTTTGATCTGGGTCTCCCACCTATATAATGATTACAAAAATAAATTTGCTAATGCATTCAGTCATGCGCTGATCATTTCCACTTTCGAAGCCTGGATTATTCCATTGTGAAATTAACCGATCTGTGCGTACTCTGCCGATCAGTGGTTTAATGTTGGCGATACCCAGGATACAGCGTGAGGAGCTTGTACAACCGTCGCACCCCAGTATGTTCTATAACATGGAATTTAAATTAAAAATTTGGCATAATGCCAAAAACATTATGAATAGTATTGGAGTTTTTCAATGAGGCTTTTTTTGATGAGGCTCAGCATCTGACAAACTGACTTTTTATATTGATAGGTCAATAAATTTTTCTTCTTGATGACATTGAATTTTATGTGTGAGCCAATCGTCTGCATAACCTTCTGCAGTAGTAATACAAAAGATTTTTCAAGAATGCACTTTAAAGCACTTTTATTTTGAAAATAGCTCATGGTTCCTGGTATTTTTGCTCTTTTTTCGATAAAAGGAATGTCCAACCTTTGCAAAACTTCCCGTCGTCGACCTGTTGTGACGGTTTAAGTATACCTAATGAATTGTTTATTTTAAACTGAGCTATCAATAATTTGAAAAATTTGCCCAGTGGCCATCAGTTTTGTTATAATAGTATATTATGTCAGGCTTGTGTTGTGACCTGTAGGTTTTATTGTCATTGTGTTGCGCAGAAATTAAAACTACTACTATGTGGGTCTTATAGGTTTGTATGAACAAAGTACTAGTTTCTCTCCAAACCAAAACTTTGTGATAAAATCTTCTGAGTTATTGAGATTAGAAATTTAGCCGAGGTGTATTGTTTATTTTGTTATGGTACATACCATTGAGAGGTTTCAACTAAGTAGCTAAGAGAAATTGACGCAAACCAAAAATTCCATTGTTACATTTCCGCCTGTATTTTTCAAAACGACTAGGTATTTCAAAACTCGCTCAGCTTGATGTTTCTCTAGTGTAATCGACTTTACCGGTTAAAATATACATATAGACATAGGTGTTTGATATAAAGGAAAAGAGTTTTTTTTTCAGGGTGTATACAAAGGTTTATAGTGTGATCTGTAAGTTCCGATGACAATTAGCAGTCCTATGTAAGCCAACATTTTTTTTAAGGCCGTAAGTTTTAAGACAGTAGGCTTTTTATTTTAATTTCAACAATCTAAATTTTGCATCGATGTCTCGAACAATATGGAAAATGAATTTACAACATCTACGAGTTTTGTACTTGGTTTAGGACCCACAAAAAATAACTTGCGAAAAATCTTATAATGCTCGCTGCTTATTTAAGAAACATAAACATATCGGAAATTTTTAATATTATTATGAGCATCCAAACCATCTGAGTAATAGCAATCTCAGATATGAGTCTCAAGATAAAAATTCTCGAAGAAGCAGCTAAATCCTTGAATTCAGAAACTTTCAAAATTTCTTGTGAATGGGATTTCATTGTGATAATCCCAACTTTAGTGGGGTTCTAAACTCCCATGTCACTTTACTTAAATGAAAATATCCAAAACTAATTAAATGGCCCTCACCATTTTCAAGGGAAGTACCGGATCTTCACAAGCCAACATGCACAGCAAGACACAATATAGTGTCACTATAGTAATAATTGCAAAAGACATTATAATAGTATCAAAAACATTCAGAAATTTGGATGGAACAAATATGTTTCTGGTAATATAACAATACAAAAACTAAATTTTAGCATAGATAGTTTCTCCAGTATTTTTTTGTGCCTTGTGATTTATAATGTGGTAAAGGCATGTTCTAAGTTATCACTATATTACCTTTCACTAGTAAACAACATTAAATTATGATCTATTTAACTATTTAAAACCCAATTTTTACGACTAAAGTGCTGCAAACATATCTTTCTATCAAATGTTAGCTGTCTCAGTATAAATTAGTTATTTAAATTGCACATGCAATATCTGAACAGGCAGAACATCATTTCAAATAAAATTAGACTGATTCAAAAAACTACTTGTTCATTCTATAAAAAAAAAATTCCCGCCAAACAAGTCGATTGAGAAAAAAATCAATTTTGTTATGTACCAACAAATAACTGCTTTATCAAAACTGACAATTTACTCACTCAACATTTACATTTTTGTTTGTTTTTTAATGTAAAAATTTTAATATTTCAACAATCCACAATTTATTTATACGAATTTGATGAAAATGCAAAAACGAATTCTATTGTAATAAATATTACATGTTACCATGTACCGAACAACATACATTTTATCCCAGTGAGACAAGGAAAATATGTTCGTGTATGTAGGTAAACTCGTCATTCGTATATACATCATATGAACAAAACATACACGTATGTTCTGCAAAACAATAGGAAATAATTTTCATTTCATTTTACCTATGAATAAATTTATTGTTATAACAAAATAACAATTTTCCAACCAACAATCAACAAAAATTTCAATGTTACAATTTTACTGTACATATGTGTGTGTATCTTTACGACACTGGATGGAGTAGGTACAAAACTATTAGCTTCCCTGTTTTGCTTTTTCTATAAAGAATTTAATTTTTACAGTTTGTTTCATACATATAATATGTGAATAAAAAAAAAACTTGTATGTCAATTGTCAAATCTTGACATGCGTGTGACATATCAGTGACATGACGGCATTAATCAAACCAAACCTTTTTTAATATTTATAAGAATATAATAACAAACAGCAAACGCGCGTAAATTTTTATTTATTTTATTTAATTTTCAATGGTATTTTCTTCTGCTTCATGGTTTTTTGTCTCTGCACCGATTATATATTAAATACACAGATATACGACGAAATGATACGAGCAAATATATGTACAGTATGATCTGGAGATCACTTGTCAAATGATATTTTAAGGTTTAAGATTAAATAAGCTTGAAATGATTTTATTTTTCCTCATATTGGAGTTTTTTCAAAGAAGTCTTGAAAAAGGAGTAATAATTAAAAAGTTTTTCATTTAAATAACTACACATGGGTTGCGACCCCTCAAACTAAAGGCAATAAAACAACAGAAAAGCCAGTGTTCATTTTAGAAAAATATTTTTGGAGGGTAATGAATTAATTCCAGAAATGTAATATGAAACTTGTTTTCAATATGTCGAATGTTTTATGTTATCTGTCATGAGCCGAAAGATCCTTTTTTTCAACAACGATTCAATGGACATCAAAGTCAGAGCACAACTTTAAATAGAGAAACTTTTTAGTTCATTTATCGCTTCAATTGTTAAATAAATTTATAAGTTACAAACAAGCTGACACACTTTGCTAACTGTTTAATTGGAGGTTTGTCAAAGAAGTACAGTTATATCTTATAGGTTGCGATAGCTCAAATTAATGGTAATTAAATGACAGACTAGTGCATCATATTTTTATATATTACTAGACTTATTCATAAATTCCAAAATTGTGTTGTGAAACGGTTTATCTCTTGAACCAATTTTCGATATCGCTCAGTGGCGGCTCGTGAAAATAAATTCAGGGTGGGCTAAAAAAAAATCTTTAAAGTTATATAGACCATACGTACAAATTTGTGCTGCTTTCCACTTCACCTTATGAATATAGTACATTTTATTGAAGTTTCAATCTAAAGACTATATGCACTGAGGTACGGCACTCAAAGCGTTAACTGGATTTTAGTGACAGTTTCCCCCGTATACGTTTAAAAAAAGTAATTCAAGGCCTATATGCACTTACAAAAATTCATACATACAAAATCACAAATAAAATGTAAAAACCAACAAAACATAAAATTATAACGATAATTAAAATATAACAATTCATTTAAAATAAAAAATAATAATAAAAATATAAACAAACTTAATAAAATATCACAACAGTTACAATTGAACAAAATACCAAAAAAAGACAATAAGATTATTTAAATAAATAATCAGCCCGCCGATTTTTCTGGGCGGCAAAGTCAAGAATTACCTTCTCATTAAAATTAGGAATATTCGAAATAAACTCTTTCTCGATTGACAAAACTGCTAAAGAATTCAAACGAGCTTGACCCATTGTACTAGATCTAAATGTCTTAATATTCTTAAGAGTACTAAAGCACCGTTCCGATTCAGTGCTTGTTACCGGAGTTGTCAGAACGATTTCTAACACTTTTTTGGTTTCAAAAAAATCTAAATTATTATCAACTAAAAATTTATAAAATTCAAGTACAGAAGTTAAATTTTGAAAAAACTCGTTATTATATATTATATTCAATTCAGTTTTTAATAGCGCATTATCAAGAAAATTATAATTATTACTAATAGTGTGACAATTTTCAGAAGGAAAATGTTTACAATAAATTTTAAATTTTCTAGGATCTACAATGTCAAATGCGTAAATAAGGTCATATTTAGAAAATCGCGTGACTATTTGATTGGTAATTATATCGTAAACTTCTACAGCAATAATGTCAAGCGAAAAGCGAGTAGTTCGAATTCGTTTCGCCGGATTTAAAGAATCATCGAATGTGGATACATTTATACTATTTCTAATCAAATTAATCGATTTAATGAATTTATTTACTTTATCTGTAACGTATGAGCCCGTACAATCCCTAGATTGTAAAATATTAAAAAAGATATCGACGTGCGCAAAAATTTTATAGAATAGGTCTAGGAAGTAATTAAATTCGTCATCTTTAAGTAGTCTGAAAATGCCATTAGCTTCCCGAGTAGTTATATCGTCCCACTTTTCGAGCTGTATTAAATCGAATGCTTGTAATAAATTGTCTCTATTTTCAAAAACGGATTGTATTACGCGAGATTTGAAATTCCATCGCGTTTCTACTGTTCGAGGGAGACCTTTCTTTTGACAAACATCAAGAAGCAAATCTTTGCGCTTAGAAGAAGAAGAAAAAAAAGTTGAAAACCCCGATAAATTCGCAAAAAAAATTCTAACTTGTCGCACCGATGAGCATGCAGTTTTTAAGACGAGATTTAACATATGAGCGTAACAATGAACAAAATGAGCGTATCGGTAATCTTTCCTTAAAATAGTTTGGTGTGCCTTCCGATCCGCTCATTACAGCAGCGCCATCATAGGTTTGGGCTATTAATTTGTCTTTTAATGTATATATTTCAATAGCACTACGGATCACCTCAGCCAAACCTCTTGCCGACAAATCATTAACATCAAAAAATCCCAGAAATCGCTCGACTGGTTTATTATTTATAATATATCTTAAAATTACAACTAATTGCGATTTGCATGAAATATCGGTGGTTTCATCTGCTTGAATGGCTACGAAATTTGTTTCAGCAATTTCATTTTTAATTAATTCTAAATACACGTTATTTATGCTATTTAAAAGTTCATTTTGAATTATTTTTGAAGTATTTTGCACAACCGTTGCATTTTTTAAAAATTCGTCAAAAACTGAGTCTATTTGTCTTGTATAGGAAACAAGACCTAGAAAAATACCGGGGTTGATAGATTCATTTCTTTCGTCATGACCTCGAAGGGCCAAATTATGACCTCCACAAAATTTTAAAATATCAATTATTCTACTGAGAGCCATGCGATTTTTAGTAACGATTTCGTTATGTCTACGAATTGATGCCGCGTAACCACTATCAATTGCACTCATAATATTTATTTTATTAAACATTTTAAAATCTAACGCGGATTGAATATGTTTGGTACTATTTTCATGTTTTTTAATGGCTTCGGATAAATGTTTTAAATCGCGATAACCTGTTTGTGTCCAAATACTATCACCTTTGAATAAAGTGCAATAAAAACAAAAAAGCGAATTTTTCAAAATGCTTACAGTGAGCCATGGTTTTTTCTCGAACCACTCTGTACTAAATTTTCGATTTTGTCTTTTATAATTAAATTGAAATCAGTTGGCTGGTGTGATCCGAGTCTTTTAATTTCAATTTTATCCTCTAGTGAAGCCATACTAAATGGATTCTCTAGAAGATAATCAACATAATTCATTTTGTAAATAAATTATGCTTTAATAATAATAAATTCTAATTTATTGATATAATATTGACTTACAACTTTTATGTCGACGTCTAATCACTTCTAATCAAATTTAAAAAATTAATCAATTTTAAGCTTTCTAAATTCACTTTATTAAATTTCACATACGAGTACCATTTATATTTTATTTAAAATTTAAATTCGTATATGTACTCGCAAATTACTAGTATTAACACCACTCACCAATTATGTATATTAAATACTGATACATTATACATATTCTTGTATAAGGTGTAACAAAATAAAAAAATTACATTTACAAATTACAACAACAATATTGTCATAAACATCGGGAAGAGAAAAAAAACAGAGAATAAGAAAATTATTTTTTACTATTACGGACTAATCTTAAATCAGTCCGAGAAGGTGTCATATTAAGCAAAATCAAACATTCACATGGAGACGATTTTTAACGAGGTATTGGTGTAGCAGCGTATATATTATACAATATTATATAATATTATACATGGACTGATTCGAAATCAGTCCGGAGAGTCGAATAATATTCGTTCATAATATTATCACGATTTTTTGTGTAGATAGAAATATCAAATGATTACTCTCTTTGCTGCGTGTAGAAGTGGAAAGGAAATATATTTAGTTAATGAAAATAGAACATACATACACACGCACATACCTATAAACAATTTAAAATTTGTTTTTTGTGTTGTGTGTTAGATTAGATGATGCCGCTTTGCTTACATAATGGACTGATTTGATATTAGTCCGAACTATTATATAACGATACAGCTAATGATTTTTGTCTGGATTTTTCAGGCTGAGCTTAGCCCACCTAGCCCATTACGTAGAACCGCCACTGATATCGCTAGACCTTTTTAAATTTGCAATTGCATTCTAATTTGTAATTTCTGATGTAATGTCCATCTTTGGGCATTCTGCACAATGCTGAATATGAATTTTAGTTTTTTTTTTGGAAATCTTAAGTTAAATTCTTCCATCTCGGTAATGCTGCAAGCGATGAAGGAACGATTTTTGAATCGGACCAAATTATCGATCAAATTTTATGTGCATTACTGAATATACTTTGGCTTGAAGTTCTGCTAAAAAATTTGCTGCAGATAATTCAAGCTTCGGAATCATATTTTTGTCAAGCGGAGCTACACGAGATTTTACACAGAGTAGACTGCCATGAGCTTCACTGTTTGATACGAATTCGTATGTAAATACAAGCGCCGTAGGCGGATTTTGAAGAATCACAAATACCGTGTAATTTCTACCTTGGTATTGGTGATGGTCGAATATGATTGGTAATGATTCGTCCCATTCTACTCGAATTTGCCATAATTCTTGCATGTTGATTTTTGCTACTATAATCACTGGGGTAATGAGGCCAAGTAGATCATAGATAGCAGCAATGACTGATAAAATAATCCTTTTTGTTACTTGACGACTGTTATCAGTTTCGTTAACATTATAAGATAGTGGGTTTTGATTAGGAGTCCACAGTATACCAAGTGTTTTTATGGTATGATCGTTTTTGGATTTTAGCACTGAATTTCCAATGCACCATTGGAAAGTTTACTGCTTCAATGCAGGCCAATTGTTTTAAACATTTCGTTGTAAGGTATGGTGCAGATGTGGTACCATAAGTGACTGTTGTCAGCTTGTATATTGAAATTGAAATTGGACAATCACAATTTTCTGTCCAGATGATCTGCTGTAACCTTTAATCTTCTTGATCGGTCATAACTATTGGATATTTTTGAAATCTTAATATGATTGAAAACAGATCATTTTGTGATCGGCCCATCAATCAAAAGATGAGCGTTGAGTGATGTATTATTGCTGGTTTTAAATGATCCATCAAAGACCACTCGTAGCTTTGTTGTGGTGCTAGTTGGTTTCAACACAGCATGATGTGGTAAATAGTTGCCTTTTTCTATATTTTTGTGTATTTTTTATATTATGTATATTTTTTATACTTTGTATATTTTTTATATTTTTTATATATTTTATATTTTTTATATTTTTTATATTTTTTATAATTTTTATATTTTTTATATATTTTACATTTATTTTATATATTTTATATTTTTATATTTTTATATTTTTATATTTTTTATAATTTTTATATTTTTTATATTTATTATATTTTTTATATTTTTTATATTTTTTATATTTTTTATATTTTTTATATTTTTTATATTTTTTATATTTTTTATATTTTTTATATTTATATATTTTTATATTTTTATATTTTTACATTTTTTATATTATTTATATTTTTGTATTTTTTATATTTTGTTTTTTATAGTTTTTTTATATTTTTTATATTTTAATATTTGTTATATTCGTACTATTTTTATATGTTTTATACGTTTTATATTATTATTTTTTTATAATTTAGCTGTAAATTTCAAGAGAAAATTAATTCAATTTATCGCAGCCCAGTGCTTAGAGAAATTAACCCAATAATAGATTTTTTTTAGAGAAACATTGCAGATTACAGAGAAATGGTTTCAGATTAGAGTTGCTGATAAAAAATGACAGCATGCAGAGCAGTTCAATTAAATTGTAATAATCTTGTGCTAACTAACAATTTGAATATTGGCTACCGGAAACTGGACCAAGTCTGTCATTACTGACTAACCTTTCCCTACCCTCCACCACAAAAATATACTAGCTACCTATAGCTTAGGTGTCTTTAACCTTCCTCTGATAGGCATCGTCGCTCCAACTCCTCTCTAATCTGATGAGACGTGACATGTTCTTATTCAGCAATTCAGATATGTGAGAGATCTTTTAAAATGTTTTTTAAAATAATTGAATTTTTGTTAACTTCTCAAAATTAGTTGGTAAATTTAGCTGAAGTGAAGTGTGGCAGTCTATTCTAAGCAGTTTGTCAACCGAAGAAGTTGATGCCTTCTCATACATTTAACTCAATCATCGATCATTGCAACTTAATCAAGCTCTCGCCATGTGGAATTGAAGCTACCAAAGTTATATATACCATCATGTTCTGGAGATTATGCCGAATGGCCGTCATTCTTTGATATGTTTATTGCCTATTTCACTCGCCATATTGTATATGGCCTATTTCACTCGTTTGTACAATGCAGTGAATTTAAGGCAATGTATGCAACGAAACAGAAAGAATCCATACAAAATGCAAATCGATGTTTTATTGCCTAAGCACAAATCATCTCGTCACTAAGTGTCAATCAAATCGCAGATATCACAAATGTGGCAGGAAACACAACATTTTGCTGCACTTTGCAGAATCAAATGAAGGTGATACCACAAAATTCCGTGGAATGAATGACCTAGGAGCAATTCAGAAGTCCGTCGTGGTCTATACCAGTGCTAAAATCAAGTCATCATTGGTTACGCTATTACCAACTGCACGAATTAATGTGTCAATATGGAGAACCAGTCAACTGCCGAGCTTTAATGGATTACGGATCTCAAGTGAGTTCCGTGACCGAGGAATGCGTCCAAAAATTTAGTCTAACAAGAGCAAACTCTCGTGTTATAGTTAATGGTGTAGGGGAAATCTGGGCCCAATGAAGGGTAAAGTAAAATTAGCACTGATCACCCAAGATCACATTCCATATCCAGTAGAGGCGTTGGTATTATCAAAAATTCAAACAATTCAATTTATCAGATGATATCAAATTGGCAGATCCTGAGTTTTAGCGGAGCAGTTCTATTGATATAGTAATAGGCGCGGACTATTTCTTCAATTGCTTAAAATCAGGACAAAAATACATAAGCAATTCAGTGTTCATACTTCAAGAAATCATATTTGGTTGGGTGGCCTCGGAAAATTCAATGAAGGTACAAGTAATCAAACGACTGTCATGTTGGTCACTCACTTCGATATTAACCGAACTTTACAAAAATTTTGGGTAGTTGATTCAATAGAAAAAGCGAATTTAAGTATCACAGAAGAGGAACGCGAATCAAAGTTTTTAACCACAAATCAAAACGATGATAATGGTAGATTCATAGTCGAATTACCCTCCTAAACAATCGATCAAACGTAACAGTCGACAATCAAACGACTACAGGGAATATATTGCGACTTCTTGAAGGAGTATGAAACAATGGGGCATGGAAGAGATCCCAAAAAATCAAATATCAAATACGAGCAGCTATTTGCTACAGCATGGAGTTTGGCGTCTGGGCAGTAGTACTACCTAGCTAAGAGTATTATTCGATGGCTCAGCAAAACCTAGTACCGGAATTTCATTGCGTCTGGGCAAGTGGTACAGCCAATTCTTTTAATACTACAATTCTTCGATACCGTGAATTTCCAATGGTATTTTCGGCTGATGCAGAAAAAATGTACCGCCAGGTAAAAATATCAAAGTCGGATTCAGAATATCAATGAATTGTATGCAGGCCCGATGTTACTAAACTTCATTCATTAAAGGTTATTAAGAGTGACTTATGAACTGACTTCCGCTTCTTATCTAGCTACTAGGATGCTGAGTAAAATTGGAGATGATTACGTAGAAGCAAAGCCTACGGTAAGCAAAATAATCAAAATTTGTTTTTACGTAGATGATCTCATGGCTTGGACTCAGTCGCTGGAAGAAGCTCAAATAATCATAAACTGTTTAATCACGTTGCTGGGCGACATGGATTTACTCTAAGAAAAAGGAAGTTTAAAAATGGAAAATGGAATGATATTGTAGTGATTGAAAAAATTAAAGATTTGGTCAGCACAAACGAAAAACCTAATCAAAAACTCAGGTTTCCAAGAAAGAGTTAAAGTACTTGGATTGGGTTGAAATCCCATTGATGATGTCTTCGTATTTAATTCGAACTAACAAAGCGAATTAGACAAGCTTCCCAAAAGTACGGTACTGTCTTCAGCAGGAAAATTTTTAGATCCAATTTTTATGAAACAGTTATGGTGTAAAAATTTGGATTGGGATGACCCGTTACCAAAAATATTGACGGAACAATGATCCATTTTTTGTAATTCGATTAATGAGGTTAAGAGCATAACCATACAAAGATTCATTAGCTCGGTTTCAAATGCAAAGGTTATCATTCATCATTTCTGTGATGGCAGCTCACAGGAGTTTGCATCGGTTGTATAATACAGAATTACAGGCGAAAATAATCATGTATCAGTTCAGCTAATCTCAGCGAAAGCAAAGGTAGCGCGAATCAAAACACGGTCGCTTCCCAGACTGGAGCTGTGTGGTCCAGTATTACTCGCGGAATTAGTTGAAAAAATAAAATTGGAAAATATGGTCTCAAAACTTGCAACTGCAATTACTGGACAGACTCAAAAATCGCATTTAATTGGATAGAAAGTCACCCAAAAAAATGTAGGGCATTCGTGCGCAACCGTATTTCCGAAATATTAATCCACACAAAACGAAGGCAATGGAAGCACATATTATCCGAAGACAATCCTGTAGATGATACATCACGCGGAATTATGCCTTCGCACATTTAAAATCAAATCGGTTATGGTGGCACGGACCTGGAATGATATTTTGTGGCCAGCATAATTTTTAACTGCAAACAGACCTTTGAACATCGTGTTGTGCGTATCTTTTTCACTGTGGCTGGCAATTTTACTCCTTCTTGGTTTATTTTTGAAACATTTTCAAAAATCTTAACCAACAAAATTGAAATTTTCAAAATAAAATTATTTCATGTATATTCTTTGCAATATCAATTGTTCAGGATTCTATGGATCATACTGTATAAGCATATATATAAATATATATACTTTGTGGAGGATTAAAAAAATTTATATGTAATGTGTTTATTTTTGGGTATGCTGCTGTTATGTATATACAAAAGAATTGATCAAAAAACTCCCTGAACAATATAATTTAAATGAATTGTCCTTAACACGAATTCGATGGGACAAGGAAGATCTGTACATGAAAATTAACTTATTAATTTGATTATAATGATTATAACGAATAAAAAAAAAACCTTAGGGTCCTTATATTTGTATACAACTTTGAAGCGCGTTACAATTATTTTTAAAAAAGGATTATCACTTTCATCAAGAATTTATAATATATAATTATAGAATTATCCGTTTTTTTGACTTTTATTGTTGAGGTTTGCGATTAACATATTCGTGTCAAATGCGTATTGTCTGTGGCATTGACATCTGCAGTGTGAGTCCTTTGAATTTAAAAAGTATAATAGAAACTGGTTTATGTGAGTGTTGGTCTGAATCGTATAACCTAAAAGGTGGCTTATTTTTCTGAAAAATATTCTTTCGAGTGGTTTTAACTATATCTTGTACTTACTGTTAATTTGATACTTGGCTTTGAGCATTATTTTAAATTAAGAAGTTAGTTGATGTGAGATTATCTATTTATATTTATGACCCAAAAAGAAAGTGAACGTCTAAGTAGCAAAAATCAACTCTGCACTGTAACGCGATGGTTTGATATTTTTTGATGGTTTTCAGAGGTAAGAGAGTGGACTAAATATCTACTCAAATTTAGATGTTGATG
This sequence comes from Tipula confusa, assembly GCA_963556175.1. Lineage (NCBI taxonomy): Eukaryota > Metazoa > Arthropoda > Insecta > Diptera > Tipulidae > Tipula > Tipula confusa. The sequence continues at coordinate 191,371,389 of OY744475.1, read as the reverse complement.
TCTTTAAAGTGACAAATCGCACTCGTCCTTGACTATCTGGATGTAGGTGGATGATTCTGCCAAGCGCCCATTGGTATGATGGTAATTTCCTTCTTTAATAAGTACCACGTCGCCTACACGGAAATTTTGTCGTGGCCTATGCCATTTCGCCCTTTGCTGGAGATTGTGTAAATATTCGGGGTTGAATTTTTTCCAAAATGATTGCACACGTTGTTCTATATACCGCCACCGAGTAAGCCTTCCTATTCGTATGTCTTCATCGATTTCTGCTTCAGGTAAATAGCCCATTTGCTGAGCCAATTAGAAAGTGAGCTGGTGTTAAGACATTGAAGACTACATCATCAGATGGCGTCGCATATAGTGGCCTTGAATTTAGAATTGATTCAATTTTGCAAAGCAGATTTAACCGCCACTACCCAAAGACCGGCAAAATGAGGCGACGCAGGTGGTATAAAATGCCATTGTACCTCGCCTATTGATGAAAATTCTGCAATGATAAAATTATGGTTATTATTTGAAATGATTTGATAAAAATCATTCGTTTTTCTTCTGGCCCCAAAAAAGTTAGAACCGCTATCACTGTATATATTAGCAAATACCCCTCTTTTCGTAACAAAACGTTTGAATTATGCTATAAAAGCATCACTGGACAAATCGCTTACAACTTCAATGTGGATTGCCTTAGTTACCATACAAATAATTAAGGCTTTATATCCTTTTATTAATCTGGCACCTCTTCCTCTTTTCGAGGCTATTTGTATAGGTCCCGCATAATCGATTCCACAGGAAGTGAATGGTCTGGCAGCTCTCATTCTTACCTGTTTAGAAGTTTTAGCATTATTTCTAAAACATGTAACGCACTTATTTACGATGTTCCTAACAGTACTTCTTCCCCCAACTGCCCTGTATTTCTGTCTCAACAGATGCAATGTTAGCGTTAAACCAGTATGTAAATGTCGTTCATGGATGTGTTTTATCACTATTCGGCTTAGCGCATGACCTTTAGGCATTATTATCGGATGCTTGTGATAATATTGGTAATCGAGATTTTTTTCCGCTCTTTAAGCGATCGAGTTCGTCAGCAAATGATTCTCTCTGCGTATGCTTATTAATAATGTCACTAATTTAACAACCAGTGATGAAAGTACTCCTCTCAAAGCGCAATCTGCTGGATTGTTTTCCGATCTTACATGGTTCCAACACTTTCTTGGCAGCTGATTTAAAATCTCGGAAGTGCGATTAGCCACGAAAGTTTTCCATCTCGATGGATGACTGGATATAGCCAGATCAGCAGAATCGTAGAATCCATCCACTCATAACATTTCACTGGCTGTTTTACTTAGCTTGGTTACCAATTGTGTCCCACACAATTCAAGTCTTGGCAAAGAGATTTGCCTAATGGGTGCCACTTTCGTTTTTGAAGTCATTAAACTTACAGTTACGGCACCGTTTGCATGATGTGCTCTACAAAACACGACTACACTATAAGGTTTCTCACTTGCATCGGAGAATCCTTCCAACTCTATCCTGAAGTCCTGTGCACTGTAACGCTTTATTTTTAGCACTTCTTAAAGCTTCAGCTCATTTCGAATTATATTGTATGCGCTTGCTACGTTGTCAGGCAATAAATCATCCCAGTCCTGTTTCATTAACCATAAGGTTTGAAACACTATTTTCATCAAGATGATAGAACCATCCGAATGGATCAAAAACCCTGGAGTACTCAGATATCTCTCTTCGCTTTGTTGGTTAACCGTTGCCGTATAAAGTTAACTTGAACGTAAATACATCTTCAAAGGCATTCCATTGAAGGCCTAATACTTTTGTTTCCATCAACGTATTGAGGAACATCATAATATCATTGGTATTTTTGGTTGCCGTAATATCCGTTACGTTAGTCTTCCATTTTATCAAATAAAAACCTTCATTAAGTAATACTTTACTTACGTTTACTTTTAGATTTTTTACTTCTTCTACAGTATCCGCCCCTGAGATAAAATGATCATCATAAAAATCATTCAAAATTCGTGGAACAATATCTGGATACTCTTGCTGATTGTCATAAGCAATCTGGTGCAAAATTCTAATTACCATAAATGATGAGCTTCGGTTCCAACGCCAAAAATCTTCGCTGAGCAGCATGAATAGAATTCCCGAGTTGCGCAGCATTTTTTTTAATGGGATTGCTACCATATATCGCCCATTAATATTTCGCCGGTGTGGGTCTTTGTAATGCTTTTTGCACTTAGCCGCCTCTGGGTAACTCTTCTTCGTCTAAGTGTAAATTTAACGTACAGCTTTTTACTTGCAAGTCCTCACTTATCCCCTATCCCCGCACTGTCTTTGTTAGTTATGCCAGATATAGTCCAACTAAACATAGTCCGTTGTGCAACTAAAGTATTGCTCGCGTTAGTGAGCCGACCATTTCTTAATATGTAAAAAAAATCGATCAGCACCTATTAAAATGTCCTCTGGCCCAACTTGATTATGGTAGTCTATTTGCAGCTGACTTATTATTAATGCGTCAATTGGAATACTATCTTTTGAAGAATAGGTTGAATACAAAGTGAAAGTAGCCATTCCTTGGGTAGTCACTTTTTCTGATGTCAAGCCAGTTATAGAAATGCTGGCTTTGGATCTACGTAAGCTTAAATTCTGCATATACGCCACCGTTATTAATGAAACCTCAGACCCCGACTCTAACAATATCCTGCATTTTTACATGTGTCCGTGTCAATCTGCTACTTCCACCTTAGCCGTTGGAAGTAATAATTAGAAAGTAGGTATAATTGTTATATTCATTGCAATGTTATCAGCTGCACTCACCTCTGGAATTTGCAGGATACTACCACTTATGGTTGTTTCACAGCTTGATGCTTGCACTTCTTCGGAGTGCAAAGTCAAATGGTTTTTTCGATGACATTTCCCACACTTATATTTTGATTTGCATACAACAGACTGATGAGAAGGAGACAGGCTATTTGCTTGCATTCAGGTATTGAGAGCTTCAAAAACTGGTCACATTTTATTAAATAATGCTCCACTGAACATAATTAACATAAAACTTTCTTAACATGCGATATCAAAGAGCTCACCCGCTTTGTTGAAGGAACCTTCTGTCTTTGCATTGAGTTTAGGCTTCCTAGCGTATCGCTTCTTTTATTTAGAAATGCCAATAGTTTATTCAAAGTAGAAAAATCCATCTCCGCGGTTTCATTTCGCGGCCCATGCCTCTTTCAATTCACCGTCCAGTCCGCTGACCAAAATATAAACAAGCCAGGAATCACGCTCCTCCGCTTGCTCACCCAGAACTTTTAAGCCCTGTTTAACCTCGTCTGAGGTTTCCGATAGACGGCGGATAGATTTCGATAGATTTGTCATATCTGCTCATTACCGTTTCCCAAGCTTCATCGTAATTGGTATCGGTTACTGTAAGATGCTTGATTAATGTTTACGCATCTCCTTTGAGTAAGCATTTTAAATGTTGCAGTTTATGCACTTTGGAAATTCTTTCGTTGTTATGAACTAAATTTTCAAAAAGATCACGGAAAGATGGAAAATCTGCGTAATTTCCACTTCTGGAATATTAACCCGAGGTAGACGGACTTCTTCTTTGCAATTAAGGCTTTAATCTCACTCACATGTGCGTCAGCCGTAAATTTTCCAATTTATAGTTTCTAAACTATCCAAACTCTTTACCATTCTCCTTTATGTTTGGGCCTCTGCTATTGCATAGTTTCACAGTACCCTTTTTGTTTATAGTTGTCAATAATTTTACAGAAACTCTAATTATTAATTATTCAAATTTTAAACAAACACGAGGCGCTAAAATTTCAGCTTGAGCTATATCCGGCTCGAAGGAATGTAAAATGTAAAATCTACACTACACCAGCCAGCATATTCTTGTCTGATTGCTACGTCACTGTGTTAATAATAGCAGCAACTTATTTCGCTATTTTGAATTCCCGTTGCACGTAAAGCAAGATTATTTATGATATTTGTTGTCGCCCAACTATATATTTTTCATATCCTTTTATGAAAAAACAAAACCACAACTTACTATAATTCGGCTAATATAGATAAAATAAAAAATTAAATAAAATAGGCCAAAGACATCTGTGATTTCAGATAGCAAGCTACAAAAACACTCTAACTCTAATGTTCGATTATGCATCAGCAACAGTTATAAGAAACTCATTCGATACATATTATTGCAAGAGCTGACCTTTTCAAATTAAGATGACAGATTTCAAATTAGCATTGAAAAATCATTGCCAACGATGGATTTTCTATAAATGTACTAATTTTGTATAAATTGGAAGATGGTACATAGCACACTGTAGTAGATTACTACTGATTACTATTATTACTGTAGTTTAAGAAGGGATTTGAGACAGTCTTTAGAAATTAAAAAAAAAAATATAATACATACTTAAGAAGTGGTAGTCACATTAGGGACTTTAAGATTAAATATTTAAGCAAGGAAAAAAAATAAAGCTTATCATCTTTAAACTCGCCGAATGATAGACAATATAAATTTAATAAACTCTATAAACGTATGGACAGCCAGCTTAAACATAATCTACATTGGGACTAGCCAATGAGTTTAATCTTACATTAAACAAAACTTGCAAAAACATTAGGAGTATGCACTAAATGGAAGAGGGTTACTAGACAGAACGTAGCGGAAAAGCAACGAGATAGAGTAGGAGAAATAAAACTACAAGCGAACATCTTTTATGGGGCGACACTGCAGTTTTAATTAAAAGCTAATATCTGCTTGGAGGAGTAGTTTGATAATTGTGTAATTTCGGCCGTTTACGGCCCACCAAAACACACAATTAAAAAGCAGCAACTTACTGATTATTTTAATCAGCTAGGCATGCAATTTCTCGCAGGAGGCGATTACTTATGCTAAACATTTATACAATAGGGTTCGAGGCTGAATTTTCCTAAAAGTAAACAGCTTTATGAAGCAATTACCCAGGCAAATCTAGATTACTTAAATTCTCAACACTCTACTAACTGGCATACAGATAGAAAGAAAATATCTGATATTCTGTGTAAAAAAAGGAATCACCCGCCCCAATGCTCAAGTAGACGATTGCTATGACCTACCACTTGATCATTCTCTAATTATAGTCAAATTAACTACCGATGCCTTAAAAATTAATCCACATATTCGGCTAAAAAACAAATTAACAGAAATGCCAACTAGACATCCCACTGTTCACATCAGAAGATATTGAAGTGGCAACAGAAAATTTAACGCAAATAATGGTAATAGCTGCCAAAAAGGCTACACCTGTCGTTATTAGCTCTGAAAGAGTCAATAGGCTTACACCTAACATTTAGCAGGTAATTCAAGAAAAGCGGAAAATACGCCGGCAATCCAGAAGTCCAAAAGCTCCACTACTCAAATGTTAATTAAATAAAGTAATTAAAGCTCTGAAACAAGCCTTGGTAGAGAAAGCAGATAAAATAATACAGAACTACCTGAGTGAACTTTCAGAAACGAAAAAAAACAATTACTCACTATGGAAGGCAACAAAAACTAGTATACTGCCGGATTATACAAAGCTCCCTAAAAAATGGAAAACGTCACTAATTATGATGATCCCGAAATTTGGCAAGGACGAAAAGCAAGTTGCGTTTTACAGGCCGACAAGTCTTCTTCCGACCTTCTCAAAACTATTTTTGAAAAATGATAATTCAAAAACTATAACCAATATTATCTGCAGAGCACATTATACCAGACCACCAATTTGGGTTTCATGACCAGCATAGTAGTGTAGAGCAGGTGTATAGAATTGTAAACGCGCTCAAACTAGCTGTATAGAGAAATATAAATACTGTATCGCCGTTTCCTGGATTTTGACAAAGTGTGGCATGAGAACCTGATATACAAGTAAAAACTCTGCTCCCAAAAAGCTTCATGCAACCCTTGAAAATTTCTTATTCCAAAGAAAATTCAAGGTTCTTTGATGGGGCATATTTTATGGGGCAATGTATTAAACAAATACAAGAATAACTGTATATATATAGCAGCAAACTGTCGAATTATCTTAATTCTTTCCAACAACTTCGCCGGTCATTTGATAAGGAACAACGCCGAGCCTATAGAAACTATATTTGGTGATTCGAAAATAATTTAAAAACCCTAAACTATTTTGGCCTTTTGTTGATGTGAAAAAAAAGGTTCTAACATCAAAAGCGTTCAGCGCCTTCAATTCCAGATATCAGCTAGATGTGGTTTTCATTTATTTTGAGAAGGCATTTGACTCAACTCAGTTTGAGCTACTTCTGGCTAAACTTGATAAATTTGGAGTGAGCATAGTATTTTTGAATTGGATTGGATCGTACCTGCCGGATCGGAAGCAGGTAGATAAAATTAACAGGTTAAATCTAAGATGATTGAAGTTTATTCTGGAGTTCTTGAGGGATCTCACCTAGGTCATGTGTTGTTTAATATATTCATTAATGAAATTGCTTCTCTGTTCCAGTACTGTGACTTGAAAATATCAAAAGCTGTATGTAGTGAGCGACAAGGTATTGAAATGCAGAGTGATTTAGATTTGCTGTATAAATGATCAATTGAGAAAAGATTGAATTTAAATTGGGAAAAATGCAAGATTATGAGCTTCTCCAAGAAAAAATCAGTTATTCATTTTCAATATCTTATTGATAATCGCCAGCTTGAAAGGGTTGTAATATTCAAAGATTTGGGTGTTGTCTTGGATCATCAATTGAATTTCCATGATTTTCCTCGGTTTTTCATAATCCACAATCAATAAAACTTTGTATTGTTCTATTGTTCGGTCTAATTTGGAATATGCGTCGATTATTTGGGATCCAGCTTACAATATTCATATTGATAGAATTAAATGGATTCAGAAGAAATTAATTATTCATTAGCTTCATAAACAAAATTGGCTATTTGACCTGAACCTTCCAATGTAGCTGAATAAAAAGAATTTGCCATCCTACGGCGAACGCTGTAGAATTGTCGATTTGGATTCACCACTGGTAAGACGTAGATGTGCTGCTTCAACATTCATCGCTGATTTACTGAATTTTTCTATTGACTTCCCTAAACTACTTGCAAAGATTGATATTCATGTGCCATGCAAACCTGCATATGGTATAATGGTCCAATATTAAATCCCTTATGCTTGGTTGTCTGTTACGACCTCTATTGAACGCGGTTAAGTAACTAAAGTGACACAGATTGTTAGCAGGTAAAATTAGGACAGATTTAACCAACATTGAATTTTGAAAAAAATGTGAAAATTTTTTTTTTCAATTTGATATTGCTTTTTTCCAATGTGATATTGCTTATTTCCAAATTGAAGCTGAAAAATTTTACCACATTCCTTACGCCACTTCCCAATTCATAACAAGAGGTTCAAATGTCTCTTTCGAGTGATTGATGATGGATTTTCTTTATGCGCTATCTTTAAATGAATTATCAGTTTTGAAACGATGTTATTGCCATCTTTATAGTTAAAGATCATTGAACTGAAACCACATTCTAGTAAAACTATTCAAATCTCAAGTTGCGGCTATCAAATATCTTAAACATCACTGAAATAATAATGACCAATTAATGTAATTGTATATCTCTTATACAAAAAAAGAAAACCGCAAACACTCTATATATATATATACATTACGTATAGACGTTGCACTTAAATCCTATTATTATATTTTTGATTTGATTAACAATTATAAAACAATAAGTTTGAATCCCTTACGCAAAATTATTAACTTTTCACACACTATATTATCCTACAGTATCATAGGAAACATCCCCAAATCTACGGATGCACATTCACTATTAACGTATTCGTTCGTATACACAAAAGCGAGATATAAAACCAAAAAAAAAAAATTTCCATTTGCCTGATCTCTACGGAATACTATGTCGTAAATATGTACGTACGTAACAATACAAAAATGCCATTTAACAAATATATAATTTTGGATGTTAGAAAGAGCCATATACAGATAACAACAAATAAACATTTGATTGACAAATCAATTTAACAAACAATATATATAAATTATAATTTCATGTAATTCATCAATCTTCAAATATATTATATCAAACAAAAAAAAATTATTATTATTATTTTCCGGTACCCTATGTCCTCGTTCCCCTTCACTACATGATGATCCCTTCTTTGCACACATATACACACAAGAAAAAATTCCTTATGCACCAGTGCTATAGCAACCCTCTTATACATAAATAAAATATAAAAAAATTCATCACATTAACTGTTTGTCCATCAAATCATTCATATAATAATTCCCATTTGGTTCGAAGCACTTTGCCTTTTTTTTTACTTTTGCTCTGCTCCTAAATTTAATTTTAGATAATATTTTTTTAATCTGTAACTCAGGGTGTTTCATTTTTATTATTGGTTTTGGTCCCTTTATTCGCCACATTGCTTTGATTAGACAATCAAATCGGAGTACAAAATGCCTAATACGAACACAGTATATATGTATACAATTTGAGAAGATTGACATCTTGTATTTATTTAATTCAAACACCCATGGTTGCTCATATGAATAGTGAAACTATATTATTATTATTATTTTTTTAACAGATAATAAGGATTTATTACAGTAATTGCCGGAAAGAAGATTAGTGTCGCTTTAACGTTTTGATTGTGGGTTATCGTCGATATAGAGTAAACATTTAATTCAATGTAGCTTAAATGGTAATCATAGCTTACCACCCTTTGGTACATTTTACTCATTTTTCGTTTAGTGCACTTTGGATTTCCATCACTGGTTGGCGTATCCAAATCCATTCGCCAGCTTCACCTGGAGTACAGGTGAAAATCCGCTGAAGGTTTGTTTAAATGGTCACCACTCGAACTAGGCTGTCGGATCTTTTTTTTTTTATTACAACTGCCTAGGGCTTTATTCTTGAATCTTACAAACTAAGCTTACTGTTATTTTTATAAGGCTTAACCAATGTTAATACTTATTATTAGTGTGCACCATTTACTTAATTTATAAATTCAATAGTCCAAGTGGATCAGTTCTTCTCAGTCGTCTGTATCTCGGTTGTTTTAGAATGTCCCGGGCCAAAGCATTGGGATGTGTCTCTAGTTTTGAACAATATCTCGAACTATAGATTCTAATTTTATCTTTAATGGTTAAAATACCAAGGTCATGATGTATGTTGATGTTTCGAATATACCAGGGAGCATTCGCGATCCTACGAAGTATTTTTGATTGTGTACGTTGCAAAAATTCTCTATTTGATGCGCTGGTGGATCCCCATAACTGAATATGGGCATAAGTATCGCTGTCCATATGGGCATAAGTATCGCTTTATATAGTAAAACTTTATTGTCGAGTGATAATCTTGATTTTCTTCCTATTAGCCAATACATCTTAGCAAATTTAATTTTTATTTGATTACGCTTTGCTTCTATATGCTTTTTCCATGTCAACTTTCTGTCCAAATGTAACCCTAAGTATTTGACACTAGATTGCTGCGGAATAATTACACCGTTCAATTTAACTTGTGGGCAGGTGAGTTTGTTAAATGTGAATGTAACATGTGTTGATTTATTTTCATTGACTTTTATTCGCCAAGTCTTTAGCCAGTTTTCAATTTTATTCAGAGGATTTTGCAATTGCTTTGAGGCAGTAATATGGCTGTATCATCAGCAAATGTTGATAGTATAGCTTCATTGCAAATCGGCTGTATACAACAAGTATAAAATTGGTCCCAAGACACTTCCTTGTGGAACACCTGCGCTAATATCATTTAAACCAGTGGTTACTGCGTATTGTTTAACCAAGTATTTCCTTTGAAGAAGATAGTTTTCAAGAACTACATGGAACTGCTTCGGCAAAAGTTCTTTAACTTTGTATATTAAACCTCTATGCCAAACTTTGTCGAAGGCTTGTGCAATATCCAAGAAGACAGCAGAACAATATTTTTTTTCTTCGAAAGTGAGTTTGATTGCGTTGACAATCCTGTGAACTTGCTCTATAGTGCTGTGCTGATTTCGGAAACCAAATTGGTGATCCCGTATAATATGCCGATCTTCTAGTACTGGTTTCAGTTTCCTTAGTAACAATTTTTCAAATAGCTTTGATATCGTGGAAAGCATGCTTATTGGACGATATGATGAGATTTGTGTCTCATCTTTTCCAGGCTTATGTATCATTGTAATTTGCGATATCTTCCATTTTTGAGGAATGTAACCAGTTCGCATGATTGCGTTGAAGATGTACGTTATTAGTTTAATGCATTTGTCTGGTAATTCTTTAACCATTTTTCCGGTAATAAGATCATGTCCTGGAGCTTTTTTCGGACTTATGCAGTTTTTTATTGTGCTCTTAACTTCCCTCCACTTGAACTTTATATGTTTAAAATTTGGATCATTCACCGTTTGGTTTGGTAGTATGTAGTTGTTAACTTGTTCATGTGGTGAGAATACGCTTTCTAGATGAACAGCGAAAGCATTGGCTTTTTCTTCATGGCCTCTTAAAACGCTTAGTAGCTTTCCATAAGGAATAGTCTGTTCTCTCTGTTGCCGAGAGTTCACTTAAATAGGTTTGGATACCTTCATTTTCTTCTTCCCTCAGAGCTACTTTCAAGGATTTAATTGCTCGATTTAATTTCCATTTTAATATCGGCGATCTTTGCTGCTGCCACTGCCGTCGAATTTTTCGCTTTTCTTGTATTAGTTCTTAGATGTTTTTAGGAAGTTTATTAACTTTTTCAAAAACACTGATGTTAGGTGTTGCTTAAACACTGATGTTAGGTGTCGGATCCTGGATGAAGTTGTGTGATAATTTCGAGTAACCACTGAGCTGGTGGCAAGTGGTCCTCCTTAATGAGGATAACATTACCAATAGCAAGATTTGATAATGGCTGTATCCATTTAACTCGTTGTTGCAAAGTATGCAAATATTCAAGGGACCATTTATTCCAAAAGCCCTGAACTCGTTGTTCGATATTTTGCCATCTGCTAAGCCTTGACTTCGGGGTTGTTTGAAGGTGCTAGCATAGTCCTGGTGCTAGCATTAGTAAATCATCAGGATCGGTGGTCATGTGGCACAATGGCCGTGAGTTGAGCAATGCTTCAATTTGGCAAAGCATGGTTGTCATTTCCTCAAATGTCATGGTAAAGCAATGGTGTCGCTGGTAGCTCTATAAAGATGGTACTTATTATATTTTATGTTGGATTCCCAAAATCTGCCAAAATGCGGAGTGCTAGCTGGGTTGAACGAGAATTTAATCATATTCAGCAAAAAGAAATCAGATATTAATTTATTTATTTTTTGATTGTGAAATTGTTCGTGAAGTTCAGCTGGAATCCCTCTTCGACTAATGAAACGACGCAAAGCTGCGATAAATGGGCTGAATACAACCGATATATTCGATATAACTGTTGAGCTAAATGTCATTTTTTCCATCGGTATTCGAATGTCGATATATTACGTAGCGAAAACTTATATAATGATGAAAATCGCAGTAATCGGTCATTATCATTCTCCACACATAAGCCACACATAGAAGGTTGGATAATGGTCATTATGAGGTGAGGATTCCATTCAATGAAGATGTTTTCCAGTGGACAGATATAAGAGAATCAAAGGCACGAGCAGCAGCTAGATTATTTTAAAAGGAAAAACGATTAAACAAGCATACGATGTAAAGGTTCAGTATCACAAGTTTATGGACGAGTTTATACATCTCAACCACATGAAATTAATAGAAGACGATTCGCATCTTGAAATTACTATAACTTTTAAATTGAGAGTAGTGTTCGACGCTTCCTGCAAAACAACCAGAGGCATTTCATTAAACGATTTGATGCAAGTAGTTTGAGAAAATTTGCCAAATCAATGTATCTGGCAAGGATCAAGACTATCAACGAATTTTGCGGCAAACAGATTCAACACAACTCATGAGAAACTTCAGGTAAAAAATGTCACTTATGGAATGGCTTTGGCAACCTATTTGGCTACAAAACACATTTCAACAGTTAGGCATGGATCAATCTTCAAGATATCTATAATTGGCTCAAAGATAACGTTCAAAACGATTTCTACGTAGATGATCTACTTTCTGGAGCCAACACTGTAACAGATGCGATAATTGCACAAAACTGACTTTTAAACCTTCTTTTGAGTGGAGGATTTAATCTGAGGAAATGGACAAGCAACAACAAAAGAATATAGGAAGATCTGCTGGAGAGTATTAAAGAAACTGGCCTACACACGATAAAATTTGATGAGACAATTAAGACTCTAGGGCTCTTCTGAAATTCTACAACAGATACATTTAATTTTAAAGTTTTTTTGCAAGAAACTAAGCCGACCATATCCAAATAAACAAACTTATCTGAAGTATCTAAGCTTTTTGACCCGCTAGAATAGTTAGCACTAGTTTCTACTATCGAAGCTGCTAAAAAATATTTTACAAGCCTTGGATATAAACGACAACATGGCAAACAGAATAGCAGATATTCAATCCAGCACCAATCCTAGCCAATGGTATTACGTAGTATAATTCCTAATGAATCCCGCAAAGTGCGCACCTCGTGAATTAAACTTAATCCAATTATTAACCCACATGATCTGGTGAGAAGGACAAACATGGCTTAAACATTCTAACTATCCAACTATCAACATTGATAGTCAAGTGATGGAACAAGCAGGTAACATGGAATTAATGTCAAGGACATTAACTTTGCATACTGTCTGCAATTTCGACTTAATAAAAAGCCAAACACTAGAAATGTCTCGCATTTTACGCCTGTGGAACTAAAAATATCATTTATATTCATAATTAGAGTTGCCCAACGGGAATCCTTTGGAACGGAATTAAAAAGATTAAAATCAAATGAACGTTTACCAAAGAGAAGTGTAATCATTTCTTTTATTCTATTCATTGACGGAAAAGCTTCCATAAGCAACATTATCACACCTGAGAACGCTTCATTGGATACTAAATGATTCAAATACATTCCGTCAATGTATACTCGAATGTATAATCTGCATCATGTCTAAAAAATTAGCGTCGCATCAACCAATGAGAATATTGCCAAAAAAAAAGTAAAACCAGCACCCCCATTAAAAAATAGCAGGGCAGATTATGCAGATCAGCCTTAAGTTGTGGAAAAGCCCCTGTAATAAAACAGCAAAGGGCTAATTCACCTCGAATTTGTGAGTTACCTGTCAAGCCGCATACAAAAGATTCATATCACGACGAGGAATTTGTCTAAAAGTATCTAGTGATTGCGGGACAAACTTTGTAGGATCAAATAAACCATTACAAAAGCAAGCTAAACAAAGTGAAAGTGAAATTAAAACCAAAACAGCTCAAATGAGCTCTGCTTGGCATTTTGTGCCCCTGGAAAGTCCTCACTTTGGAGGATTATGGGAAGTTGGAGTAAAGTCGACCAAACACGTCTTCGCAAAGTAAAAGGAGCTCACACTTTGACCTTTATGGAAATTTTAACACTTCTAACACAAATAAAGGCATGCTTGCACTCTAACTTCTCTCTTAAACGATCCAGGGGATGATAGGCTTAAGACTCTCTGCCGTGTTTGAGTGGAAATATCTACAGACGAGCCACTCGACGATTGCACACAATACCGATTGTATGATTTAAACAGGCTTCCGGACCCTTATCCGCTCAAGAAAATCCTGGGGAACAGGTCAACAACAGAAACTGGAAGTATACAATTCTACACTGAAGGCTCCAAACTAGACGGCAAAGCCGGATCTGGAGTCTATTGTAACAAATTAAATGTGAATATATCCGTTCGTCTTCCGGAACACTGCAGTTTTTACCAGGCAGAGGTGGTAGCGATTGAGGAAGCACTGACTTGGTCGAAGCATAATGTCATATCCACAAGGGATATAACAATATATGTGGACAATCAGGTGGCAATCAAGTTGCTGGAATCAGTTTCTCCGACGTTCGCGGTGGCATTGAAATGCCGCTCATCTCTACGAGATGAGTGCGCATTTCAATATCCAGATAGTCTGGGTCTCCAGTCACTTGGACGTTTTGGAGAACTGTAGCTCTGACGAACTGGCAAGTAAAGGTACAACTCTCCAATTGAAACCGGAAAGGGCAAATCTGGGAAGACCTATAGCAGCGCTTTTATGGCGCTTAAAAAGGAGGCGATAGCACAGAAGAGGTGGAATAACACCATAACATACAATGTAGCGCGGCAAGTCTGACTGAAACTGGACTTGAAGGGCTCCAAAACACTACTATCTCTCAAAGACCTGACTTAAGTAAAATTGTGGGATTGCTCACAAGGAACTGCCTCATTGGAGAGCATGCAAGGAAGCTTGTGTCAATGTCAAATGACTTCTGTAGAAGCTGTATGGATGAGGAGGAGGAAGAGACTGTGAGTCACTTCCTCTGCTTATGCCCGGCGCTAGCTTACAGGTGGTACAAACATTTAGGCAAGTATTGTTTCGATGGCCTTATGGATCTCGAGAACTGCAATGTTCGAGATATCTTACGCTACATAAGTAGCTCTGAATGGTTCAAATGAAGGTAAAAGGAGAGTAGGATCCTCTGATATCATAATGGACCATCACCGGTCTAAGTGTGCATTAGCAGCCACTCTAACCTAAACTTACCTAAGTCCAGCTCATTTCTTAATAGGAAGATCAATCATATCAATGCCACGCCCTGGCATTGAAGGCATTCAGACTACCACAAGATGGAATCTACTAACCAAACTAAGTTAAGGATTTTGGAAGAAATAGCACACGCCAAAATGGGTTTTAGAAGAATCTAGCCTTAGCTACTATAATGATAGCAAATTTCAATTTTCAATTTAAAGTGTTTTCTCAACTTCGATGACCATAATTTTAAAATAAATTAGTTCAAAATGATGTGCCATGTGAATGACAAATTGAAATAGCCCCTTTATACCTTACAAGAAAAGCGCAATTGAGAATGGAAACTAAAGGTCTTTTTTGTCATAACAACAATGATTTACCCAAAAAAAATTAATGTAAGAAAATTGTAACTTTGTGTACTTAAATTACGCTCTTGGATTAAATTTTTCTTTTAAATATCACAAAATTTTTAAGCCAACAAAAACCTGTCAAATTATTTTCTCTACATTATTACACCAAAACCAAAAACCAACTGTATTCCCAACATAAAATTTTGGTCCCAATCGCATTATTCAACAGAGACTATAACATAAAAATGTTAACTTTACACACGGCCACCAATAAACTAAGTATGTATATTGCGCATGCAAGTCGTGTGAGATTAAAACCATAACACACCAATATATCCACGAGGCTATAATGAACCAGATTTTTATTTTTTTGTTCGGCAATATCAAAAAAATATAATTAATTCTGTCAAACAAAACACAAGACAATAAAGTTTAAAAATATGAAAAAAGAAATTCTTATATGGTTCCTTGGGCTTCCATACCACCGGTATCTCATAATATATATATAATAACGAAGAGATTTTATTTTTTAAAGAATTAAACAAGTAAAAACCTAAATTATTAACTTTTTATATTTTAGTTGGTTATATGAATAAAAAAAAATTAAAAAGCGTAAAAAAAATTTAATTTAAGAGACACGCGGACTCTTGTAATTTAAAATTTTAATTGCTTAAAAAATAAAAAAAAAACTGAAATAAAATAAAAAAGTTTCATCTTAAGACCAAAATAATAATTCTTGGAATTTTATTTTTATTTTTTTTCATCTTATTTTACATAACACAAAATATTCTTATATTGTTCATCTTATATAAAAAAAATATATATATATTTTTATTAACAATAAAATAATATTTTAATAAAAGTAATATTCATAATCATTTAGTTATTTTTTTTTTTTAGTACAAATGATGGAGTTTGATGGGTTATGACATTTTGATTTTTAATATTAAAAAAAAAATTAAATTTAAATAAAATTAAAAATATTTTTATTGAATTATTTTCTTTCAAAGTTACTGAATAATGAAAAAAAAAAATTATGTTTTATTTTGAAAAGATAAAAAAGGCTGAAGTCGAAATGGAATGTGCTGATTAAATCTCAAGAGATTCATTTTATATATGTGTTCAATAGCCGAATATAAAGACAAGTCAACAGAAAATTTTTTTTTTTTAAAAAGCTGAACAAAAAAAAATATTAATAAATTCTTAAATCTAATAATGATATACAAATTATGTATTAGATAGATTTATTATGGTGATAGAAGTCATGGGAAAATAGAAACTATTTATATTTTTGTACCGTGCGTGTTCGTATATATGTACTTGTATGTGGTATAGGTATTTTTTTTTATTCTTGAGGAGAATCCATTTTTGCGCTAAGTGATTTTTTTGTGGTATCGGCTTCATGTCAATAATATGTCTAAAAAAATGGTTAGGATCGCTATTCTTTTCTAAACAAAAAAACGTACATCTCTTTATGTTTAGACATGATGAGTAAATAGTTTTGATAGATTCATTCAAATTTAAGTACTAGCTTATGATATCAAATTTATTGTGGAATCACCTCAATTATAAACTCCTTCTAAAAGTGGCGTTTTGAAATAAAGATAGTACCTTTTTGTAAAATTTGATTGAAGTTCACTTTTAATTCTTTAAATTAATTTGGTGAAACTAAAAATTTCAGAATTAAGTAAAAATTTAACACAACTTTTAAGTATCAACTAAATTAGTTTTTTTTATTTTTAGTAGATTTTAACCATCAAAACATTTCTACTGGCCACTTATTCGTTGGTAAGTTTTCTAAGCTTAAGAGGAAGTATATCTAAATTTAATTAACGAGTTTTTTACAGAATTCTATTAAAACTTTTTACTGAATTTTTTTTAAAATATTATTTCATTATTCTAATTGTTATTAAATTTTGTAAGCTTATCAAGCTTAACAGTGGATTTTGACGATGGTGGTATAGACTTTTCTCAAAATATTTGTCCTAACTTAGTAAAGCATTTTTTTTTTAATTTTAAACGTTTTCAGCTGGTTTCAATTATCAATAGCATTAAATTACGAAGTGCATTAAATTTAAAGTATTTAAAAAAAGTAACTAAAATTTTTTATATAATTTTATTAAAAAAATTTGCTTTCAAAATTTCCACAATCATGTTATGCACTCCATTTTGAGGTTTAGCTTATTTACGACGGAATATACCGGATGATTTTTTTAACCTGAAAATTCCTCGGAAAATAAACAAAACCCCTAAAATTGTAACCCCTATTTTTTATTTCAGATTCGGATTCTTCAGCTAAAAATAAATACGCAGGTTAGTTAACTTGGGCAGAAATTGGCTAACCGAAAGTGGCACAATTTTTTTTTTTAAATATCCTTTATTTTTTATTTTTTTGTTTATTTTTTTAATATAACATTTTTGCACAATTTTCTCATGAGTGCTGTATTTTTGGAAATATTTACAAAACTCGAAAACTCTCTATGGCAGCAGCCACTTTCGGTTAGCCAATTGCCGTAAAAATTAACTAACCTAGACTTACTTGTTTTTAGTCTGTCAGTATAATTCAAATTACCTATCGCACACCTACAAAGAGATAAGGGGGGGTGCTAATTTTAACACTAATGTATTTCCCCCGAGGAATGATTAAATTTTGATCTATTTTTATCGTAGAGTGCTTATTTTCCGAGAAATTTGAAAGTTTCAGCTAAAAAAAACCCTACCCGGTCTACAAAAAAGTGAAGTACGATTACGAGTAGTATAAACACCAAAAACACCATTTAAAGAGTGCATTTTAAATGATTTGGCTAACCACCTCTAAATATCTAATGGAATTGTATAAATAGAATACGAGATCAGTTTTAATTCTAAATGTGTCCGAAACCCATGATAAATATTAATGAATAAATTTTTTTATCATAAAAACGAAGACACAGAAATTATCATGGTAACTTTCTTTCTATAATCAAAGTCAAACTAATCGCGTAGCACACTCGGATATAAAAAAATGCACTACTTGGTTTTGTAACAGTCCCAATCAAATACCATATAAGAAAAATTTTAACTTTTTGGTTGCTATGCTAATTTCAATAAACAATGCAAACAATTAAATGTAATTTTTCATAATAATTAAAAAAAGTGAATTTAAAATAAATAATGCGGGGAAATGTTTCCATCAATTATTATAGTTTTCGGACAACATAATAAAAAATTTAGAATGTAGGGGAATATTTTTCAAATAAATGTCAAAAATATTATTCACAAAGATTTACTATGGGTTTCAGATACAGTCTTAATTGAAATTGATAAAGTTTACACAAAGTTCTTAAAATAGGGATCAATTTCATTCTAAAACTATCCTGAAAAAAGGAAAAATATCACCGACCAAAACTTCCATATTAACTGGTGCAAGTTGACATTTGCCACTTAATTCGCTTTCCAACATTATACAAACAGCTAACCATGCCAAAAGCTTTCAACTTAATTGTCACTCCATTTAGGTTTTTATTCAAAACTAACCTAGAATCTTTTATAGGATTTAAAAATGGAATAAAAGTTACCAAGATAAATCATTTCATTGCATTTAAACTAAGCCAATTGAAAAAGGTTAGTTTTTAACTAAGCCAATTAAAAAAGTCATAATTTATCAAAGTATTATGTCATTAATGAATTAACAAAATAAAAATCGTCCCAGTACTTGAAATTTTCAAATTGAAGGATCCAAATTTTCAAATTCTTACTTAAATTCTTAAATTCTTAAATTCTTAAATTCTTAAATTCTTAAATTCTTAAATTCTTAAATTCTTAAATTCTTAAATTCTTAAATTCTTAAATTCTTAAATTCTTAAATTCTTAAATTCTTAAATTCTTAAATTCTTAAATTCTTAAATTCTTAAATTCTTAAATTCTTAAATTCTTAAATTCTTAAATTCTTAAATTCTTAAATTCTTAAATTCTTAAATTCTTAAATTCTTAAATTCTTAAATTCTTAAATTCTTAAATTCTTAAATTCTTAAATTCTTAAATTCTTAAATTCTTAAATTCTTAAATTCTTAAATTCTTAAATTCTTAAATTCTTAAATTCTTAAATTCTTAAATTCTTAAATTCTTAAATTCTTAAATTCTTAAATTCTTAAATTCTTAAATTCTTAAATTCTTAAATTCTTAAATTCTTAAATTCTTAAATTCTTAAATTCGTAAATTCTTAAATTCTTAAATTCTTAAATTCTTAAATTCTTAAATTCTTAAATTCTTAAATTCTTAAATTCTTAAATTCTTAAATTCTTAAATTCTTAAATTCTTAAATTCTTAAATTCTTAAATTCTTAAATTCTTAAATTCTTAAATTCTTAAATTCTTAAATTCTTAAATTCTTAAATTCTTAAATTCTTAAATTCTTAAATTCTTAAATTCTTAAATTCTTAAATTCTTAAATTCTTAAATTCTTAAATTCTTAAATTCTTAAATTCTTAAATTCTTAAATTCTTAAATTCTTAAATTCTTAAATTCTTAAATTCTTAAATTCTTAAATTCTTAAATTCTTAAATTCTTAAATTCTTAAATTCTTAAATTCTTAAATTCTTAAATTCTTAAATTCTTAAATTCTTAAATTCTTAAATTCTTAAATTCTTAAATTCTTAAATTCTTAAATTCTTAAATTCTTAAATTCTTAAATTCTTAAATTCTTAAATTCTAAAATTCTTAAATTCTTAAATTCTTAAATTTAAAAAGAGTTAAATTTAAAAAGAGTTAAAAGAGAAGAAGAATAAATCAGAATTGAAATGATGAAGTGCTTTTTTAGTCATCTTATGACTTTGTAGGGACCTTTATATGGCGATGTTAACCCTGTGCGTACCTTGTCTACCCTCACGAAAACAAAATCACAGTTGTCCAGAAATTTGGGACAAATATGTCATTTTGCTTGGTTGTACGTGTGCTTGTGGGTATAAGGTTTTGCATGGTAGTGCGGAGTTGGTCGATAACTGTGTCGCTATCCGAATGTGGTGAAAGAGGATTTTCGATAGAGAACTCACCAGGTAGCTTGATTGTATTGTCTCTAGCTTTAAGAGATGTTTTAAGCTGGCGTTTGGAAACGTTCCACCATGCCATTAGATTGTGAATGATAGAAAGTTGTGCGAATACGGTGTGAGTCCAATAGCTTTGTCAGCTCTGAAAAGAGTTTGGACTCGAACTGGCTTCCTTGATCGGTAGTGATATTAACCGGTACACTAAATCTAATTATGTAGTTTTCTACAAATGTTGTAGCAATAGTTGATGCTGTTATGTCTTTAAAACAGTAAGCCTCGGGCCATCGGGTAAATCGATCGACACAAGTCAAAAGATATGTATATCCATTAGACGGAGAAAATGGTCTTACGATGTCTAAATGAATGTGCTCGAATCGACCTGGTGGAATATCGAATTTTCCATGTAGTGATTTTGTCTGTCTTTTCATTTTGCATTTTTGGCAGGATAAACATGATTTCGCCCAACGGGTTACATCTTGATTTATACTATGCCAAAAATATCGAGAATTGATCAATACGTGTAGCACGGATACTTAGATACGAAATATTGTGGAGTGTATCGAAAACAATTCGACGTAATGGTTCTGCAATGTAATGACGATTGCTTCCAGTTGATACTTCGCAGTATATTTTTAAGCCAGGCAATTTGAAAAGCTATAGTTTCATAGACGAACTAGTGTGACATTCGGAACCAGAAAGTACATTCTGTAGTTGTAGGTCTGCTTTTTGTGCCTAGATGATCGTATAATAGTCGAAGTGAGTCTCGACTGCGGCGGCAGTTTCAGTATCTGATGTGCGAGATAGCGTATCAGCGACCACATTGTCTTTGCCATGAATATGTTGAATATCCATGGTAAATTGAGATATGAAATCCAAGTGACGTGATTGTTTTCAGTTTTGACTGAATGGCTTTAGTCAGAGGTTTATGGTCAGTTTAAATGGTGAAATCCCGGGGCAAGCGTTGGGCAAGCATTTTAGCAATATTTGGTATAAATTCCGTTAATGGTGGCTGAGGAAGTCAAGAGTGCTTACACCGACAATACATTTCTCTTGATGTTAATATCAATTTCTGATAATTTTTGGAAGAGTTGTTCTAAATGAAGTTTGTGTTGTTCCTCTGTTTGTGATGCCACCAGTATGTCATCTATATGTAGACGAATCCGAAATCAAAGTCTCGTACAATTTCGTTAATAAATCTTTGAAACGTTTGAGCAGCATTTCTGAGACCAAATGACATTCGGATGAATTCGACTAGCCCAAATAGGGTGAATTAGAATAGCCCAAATTTGGATGTGAAGAATCGGATAACGATCAGTATTTAAACTTCGATAATGAATTTTGATCGTATTTAGTCTTCGATAACCCCCACATGGCCTTCCAACCTCGATCTTTTTTTTCACCATGTGTAGTGGACATGATACCGGGGACGCCGATGGTCGGCAAATGCCTAATTCCACCATGTGGTGAAATTCTGTGAATACAGCTTTGTGACGCACTGAATCTAGTCTCCATGGTCGTGATACCGGTAAATATCCATTAGTGATAATATGTTGTACAACGTTGTGTTTGCGGGTAGATTGTAATTTGGTGTCGCTGTTAATGAAGGAAATTTCTTCTAAAGCGTGCCATACATCAGAAGGTACCAAAAAGTTGTGTGTTCATATCACGTCTGGGTCACCATTATACCGACGGCGGTGATGTGTGCCGTTATTTTACTTATTCAGATGTAGATGGTGTGCAAACAAAGCTCAGTTTCAATCTGATGAGGAATTGTTAAAAATTATTTGTCATCTCATCAGGCCATGGCGACCGAGTGCTATGTTTAAATGCTATTTTACACTCTATATATATTTATGTACAGTGTGCATGTAGCGTTAGCGAATTACATGCACGAAATATCTGAATAATTGTTTTTTTGTGTTTGTGTAGCGAAGTCGCTACAGTTTTTCAAACTGTTAAATTAATTAGCAAAATGAAACAAAAATTTATAAATTTATAAAAAATTTATAAATTAGTTATAAATTATAACAAAACAACAAAATTAAATTTAATATTAGATAACATATAGATTTTCTATTAATAAAAATTTAACTTTGTAAATTTTTTTTATCTAAACAACAAAAATCAATTATCGATATGTTCGTTAATTTTGATTATAAAAATTACATAAAATTAAACAAATATACTTAACAGTATATAATGACATTTTAGATCAACGATATTGTATTAGCACCAACCAAACAACCAACCAATCAAATCAAATCAAATCAAACTTACAAAAAAAAAAAAATAAAAAAAAATTACAACAAAAAACTAAAAAAAAAAAAAATAATTGACTGCCTTTGCCTTTCTCGATTCTTATATCCAATCCTCGCACGTTATTTTGATCTTTAAATCACAACATGATTGATTTTAGATTGATATTTTTGACATCATAATTTTAATGTAACATAAAAAAAAAAAATTCGTTAATTGAAATATAAACATTAATTTATGGGAATTTAATATACGGGTAATTTTCATTCTGCGCGCTGTTGGTTTGGTTTAAATTGTTGTTGCCACTCGCGCGTTGATGGAATACAAAAATTGTAATCTTAACATTAAAAAAAAAAATTGTTGGTATTTTGTTTTTATGTGTATCTACCACTAATTATCTAACAAATAAAGAGTTTTTATAAACTGATATTATAATTAATTGAAAGGCAAATACTTTTAAGTTAATTGATTTAGAATTAAATAAATAAAAAAAAAATTCAACAACAACAACAACAAAAATATATCTAATCGGATCGAAAGCATTAAAATTGGATTTGGTTACAACTTAATTTTTTTTTTTTCGTGTTGTTTTTGTTTTTATTGATAAGTAATCGATGTACTTATCGACAAATTATAATATAGACATATACATTAAAATCGAATTGGATTAGTTTTAATTTCAAATCGAAATAGTTTTAGAATAATTTTGGTTTAAGTCGCATATATATAGTCAAAGGTTAGTCGAAGCATTAGCTTATTTTATAATCTGATCTATATCTGATGGACATTGCGATCGTAGTGAAACTTGTTGAAATTTTTTTAATACCGACAGTAAGTACAGATAGTAGTGTAGTGTTCTCGATATTCGAAGGGAATGTTTTCTCGAACTGTGATGAAGTTATGCTCGATAAATGATAGAGAGCCGCAATATTCCCTTAAGTCGATTAAAGAAATATAGACCAAAATCGCGGCCAGAACGGTTCACAAGTCAGAATTTTCGATGTAATCACTTCAGATGTTTACCTCCGATTTTTAGGAAAAACAAATATACCTTTTGTAAAATGACTCTAACTGGTTTGACTTTTATTTAAGGCTGTTGTTAAATACGGTGGATTTTATTATCTCGTAAGGACCTTAGCCAGGTGTTGTAAACATTTTCTTCTAAAACTGAACGTGATTTCATGTCGTGATCGTAGGCCTTTATCATGTCGATTCAGATTCTGAGAATTTTGCCATCTCAAATGCAGGAGTTTCAACTTGCAAAACCAAATCGAACTTGTCATTGATTGTGGCGGATTTAAAAAAAACGACGAATAGCAGAGTACTCCAAAACAAGTGTGAATTGCACATAGTAACTGCCCTGAGAAAGGAAGCTGCAAGAGTATAACCACCGATGAAAGTCCGAAGTGTGTCAACTGAAACAGGGATCATGAGGCAAATTACAGAGAAAGTTAACAACGAACTTAGCACACAAAAGATGAAACTCCAGCAGATCCCAAATATCAAGGATATTACCAAGAAAATAAATTTGAATTTGAAGGTTTTGATCAGTAAATTAATTGAACTGTAGAAGACTTTCCAGGAACAAGTGATAAATAATGTGCTAATCTTAAATAGGCGAATCACCGAAATTACCAAAGACATCTTTGAACAATTGATAATCTGAATTAAAAGTAACTCCAATCTCTCAATACAGCTCGACGAATGACCGATGTAACCTGATTTACATAGCATTATTTTTTAAATAATTAGTGCCGTACGAGGATTAACTATGTTGCCGCCTTCTGTAAAATTAAGCAAAAGGACAAATTATATAGTGTTAAAAATAAAAGTCGACCAATTGTTTTCACTAAAAAACTTAGCACATGAATCGATGAACAGCTGCAATGACTGGAAAACCATTAGACATAATAACGCTAATGAACCGGAAACCCATTGCTCTTGACCTAATTTATTCTCATTGCATCATTCACAAGTTGGTATTTCTAGCAATAGGGAGATAGAAAAATTTGGAAGCGTAGGCAAAAATAATAATAAATTTTACAGGCTTTGGCTGTATAAGTAATTAGCTCACCAATAGTTTTTATTTAAGGAAACTTTTGTTGGAAATCTGAATAATGACATACTGGAGTTGCTGATAAAAGGTGATATGAAGCAGAGAAGTTTATAAAAATTGTGATTGTATTACACTAACAGTAGTTTAAATATTGGCTATCAAGAAATCGGACCTATTATATCATTACTAATATAACTTAACTTCCCTACTCCACAAAAACCTGTAGAATAGAACTATGTTCTGTAATGATTATGAGGTGGCTGAAACCGGGTCGTTTCTGTCATGCATGTAAATGTATCTATAGAAATATAAATATATAACAATCCCTCCGTTTTTTAAATGTAAAAAGGCTGTGGGAATAGGACCGGCGTTATCCGGATCACTTGTCAGGAGCTTGGTCTCACGCAGTCTTATAAATCAATCAATCAATATTGCTTTTTTGTTTCATATGCTTCGTCGTAGTTTGTTGCAGTATATTTTATGTGTATGATTAGTAATGCAGCATAGTCACAATTACTATTTTACTATTTTACTATTACTAATACTATTTTCAAAAATTGAAATTTATTAGCGTTGCTTTGCTTTGTTTGTATTTACATTCTTGCGGTGATTGATGTGACGTTGTAATATGGCTCTAGATTCATAAAACTTCCGTTCAAAGTTAATGATCTCTGATATCTGATCAGGAAATGCCATGATTCGGTCCTCGATCTTGCGGAATTCAAGCATTAGCTCAGTAAATGCTTCCAAACTTACAGCAATTAGTACGATTGTTTTATCATCAATGGTCTCCGTTAATTGTACTAAACGGTTTAACGATTTAAGCATTCGCTTACGTTCACACAGAAAAAAAATCACGTAACTTAGAAGAAAATGTATGTGAGTTCCCTATGGTTTTTAGTCAATAAAATTGTCCTTTTAAAACAACGTGGTTTATCACGTAAATTTTGTAATTTTGTAATTTTTTGCCAACGTGATTTCACGTATAATTTATGTGACATAACCTCAAAGTATTTTTTATCACCTGATTATGATCGGAGATGATGAAGAACACTACTATGACCTCCGTTGGAGTGCAGAATCCATTGATCAAACCATCGTCCATGTAAGTAAAGGTGGACTGGAGCAAGGCAATGTGCAAATGGATTTAAAATCGAACCTGTATTTGTGCGTCATCGATTTGGTTGGTGACGGCGTAAGGTAGGACGTTAAAAATTGATCGCGAAAGAGTTGGGAGAGCTTCGGCCCCAGAAAAGATTGCAGGGTTGACCCAAAAAAAAAAAACAAAAAAAGTCTTCATATCGATTTTACACATATGACTGGAAGTGTTCAGAAAATCTACTGACTTTCAGTGAGTTCAACATTGAGTTGAATTTATACAAATGTCTTTTATCTCAAATACTTGAAGGAAGTCATTTTCGGCAGTTATAGTAAGGATATGCCCAATTTTATATACCGTTCCTCTGAATTGAATAATATCGGTAGGCGTTGGTTTGTCCAAAAATATTTCTTTTTGAAAAAATAATAATGAAAATAAATTGTAAGAAAATCGAAGAGCTGCTTTTATTCCTAATTTAACAGGAACATGGACTCTTGAATTAGTAGCAACAGTATTTTTTTGTGAACTTGATTTTAAGATTCAAACCGAAAGCGCCAGAGTTGTTTTAAAAGACCCAGATGTTTTATTATAGTCAGCAAATGTAAGCGTACATGGAATTTAGATTTTAAGGTGTCTTTGAATAAATCTGGATACAGCTTGTGATGGCTGCCTATGGTTTGCTTTAGTTGCTCTATGGAACCAGCAACATATTTTGGTAATACAATTAAATCCATAACTTTAATTATATTGTTGCGTGAGAATACCATTCTGTCACTATATTTGTATACTTTTATCACAATATAATTATGTCACAAATTGAGTGCCGACTGGCCCTAGATCTAAGTGGAGATCTAGTGGATCATCAATCCCAAAATCGTCTAGGTATAAAAAGCAGAACTAAATTGTTATCATTCTGAAAAGAAATACTTTTCCAAAAAATTCTACTAATAACATTTTGAAGATATGTAGAACGGGTACCGGTCGAAACTGGATATTTTACAACTGGATTTGACGAAACAGGATATTTCGACATGTAATTTAAACTTAAAATGATTTTTTAGGAAAGTTCTGGAATATGACCAATTAGGGAGGAACTCGGTGAGTTCTTAACCGATTATGATGAAATTCTATATGTAGGATGAAAATGAAATTTTGAAATGATTTTATATGTTTCTGCCATATTTGAGATTTCAACTTCCACGGAACCCTGTATCCGACCGATGTCTGCGCGTATCTAAGCCACTTAATGCTTATTGAGCTATGGATTTTTGACAACTGCCGTTTATTAAGCCACCTTTCAGTAATGATCCAGAATCCAGTAATCCTCGAAATGTGTGTAGAATTCCATTACGATCACGCAGTTTGACAATAGCTGTAGGCAAGATAGCAGATGAAATATGACGTGTAATGTTTAAACAGCTTGCTAAGTTTAGATCTTCTGTGGAACTTGTCTTTATATGCATGGTTGTAGAACACTGGTTAGTTGCCTGGCTTGTCTCGTTTGATTCTTTGATGATGTCACTGTCATCATTTGCATTTGAAATGGTTTGTTCTACATTTGGTAAAATTAATGGTAGCTTTGCTGGCAAATGCCACTGATATTAGAGATTTAATTTCGGTTTAAAAAACATAAAAAGTGTTTTTTTTTTTTTTTTTTGCGGCACGATACTTTTTGACAGTGGCGCAAGGCGTTTAACGTTTTTCTTGATTTTTTTTTGAAAATGCTAATTTTTAAAGTCCTCTTTCTCAAAAACTACTTAACCGATTTGAATGTTTTATATCTTAAATGAAATGAAATGAATAGGTCTTATAAATAACGGTACAATTACAAATTTTTAAAAATTGTTTATTAAAGAAAAAATTTGTTTTTTTGAAAAATAGAAATAGATTTGTTTTTTTTGAAATCGAGTTATAAATTTTTTAATTTTTTTCAAAGCTTATTCATTTATCAAACAAATAAAAAAATAAAAAAGGAGTCCTATCTTTCATTTTTAAAATATGATTTTTTGAATATTTGAGGATCTGAATATTTTATACCAAAACCCAAAAAAATGATAATTTTCTTGAATTGTTCACTAACTTACACGTTTGGCAATGCAATAAAACCATAAATTGGTTTCAAAAAATGCTATTTGGTGATTTATAAAAGTAAATCAAGTGGTGATAACGAAGAAGGACACTTTTTTTCACAAGATATTGGTTTGGATCGAGATTGTTTACTTTCTTCTTCTGTAAGTTCATCAAATGGGGAGCAATATATTCATCTGGATATTTCTCATCTGGATATTTAAAACGATACTTTAAAATCAATGCACAGTTCTCCTTTAGTACATAAGAACATGAGAAGTGAAAATTATATATAACAAAAATTTCAAGAAGTTTCAGCGAAAATTTCTGAGGAAATATTTATGCTTCCGTGCAGTTCCGGGCAGGCCGATAGTGACATACCAGGTGATAGTATTAAATTAATTCAACAATTACGAGAAAAATATGGAATGTCTACAGCAACAAATGAAAATTATATGATTTTAACATCGGTACCAGAAAGCTGACCTGTTCGAAAAATTCAAGATGAGTTTGGTGTGTCTTATTATATGGCAAATAGAGCAAAACCGGTTCAAAAAGAAAAATGTATCATGTCAACACCGAACACCAAAGTGGGATCAACAACTCTTAATTAAGAAATAGCATTGTTGGTGCAGACATTTTATGAAGATGACGAAATAAGTCGAGTATGTGCTGGAAAACGAGATTTCGAGACAATGTCATCAGAAGGAGTTATTATTACAAATCAGCGTAGATTAATTCTTTGTAATTTGAAGAAAGCTCATCAAATATTTAAAAAAAAACATATTCAAAAAATCATATTTTAAAAATGAAAGATAATGAAAGGACTACTTTTTTTATTTTTTATTTGTTTCATAAATGAATAAGCTTTGAAAAAAAAAATAAAAAAATTCATAACTCGTTGGGGTCGAAAATACCGAAAATTGACATTTAAAAAAAAACAAATTTTTTCTTTAATAAAAAATTTTTTAAAAATTGTAAATGTACCGTTATTTATAAGACCTATTCATTCCCTTTCATTTACGATATAAAACATTCAAATCGGTTAAGAGGTTTTTGAGAAAGAGGACTTTAAAAATTAGCATTTTCAAGAAAAATCAAGAAAAACGTTAAACGCCTTGCGCCACTGTCAAAAATCTAAAGAGGTCAGGACAAAATTTCCGTTTTTTTTTATTGGTTTCGTATGGAATTGCAGATATATATATATATATATATATATATATATATATATATATATATATATATATATATATATATATATATATATATATATATTCACATCGAGCCGAATTGATGGAAATGTGAAAAACGATTGTCATTATATTTTGGCACCATCGTGTTAACCATCAGACGGAGGCTTCAAGTTAAAATAAATCAAAATATATCTTATAGTAGCTTACCATATCCGATACTAATGAATATATATCAACTTCACTGGCATCTTACCAATACAGTTTTGATTGCTTCTCTCATAACAAAGTAACAATAAAGTATAAGAGTTCTCAAACATTTTGTTAAGTTCATCTTTTATAAAGCGTTAGTTTACCACTTTACCATTAATAAAGTTATAATTTGTCAAAATAAATACATAAATCAGGTAACATACATCGCACTTGAAATATTTCAAAAGCTTTATATTTATACACAAACCCTCTCTATAATAAACACTTATATAGTAAATAATAATAAAAAAAAACCTCTTCATCCTCTCGCACACACACACACACACACACACACAGCATTTATATGTATATAAAAGTCCCATTTGCATATAATACGAGAACATACATTACGTTATTTGTTCGATCCCAAGTATATGCGCTGTATTCATGTATCTCCATCGTTTCATTATCAAAAACATATTGAATTTCACTCTCGTCTATGTAATATGTGAACACATACCCTCCGCATATATAGAAATACGTACACAGGAGTATGTTCATATAATAAGCTCATTCACTGTGTATATATTCAATGGTGTACTTAACATCTGGTTCCATGAAATTTTAGTCGAGTATATAGTCACATCATCATCTAT
The DNA here is from genome assembly GCA_963556175.1 of Tipula confusa. Taxonomy (NCBI): domain Eukaryota; kingdom Metazoa; phylum Arthropoda; class Insecta; order Diptera; family Tipulidae; genus Tipula; species Tipula confusa. The sequence continues at coordinate 191,341,868 of OY744475.1, read as the reverse complement.
ATAGTCGAAGGCAAACATAAATACATTTTAGTGACTGTATCGTAAGGAAAACCTGCATTAAATGCTCTTTTCATTCTCGTGTTCGGTAAAATACAAAAAAAAAGGAAAATGGAATTTGGTATTTCCATTTATGTCTGATTTCAACCCTCAACTCAAGTTTTTTTTTATTTTTTTTTAATATAGAAACATCTCTGAAACGAGCACCTAAATTTTAGTTTTTTTATTAAAAGTTAAATTCTGTTGCGTTTTTCATGTCACTGTTGTTGTAGTTGTCAACTCTCTATACTCAACTGCTGCTTGATACACAGAAGAATTCTTTAAATTTTTTTTTATGTTTCGTTTGTTATTTGACATCAAATAACACATAAGTCAATCAAAATTACACCCGTAAATTGTTTGAAATTCATTGCAATTGTTGTTGATTTTATTTTTATCCCATAGTTAACAGATTTATCGTCATTTAAATAACAAGGGATGATATTTAAGTTGATTCAAAAAAAAATAAAAAATTGGTAAGTGTTAAGTGGAGTGGATATGGTATGTATAGTTATCGTAAAATGTTATATTGTATAATAAATGAATGGCGATGGTTTGGTTAGATAAATATTAATCTCGATGTATTATATATGACTGTTTTTGTTTTGGTGGCTGCTAAATTATTTATTTTGCCGAGTATCAAATCGCACCGCACCCCATAAAAAAACACAAACAAAGTTGGCACTCAACTAATTTAAGAAGTCGAGAGATTTATTTTGATTGTTTTTGATTATGAGTGACGTATACGTATACAATTTTATGTTGTGTTGTTTTTTTACGATTGTCAAATTAATTTTTATGTTGTAAAAAAAGCATAAAACTTTTGTGTTATTGTTTACAATTAATAAAATATATGGCATTTAAAAAAATGATGATGATCGACATTATTAATGAAATGGATGGAATATTTTCGAGAAATTCTTGCAAAATTAATGCAGGTATACAATTATGAGAATGATGGATATCTCTTCCACTCAGAACCATTTTTTGGTTTCTGGCAAAATAAAATTAACCAGAGTAACACCCACTCCTTATTAAATTTGTCAAAAAGTAATGATTATGGCGTGCAACCGCCTACCATGCATCTTCGGACCGAATCATTACTTCTACAATGATGTCGGGTGTTCAGACCCACTGTAAAAGTAAGCCGTTGTCCACCCTTTCACACCAGTATCGACATTAAGGAGCCCTTAATTGGCCCATTCTAGAAATGTCATGTCCTGTTAAGCATTGGCACAGGAAACAAATCATTTACCCGTGGCTATGCTAGATCCAAAGCCGTTTTTCCTTCTTCCCATATTTTCCGCCATGCTTCGAAATTTTTGGGAGGTCAAACTCTGGCTACCGCTTCTTTTCCTCCCAAATCGGCACTGCTTGTTGTTCCAGCACTAATAGTACGCAGTTGGGTCGATACCAAACACGTTCGGGGATCTCCATTACATCAGCGCATATCTTTGCTCCTTAGATCAAGATTGAGTAAACTGTTGAAATGAGAAGTCTTCGTCTACTAGAGGAAGGTGTAACCACGTTGGCCATCAGTCTACTATAAGTGATAATGATACCATAGCTGCTTTCTCGCAAGACTTATATGTTCAGAGAAGGAGAGCTCGGTATCTAGAGTTACTTTTAAATACTTTGACGTCTTCTTTGTTTCAACCACCTCCATACCAAAAGTTATGGGAATGAAAGTAAGTACTCTCCGTCTAGTAAGCATGACAATCTCCATTTTTGCAATCGTCAATTACAACTCGTGTTAACCATCCAAGTGTTAATTATTCTCATAACTTGGCTCAGTTTTAGTTGAGACAACTTGGAACTTCTGGAAATGATCAAAACGGTGAAATGGTCCGAATAACCTACCAAGAATACTGCGTTAATCTTAAGCTGCAAATGACTATCATTCAGGCTGTTCCAGTGATCATGTCTGGAACCGAAGATTTCGTCACTTCAGTGGTGATCTCTTTAACCGTTTTCCCGTTGGACGTGTCAAACATCAATTTTTGGTTCTTTACATCGCTTTACATCTTCCGCAAAAAGAAGTATGGTACAACTGTCAGCTCTCAAAACCAAGTCCACTACATCCTTAATGGAATTTATGGTCAAGTCACCGTCTTCACCATCTTCTCTAGAAGTTTTTCCATCGTATCGAGCATGCAGAGAAATTTGTTTGTCGACGGGAAATCTGGATAATTGATCAGCACTTGCCTTACAACGTTCCTGCGGGATGAAAAATCTTCTGCTGCCTAACACGTATTGTATGTGCTTAATAGCAGATGTGGCGGACTGCTAGCCATCACCTTCAGCGCTTCCACAGGGATGTCATCATGACTATGGCTTCTTGTTAAGCATAGATGCCACAGTTTTCACCAATACTTCCTCCGTAAATGCAGGGGTGGCTCCAATATGTTCTGGAACGCTTTCTTCTCTAAGTATGGTACAACTGTCAGCTCTCAAAACCAAGTCCACTACATCCTTAATGGAATTTATGGTCAAGTCACCGTCTTCACCATCTTCTCTAGAAGTTTTTCCATCGTATCGAGCATGCAGAGAAATTTGTTTGTCGACGGGAAATCTGGATAATTGATCAGCACTTGCCTTACAACGTTCCTGCGGGATGAAAAATCTTCTGCTGCCTAACACGTATTGTATGTGCTTAATAGCAGATGTGGCGGACTGCTAGCCATCACCTTCAGCGCTTCCACAGGGATGTCATCATGACTATGGCTTCTTGTTAAGCATAGATGCCACAGTTTTCACCAATACTTCCTCCGTAAATGCAGGGGTGGCTCCAATATGTTCTGGAACGCTTTCTTCTCTCCTAAAAATCTGTGTAGGGAAGAGAGTAATAACAATGTTTTCCATCGTTCCAACATTTATCGTTTCACACACGCCTGGCTTTATAAGGCGTATGAGTAACAAAGCTTAAATCCCCTGCCTCAATAGTTGTTGTCCACCTCATTACATAACTCCCATCAGCATGTATGGCTACGTAAAGCTCTTTTTTTCAGTCTCATGCTAGGTGGATATTATTACTGTTTCTTCTTTTCATTGTGCTCACTGTGCCATCCTTCGTAGCGTCAAGGCATTCCTCCTAAGTTAGTCTCGTTGGTCCACTAGTAGGCTTGCTGTTTTTGCTTCCACGCCTTTCGACGAGGCATCAGGGCGTTGCAACTTGCTGGATTAGTCGAATTGTACCCTTATTCTTCAATCCGTTGAAAAAGACACTATAGCCGTTTATATCCGGTAGAGAATTTCCGAAGTCTGATCATTGTTTCTCGTCTTGAAGCCATTTTCATGACGACTTATCCCCTGGTATCCTGATGGAACATGCTCTATTTTAATACCCATGCGTTGAAATCTCATACAACTACAAGTTCCCCTGAGGTATCAGGTATAATTTGGTAATTTCAGATAATACTTTGACGGTACTTCCCTGGTACTACTCTATTACAACTACTCTCTGAGGTTCTATCTGATAAGCCAGTTGAGTCAAAGAGTCATCTGTAGCCTTGCACCCATTTAAATTTCCTTGCAGAAAAATAATCATTTCGGTCAGTTTTTCTTAAACTAGAAAAGCCTTTTCGAAAGCATCACAATAGCCTCGATTGTGATAGTTTTCCTTGTAACGGGAACAATTGTTCACATAAAGAATATTTCGGAATCGTTGTGCATGCCACAGCTTTATGTTCTACCGGTTTGTTTTTCCAACAAAGGTTGCTGTGATCCGACCCGTACATCTTATAGTCTTATGTAGCTATACCCCAGGCACTTGTAGCACCGTGACACTTTGATCCTCTATCTGAGCCGGCCGCATAGACCCAGCGAATTTCCCCCATGTCTAACAGCTTGATTCGTTCATCTAAGTCGAAGATCGCTTTTTTTGTTTCTAAGTGCAGACAACATATAGATTTTGATACCATCGATCTCATCACCGAGGTCATGTTAGAGTACTGCCTTGACCTCGGCGTTAGTTTTGAGGCAGTCCAGATACAGGATTTCTACCTTAATTTAAGGTGTGGGTTCTCTAACTTCTTCATTCTCGCCAACCGCATCTCGTAAGCTATCCTGGAGCTAAAGTAGAGCTCTGAAATGATTAAGTTTACAGAAACTTCCTCCATATGCTGTTATGCTTGTGCATCGGACATTTAACACCTCCTAATAACTTTTTCCAGGTGTGAATTTAATGGCGACCGTTTTGTTTTTCACACATCTTCTGAGTCGCCTTTTCCTCTTCTTCTCCCGTTTCTTCTTGACTTTTCTTTCTGCTAGCAAAGCAATGCTGATCAACTTTGGGTCTCCTGCAGACCACCGGTTTTGGTTTTTTTTGTGGTACCCTCCTACGACGTAGGAACTCATGGATCCTCTCTCACTTCCACTGCCTTGATCTTTATTTCATTTGCAGAGACAGCGTTAGCAGTTTTATTTCTTTCAGTAGCCTGTTGGTTAGGTTGGATAGGTTTGGGCCACAGAACACCATTACTTTTGATTATTTTATGACACTTCGCTAAACCGTTATGCCTATGTTTCTTATATATGAATCAGCTTTCTCGGCCTTTTATATTTTTGCAAGTAACTATCATCGTCGTCTTCCATCTCTCGGTTCAAAATGGAAGACAGATCTTCCCTTATCAAATGGTTTGCACCAGAGACCAAGCGGTTAATTTTTGAACAATTGCAGTCAACGTGAACAATTGTCCGCTTTGATATTTGTATCCGCCGCCTGGACTAAGGATCTGACTCCCGGCACTGTCAGGTCAAACTTAGTTTTAAAAATTGACTCGTTACCTCCTTAGTTGGTTTGTTATTCTGGGTATCCGTTTCATAGCCTGTAAACCAATCAGAGGCCCAGACAATCACCCTACACTTTCTTCTCCACACATGTGTGCATAATTTCTACATCAATCAAAATAAAGTGCCTAAACTAATGGGAACCATTTCATTTACCCCCAGAGTCCCGTTTATAGAGTTTTTCTATCCAAAAGACAGAATGCAGGTCAATGCAGGTAGGCCAACGAAAATATGTAAGCAATCAATTCACCGCTGTTGGTTGGTTGATGGTTTAATGACGCCATCGGGTCTCCATTTAATATAAAATATCATTGGCGATCAGCATTTATTGAAGAAAAGCTAACTAAACCTCAACTCCCTGAGACTCTCAATCAAAAAAGGTTGCAGTTGGGGATGGTTTGGCCTTTAACCTATATATTAGTAGGACGTTTATAATTCATCACCTGTACATTTTTAAGGAATTTGTGTAGGCAACCAAACCTATTTTTAGAGGTATTATTGAGTCGAATCAGACCTCTTTTGCAGATTTGGGCTATTTTGCTTTTTGAGACAGTTTGAACTTAAGGGAAAAACTTGGATACAATTTAGTTGCATCTAATTTTTATTTTTAATATTAGTAAAGTATATTTTAGAAGTATTGCTTAAATTTTTCTAAACAAATAAATAAATTAAAAAAAAAAACAGTCGTGCGCTTGAACAAGTTGTTGATGCAAAGTTTATCAATTGTCAGCATCGCTATTAGCACAAAATTTAAATTTTCTTCGTAAATCTACCAAAAAAGTGTTCGGTTAATTTTTCACGGTGACAAAAAACATATCCCTAAATAAACATTTATAAAAGCAACCATCAAAACAATAAATATAAAAAAAAACACTCTGCAACCATTTTGATTGATCACCTCGTAAAAATGACGAAACAAAACGCAAAACTCATCGCAAGCACACACCAAACAAAAAAAAAACTAACATCAATTTTCATTTTCTATGGTTTTTAAGCATCAGACAGACAACGAAAATAGTAAAAAGCCCAAAATCAATTTTTCACATTTTTTTGGTGTGTGCGTGTGTGTGTGTGTTATGGTTGTAATAAATTTTTATTTTTGCTCCACACCAAACATAACAAAAATATAACAATAATATAATATCATATAATGTACAACCATAACTGACCTAGTCTAGCCAGACAAAATAAATAAATAAGCAACATAAATAATTTCTGAATTTTGTTTTTGTATTTTCAAAAAGAAATTCTAAAATCCGGAAGCAACAATTTTCAAGTTAAAGTTAAATATTGTTGTTATCTCAGACAAATTTATATCCATCCATCTATCCTAATACCCTATATATAAACGCACACACATATACGTACCAAAAACCCAAAAAAACGAAGAAAAATGACGTTCTGACGTCACGCAGTGTTAAGAATGATAGGTCTATGTCATGAATCTTCAAGTCAAAATAATAATAATGATGATGATGGTGATTGTTGTTAACTCGATGATTATGATGACTTGCGTATAATTTCTTCTTAAATTATTGTTTTGTTTGTTTGTTATTTGTATATGAGTTGTGTTGTGCTGTTGTTTCAATAAATCAGATATGAGAAATTGTTTTACGTTTTTTGTTTGGTTTGGTACATTAGATGTCAAATTAATAAACAAAACCAACTAATGATAGGTAATGCTATATAATAAAAACATATGTTTATGTCTTTATAAAATGTTGTGATCCTCGTGCTATGTACATACTCTAACAAGGTAACTGTCAGTGTTCCCCAAAAGTTTATTGAACTTTTCCCGAAAATATCGAAGATGAACATAATCGAGATATTTTGATGAAATTTAATATCTCATGATCATGGTGGTTGATCGTTTTAGCAACGAGAATTTTTTATTTTTTTTATTTTATGGCCGGATAATATTTCAGGTGCCAAAACAATATTATGAACTTGTCAGACTTTATAAGGAAGTAAAATTATGAAATGAACGGATAATGAGAGTATAGAGTTACAATTAAACGCCGATTTACTGCGTGTATATAATGACTTGAGTATATGTTATGTGCGTTGATTTTGTAGATGGGGGATAAAGAAATTTTTATACCTTAAGTCATATGACGACAATGTACACGATTTGTTTACGGTCCAATTATATTGATCAATAATGACTTTCACAATTTCATGTAAATATCTTAAATATATACATAAACTCGCAAGGGAAGTGTTTATCCAATGTCAATGACCTGTGTGGTTATAAGTCAACATTTGGTTGAAAGCTAATATTTATCGAGAATGAGGTGATTTCAAGAAGAAAGTTTTCAAGAACCAAATTATTTTGTATTACCTTAATTTATTTATTAAGACGGAAATGTGATAAACTGGAAAATTTATTTAAGTGGAAAATTGTATTATGAAATGTTTTTGAAGTTGATTGAACTTGTATTTGATTGACCTATATATTTTTTATAGGATTGATGTGAGGATGCTCTTTTATTTTTAGAAGTTTTATAATTGGTCTAGCCATTAGAAACCCTATTATAGTTATACTAAAATCGTTAGGGCCCTTTTAGAACTACTTTTTAACAACCATCGATTAAAAATTTTTCTTAGCTACCAAAGAAAATTGTAATAACCATACTAACGTTTGTTCTTTGATTGATCAAATGTTTGCACTTTTAACTGTACAACTTGCACAACAACATGTAAATGTGTAACAATCAATGATGCAGTTCTGCGGACAAATATTCAACTGTGTCATTAAAATTCATCAAAAATTGCGTTACTGGATTAATGGAAAGCTCTAAAAGCAATTCAAAAAGCCGGATTAAAAATATTTCAAAGCGGCAACCAATTTAAAATCTATTTATAAGCTGCAAACAAAAGACAATTCCAAAGCAGAGATTAACTCAACTGATCATCAAGCTTCGTCAATCAACATTGTTGTTGGATATCAAACATCGTAGGTCAACATTGATGTTGCAGATCAAACTTCATCGACTTCTTTTGTAGACAATCCCAATCCAATCTCCAGATTTGCCAACAGAAATTGATCAATTACAGAAAGTTATTGCATCAAAATCCTATTTACATTCATTTTACTTGACACATAATCACCGAAATAATTATAAATAAGATTTTATAATACAATTAGATGTTCAAATTCAATTGGATTCACCGTTTTATACCTTTTATACATAAAACACTTGTATGAACATACCAATTTTATTCACTTTACTCGTCACAAAATCACTGAATTTATTATAAATAAAATTTAATAAAATAATTAAATATTCCAATTTGATCGAATTCACCATTTGAGACTAAATACACAAAGTAATTACATGAAAATCTTACCGTTACATACCAATTATACAAAGCACTTACATGAAAATCCAATTTATAGTCGTCACTTTATTTGACACAAAATCACCGATATTTTTATAAATAAAATTTTATAAAAAAATAAACGTTCAATCGGATTAAACATTTCATACCAAATACACAAAGTACTTGCATGAAAATCCTATTTATATTCACTTTACTCTACAAAAAATCACCAAAATTATTATAAATAAAATTTTATAATATAATTAAATGTTCAAATTTGATCTAATTCACCGTTTTATATTAAATAAACAAAGTAATTGCATTAAAATCATATTTATATTCACTGTAATCGATACAAAATCACCGAAATTATTATCAATTAAATTTTATAAATAACGAAATGCTCAAATTGGATTAAATTCACAGTTTTACACCAAATACACAAAGTACTTTCATGAAAGTCTATTTATATTCATTTTACTCACTACAAAATCACCGAAATTATTTTAATTAAGATTTTATTAAAATAATTAAACGTTCAAATACAACCGAATTCACCGTTTTATACATTTGTATACATAAGATCTCAACTAGAATATACATTACTAGGTAGTTCACTTTCGTATAAAAAGGGAAAACCTCATTTTTGACCTCAAAGTCAATGCAAAATCCGATATCGATGCCTTAGATAAAATGTATTTATAATGTGTTGCAACTTTCAAATGGTGGATAAGAACAACCAACGATACCAATGACAGCATGCCAACAAGCACTACCGTTATGGACCCGTTTGAAGTTTTCATGCAACCTCGCTTAAGTTTACCTTACTTAAGCGTTTCAAAAACTTATAAAACTGTACGGCATAAAGCGAACGATAGTCTATATCACTTGGGTCACATGCTGAATATCCAAATGAGCTTAGAGCAAAAAAGACAGCACATAAACAGCACAACAGCATAGCAGAAGCTCAAAGTGTAGAAATATAGATCTCTCGGTCAATGTCATCAATGTTAAAAAGCCATTATTCATTGGTCATACTGGATAGCAGTCCCCAACTATAACCTCCGAACTGAAACTTTATATACAAGTGCTATTACCGCCTTTACCTTGCTCCAGTATACAAACCTAGTAATACAAATATTTAATACCATAGACTTGCCTTCAATAATGATTCTCTAAGTTGCCATTAGTTAAAAAATTAATACGAGTTGCATAGCTAACCTATTGATCATTTGGATTTTTAAGTAGTTTTCATTGACGGATGTGAGATTGTTCAGTGTGTCAAATAAAATAATCATGTAGCTTTTTGCTCACTTTTAATATTTACAGTTTCATTTATAAACTTTAAAACTTTCAAAAGCAAAGTATAAAAAAGCTTTGCTTTGTTGTGCATTTACCCAGTCCGCTTCTGTACCATTGAATAATAGGCCAACCAGTCATATAAGCAATAAAATAAATATTCCTAGTAATTTTGCATAACGTCCCCGAGTTATATTAAAGTTGTTTTGGGGGGAATTTGGACCAGATGACATGTTAAATGGCGTATTATATTGTAGCTCGGAATGTTTGATAAATGATTTATCATGCGTTGGAATTATTTCGGTGAGTTGGTAGTGAACTGATCTAACGATTGATTTTTGAATAATTCAGTTTCAAAGCACCGTTTTTACAACTCTTTTCATTATCTATTTGTTGGGTAGTGTATTTTTGTCCTTTATGAGAACTAACTAGTTATTTAAAGGTTGCTACTTTCTATTCCGCAAAAAGTTGCATATTTTGTAGATTGTTGCTCCATATTTCCAAAATTCACTTTGAATCCTATCAACTAGTTTCCGTATAGTTGGAATTTTATTTGAAGTGAACGGTTTTCGGATACCGCATTTCATTACATGTTCTAGTGTCAGACATTAACATCTTTTTGAATCATGTGTTGATAACTGCGAAGGTGGTCTTAGAAGTATCCATCTTGACCCATAAAACACAACAAATTTGGGAAGATATATATATTTTATTCTCTACATTTCATTTAGCCATAAATTAAAATATATATAGATGTTCAAAGCCCATATTATAGGACCCTACCGCAGTTGTTGTATTTTAGTATATAAAGAAAATAAATAAACCTTATAAATATCATGACAATTTTTTTGCAGAACTTTGCTGTTGGAAGTGCATATTTTTCAACATAACGAGAAAATTGACTCAACTCGTACATAGTTTTTATCGCTGCAGACACTGTTTTGCTAAAAATTATTAATGTTTAACATACAAAAAATTGTGCTTATGTTATGTGTTAAAACTTAAACTAAACCAATAATTTATTAAATCACAGTTCACAGAATACCAAAATCCATCTATCGGTCGTTGCTACAAAAATTTCACATAACTCGTATATACTCGTTTGAATCGTAAATACTTTTACTTCAATAAACTTTGAATTTAAGGTAATTAATAAAATATCCTGATCAAATGATGATTTTAGCTCAGAAAGCTAAATTTGGTGGGTCGCTAAAATTATTTTCATTGAGACTTCCATACTTATTTGTGAAAGGTTGCATCGCAATTTTTTAAACGTTGTTTAATCCATTTTGAATTGCATCTTTATATTCAAACTCTGCTCATTCAATAATTTCATAATTACTAGGTTTCTAAAATAAAAGCTTTACACTTTCATCAATGGCTCTGGACTATTTTAAAAGTTTTGAAAACATTAGATGGTTCTATAAAGCAATGAAGAGGTCAAAGGAATAATAATGCGGTTAATATGAAAGGGAGGTATTCAGGAATGCAATCACGGATTGAACATATTGAACCAAGGGCATTTTTTGTACCATAATTAGCACCCTTAACTTAACCGGGTGGAATATTATAGGTTGCAAAATGTGAATAAACTTTATCGAAATTTTTTTTTAAGCTGTTGGTATTTTGATGGACTACCACAAATTTATCAGAAGAGGAAGAAGGGCGATCAGAATGTGTTACATGATCTTGGTGACTATTAAGAAATGACATAATAAAAAATGTATAATATTATTATATTTTAACTACCAACTATATATTGAAAAACAAAAATTCTGCTTCCATCATCCTTCCTCATCATTATTGTGCCGTTTCGAATCCAAAGATATTTAAATTTCAGCTTAAGTTTTTGGTCTCTTGCTTGGTTGTAAAGTTGACGCTTAGCATAACTGGGACTTTCATTTATAAAAAAGAATTTGTCTGCCGTGTAACCACAGTTTGGCAGCTTTAGCGAAGTTTTACGTTTTGCATTCATCATGCGTTGCTTGGTTAACTGGCTAACCAATCGGACGTGTGTGACCTCGTTAATTTTTTGGGCACCGGAATCCACTTGTTTCATGAACACTTTGCGGTAACAACAATCAATATCTCATTATGTTATATTAATGCCAAGATCTTTATTGGCGATGTTAACAACCTGATCTGCATCACTGGTAGTTTCTAGTATTCCTATAATATTTAATGTTTTCCCTTGGGTTTATTTTTAAAATTTTTCACATTTTTTTACTGGTAATTCTAAATATGATAAAGTTTTGAAATGCTTTTCAAATTAAATTCAAAATAATAGAAGCAACAATTTTTTTCTAATTCTTATAAATATAATTTTATCTTTTTAGATTTTGACTAATACTTGTCAACAGCTATCTACAAACAGTGAGTTTTTTATTTTAATTTTTTAAATCAAGTAAATTAATTAATTTAAATTAAGGTGATATTCTTTTGCCTTTAATCAGATTAACTAAAATCTTTTTATCTTTTACTGACTGTACGTATATAACTGACTCGCTTGAGTCACAAAATTCATGAAACACAAGGTTCTCGTTTATTTCCAGCCATCTCGAAATTCATATTGAAGATGCATTGACTATTTCTGCTTTGATAGCTTGCCAATTTTTTGCAACTTTAACTGGAAGCTCATCATCCCATTCAAGTTTGCAGAACTATAAGCTCTATATTCACATCTTCAGCCAGACAACCAGCCGTGATGGTTGAATATTCGACTAATCTCTGATAAGAAAGTTCTCTTGGTATGTTTTTCGGTGATCGGCATATCTACAGAGAACATAAAGGCGTCAAATTCTGGGTTGAAATGAATACCAAGAACTCTGACTGCATCTGGATGATCGGATAGTGTTTTGGTTGATGTATCTGGTTTGCTGTTCAGCAATTTTCGGATTGCTGCATCGTTTGTTGTGAATTTCCTCAAATTGAAACCACCACTACTCAATATTTCCACAACATCTATCTTGAGCTTTAGCAGCTTTCTAGGAGACTCAGCAGCCATCATAAAATTATCAATATAAATGTTTTGTTTGATGACCTTTGCTGTTTCTGGCTTGGTATCTTCCAATTGCTTAGCCATTATTGATTTAAAGTGTGCGTGCGGTTACAAATGTTGCTGATATGGTGCCATACGTGATAATTTTCTATTGGTAAGCAGCAATTTTTCATCAACTGGTACCCTTGATTATGCTCGTGTACCAGTATCTGCCGAAACATCTTTTTGTTATCTCCGGTCAAAACACATTGAATCGGTTGCACAGTTGGTCCCTTCAACAAAACGTTATTCAGCGGGTTTTTCCTATCACATATTTAGCTGACGCATAGTATACAACTCGCAACCTTGTGGTCGAACTCGTTTGTTTCATAACCCCGTGGTGTAGTATGGTCCGTCCTGTGTTCGAGTTGTGGTTTCTTAGTAGTATATCGAACACAGTTTTGCTCTTCAGGACTCATACGACTTTCTGATGTACCAGTGACGTCTTCTATCTCCCAAAACTTTCTCAAGGCTGCGTCAATATCAATTGTTGTTGTGTATGTTAAGACCATTTTGCTTGACCCTATTAACAAGCCTCCTCTGACAATCCATCCAAACTTGGTGTCCTGAGCTACGTGGTTACAATCAGGAGACTTCATTTGACCATCTTCTAGAATATGGAAGAACACATCGACTCCTAATAATACTTCAATGTTACCCGATACATTGAAATGTGGATCTGTCAGTGGGATGCCTTCTAATCATTGTCGATCCCCACGCTTGATTGTTAAATCAGGCAAACTGATTTTACAAGATCAAAGCTGGTATTGTAATTTTATCGACTTGTGGATATATATCATATCGCGCTCTAATACATAAGGTGACGACTCTTTTAGAACTTCCTGCACTAACGCCACCTATTCCGTTTATTACGATGTGACTATTTTTTTGCTTGAGCTAACTTTTTTACACAATCATTTGTTATAAATGAGGTCTGTGACGCTGAGTCTAACATCACTTTGATTTCTCTTTCTGTACCATCATCCTCCGTGACTCGAACTATGGCTGTGGGTAAGATTCGTGTACTACCATTATCGAATAACGCTGCGCTACTACTGAGTCTTAAATTACTTAGGGCTGCCGTAACTGTATCATCTTTGTTCTGTGCTTGTTTTGCTGCCTTGCTCACGTCTTCGTGAATAATTGTATGAGGACCGCGATGGCAATTTTGACACTTGCTCTTCAATAACTCGATGACCGATATACAAACAATTGAAGCAGCGATTGGTTTTACAGATGTAGCCTCGTTTTTCTTCTATTGCCATTTCTTTAAACTTAGGGCATTCCGCCAACCGATGACTTCCAAGTTTGCCAGGTTAACACGGCCCAAACCCAGGAATTGACAAGACACTTTTAGTTTTAGCCGAAACTTCTTGATTTCTTCTTGAGGGACCAATATTTTAGGATATAATGATTCATTCAGTTTTATATAACCAAATTAGCCAACTGAGAAAACATGCCCAGATTATAAAGCATATTCAAAGGCTTGAAAAATAAACGCCGAACCTTTACTAGCTTCTTCGGGTTGGGATAATATTTCAACCACTATGTGGTCTTTCTCCTTGACGTACTTAATATTGATGAATTGGGAGACTAGTTGCTAATGGTATATAAATACTGTAAACGCTCGACCCTCTACGACATGCCGAAAGTGTCATATTAAAATATAAAATATTTTTGTTCGGCGTTTCTTAATATTTTTGAAAAATACCACAATGGATGTACCACACCTAAGAATTTTTGTTGCAATAAGGTCGCAACTGCTTTACTAGATGCATCGGTCGCCAATTATACTCAGCATTTTCATCAGGGTGGAAAATCGTTGCTCTAACCAACTCCCTTTTTGGTTTCTCAAATTTCTTCTTTGGCAAATCGGGCCAAGTGAACATTTTTGCTTTTGGCTTCTTAGTCAACGTGGCCAAATGTGAATGGATTGGGGTGAGTATTTCTATAAGTTTTGGAATCAATCTATTGTGGAAATTGACCATTTCAATGAACCGTTGCATCTGAGGGTTCGTCGGTCCTTGCAATAACTGCACCAACTTTAAGATTCTTCTCTGCGTAGATGGTTTCTTTCTCAAATCTACCATCAAACCGAATTTCAAAAAGAAATCCGCTCTCAGAATAGGACGATTGACTTCGGTAAGGATGAAGACGTGTATGAAATTTCTCTTAAGTCCCAAACCTAATTTGAAACATTTCATGCTGTACGTTTTAATGTTTTAACCGTTCGCTGCTGTAAAGAGGCTGTGGTTGTAGAATTTTTAAGGTTAATTTGAAAAACGGGGTATAAACGAAATATGGACTCTAGATACCTAGAATGTATTTCTGAGACCTTGTTTCAATTCGTTGACCTCTTTACACATATTTTTGACCATATCGCTCAACTCACATATTGGATCTTTTGAACCAGATTGGGCCTGATTCATAAACGGGTTTGTAGCTCCCGAACCCGAAGAAATAGATAAGTTGTTGGGTGGGATGGCGGACTACACAGATGGATTCAGAACTTTCCAGATTTGGTAAAGTAGGGTAAGATTTACCGGTAGCTGCAACTTGCCTGCTGCGCGTAAACGCATATTTATTTCTCCAGGTAGCCGACGAGGCTACAGTTTCTCTAACTATTTACGATCGGATTGGTTGGCTGAACCGGCGAGAGTTTTAAACAAATAAAACTAGGATTCATCTCCCCCATATCTGCGCTCGAAAACAACTTTTTTAAACATTGATGCTCGCTAATATAATGGCGCTTGTTTAGGGTGTTCTTTACCGTCTCGTACCAATTTTCTGTCTCAGGTGGTGATTCGATAATATGAACGACTAACTGGACCACCTCTCTGGCCAAGAACATAAGCACATATTCAAACTTGGTAACGTTGCTGACTCTTTTTTGATTCCGGAATTAGATCTGAGTTTGGGCGAACCGAACCACCGGACTATCCCTTCAAAACTCAAGCAGTTTCATCGACATCGTTGAAATATTCTCTCTGGCATTTATTGCGGGCTGCGCTGCAGTGGTTTCTCTGTCACCCACATGAACCATTTCACATATTTTGGAATAGCGTATTCAGAAACAAATTTATAATCGGCAGTTCCCAGTCTTTTTATTGTGGTTGAATATTTTTAAATGTCAGTAATTTTTAACGACATGATTTAAAAATCATGTCCTTAAAAATTACGTAAGAGTCAACAGTTGTGGGGCCCTCCAGGACTCCGATGAATAACCTCTCGTAGACCTCTACTTTGTTAACAATGGGACTTTTTTATTTTTATAATTTTACAATACTATATACAACAGTTCAATTACTACTCCATTTAGGTAAAATAAAACCTACTAACATGACATTAATCTTGCTATAAAATTAATTCTTATTTCACTTTGCGGCAACTGACATGAGAACCTAATGGAAAAAACAATCACACTACTTTTGAAATTATTTTAACACTTAAGATTTCTTAAGAAATGTCCAAAACGGTACTCTAACGCCACAGAATCCAATATTCTATCAACTATGAACCTTGAATTTGTTGTCACTAGAATTGTGCAATATAGTCACTTCAAATTCAACGACTACACCAAGATCCGTAATTAATGAACAGACTATACCGATCAATAATATAATTGAAATGTTTTTTTTTTTTTTTTTTAAGTAGCTAAGAAACAAAACAAAGACTCGTGCTAATCGAGAGGAAAATAAGTTTCAATACAAGAAATGTTGAATTCTAAATATTTAAAAAAATTTCAGGTAAGCTCAAAAAGTTCAGATTTAAGCAATTATTCCAAAAAATCTTACCTAATATGCAAACTTTGGCGAAATAAAATTTTACCATGCTGTATTCTTGAACAACGTATAAGAATACAGTTGGAAGATTAAACAAATAGGTAGAAAAAGAACTTTTACACTAAATGTTAGAAATTTTTTTAACGGTACTTAATATTAAAATAAAAAATAAATAGTTAAAATTTTAAAGTCGTAGAAAAATCTTCGATGCCGTTGCTTTTTCCATCTAAAGACACAGCATCCTTTGCTATAATATTTCGTTGAAAAATCTTTAAATATTTACCAATTCAACATTTCATGAAAATAATTCCATTTCCACCCCACTCCATCCAAAAACTTTGTTCAACAATAAAAACAAAACTCCCATCTATCGGAAAAATTATGATCTAATAATTTGACAGAAAATGTCGGTGTAAAAATATAAAACGCATAATAATTTCGTGTTTAATTTGTAATGCGACCTCTAATACGAAATTTGGTCGACGTAACTTGTAAAAGAAATCGAAACACGTAAAGAAAATGGACAAAAATTCTCGTACAACATTGAGAATGGATAGAAGAGCGCAACATCAAACTTTTTATATGAAATTCATTGAAAAGTTCTAATTGAAAAAATAAAATTGTTCATGTTCTATGTGTACGAAGGAAAAAATTTGTGAGAATTTAGGGGAGAGTGAGCATAAAACAGCATAAACATCTGTCAAAAAATTTACTAAAAAATTTATTGATTTTTTCTTTTTTCCTTTCGTACTGTGTTCATTCAAGCTGCGAGTGGAAAAAAAAGTTTTTCCACGCTTGTGTGTTTGTTCCACCACTGTCATTGTCGTTGTTGCCTAAATTTTGTTTCGTTTGCTGTGTGTTGTGTGTGTCACAATTTTCAATTTCCAAATTTAATTTTAATAATTAATTGAAAAAGCAAAACAAATATCAATTTGTTATTATAAACAATTTGTACATAGATTTGCGTAATGTACATGTGATATTATGGCGCGAAATTTAGCTTGTAGGTAATTATTTAGGTTGTGGGGTGAATTAATTTCGTGTATTTAGTGAAAAAATTTTATTTTATTACTTTAATGGCTGTTTATGATATTATGGTGTGTGTGTGTGTAAATTTTCAATTTTTTTTATACTTATCTTCAGTCCAAAGGTGTTGTCACAAAAAAATATTTCGATGGAGAAACAGTAAGTCGATATTGGACATATTACATGTTAAGATTTTTATTTTTACTAAATTGTTGTTATCATTTATTTTATCTATACAGTGTAAAGTGGAGTGAAGACGCCGAAACATATTTGATTGAACGCATGAAATTATTCTCCAATATTTGGAATCCAAAACATCCGCAATTCAAGAATCGAGTATTACGTCGTGATTTTTTTAATCGGATAGCAGCTGAAATAAATTTAAAATCAGGTGTAAATATAAACGGTGGTAATATGCACTACACTATTATGGTTTTTAAGATCTAGGTGCACTTATATACATACATTGATTATTTCAGATGAGGTGGCACGAAAATGGACAAATTTAAAAATTTATTACCGAAGTTTACGTCAAAAACATCTCAAACTCGATATAAGTACACCACCAGATTGGGCACATTTTGAAAGTTTAAATTTTTTGCAGCTAAACGATATTCGTACACCAGATTGTAAATCACCGTTAACGATTCAAGATGAATATGATCATCCAGCATACAATACTCCAACAAATCTGTCAAATCATAATAATGTTCAAGATACCGTATTGAAAACATATGTCAAACATGAATTAAATTTACTTATTTTATTTAATTAAAGCTTTTAAAATTATATTTACAGAAATCACATCAATCGATGGAAGTGAGTGTCGAACACTCGGAAATTGCTCCATACTATATAAAAGAAGAGGTTTCCGACCAAGAAATTGAAGAAGTGGCATCACCCCGTCACCTACCATATCATCCACGAAATCATCCGCCACAGCCACGCACTACATCCCCGATGCGAATTAATCAATCGTCACTGTCGACATCGTCTGCATCGTCGGTGATGTACGAAGATTTTGAACAGTTAAAAACTAAATTAAACGATTTTTTGGCATCGGCCAACGACATCATAAAACATGAAGTACAAAGTTTACACAATTTAGCCGCTGACGATGAAGATGAACTTTTTTGTAAGCTGTTATTGACGCAGATACGAAAATTACCACCGCTCGAAAAACAAATATGTCGCGGTAAATTATTTAATATTGCCAGCGAAGAGCTATTAAATTATTATACAAAACCTAGAAATTTCACAAAATAAAATTATATTATATTTAAGTATTTAATTTTTAATAATTCGGATATGTTCAAAATTCTTACAGATTTCGGTTAAATTTAGATAATTTTTTTAGATTTGAAACATTTTCTAAAAAATGTCAAAACTTTGAAAAAATTTTATTTTCCAAAAACCTGTTGAGCAGAATTTTCTTGAAAAAGGTAAATATTAGGAGTGAGACCTAAATAAGTAGATTCGTAGAAATGAGTTTACACATAGAGCTGTCAAATGAAAAACAAAATCAGGATTTTTCCTAAAAATTAAAACGAACAACAAATGCTTTTTGTACCCACTTCATTTAGATAACAGCTGAGAAATACTGTTAAATATTAAAACAAACACCAAAATGAATAAAAATATGGCCTGGATACCGGGCATTAGTATAAACGATTTAAGAAACGTCACATTACGATTATTATTTCACCCCATTTGATCACTGTCACACTGCAGAGTCAAAGATGAGCATATGGTACAGCAATCATAAGAAAATACACTTTAATGTCAAAAATGGCCCTTTAGAATGTAAAATACTTCAAGGTCAAATTTTCGTTTATTGTACAGTTATTTACCTCCAAATTTAGACCAGTACTTGTCGAAAAACATTTTATATACTGGTATATTGTAAAAAGTTTCAGTTACCACGGACGAGGTCCAAACTAATGTATAACTAACTCAGTTGTGACCACGTAACGAAGTCACATACAAGACACCAGTTTCTTCATGACTCCTATCTTGTCTTGCTCTTCTTGGTTCTGGAAGTACTTGATTCCGTTGGTTTTTTCTCCATAATTGGAACGAAAGAGAAAAGTTGAGATATGATATGCTGCATTGATAAACATCGTGATGACAGGGGTTGGCATTCCTTGTGTTGTTCCGTTATTAGCGTTTCTAGAAAACTTTAATATTTGATAACTGTGGTGAAATGTTGGAACATATTCATTTCACACATACTGATTTTAGATTTTGTGTTGAAGACTGAAGCAATGTGACATAATAAATTATCAGGGTCCATGACATTACACCGATTTAAATCAGCGTCTGTTCATTGGTGAATAGTATCCACGAGAATCGCTCACTGCTAAAAATTTTGTTGATGGGTTGATGATGTATTGCTACCCTTGATGTTCAAATAATGTCAAAATAATATGGTAGGTGTCAGATGATACGGATGTCACTTCATAAACATCACCTATAGATGATAACCAGGTGGAAAGACTGAAGTGAATGCCATCCAGAAACTGGATTCGTCTTTGTTTTTAGTAGTTTCATGGAAGATATGGTTAAAAGATTTATACTGAATATCCATGAGTTTCAATTATATGTCAAAACTTCTAAGATCATAGTATATGATGATATTCCAGTTCAAGGCTAGAGAGTTAATTTCAGCTTGTTATTGTATTAACTCAATTTGCTACTGCACAATTAAGAAAAGGCTCATCAGGCATACAGAATATAAAATGAGATTTGATTGCAGCTTTGCAGACCGACTTCGAACTATCCTATGAATTGGGAGCCTTTAGACCACATGAAACATCCACGGGCATATTAGTGGTCGGTTCGGTAATTGTAGGAATCTTTTTACGAGTTCTGTTCTGAGTTTTCAAAGTAACGACTCTAACAAAATTATCACGTCATGGTGTGTTTCTTACACTCTTGCCATTATCCATTTAGTGGGTGGGATATATATTCATCTCTTATGAGCGCTAACTGGTTCTTTTTATTATATATGTGGTTGTTGCTTTGTCCATTTCGCGCAATGTTGCATAATCTGTAGATAGTCTTTGCTCCAGATTTTTCAAAATTCACTGTGCATCCTGACGACTAGCAGCCCCCTAGATGAAAGTTGTGGTTTAAATTGAAAGAGATGGTCGTTAGGCATAGAGGTCTTGAATTTAATGATGCTTCGATTTGACATAGTAAAGTTATCAATTTTTTTAACGTTAGTAGTGCCGGTGCGATGTTTTTATTCAAATGTTGGTTTAATAGTTTTACTTCTGCTTCCCATAGACCGCCAAAATTTAGAGATCCTGGAATAAAGTGCCACCATATCGCTTGAAACGACAAATTAAAAATATTTATTTGCCGCAACAAAATTTGTTGCGTTTTCGCTACATAAATTTGCAATATTTTGCCTTCGTGCTATGAAGCGTTTGTAGGCAGAGAAAAATCTTTCTGATGTCAAATCACAAATCAGTTCTATATGCATCGCCTTCGTTGTTAAACAGATGAAAATTGCGATGTAACCTTTCTGGCCTTTCGATCCCCTGCCTTTAGATATTCGAAAATATATAAATCCAGCACACTCTATCCCCGTGTGGGTGAATGCTCTTGATGGTGTCACCCTTGGTGATGGTAGGCTATATAATAGTTAGGTCGCTCAACCAACATAAAATCTGAAGGACCTTTGGCAAAGACGATTATATACGCAAGAGTTGAATTCACACCGCCATGCAGAGTGGTTTTATATGCTTAATCGAGGACTAAGCTCGTGAAATGGCCTTTAATCTGGTAGTATCATTGAGGGTTTTTCGTTTTGTATAATTCGTATAATTCCATTTTTGTCCAGAAATGGATGTAAGGACAAAATTTTGCTTTTACTGCCCACTGAACCTCTTTCCTTTAATTTTATAATATCTTCTGCGAAGGCTGTAGATTCGGTAACTTGTATAATCATAATTTTTGCTGCTTCTAATTATTGAACTGTGAGAGCAGCCTTCCTCTGATTATTCTTATGAAAATTAATCTGATTATCCTTATGAAAGTAGAGAATTTTTCAATAATAGTTGGGTCTGTTATTATTGAGCTAAATGCGGAGACAGAACGGACCTGCTTCTTTTCTAAATCCGTTTCGGCTATGACCGTATCGATTGTAACCATTCTTGCCTCTACCACCATAAATTATAATCACACAGCTTATCAGGGTCTATGCCACATGTTGCGCAGTCCTTTGGATTTTTTGAAGATTTTACATGTTTCAATTGTGCGGGGCTGATAATAGAATGAATCTTGAAATTCTTTTCGAAACAAATGTTTTACTTTTATAGGATGTCCTTACAACCAGGCTAGCTTTATTGTTGAATCTATCCAGGCCTGCATCTTACAATTCGGGATACCCATGGATTCGGAAATTTGCCTAAGTAATTTTTCCAATAATAAAGCTCCACACAAATCAAGCCTTGGAAGGGTTAATTTTTGACTGATAGGTGCCAGCTTTGTTTTTTCGATATTAAAGTTACAGTAGTTTTACCTGCTTATGTAACTTTGTAATAGACATCTGCTGCGTATACGCTGACCCAGATGCATCTCAAAATCTATAAAGCTCCAAATCCTGGACTTTATGTTCTGTGTTTACCCAGCGTAGAATTTTTATTTTTTTCAGCTCGTAGAATGTTGATTTGTATATGAGCCATTCATTTTTTTTTTTCAGTTAGCTCTTTGTCCCACGATATTCCTTTAATCCATAATTCCTGAAATATCAGCTTCCCAAGAATTATAGTTAGGGAAAACCAACCTAATGGTTTAAAAATTTTGACTATTTCGGATGGTTTCATATCAGTACCTATGTTGACTTGGTATTCGAATTCGTCATTTAGCGGATTCTACATAAGACCTAACGTTTTTATCGATTCAGGTTCCTTACTTATGATAGTTGGTGTGGTTTCCCTTAGTTGGTCCGGTGTACCTTCCATAACCGCGTTGTTATTTGATGTTCAATTTTGCAGTTTAAAACCACTAGCATCAAGCATACTTCGTAATTGTTGCATCTTCTATGGAATCAGTACCAGAAAGAAATCATCAACATAAAAATCCTTCAGCAAAAGTTCTGAGGCAATTGGATATGTTTGTTTTTCATCTAAAGCAAGCTGTCTAGAAGCTGTACCGTATGCTACTGTTCGTAACTTGTACTCTTTGATTTGCGATTGTGGATCAGTTCTACAAACTATATTCCTTGTAGGTTTGGTTGTCTGCTATAAACACATATATTTATTTTCACCACCTTGTAATGATCGAAAATAGATCATGTTGCGGTGTTGGCCCGACTAATTAGATGTCAATGAAGTTTAGTCAATTTTATGTTTTCATTGTTGTAGTACAGGATTGCATTACTTACTGCATGGTGCGGTAGATAGAATATGTTATTCTTGCATGCAATATCATCTGGATTTATTGGAACCATATGTCCTAGCTGAAGATATTCATTTAAGAAATTGTGATATGCTTATTCTAATTGCGGGTTTTTTTTTGGAATCTTCGCTCCTCTTGTAGCAATCTAGCTATGAACTTCTTCCTGCTATCCCCTAGCCTAGAACCGTCCTTTATTGGTATATTGTCTTTATACCTTCTTTCTGTTAATTGACTGCAAGTCTCTTTAAACCATCTTTCGCACGATTCTGTATATTGTTTACTTTTGCTCATTTCTTCAATTTCCTAGAATTTTCGAAGTTCTAAACCAAGATCATTTCAAGATACCATAGTCAATAATACCAACATTGGCTGTATCTGCATCATTCCTAAAAGGATCCATTGCTCCGTTTGAGAAACTGAATAGACTGGTGAGGCCTTAACTACTCCTTCCTTTAAAATATTTGCATAAATATCTGCACCTAAAATCATGTCGATAGGTGCAGGTGTCTCGAAGTTTTGATCTGACACGTTTTATTGGTTCAGCTGGTGGACGTTTAGTCAACTTTGGTAAAATGAACCTGCTTAAAACTTGTTGCGTAATGTGGTGATATTGTAACGAACACGTATTGTTTTATATGGATGGTTGTTACTCCACCAATTCCACTAACTTGCAGATTTACCAGAAATTTTGGTAAATTTAGTAATTCAGCTGCTGCTTGCTGGTAATGAATGTGGAATCACAGGAATTTGAAATTTTTATTTTGTTGAAATCCCTTTGCTGGGATCTTAGTTGCTTAGTTGCACTAGACCGCTTCCCGTTTACGCACATTTGTACTTGTGGCATCCAGCTCCAGACATGGTTCATTTTTAAGTCTGCTTTTTTTAAGTGTATTTTCAATGCTGACTGGTGGTAGTTGATGTGACTCGAATATGACCTACTTTTTATATTCAGAAAAATTTAAAGTTGTAGACGCCTGAACCGTAGACAAGGTTGGGGCTCCATTTAAACGTTGTCGCATCTCAGCAAGGAGTGTACCGTAAATTATTGCTATACTTTTCTGTTCCATGAATTATGCATGTGACAATTCTAATGTAGCATCAGCTGCTATTTGTTCATAGTTGTCTTCATATTGTCTGATGGACCTATTTACCTATTGGATCTTTGCTTCAAGATATTTCTTTGTTTTTCTTTCTGATTCATCCTTCTTATAATTTGTCTGCAGATTCTCTAGCTATGCGGCAATTTCTTGTTGTTCTTCTAATGATGACTCTATCATCTTTACTTGGATTTCGCGGCTTTAAAGCTTCGATTTTTGTTGTTGTACTTAGGTCACAAATCTAAGTGTAAAATTTAAATTTCTTATCGTGGACTAGTACGTTGATTTTGGTGCCTGTTTTTGTAGCTCGAAGGACCAAATGTTATATTGTAAAAAGTTAGGGTTACCACGGACGAGGTTCAAACTAATATATAACTAACTCTGTTGTGGCTGTTGATTTACTGACCATCAGTCACTTTATTTATTTTCTTTATATAGTATTACATTTTTACTTTAAATTACTTACAATATGCCGATGCATTACTATTGCCAATATTACATTATTAATATAAAATATGTCAATGCATGAATTTATGGAAGTCGATGACCAATGTATATAAATCTTCTTATGCAGTACTGAGCTAGCAACTCCTAAAATCAATTTCAGTAAACTAATTTTGTGTCAAAATTTTACAAATTAGTGTCTATTTGTTATTATTTTTATCTTAGATTTTTAAAGTTTAAAATTAACAGAAGCAGTTTGGAAGCAGAAATATTGTTACCCCACTGAATCGCCCCAAAAACGATATTTAAAAGGCATATCAAGCAAAGAAAAACTTTAATATTATCCTTACCGCATTTATTAATGAAGAACTGCAGAAATATGCTCGGAATTATCCTGTAAAATATATTTATTGCGTTAATATTATTAGGTTTTCCTCCCAGTTCTCATTGTTGACTCGTCAAAAGGTAAGCTGCTCGATCGTCAAATCACAGGAATTTCATAATCTCTTCAAGAATTTAACTCATTGCCTCCCAAGTTTCTTTGGAGGTCAGCATATATTGCATTATTCCAACTGAATTGACTGGTTGTTTTATTATATTCTCCATATGCCTTCGCTTCTCATCGAATCTTTTGTATTCCATGAGGACGTGCTCTTCGTTTTCAATTTTATTATCGCAGTATAAGCAGTATTGTCTTCGACATACTTATATTTATGAAAATATTCTATGGCTTTGGCCTTGGATACGTATGGCTTTGACTTTGGATGCGTATGTCAATGTAGAATTTATGACACTTAAAAGCAGCTCTCTGGTTGGTTGTTTTGGACTTCTGATATTTGGCATCAGTCAAGACAGCCAAGAAT
The DNA here is from genome assembly GCA_963556175.1 of Tipula confusa. Classification (NCBI taxonomy): domain Eukaryota; kingdom Metazoa; phylum Arthropoda; class Insecta; order Diptera; family Tipulidae; genus Tipula; species Tipula confusa. The sequence continues at coordinate 191,316,766 of OY744475.1, read as the reverse complement.
ACACTTTCCTGGCTTTCTCGCTTGCGTACTCTAAATGGTCTTGGAAATTGAACCTGCGGTCTAGAAGGATACCCAGATATTTCAGATGCTGCGCAGGAGTAAGTGATTACCCACTCGAATTGTGATAATTTCTACCTTCTTTTGGCTACTCATTAGGACCACTTCAGTTTTATGTTCTGCAAGTTGGAGACCTGCTCATTGTACCCACTTTCTTAAGTCTTCTATCGTTTCGTTACAGCTTGAGGTAACTTGAGAAATGTTTTTTGCCACTACTATTATTGCAATTTTGTCCGCATAGCCATTATCTGCACATTCATATATGATATTCCAGAGAACCAGGCTGAGTACTGAGCCCTGCAGGACGCCACCGGTTACCTTATATTGTTTTGGCTCTTCATCAGTGTCGTATATTAGCATCCGTTCTTGAAAATAGTTACCTATTAAGCGGGTTAGGTAGATTGGCACGGATAAACTTGGTAGTTTCATGAGGATTTTGTCCCAATTCGCAGTATTGAACGCGTTTTTATATCAAGTGTAGTGACTGCACAGTAATGTTTGTCGCCTTTCTTCCACCTTTTACCAACCAGTGCACTATGTGCTATGTGATGTATCTTTGCAATAGCATCAATTGTGCTCCGCTTTTTCCTAAAGCCATACTGATCATCATGTAGCCCGGAAGTACCTTCATCTTGTAGCCTGAAAGTGGTAGAGGTAAGATCGAAAGCACCCATGGCCTGTTAAAAACTGCGTCAGGTAGAATTCTACCTCTCCATGCTTGCGATTTATCCAAGGGGTTATTTCTGAAATAAGCCGCTTAGTCCACAGGACATTCTACAAGTAGTTTACTTGCTCGATCTAACAAACAAGTTGGACGAAACGATGATTGGTTTTCTGGTTGTGTTTTGCCTTTCGAGCTCAGTATTAGTCTTTGTTCCTTCCAAATATCTGGAAACTTCCTTTCTCTTAAACAAGCGTTAAATACTTCCAAAAACTCGGATGCCGTGAGCTTAGTCTTCTTTTCGGCATTGTAGCATTACATGTCTTAGTAATTAAATGCTTTAGCATTACATGCCTGCTAGCTGTGTAGCCTTAGTATTAGCGGTGCTTGTCAAATCAGTGGCACGGAACATGAACCTGTAGATATCCTCGTCTTAAGTTTTTGTCTTCCATCCTGTTTTGGAGGTTGCTCCTAGGGTATGTTCGACGAAATTCACACAGAATAGCTTGGTGATCGATGTGCGTGTATAGAAATCACAGACTTTCCAAGTGACTCCTCTTCTATAGAGAAATTCACTAACAAACGTTGAATCTATGACAGAACCATTTATACCTCTGCTGAATGTGAATGTGTTATCGGTGTTGTGCAGGACAATATCCAGAACTGAGAAGGCATCCAGTAGAGCTTGACCACTTCTATTTGTTTAAATACTACCGCATACAATAGCCGACGCATTGAAATCTCCGGAAATTACTGTGGGACTATTATCTCTAGGATCCAACACCAAACAGTCCAAAAAGTGGATAAATCGGTCGATTGACTCATTTGGAAGAGCATAGCAACTGTAGATATGTTTTCCATTGACTTTTGCTCCAACATACCCAGTGCTACTCTGCGAGCCTTTCTGAATAGCAAAGCCTCCACATGCCCAGATTGCAGCCTTGCCATCGATTTCACTAACCCTTGTGCTTTTATTCACGTTTCTGTACTTTTCACATATTATCGTATTGCTCCTGCCGGTAATATGCTTTCCGTTACCTTTTCCATCTTCCGTGCAGCGAAATACACATTGTGGATCACTTATACACTTCATTGCCTTGTGGCCAGCTTTTCAAATTTTGAAACAAAGATCTGACAGTTTGGTTCTATTATTACAAGAGCTCATTCTGTAGCCAGGTTTCTAACATTTAAAGCATATCACTGGGCTTACAACTTCACGAATACGGCATCTAACCAGCCTATACGGATTTTTCCAAACTCTGTCATTTTTTGTGCTACGAATGTTGGTACTTTAACAACTGCGAATTGAGTTTCTCTGTGGGCAGGTCTTAAACTGCACAAAATATTATTTTCAAGGGTGGTTGCTTCATTTATTTCCTTGGAAATTGCATGAAAGACTTCCTCTTTGGTTGTGACCTCATCTTTATCCTAGATTTCTAGGGTACGCATGTTGGAATCGAAAAAGAGTCGTAACCTCTAGTTTACCTTCAAGGAACTTCTTGATTTTACCCTGCATTGTATCCAATTCTATATTCCCACTTGAGGACCTCTGTATCTGCAGCAGCAGGTACCCTTTCTTGGTTTTATGATCATGGACCACGCTATCTCCAATACTTTCTAATGAGGGATCGGATTTAATTCCTTTCAAAACCTCCGCAAATGAAGACGTGCTCGTGGTTTTGATCATCAATGCTACTGCCCTTAATGGTCTCTCGTGTCTCTTCTTTCTTCTTGGTTTTTGGGTGCGCTTACTCTTAAAGACCTGCCACTTGTTTTTCCGTTGGGCATTACTTTCGTCTTTACTATTTTGCCCTAATAAAAACTATGCTACCGTGCTCTCTTCATCCGTTGTAGAAGGAGTCCTAGTTGCAACTCGTGAGTAAGATGCATTCGCACTTTTGTTCTTAAGCATTTCATTCGGCAATGTCACCGGTTTTTTTTAGTATCCTTTCCGCTGTTTGGCCAACATTTTAAATCTTAGGAGGGAAAGGTAATGTGATGGCCCCTTTCTGCTGGCTGAAGCTTCTAGATTTATATTTCCTGCCTCTACATTCCAAGCAGTATGGGCTTCTACATCAACCTCTTTCGTTGGCTTGAGAGTGACTTGCCTATGTGTTGTTTTAAAAGTCCCACAATTCTCCTTATTTCGTGGTGAACATTCGATTTGCCTTTTATAAACTCGACAAGTTCATCGATTTGTTTACCCAAACGCACCATCGGTGTCAATATCTCTGGACTGGAAAACGCTATCAGATTAGTAAGTGATTGTGACACTTGGCGGTGCAATGTGGGCAAACGGTGAGCGTTCCAGGCACCCGCTTCTTATAAACACCTCTTCTTATGCTTCCCGGTCCTCATAGGCAGCATTTTTACCCGGCACGGGTGATCTTGCTACTCCCACTACCCTACTACTAGCCAAATCAGAACGGTAACCCACTAATAAGGAGAAACTTATAGCTCTTTTTCTATTTGCAACAAGTGCCAAGTTCGTCACGTTTGTTGTTATGCAGTCGACCCCTGCAGCGTACCGTCGTTTTGGTTGGTTAAACTTTCCTTGTTTTTGTCTATTTGTTCAAATGCCATAATTGATTCCACGAGTAGCACGAGGAATAACGGTCACCTACGACAGAGCTCTGCATTATCAAAGGAAGGCTACGGCTTCCATACTAGAAGTACACATACTAAAGCACCCCTTAGCCATGCAGCCATCAGCGTTTTTCGTACCACCTTATAGCTTGGGTTTGCTTGTTTTTGGTGTGTGCATGTTTGTATATGAGTTTACCGTGTAAAACCATAACCCTTCTCACTGACCTGTTTTACCCCGCGGTACCACCTATTAAGGCATTCCTTCGTGAGGTAGATGACTTAGTTGCTCTTGATACTATACGAAGATACTATGTATTTCTGCGCATGAGATGTTAAAAACCGATCCAGTTGGCTGATCTACAAGTTGTGTTTGTATATCATGGCTATTAAAAAGCCAACTTAATAAAATTTAAAAAAATGTCTGTCAAAATTCATATATGCGTTTTTTTTTAATATTCGAAACAAAAAATCTCTCTGAGTCGTTTTTTTTTAAGCTTCTGAAATTATCGGATACGATCTTTTTCTCTGAAAAAAAAATACAGATTATTATTTGACAACAGTGGGCTACTGTGTTTTATGTTTTTTATTCTAAAATGGAGACTCAGACTACTGTTCAAATTATCTGTCTGAAATAAATACTCCGATACTAAACCAAACAAAAAAAATAATCATTTCGATCTGACAGAGAAAAAAATTATTGGACATATTCGTTAAATAATCACTCTCTTCTCTCCGATCTCCGACATAAAAAAAAATATACTTTAAATTTATTTCAACGAAAAAATCGTCGTCAGGTACATGATTGGCTAATCGCATGCGTCAACGTGTAGCTTACACATAAGGTTATTGCCTGCTTTGAAATATAAAACAGCTTTTTTCACCTTGGAGCCCTCGATGAAATTCAAAACCAAGATTACCGATGTCATCTCTACTGTAAAGCGAAATATACACAGCGTAAGATCTCTTTGGCAATCGATTTTGTAAATTTGCGGTATGTCCTTGATTATAGTTGCCTCTTTTCACCAGTCAAAGATGACGTGGTGGAATTCTAATGATGTCGAGTTCCTTTAATGGTATTTTACGAGGCATGGGAGTATTTCTAATTACAGGGCTAATCGAACATATATAAATCGAAAATTAAAGATGACTGGGTCAAATTTAAAAATGCCAATCTAAATTATTAAAATCAAAAAAGATGAAGAAGGAGGAAGTAATTGACTTCCTCCTAAACTTGGCTCCACCTCATTTTAAAAACAATCCAATTAAATTAATAATAATTTTGGTTTGACGATCAATTTGTCACAATACGAACTATAAACTATTTAAAGAGTATTCAATTCAGTTATACAAACATTTATAAAATGTCATTAATATTTAAAATAAAATGACAGTTCACTATTGATATAAACAATAAAAATGTCATCAATGTATTTAACCGCAAGCACACAAACCAAAAATTTATAACTTCACATTATTGAAATGTGAACACAGCAGCACAGTAATGAAACGAATATTGTTGTTCGAATGGAAGTACATGACGATTGAAAAGACAAAAAAAAAAAAGCTTTGCGGTTAAAATATTAAATAATAAAATCTTAAAAGCTTTATTATCCATTTTGGTTAAATCGACATTTTATACACCATTGCTATGCGGTTGATGCGGCTACTGCTGTAATTTGGTTCGTTTCGCGATGGTGAAGTATACACATAAAAAATAAAATACACAAATCAGATTGATCAAGCTTACCGATTAACATTTATATTTTGTAGGAATGAACAAATGAAAATCTTTATTTCAATTAATAACGTTAAAAATGCGTTTTACGAAATATAACCAAAATTACCATAAATAGTATATAAGATTAAAACTATGCTATTGTTAAAAAAAAATAAAAAAAAATTTAAATGTTCATCTTTATCATTGTTTTTGTTCTGTGCGCGGTTATGTTGTTCTTATGTCGTCTTCATATAACAATAATATATAATAATATGTGAATCAGTCCAAAATAATAAAATGTTGTAAAAATGTATTTTCTTTTCGTTATGGACAGGTGAATTGAATTTTTTTTTTTTTTTGTTGATGTACACCGAATTTTATATTTTTAACATTTTATTATTATTGTAGAAATTTTAATTTTAATTTTTTTTTTTGTTAAACAACAACTGCTTTATTATTTTTCATGAATTTTAGACTGGCGGCCGGGCCATAAACATATATTCTTACGATATTATTAGGGTGTAAGGTGAATCTATTGCGCTCGAGTTATTTATGTATGTTGGACATGATCATAAAATTTGTTAATGGTTTTATTCTATTGCGTATGCGTACGTAATCATTGTTTAAAACTAATTTTGTTTAAATTTTAAGTAAATATATAAGAACAAGTATAATTTAAGTTAATGTCTATTTCCGCTAGCACTAACAAATATTATAAGATTGATTGTATAAATTGCGTGAAGTATCTTCGATGATGCCAGGCCCTTTTTTGCATATTGGTAAAGTTAATTCTACGGTGTGCCTCAAACAGAACTCGATTTAGAAATATGCCACGATGCATGGTTTATCATAATTTAGGGCAAATTATAGAAAATAGACTTCGGAAAATGTGACTCTTCTTTAACATATTGACCTTTCATGGATTATATGGAGTAAATTTAGTTGTTGAATGAACTGTATTATTGTAAAACAGTATGGCAAGCCTCATAACGTCCCCTAACGTATCCTAACTGTTTATTCTTATCCTTTAGACGTATAAGAAATTTTTCTAGTTTCATCTCCTTCATCCATCCGGGAACCAAAACCTCAGGACATAGAAATGGAGGACGATTTTGCTATTTTGGAGACGGTAAAATTAAGCCCGTTTTGGCCGAATAATCCGGAAACATTGTTTGATACAGTTGAATTCCAATTCAAGTTGTCCGGCATACTCGGAACTGACAAAATGTTCGAAAAAAAGAAATTTTTAAATGTCCTCACGGCATTGTCGCCAGAGATGAGTGATAGAATATCGAACTTGATTAAAAATCCGCGAACTACGGAAATCGATAGAGCGTTTAAACATCTGATAATAGGCAGATTAACACCCTTCGATGAGTGCCAATTGGAAACATTGTTGAGTGGCTTAGATCTCGGTGATAGGCACCCAAACGATCTGCTCCGTAGGATAGTTACCCTCATGGGCAATCACATTTATTATAATATAGTTAACATTTTAAGGATCCGAAGACCGCCCGAAGTCCTTAAGTTAACTTTGGTTGCGCAACTGGACACTATTACTCATGAGTCCCAAGTTAGCGTCGATTGGAGGACCATCGTCCAATTTTAAAGTACCGGACATTCGAAATATCAAAGGTAGCCATTCGAACAGGCAAAAATGATTAGGACCGATTAGAACAGAGTTGAGTCGGTTATTAATGAATTCCAAAACAGTCGACTCATTTTATATGACTTTTTGAACAATTTAAAATTTTTAGTAAATACTGACGCTGACGTTTCGGTTATTACAACTGGTAATGCTTCATTCATACTTGTAATGCTTCATTCAGTTTCAACCCATCATTAATTTTTTTGAGAGCTCGTTTGAGCGTATTGACAAAACGTTCTGCCTGGCCATTTGACTGCGGGTGGTATGATGCTGAACGAATGTGCTAAATTCCATTTACTTGGCAATATCATCGGAATAGGGATAAAACAAACTGAGTGCCATTATCAGAAACAATTAGTTCTGGTAGTCCAAATTAAGCAAAAACTTTGTCAAGTATATTAATGGTTGCTGAAGTGGTTGTCGAATTTGTATGGTATATTTCTGGCAATTTCGTATCTATTATAACCTATGAAATCTATGACCGTCTTATAGACCGTGATTCGAGATCTGCTTTTATCGGTGATTTCACTGCACTAATACTAATGATTTGACTGTGTTTTGTTTGTCATCGTCAATATTTGGCCAATACACGTAACTACGCGCAATAGTCTTCATTCTTTCCATACCTTAGTGGCCATGGTGAAGCTGATTGAGCATCTTTTTTTTTTGAAAAACTGATGGCATCACTTATCTGACTATCAATTAATCTTGATAAAATATCGACATACCCAAAATGTTTTGTTGAAATATATTCGATATGAAAATCAAACAAAAGTAAGGTCAAAGCCCATCTCTGCAAACGATTGGCTGTATAGACTGGAACATCTTTTTTTGAACCGAAAATGGCTAGTAGCGGTTTATTGTCAGTTTGAAGAATGAATTTCTGACCTAAAATCATTCGGTGAAATTTTGTTACCGCAAAAATGAGACGAAGAGCCTGCTTTTTAATCTGGCTGTAGTTGCGCTCAGCAAAAGTACTATTGTACTCATAATTTGTTGGAAAGCTCTTGGGTCTGATTTGTTACCTGGAAGAAATCTGTTAAAACAGAACAGTCCTCTATGAGTGTTGCTCGTGAGTAATTAACGAGACTATTTAGCAACTTCCACTTGCAAAGTCCTCTATGCGTGTTGATTGTGAGTAATTCACTCTGGCAATGGTAGTGGGAATTGATATGGTTCAAGAACTTCATTTAAACCGGTTGAATAGTCCGCACAAATTCGTATAGAACCGTTGCTTTTTTTACTACTACTATGGGTGCTTCCCAATTTGAAAAATCAACTAGAGTTATGATTCCTAGTTGTTGGAGTCGTTGAAGTTCTTCCTCGATTTTCTCAAGAGAAGCGTATGCTATTAGACGCTTAGCTCTAAATACTGATTTAGCATTAGGTTTGGTGTAAATTACGATTTGTGTTTTCTTAAAGCAACCCAATGAATTTTTAAATACATTTGGAAACTTTAATATGAGTTCTTCAATCCTTGATGGATCGACTGATGATGTCTTACTCATAACTTGATTACAAATTTGGTTGAACGGCAAATTCCATAACCCAAATTTCTCAATCCAATCAATGTCCATTATATTGTGCGTTTCTTTTATTTGCCTGTTTGGGTGGAATTGGTTTATTACTGAAACAGTTGTAGTACCCTTCTTTATGACCCATTCGGTTGCACTGTTGACATTTGTGTTCGGTATAAGCGGAATAAGCTGAAACATGGTTTTTGTGGTACCGATGATGACGAATGAGCTGAGTTTGACTGTTAATTTCGTGAGAGCGCTGTTTTGTTCTGGCTATGCGACTTTTGATTGCTGACAGCTTTGACTGATGAATTTTTATGCACACTCTTGTTCGTGTCTTGTCTCAAATTAGTTACCTGCTGGCAATCATTTACAAGATCTGAGAGTATAAGTTTACCGTCAGCATCGTTCTCAATTTTTGATAGCAGTCTTGTACGCGTGTCTTAATTTTGTGATGAGCGAAAACCACAGACGTAAAATAAACATTTGAATTGTTCCAGTGTCAAATTCGATAGTTTCGACTTTTCACATTGTCTATTTATTCTTGCCGAATATGAAACAAAATCTTTGAAATTTTGTTTTTCCATTAAAAAACAATTTTTGTTATAGGCTAGCTGTAGTTTCATCAAAACTAAAATCCTTTAGTGGTTTCGGGAGAATGTAGTCAGAATATTTATCAAAATTGGCGCTGTGTACTTAGCGTAAAAGGATTCTAACTTTCGCTGCGTCATCTACTGATTGACCATCAAATTTAAACAGTTGCTCGTACCTGTTGTACCATGACTCAAAATAAACTTTGGCGTCTGGATCAAAACCAAACTGGTTGATTGCATTTGAAAGCGTTGTTTGAATATCAGGATTTGAAGCAGTAACTCCTGTGTGTGCTGAATTTTGCATTAGCTGTGTTATGACAGTGTTCTGGTTTGCCACAACCTCCGATAATTGTCTGATTAACCTACTCAATTCCTCATTCGAAGTCATTTTTTTAAAGGTTATGCTGTTTTTCTATTTTTTTATTTTATTTATTTATACTTTGCAAATATATAAATGCCAATATTCTAGTCACCACATCTGTTGTGTTCTTATTATTAATTAAAACCACTGACTCCCTAATTATAGTTATATATTTATTGTTATAACCTTTGTAATACAACTTTTCCAACCCAATCCCCAAAAACATGTGACTTTTTCTGTCACTCTCCTATACCCTAGCAACCATTTTATCCATGGGTGTTTTCCAGTGGTAAGCAACATATTGGTCGCAAAATTTGACGCAGGTATTTCAAAATACTCCAAATTAGAAGAATTTGTATGATCGCCAGAACATTCTCCATTTTCTTGGTTGTCTAATACATTCTCTGTTTGTTCCCTTTATGTTCTGCTACTGTACGATATAAATTGGATTTATGTTCAGGTTTTGTAGAAAATTCCGTTTCATCCTCATCAGAACTCTCCATCAATATGGCATATATTTCCTCGTCGGTCAACTTTTAATTAATTATAATTAATTAATTATAATTAATTAATTATAATTAATTAATTATGTCCATTGAGATGGACATTATACTTTTAACGGTTTGCTCTCAATGCAGGTTAATTGTTTTGGATCCAGAAAAAATCTCTGATCACCATCCTTCCTAACCCATAAGAAATATAATCAGATACGTTATGGTATCTAAATGACGATCAAAATTCCATTTAAATTGTTGGTTGGTCAGTCTGATCTGCTCTTGTTAATTGTTGGAGCATAGCTCTGTCTGTCGTCATTTGCTCTATCATAAATTAGTGATCTTGATTGGATTTCACTTCATAATGGATTTACATAATGGGTTTACTTTGATTTTGCAAGAAAATATAATACAAAAGTTTGGAAGATTCTTTCGTTTCGTAGACTTCATCAACTGAGTCACTAGTTGACTCTTTTTGAGAAAAGATTATTTGATGATTTGAGACTGTCGTTCTTTTTGTTAACCGTTTGTTTCATCACAATTGTCATGTACATATAGTTAAACGCTACTTAGCTATCAAACCACCGAAGCACAAATCACATTTAAGGAGCATAACCTATAAACAGATACCACTTTATGCTTATATTTGCACGAACCCATAAAGCACTCTCAAATCGGTTTACCATTTATCCGAATAGATGTGACTTTGGCGTGCCTTTCCTATGATTTGAGTTATTAACAATGAAGTTCCCTCCCCTCATTGAATATTCTAGCTTTCTCACTCACAGTGCCCAAATGGGATTTCAATTATAGTGTATCTGCAATTATTATTCCAAGGTACTTAATAAAAAGCAAAACACAATCTGTTCTCCATTTTAATCCAAAAAAATTGCTAAATCATCCGCAAAGCCAAAATTATTTGTTTCCTTGATTATTTGTGATTTTTATCTCGAAGAGTTTTATCAGGACCAGAAAGCTCATGGTGTTTCCAATTTTATTTTACCATATGATGTTAGTGATATTGATCTTTGGCAGATAAGCTTTTTACAGGCCCAACCATCAGTTTAGTTTGAGCAATACATTGTTCGGGACATATTATCTCACTTTCGTTAGTGTTCGGGTATAACAACAACGTTTGAATCACATTCACAGTGGTTAAGATTTAATTGTGTCAACCCTATTTCCTCTGCATATTTGCCACTTTAAATTACCAGTGACTTCCTTCGGTATATATCATCACAAAGCATGGCCCTTTATATTCTTACTACAGTTTTGGTCTGCTTGTGGTATTTTATTTCCAACAGTTAAAAATTATAAAATTTCGAAAATTGTTACCTGGAAAAATTATATCGGGTAATGCAGCCCGAGTTCAAATTCTGTTTATAATTTTTTTTCAAAGTGACATATAGTCTGAAACGCAAAAGAGTCCCAAAAATATTATTAGCATTCAGATGTCAACAGACATATTTACGCCAGGAACAAAACATTATTCTTAAGATGTGATAAAAATCTGTTTAAAAATTACGTATAAATATAAATTTAGACACTTAACACAAATTCCTTTTCAACCGTGATATTCCCTAAGATGAAACCACAAGAAAATTAAAGTTAATATTTTATTTGTCTGTGTGTGTGTTTATATAACTTAACACACCAAAAGCTTATGCCATTTATATTTATATTTTAGAATCACCAGAATCTTAATATTTTTTCCTCTGGATTCTTGTATATGTATACATGTACACAGGTACATATATTTTATCAGCGTTGGTAACACACAACACCAACAACAACCACACTAAAAAAATAAAAGAAAACTTAAAGAATTATATTTCATATTAAAAAAAAAAAAAATAAAATTTCGTTGAGATTTGACCTGAAGATTTAATATATACGAAACAGTTTTTTTTTTATGTTTTGCTGTAATTTTTTTTCCAGGTTGTTTATTGTAAAGACCTCTTACAGTTATCTTGACATCTTATACATGGACCTCCTATCTGACATTGCACAAAACGTAGTGGCAATTTGACATATTGTTTTTTGCATGTTTTTAATTTTAATTGTATAAATTTGGGCTCGTACTATCATGTTGGGGCCAAACGTTTGTCAAATTTTTGTTGAACTCTAATTTAGCTTGAAACCATCGTATGAGTGTGTGTGTGTTTTCAACATAACAACAGAAAGTGTTTTAGTTTTGTTGTTATGTAACATTTTCAAAATGATTTATTAGAATCGCATAAGTTAATGTTGTTCTTGTTGTTGTTGTTGTTGATTTATATATTAGAATGTAATTTAAATTTCATCATAAAATAATGTTACAGCTAAACTAAACCCAAAAAAAAAAAATTATTATTATTTTGTTGTCTAGATCTAAAACTATATAGCTACACTAAACCAGAACATGTCACGACAGTGAAAGAAACCAATAGGCTAAAAAATTAAATTGTTGTTGTATTTAACTCTAAATGAAGGTGAGCTGTTGTGTTATTTTGTTGCTTATTTTTTTTTTTTTTTGTTGTTTATGGCGAATGAAATATTGAATATCACAGCATGAAATTCACAATCACTCACTGTTATTTGATTTGAGTAATTTTTTTTTTAGTTAATTTTGAGTTTTTTTTTTATTCATGAAAGTAAATTTTTAAAAGAATTTTTTTTTTTTTTTTCGATCGAATGTATGTTTGTAACATTTCAAAAGATGTAATATGTTATAACTAAATACAAACATTTTTTATGTTTATTCGATCGTTTTTTACGTTTTTTTTTGTGTTTAAGCGTTCCAAACGAATGAGTGATGAGGTTGGATCTGGTGATTGAGGTGATTAAACTAGTTCATATATATATGATGCTACTTTTATGTAACTCTGTAGTAAAAAATCTTGTACATGTATATGCTACTAGAATATTGCCCAATTGTTCAAAAATGTTAGAAATGGTAAACGAAGTTAGCAAAATAAAAAATTAACAGAAACCAAATGTCAAATTGGATTAATTTTGGGTTACTGAAAAAAAAGTGTTTGTATTGTTTTAGGTGCTACCTGTTCTGTGCCTAAGCCAACCAAACTCTTAGCGATCCATTTAGTTTGCAACCCTAAGAAAACAAGTTGTTCTCTTTACCTCGAAAAATGACATTTGCCTTATGCCTTATGCCTTATGCCTTATGCCTTATGCCTTATGCCTTATGCCTTATGCCTTATGCCTTATGCCTTATGCCTTATGCCTTATGCCTTATGCCTTATGCCTTATGCCTTATGCCTTATGCCTTATGCCTTATGCCTTATGCCTTATGCCTTATGCCTTATGCCTTATGCCTTATGCCTTATGCCTTATGCCTTATGCCTTATGCCTTATGCCTTATGCCTTATGCCTTATGCCTTATGCCTTATGCCTTATGCCTTATGTCTTATGCCTTATGCCTTATGCCTTATGCCTTATGCCTTATGCCTTATGCCTTATGCCTTATGCCTTATGCCTTATGCCTTATGCCTTATGCCTTATGCCTTATGCCTTATGCCTTATGCCTTATGCCTTATGCCTTATGCCTTATGCCTTATGCCTTATGCCTTATGCCTTATGCCTTATGCCTTATGCCTTATGCCTTATGCCTTATGCCTTATGCCTTATGCCTTATGCCTTATGCCTTATGCCTTATGCCTTATGCCTTATGCCTTATGCCTTATGCCTTATGCCTTATGCCTTATGCCTTATGCCTTATGCCTTATGCCTTATGCCTTATGCCTTATGCCTTATGCCTTATGCCTTATGCCTTATGCCTTATGCCTTATGCCTTATGCCTTATGCCTTATGCCTTATGCCTTATGCCTTATGCCTTATGCCTTATGCCTTATGCCTTATGCCTTATGCCTTATGCCTTATGCCTTATGCCTTATGCCTTATGCCTTATGCCTTATGCCTTATGCCTTATGCCTTATGCCTTATGCCTTATGCCTTATGCCTTATGCCTTATGCCTTATGCCTTATGCCTTATGCCTTATGCCTTATGCCTTATGCCTTATGCCTTATGCCTTATGCCTTATGCCTTATGCCTTATGCCTTATGCCTTATGCCTTATGCCTTATGCCTTATGCCTTATGCCTTATGCCTTATGCCTTATGCCTTATGCTTTATGCCTTATGCCTTATGCCTTATGCCGAATACTGAATGCCTTATGCCGAATGCCGAATGGCGAATGCCGAATGCCGAATGCCGAATGCCGAATGCCGAATGCCGAATGCCGAATGCCGAATGCCGAATGCCAAATGCCAAATGCCGAATGCCGAATGCCGAATGCCGAATGCCGAATGCCGAATGCCGAATGCCGAATGCCGAATGCGTTATTGTTTTTCATGCGGGCAATTGAGGAAAATTTTCAAAAGACGAACCTGTGATGATGGTAATCATCACAGCAATAGTGATGGATTACATCTAAAAACGTCACACCCACTTACCCATCCTCAATGCGGAACTATCGTTAGACATTACTTTGCATGGAGGTGACTATAGTCATTTAACTTTATTATCCGCAGCTTCTCAACTGTAGATTGAGATTACCATCGCTACCTACTCCTTATACGTTGCTCTGTTCTTGTACCTCTAAGCGTCTCATGTCCTTGAGTATCGCCACAACCATGTGGCTTACAGCATACCACATTTCTTCCAAAACGAGCATTAATTCAAATATCGTTTAGGAGTTTTAAGCTGCCCAAGGAAATCCGACAATTCCCTCCGAGTTGTTCACGATGTAGGTACCATTTTTTCTCTCTTTTGAAAATTGATCGACTGGAATCATTCCCGCAATAACGAGCGTCGCATCATCGGATACTGTGCGGAAACCACATATAGCTTTTAAGGTCCTTAAGCAGTACACTGATTCCAGCTTGAATCTCTAAGTATTAACGTTTATCGCATCACTCTAAACAAGTGATCTATAGAGGATAAAGGAGGTTACCAGGTTGGCCAGCAGCATCCTACGACACTGTATGGCTCCGCCAATTAGTGCAGCTTGTGAGTAGACAAGCTGCACTAATTCAGCAACTTGTCTACTCACGTTTTAAGTGCACTTTAAAGTTTAAGCGTCAATTTCAACACCCAGATATCGTAATGAAGATTGCGAGGGTATTCTGATTCCGCCAACATCAATATTTATATTTTCTTTAACCTTCCTACCAATAATTACGATTGCTTAAAATTTATGGTCAGCCAGTTGGAGTCCGAATGATATCAACCACCATTTGAAAATTAAAATGGTCAACCTACATACCTCCATTATTTCCTCAAAAGCTTTCGCTACCACTACAACAGCAACGTCGTCTGCGAAACCCACAATTTCAACATCATTGGGTACGCTGAGCTTCAAAACGCAATCGTACATAATGTTCCAAAGTAAGGGCCTCAGTACTGATCCGGGTACACCACTCTTAACATTGTATTCCATGACACCGTCATCTCTATCATATATCAGCACTCTATTGCAAAAATAGTCTATATAATGATCCTCCTTATGTACACTGATACTTGCAATATATGTAGAGCATTGAGAATATGGCTCCATTTGGCCAAGTTAACCGCGTTTGTGAGGTCCAGGGCAACCACGACACAGTATTTTTTTAGAGCACTCTTCCCATTTTCTGCCAAATGCATAGCTTTTTTGGCGATTTCAACTAAGTGTCGAACGGTGTAAAATTGTCGATCGAGCCTTTCGAAATCCATACTACCGTCCATCGAGGTCTCCGACCCTTTTCACTTCTATTTCCAAACAATTGTGCTCTTTGCTGGCCGTATCGATGCATGCACAGTGGTTGGTAGAATGATGGCTCTGCCTCTTCCATCGTTCCAGGAATACTCCTCCCTCAGACTTGTGTTGTAAATGTTTCTAAGCTTATCAGGTTTAGCTCAAATGGTAGCCTTTACTGCAAAAATTGAAATATTATCAGGTTCATGTGCTTTAAGATTCCCAAATCGTTGACATGCACTGATGAGATCTTTTTTGGATACCAAGGGAACTTGTTTGGGGTAAAATACTATACCTACTGCCTATAACGACAAACTATAGACAAGTCGTATAACTATATTTAGAAGTCATATTTAGAAGTACGAAAGTTCTGCGGAAATTTTTTTTACCATTCAAAGTTTACTCGAGTTTTTAAGCAAGCGGTTGGATGCATTAGTTGATACAGCTACCAGTCAAGCCCACGTAAAGACCAATTAAGAGTATCATATACCAACGTTCAGTTACCTATTATGTAACTACACGAATCATAAATTGTATAAATGCCCAAAATTCCAAATATTTTCTGTGATGGAACGAAGAAATTTCATTGCCACGACCCGCTGGAGTTACTACCGATCGTAAATTCAATAACTTTAGTACCGTCCGTACAATTAAATGATGTATCCTGTGTAGAATAGCCTATCGAACGATTTTGAAGTTTTAAAGAATTCTTGTCAGTACATTAACCCTCGAAGAAAAAGAATGTATTGAATTCTTCAGTAACACATAAAAAATTGAGGAAAACCAAAAAACGGTTTGTGTACCATAAGGACATACTCCACCAACTATTAAGGAAAGTTATTCGCAAATCGCCAAAAGATTTCACCCATTAAAACGTCGTCTTCAGTCGGATAGTCAATTGCGGAAGGATACCATACATTTCTAGAAGACTACCTGTCTTAAAATCCTGAAACCTTTGAGATACCGATCATCATTGTATTTTATGGACGGCTGATCCAACATCCAAGTTAAAAAGCATTATTGCTTATAGAAGCCAACTCAATGAGGTAGCCGAGCTAAAGTTTTCCAGATGGTGCTACATCCAACAAAATCAGTTGGCACACCCCAACATTCGAAGGATTATGGGAATCATCCTTTAAATCATGCAAACTTCACTTAAAGCGCGTGATTAGAGAAAAGCACATAATGATGATTAGAATTCCTTAAGCCGGCACATCTTTTAATATTTCAACCACTTACCATGCTGCCAGAACCAATTCTTCACATGTTAAAAATTTCCCATTTGAGTAAATGACAGCTCATACAACAACTTCTACAGGGATTTTGGAGGCCAAAGCACGAGATTTCTCTCAACAAGTTTTACAAATGGCATATCGAAAATCATCAATTCAAGGTTGAAGATATGGTATTTCTCCATGCTCAAAATTTACCACCTGCTAAGTATTCGTGCAGATATGTGAGCTACAATATACCGGTGATGATAACAAAGTCAGAGTTGTCAGAGTCAAACTTCCAAATAATATTCCGAAACGACATCTCTACAAGTTATGTTTGATTCCAAGACTTGATTCTGATGAGTCAAAGGCGGCAGAAGCTTAAACTTTTAAAAGTAACTTTTCAAAGAGAGACATTATCGGCAGCAACGATATAGATTTATATGATGTTAGTTGATGTGAAGGTTTTCTTAGTTTAGCAATACTAGTTTGTGACATCTTCGAGAACTTGTATTATGTATTCATCCAATGATTCTCGTCATTGACATTCATGCGGTTGAAATATATTTTCAAGATGACTAGCAAATCCAACAACTTTTTCTTTGTTTTTCCTTTCTTGCCTATGTTTCATCCATTTGTCTGATAGGATTAATCGGCATTGCGACACAAATTTCGGTGGTGCAGACAAACAACTTCAAAAGCATGCAAAGCAACAAGAGGCAATAATTAAGGGTAAAACAGCACAGTTAGGAAGTGATTGGCATTTTATACCGCCGGGAATTCCTCACTTTGGAGAAGTAAGGGAAGCTGGAGTCAAGTCAACAAAATAGCACCTCCGCAAAGTAATTGGAACTCATACATTAACCTTTGAGGAGCTCTCAACAATTCTGACTGAAATAGAGGCATGTTTAAACTCTAGGCCATTAGCTCCTCTCTCAAATGGCTCAGATAATGATAAATTTTTAAGTACGGCACACTTCCTGATAGAAATAACCATTATATCAACGCCTTAACCTGACATTGAGAGTATCCACAACGTTACAAGATGGGATTGGCTGGCCCAAAATGGTTACAAGAACAACCGAACATTTAATTGAGAGAACTAGTAGTACTCAAAGATGAACAATTGCCTCCTACGCACTGGCCACGCAAGAATCATTAAGCTACATCCAGGGCAGAATGGCCTTGTTAAGGTAGCCACACTTAAACATAAAAACAACATGTTTAAAAAGAATATCACTTAAATATGCCGCCTACCCATAACAAATGAGCCAAAGGTTCACATTAACAAGAAGAATGATACTGTTCCAACAGTAGTTTAAGATACAACCATTACTCAATATTTACCAACCCTGGAAAATCTAGACGAAACTGTACTGGAAAGACAACCACGCAAAGGGACAACAATCCGCAGTCTGAAAAGAAACTCCCGCTACTCGTAAAGGACAACCAAAATCCCAGAGAGCATTGATCTCCGAGCCACATATAATGTCGACGGTTGTTTCTTTAGGTGCTACATAGATTGGCAGCGTAAAGCTTAATCTAATGATTAGTTGAGTTTATTGTCCTGGTTTTGCAAATTGTTTCGCATTGCACTTTGGTTGTCATTGCATTAAAGATTGGGGATATCTCACATACAAATTATGATGATTGCAATATTAAAATTTCTTCTTTTTCATAAATTGCTTCTTGAAAATGATGGAAATTTATTTATGATGGCTGCACTTGCTCCATAGCAATAACTATATGCTGATTTTTCTCATCAGTTACTTTCAAGGACAGCTGTTTCGCTATAATTATATGAGGTTGCTATTCATGCTTGTAGAAGTACCGATGTGGCTTGTAGAATTACCGATGTTAAGATTTTCACGTTGCCCGGGTGTAACCACATGAAGGAACACTAGATACATTTGGTGCTTTTTACATAGTTGCAAAGTTGCAAAGTTGAAATATAATCCACAAAAGTCATGGCTATCTACGGTCAACTCCTACCCTATTTAAGCGCACCCCAACACCCACAAATTATTTAATTAAAGTAATCATGAAGAACGATATTATTTAACAAATGAAAATAAACCTTGTGGGTCTCTTTCCCTTAGGGCCCCCAGCGGCTGCTATGAAGTAACGCCTTTGGCCAGGTCATTTGTGATGATTCAATCTCTACAAATTATTTAAATATGTCACAGTGTGAGATGTGCATACTGCCTATTTGGAAATTAAAAATTATTATGCAGAAAAATACTAAAACTTTAAAAATAAAGCTTATACTATCACCTAACAACTAATAAAAATCGCCTGAAGATGGCTTTTAGCCTATCAATTTGTGTTAGGGAATTTACGGTACGATAGTAAGTGCTTATATGTGTTTTTAGTGACTTATTTGTCTATTTACCAAATGTA
Organism: Tipula confusa; assembly: GCA_963556175.1. Classification (NCBI taxonomy): domain Eukaryota; kingdom Metazoa; phylum Arthropoda; class Insecta; order Diptera; family Tipulidae; genus Tipula; species Tipula confusa. The sequence continues at coordinate 191,297,787 of OY744475.1, read as the reverse complement.
TATAAAAAAAATCGAATCACTTAAAACTAATTCTTGGATTCCAATTAATCTTTTAGAAGTAAATTAATAATGTCTTAATAATTAGGCACAATTGTAATTAATAATTTATTTGTATTCAAATTAACAGATTTCGTACTTAATCGGATTAAATTTTAACCAGAAAAAATGTATAATTAATTTGGTGTTTGTTTGTGTTAATTAAATAAATTTAAAAAAAAAATAAAGTGACCGGCACGCAGAAATATAATTAAACTATGAGCACGTGATCCATTAGAAATTTTTAAAACATGTTCTGGTCCATAATCTAGTTAATTGTACCGCGGAGATAACGTAAAAATAATTGATTGCTTAATTAAGTTTATATATATATATATATATATATATATATATATATATATATATATATATATATATATATATATATATATATATTTATATATATATATATATATATATATATATATATATATATATATATATATATATATATATATATAATACTACATAATATATTAATCAATTAATTAGGATCTAATTTAATGAAAGATAATTCTTTTTAACATTTTTTTTTTGTCTATCTTATGAACATTAACAATAAATTGTTTATTAAAGAGAAACTAACACAAAAGAAAAATAGTTTCACTATACATGTAATAAAAAAGAAAGATCCCAGAATTAAGAAAAACCAAAAAAAAAAAATCATTAATTTATCATTTTCAACATGCACAGTGCCAGTTTAAATTGGAATTTCTTAATAAACTTGTTGAAAGTGATTTTGAATTGGATCAAATCATTATTTGTATCTATTACTAATATGTTCAATCAACAGATATTTTAAAATGATTTAAAACTATTATTATTTAAAGATATATACAAGAATATGTATTACAAGTAAATAGATTTAGATCATAAACATGTATGGTCGATCGTTAATTTAATTTAAAAACTTGTAATGAACCTTGTTAAAATTTCACTCCTATTTCTTAATTCGTTTCAGGCAGCCAAATTGCTAAAGATTTTCTATGATTTACAAAAAAAAATGCATATGCCACTGAATGTTAAGTTTTTAATCTCAGAAATTTTAACGAATTTGTCCATAGATCTTGACAGTTTAATAAGAATTTTACAATTTTGTGAACCTACAGCAACATATTTTTTAACTCAGAGTGGTTAGCCACCACTGGTTTATAAGGAGTTTCGAACTCTTTGCACTAAAAAAAATGGAGTAATATTAAGGAAATTGATGATCATTGTTACAAAACGGCAATCAATGTGACGCCAACAAACAACTTTTTTATTAATTTGGCAAAAAATTAACAAAAGTTTATTAAATTTATTACTTTAGAATTGATGTAACATTAATAATTTTCTTCATCAAAATTATGGAACATTTTTACTACAGTGAAACCTCTGTATATTTGAAACTTTAGGGACTGAGGAAACTGTCCAATTTATAGACGTGTCCAGTATATGGAAACATATTTTTTTTTTAAATTTGGTTCTCTACGCTGACCATTTTGAAGGTTAACAGCTCCATGTCAACCTGAAATGAAAGAAGAATAAGCTAATGAGTTCTGCACACCAATAGAGGTCAAAGTTGTGTGTATCAATATCACCGATCGCAATCGTGTGTGAAAAATTCACTTTAACCACTGCACCACTCGATCGGTATATATTTGTACTGACTATATATTTGTTAACTCTTCCCTTTTTAAAGACCCTCGTCCCATGGGTCAAGATTTTACCTTAATTGGTTGGATTTCTTGTTGCTTTCCGGAATTTTCTTCTTCGTGAGTTGGTTAGACGTAATCATTGTGTTAGATTTTTGATGTGAACTATATGGAAGTTAAGACAACAATGTAACATCGGGTGTGATAAACCACAATAACATAACATGTGGTGTCGAGTCATCAAATTAATTAGATAACAAGATAACATGTCGAATGATCCAATTCAACAAATAATGAGGAGTCAACGAAACATGTAGACTCGCTTATTTACTCGCTTTCGCTGTCAATTCCTTAAGTTCGTCTTGCGAACTTGAAATGAAGATTTCGAATACAGTAGAGTGGACTCTCTCAACAATACCATTTACCTCACCTCATTGCGATGGTGCGAGGTAGATTTCGACTCCTAATGTTTTCAGATAGTCAGTGATAATGGGGCTTACGAAGCTTTTTTCGTTATCCATTATAAGCATCTTGGGAACAGTAGAATAGTGCAATGCTTTAATTTGGGCGTTTTGGCCCCTCGTTAAGTTAGTCAAAGGTTTCGCTATCTTTGCAAAATCCTTAATGGAGCGTCTATAGAATGATGCCAATCCGAGAAATGATTTTAGTTTCTTCAGGTTCTCAGGATTTTTTAGAATCTGAATAGCAGCTACTTTCTCTGGATCGGCCCTAATCCCCTGGTTGGTGATGATATAGCCCAGGAATTTTATTTCCGCTTTTAAGGATTTCGTTTTATCCAAGTTAATCCGTAGATTGGCTTTTTCAAGTTTAGCGAATATTTTCTCGGTGTTTACTAAATGTTCTTCCTCGGTTTTCCTTCCGAAAACAATTATGTCATTAATGAAGACATTTTTTCCAATAAATTCATTTAACACGTCATCTATCATTCTCTGGAAGATAGCCAGCGCATTTTTAAGACCAAAGGGAACTCTCAAAAATTCATACTTCCCATTTATCGTTTAAGAGTAGGAGGTTTTTGGAATGGGAATTCTTTCATTTTGATCTGGTGGAACCCCGACGTAAGATCGATTGTTGTGAAGAAATTAGAATTTCCAAGATTCGCGATCGACTTAGAAATGTCCAGAATTGTATAAGTATATATCTAAGGTGATGACGGCATTCAGTTACTTGAAATCATTGACCATCCTGTATTTTTGTGTACCAAAGGCATCCCGTTTTTTGTTCACTATCTAAATCGGTGAATTATCGGGCTCCTTGAAGGCTGTATAATCCAATTTTTTAAAAGTTTCTCAATTTGTTCTTTTACTTCATTCCTCATATGAACAGGGCAGGGGTAGGATTTTGAATATACTGCTTCATCCATCATTGTTCTGATTTCAACCCACACAGTAGTATCTATTGGTATCACGTTGTCTACTGGACCAAATAGTGTTTTGTGTTTTGATAGCATTATTTGAATTTTGTTTGAAAGCTTGTTTGTCATAAAGTGGTATCTTAATCTTTGAGGCAAGTGGCAGGATGTTGTTTTTCCGATCAATGACTGCATCAAATTATTTCAGAGTATCATTGCCAATTATGTCATTGAATGTTTTCAGTCCGGGTAAAATGAAAAAATCTATGGTTGTGTCAATCCCAATGCTTTTAAAAAATTGTCCTTGTATTTTCTGACTAATTTAGATTTCGCCTCCTGCCGATCTAATTTTGGATTTAGCATTGATAGGAATGGTGTTTTTACCTAGTTCAGGGCACCCGTTTCAACCACGTTGGTATGCTAGAGAGGCACCCATCATACAATTTAATTCCGCGTTCTTTTCTAATTCATCTTCGTCTCCAAATTCTTCAATGGTGGTCAACCTGCTTAATATGCACATTCCAAATTTGCATATTTTTTCTGTTTTGAATGTTTTCATGATTGATAACCTCGATGTTACGATTTTTTGTGCTACAGACGGTTCATGTAATTGATTTGTCTTCTCTGCAACGATGGCTCGATCTCCATTGTTCCGATGGTTTAGGATATATTAGCCTGTTTTGGTGTTGAATGTTATATGCCATGTTCCTCTGTGGTAAAGTCATTGTGTTATGATCTTTCCGAAAAGCCGATGGATTTATGTTTGGTCGTGAAAAAATTTGATTTATTGGAGCAATTAACGAATTGTTAAAATTTTTTTTTTGTACTGCAAAATTCCGAAAGTTTAAATTTTGGATCTCTAGGCTCGATGCATAAGCATCTGGTAATATTTGTGGCTTCTGGATAATCAGCAATCTCATTAACTTTCCATTTAGTCCCCTAATAAAAACGGCAATGAGCTGTGTTTCGAAATGTTTCGATGAGAACGTTGATTATGTTAGTTTAGGATTCCTCCATTTTAATTTAGTTGACAATTAAGGAAAATTGATGGTTGACGTTCGCGTATAGAACTCGTCCAATGTAATATACCTTTGAGATCGATTACTGAGTTGATGTTCCAGCTTCCTCAGGTCCCTCTTGTGCACATAATGGAGGAAGAGACATTTTTTTATTGCCGTCCATTCATCGTCGAATATATTGTACGAAATTAAAACAGAACCGGAGTTTCTTTTAATCTTCTATCTGATACTCTGTAGAATTGCCCGATAGATAGGCCTATCACGCATGGTGTTATAATCTTTCAGTATGTTTTCGACGATGTAGACCCATGATATGTATTGGGTAGGGTTACAGTCAAAAGGGTGTCACTCCTTTAAACAGTCTGGCAATTTACTGATTTCTTTTTCTGCGTTTTTAGGTGTTACTAAGTTCCCCGCTATTTCCACCATTGGTTTTATTGCATTTTCTAGTTTTTGAAGTCTTCGCTCGGTCACACTTGATTGCTCTATTTGAGCATTCAGTGCTCCTGTCAGTTGTCTTACAGCTTCTTGTAATAACTTTAATTGTTTTTTCATTTTAATTATTTTATTTTTTATACGCTTTGGTTATTATTATTTTTGATTTATTTATACATTAAAATATTTATTTATACTTTTTTGTTAATTTTTTTATTTATATTGACTTATAGTATTATTAGCCTTATTTGGCGAAGAATTCTCCTATTGTTAAAGATGGTTTGAGGATTAGAATTTCCTTGAAGTTTTTAGAGTGCACTCCGGGGATGTGTTCACTTGAGACTGTAGATAAATTCGTTGGTATTTTTAGGCAAAAAAAATGTATTATTAATATATATATATATATATATATATATATATATATATATATATATATATATATATATATATATATATATATATGTATATATATATATATATATATATATATATATATATATATATATATATATACATATATATATATATATATATATATATATATATATAAATATATGTATATATATATATATATATATATATATATATATATATATATATAAATATATATATATATATATATATAGATATCTATATATATATATATATAAAGTTAAATTTTCCAATTTTCAATTTCAAAGCTTTTGAAAAATATCGTCATTCATGCAGAAGCTTTCCTGATTCCTTCGAATTTGAGCGAGTGACAAATGGTTTTAGAAGAATAACAAAAGTAGTACATTCTTTGGGTTGGCTTGAGCTTCTTGAGTGAAAAAGAGCTAGCTTGAGTGGTTAACTCTAAATTATCGTCTTGGCATCGCATCCGTTCAATTTAACCCAGACTCTAATTTTGTCCTACTGTTTTTTGCTGCTTCCAAAGCTTTTTGATCTAAAACTGTGGCAACACGATTCAATACAGATTTGGCAAATGCACTGGGAGTCTCTGGAAATGATAAAGTTTTTTGGTTTTTCGTATCTATACGTTGAGGATTCTCTTACAATCAAAACTTTAGTAAATATATATTTAACTGTTCTATACATAATTATATTGCGAACATCAACGGTTTTCCTTTATCATCGTCGATTCAGTAGATCCACATTAAGATGATTTGATGAACACAAGTACTTTAAACATAAGGTATTTTCCATCATTCATGCAGGAAGCGTAAGGATTCGACATTCTATATAATTTCAGGATTATTTAAATAACTCTGGCCACTAAATCTGGTGTGTTCTTAAGCTGTTCTTGCCACTTTGGTAAAACAAATCCAAATACAATAAATAGACCGTGTTTTGCCAAACATGTCATTGCATCCACACACCGCTCGTTCATATTTGGAGAGCTTCAGAATCACAGGAAATTCAACTAGAACTATATCATTTTGTGTCGCATTTTCTATGTGGTCGGCCAGTCCTTGATAAAATTCAACTAGTGATTCTGCTAATGCGTTAATCATATTATATTCCTTTTCGAAACTGGCTAGACTCAAGTTTGAAGATATTGCAAAAACTGAATATTCTCATGTAATTAATGGCTATTAAACTTCCATATCTGTATATCTTTATCTGTGGTGTGAAATGTTTAAATTATAATTATTATTTTGAAATTGGACTGATAATGTTTTTTGCTCATAGTTTATAATACATTTAAAAAGTACAAAGAAATCCTTTCTAAAATACCAGAGTAATCCATCATCATCTGGGACTATACGAAATCTTCTCAACTTTATCAATTAAAATATTTGATTGGACCAATAGGCTAAAGTACTCATATTTTCAATATACATATCATCGATCGTTTTTCAATAAACATAGCAATATTTAATCGGACAAGTTTAAATAGATTAAATTGTTGGAGTTTGCGCACGTTATATAATTTTTTGGAATCAATAACGATTGAATTTGGTTGAGAACTTGAGAATTGTGTTGTAATTTATTATTACGTTAACGTTTATAACAACTATCCATTAAATACCTTGCCTTTTGCAATATCTGCATTTAAGTTTTTTTTTTTCGTGGTTTTCTTTTTGACCTGTTTTTTATAAATGTTTTCGTTTGGAGAAAAGCTTGAGCTGAGAATAGACAATATTTGAGAATTCGCTTGATTTTGTTGCGAATTTCGTTTTATAATTAGATAAATTTGATTTATGCCTAAAATATTCGCAGTATGAATGAATTGGCTAATTGCAGTTTCTACAAAATATTTTAATTTGAAGATTAGTTGAAGGTTTATGTGACACTTCTTCCTCAACAGCTTGTGTAATTGCAACTGACAATTTATCAAAATGATGCGCCTATAGTGTTTATTTAATAGTGTCCAGATTTACATTTTTTACAATAAATAACTGCTGTGTGTGTAGTTTCTTAGTTATGGACAATTTTTTTGTGTGCGCTAACGCATGTAAAAGTGTAATACTCAGCAAATGCGCTGGAATTGACTCCTGTTGTTTGACGTCATTGCCAAGATTGTAAATTTTTCTTGGACATGTAATGTGTGTTTAAACCATGTGGATGTACATGGTGCTAAAATAGCAGCGATTATGGCTGACCTTGATAAGTTAAAACTATTGACTTGTACTTCATCCCACAATGATAGAAATTATAACTGTTACGAAACCGTTGACAAAAATACACCAACTCTATTATCATGTGTATCGTTATCGTCTCCACCGTTGACATCATCATCTTCAACACCACCACCAACATCATCATCATCTTTATCACCATCATTAACTTCATCACTGACTTCATTAAAAACATTATCAACAAACAGTTTTTTAAATCATAAAAATATAAACGCCACGAAAAAAATGTGGTCCATCAGCAAATACTCGCTCAAAAAACCATGTTGCAATCAATCCATCTAAACAATGATCATAATACTTTATCTGCAGATGGAAATGAAATTATTGATGTTATTGATACCGCTACTTCTCTACAAGAATCTTGGAATTTTGGAGTCGAATTACGACACAATAGTTTTGACTGAAACTTGGCTGATTGTCAATTTTAGTATGGAGGAATCTTTTCCTCCGGCTTTTTGTGTTTTCCGTCGCGATCGGTATAGTTATAGTACTAACCTTAAAGGTGGTGGTGTTCTAATTGCAGTTCGGAAAAACTGTTTCAGTGAACTTGTATTTTCTGATCCTATCGTGGAGTCTATTGCGGTTAAAACTAAAATAGACACATCTTTTATAATAGTTAGCACAGTATATTTTCTTCCCAATCCATCTACATCTTTTTGTGTTTTTCTTGTAAGCATTTCTAATAAGTTGTTGCCCTTTGTTAATGAATGCACTGACTTCATTATTTTAGGCGATTTCAATTTTCCCGATTTAATTTGGATGATGGATGACCATGTTTTTGTGCCTTCCAATACTTGTCAATCTTCCGCTCTAGTGTGTGCTTTTATGGCAAACCTAGGTACTTCTCAGATCAACAACATACCTAACAGTCGCGGCACTTTTCTGGACTTACTTTTTTATACTAAGTTTTAATCTTTTAAGCTTGAATTATGCGACGACATTGCTGAGTCTTCGAGTATATATCATACACCTGTTTCAATAAATATTTCTTTCGAATGCTCAAAAAATTGTAACTTCATTAAAAATTCCGCACGCCGATCACGAATCCATAAATATTTGTTTATCAAAAGGTAATTGGGCAATTACTCTATCAAATTATGATATCAACAGTTCTATAAATATATTCAATGAATTGTTAACTGATATTATGGAGAAATTTATTTCTAAAACTATGGTCAAAAAGTCGCATATGCGTAACGACTCATGGTTCACAAAAGAACTTAAGCAATTAGAGGCTTCGCGTAATAAATATCACAGGATATACAAGTGAACAGGGTTACATCGTGATCTTTTACAGTTTAAATCTTTACGAAGTCAATTTTCTTGCCTAAACCGATTTCTGTACAATAATTACATTATTGGCATAGAAGATGATTTACGCTGTAATCCAAAGAATTCCTGGAAATTTATCAAATTTAAGAGCCATAATAATGGTTTGCCATCGTTTATGGAATTCAAAGGAGAAAAATCTAACAATCCAGAAACAATATGCGATTTCTTTGCGGAATACTTCGGAAGCATTTTTGTTAAAGATAACACGCATGTACCCATTTTATCTGGTGATAATTCAAAAATTATCTTTTTTGAGAGATGTTGAGGAGGCATTATTAAACATGGACGCTTCAAAGGATCCTGGATCTGATAACTTACCCGTGTCTCTATTAAAGCGTTGTGCTGATGGATTTGCTGCTCCGTTATGCCTATTATTTAACTTGAGTCTAAAACAAGGCAAATTTCCTGATGCCTGAAAAATATCAAAAATCATACCGATCTATAAAAGTAGGGCCCGCAGTAATGTAACTAATTATCGCGGTATTGCAATACTATCTTCTATTCCAAAACTATTCGATTCAATGGTCAATAACATATTATATTTCCACTCTAAGAAATGGATTAGCGGACGTCAGCATGGATTTTTTCCTGGTCGTTCAACGGTCACTAATTTGGCCGTTTTCCAAAATAAATTAATCAATTCGGTTACAGCGGGTACTCAAGTTGATGTGATTTATACCGATTTTGCAAAGGCATTTGACAAAGTGAATCATCGAATATTATTGGAAAAACTTAATATACTCACAATTCTGTTAAACTGGATAAGGTCTTACTTATCAAGTCGGAAAATGTATGTTAAGATAAACGATACATCATCAGCATATTTTTTTGCATCGTCTAGTGTGCCACAAGAAAGCCACTTAGGGCCTTTATTATTTATATTATTTATTAATGATGTCGTTGACTGTTTTGAATATGCTGATTGTATTTTATTTGCCGGTAACATAAAAATATTTGCAAATATTTCTTGTGAACTAGATCGTGAATTATTTCAACGCGACTTAAACAGGTTTCGTGATTGGTGTGCTATTAACCTAATGTTTTTAAATGTTGATAAATGCCATGTAATTACTTATTCTAAAGCTTAGAATCCATTAATTTTTGATTATTTTCTTAACGACCAACTATTGAGTAGAGTTAATGTGGTTAATGATTTGGGGGTCATCTTCAGTTCGGATTCATCATTTAACTCCCATATCGATGCAATTGTTAATAAAGCATATTCTATGTTAGGGTTTATTAAAAGAAATTCTAAAGATTTTCATGATACTTTGACTTTTAAATCATTGTATACTTCTCTCGTTCGTTCGCAGCTTGAATACGCTAGTATCATATATATGGTCTCCGTTTTACGACTATCATTCTAACAGAATTGAAAGCGTGCAGAAACAATTTTTGTTATTTGCTCTTAAAAAATTACCATCTCTTGTAAACGAAGGCTATAAACTTCCGCCGTACCTGGACCGGTGTAAGTTTTTGGGTCTTCAAACATTGGCCTCTAGGCGAAAATGTACTAGTGCTACATTTGCACGTGATATTAGTTTTGGTAAAGTAGACTGTGCTAACCTGCTTTTACTTTTGAACTTTTATGCTCGTCAATGCACTTTGCGTCCTCGTGTTTTTCTGCATATTTTGACTGCAATTAGTAACTACGGCCACAATGGTCCTATAGCGCGCATTCAATGTGATTTTAATACCGTGGCTAGTTCCATTGACTTCCATATTTCCCGCGATACTTTTTAAAAAAGCGATAGCTAAGACAATATTTAAAAAAAAAACTGCTACTTTTATTTGTTTTCCATTGATGTTATGATTTTTAAGCTGTACTGTTTAACGTTATTTATATTTCAATAATTAATTGTTGTCATTGTTTCAAAAAAATTGAAAATGTACTATTGCCGATGTAACCCAATTTGCATAAACATGCTGTATTTTTTTTTCCTTTATCTCCAATTTAGGAGCATAGGGCGTCCACTATTTTGAACCATCTTACTCTATTTGGGGCTATTGCTTTTATTTCTGCCCATGATTTTCCCAGGTGTTTTGTCTCTGCTAGCATCGTTATTTTCCATGTCATTGCTGGCCTTCTAACCTTTACTTTTCCTTGTGGATTCCAGTCTAATGACATCCTCGTTATATCTCTTGATGCCTTCCTCAGTGTGTGGCCAACCCATCTCCATTTTCGTCGCTTTATTTCGGTCTCAATGTTTGACTGACATTTTGTTATATGCAGATTGATGTTACTGATCGTGTTAGGCCAGAAGCACTTAAGTATTCGTCGAAGGCATTTGTATACGAATACCTGTAGCTTCTGTATGATTTTTCCTGTATGCTTCCATGCCTCACACCCATACAGAAGTACCGATTTCACACATGAGTTGAACATTCGTGCTTTGGTCTTGCGCGACAGGACAGAAGTATTCCAGACTTTGTGTATAGCATGTTGAATGTATGTCTGGCTTTATTTATACGTTTGTGTATGTCTTCTTCTGTTCCACCTGTTTTCGTTACTGTGCAACCAAGGTATACGAATTCATTTACATCTTCAATTTGTATATTGTTGATGTGCATCGGTGTGGTTATATTTGTTTTGAGTCTCATCGCCTTTGTTTTCTTGATATTAATTTTGAGACCAACTTCATTAGCTAGATCTGATAGCTGTTGCACTTTCTGCTGCATGTCGGAGTGTTTGTGTGAGAGCAAGCATATGTCATCTGCATAGTCCAAATCATTGAGTTTACCAGTTAACCCCCATTGAATGCCATTAGGGGACTTGTTATCTAGTTTCCGCATTACACTGGCTAATACGATTAGGAACAGCATTGGTGAGAGTACACAACCTTGCCTTACTCCTCGAGTGTTGTAGTATGTTTCACTTTGTTTGCCTTTGTATTGGATTCGGTTTCCAGCATCCCGATACATTTCGTATGAGTTCAATTAATTTCTTTAGGATGCCGATTTCACAAAGTGTCTGCTATATTGCGTTCCTGTTTATCGTATCGAATGCGCGTTCGAAATCGACGAAGAGCATATACAATGGTGAATTCCATTCATTGGATTGCCAAACATGCTGTATGGTAATAAATAAATAAATAATAATGGTGCTCAGGTATTCTTTTAGACCATTTTAAAAAGAACATAGTGCTTTTTCATTATTCAGTGATTAAATGATATCTGCAGATTGACGACCTTGTTTATTAATACAAATTTCGTTGAGTTTAAACATTAAATTTTCAATTCTATTGGTAAATGGCTGTGAACTTTTAAAACGTCCTTGATTGGTAAGAACTAATTCACTGGAAACAGTCCCAGCTGATTATTTTACAAAAACTTCAACACCAGAGGGAAAAGAAATTTTTCCTCCATTGGAAGAGCTATACAATGTTAAGCAGTTATTGACTGTATATCATACGAGTTAACTGTTTATCAAAAACAGAATTTAGGATGCAATATTTCTGACTCATAAACACTCAGTTATTCGTATGTAGGAATTAATTTTTTTTCATTTATATGTAATTTAATTTACATATTGTTTAACTAATCCATTTAATTATTTAAATTTTCATTTTACAAATTAATAATGTATATTTATTTATTCATTGTAAATAAGTTTTAGTTAGTTAAATAAAAAAATTAAGCAGAATGAAATATTTCATACATTTTAATTATTTTAATTCTTTTGAAGACCAAAAAGAATATTTGTAAATATTATTTTATTTAAATTATTATTATACAAATTAATTTTTTTTTTCGTAATTCCCATTTTAATATTATATTTTGTTGTTGAAGATGGTAACATTTTTTTTTCTTATATTTAGAGTCTTAATTTTGAAGGAACAACAAAAAAAAAAAGATACAAGGTATCGCGTACATTATACATGGGTATATACACACAATAATCTTCATCAAGCAAATTTTTTAAAAGACTAAAACGCGAAGAAGAAGTTACAGAAAAAAAAAATTCTTTTTAATTCGGTCTCAAACGTCATGGGATACATGACCACATGGGGATTTGTGTGATGCATAAGTTAAAACTCCTGCTGATACCGATCTTTAGTAGATAGGGTCAAGTCGTCACGCTGGTCGCGGTCATCTAGTTAAAATTAAGAATATTATGTATAGCACTTTTAATTTTATGTTTTTTGTTAACAAAAATATTCATGTCGATAGCAGATATTTCTTCTGTACCTAATGTGAACAATTTTTTTTTTTCATAATTTTGAGACAAATTTATCAAATTCATTGATCGTTTGCGGTTGGACATGTTAAACATTTATAAAAGTTTTATGAACGACTAACACCTTGAATGAAATTTCTATCATAATTTTTTTTGACCATCTGTATATACACGAGATAGTCGGATTATTTTAAATTTTCGTCAAAATTTTTTGTTAAGGATTACAATTTTACTGTGTTTGTATACCGATTATAACAATACAAAATAATTGCGGATAGTTGAGAAAGGGTTAATAGGATTATCATTTTCATATATCATATATTAAAAGACAATTATGGTTAAAAATGAAGCTGAACATGAGATTCATTTCTCAAGGTACCAGCAGCGTGCAAATTTTTCTTCTAAATTCGTTTTTTAAAATACAAAATAAATTTTTACGTAAATCTTTAAGAAGAAACCTTGTAATGATCTCATCACTCTTAGTCTTATATATACTCAAGGCTAGAAAAAAATACTTTACGTTACAAAGTTTGAGTATATTAACTAAATTTAAAAAAAAAAAATGTTTGACCTTCAACATTGTATGCAATCATTTTATTGATTGGCACAAATTAAGCCTCATTTCTATAGATACTTTTCAATTGATCCATAATCATAAACTGAAGCAATCAGTTATTATGTGAAATATGCTTAAACAAAGCAAAGGCTTAGTTTCACAACAAATGCGGACGGTTAATCCCTAAATAAATTGGCAAAATAATTTTATGTTAAAAAATGGAATTAAACCACGGTCAAAACTAAAATTTAAACAAAACTTCCAATTGCTCAATTGACCAGCAACCTTGTAAGGTATATAAGTAACCTACATTGTTTTATAAGGTCGAAAAATAAATTATAGTTAAACTATCAAAACTGTCGAATACTGAAAAAAAATTAAAGGAGTTCCCAAATTCTCAAAAACTGATAATGCTTATAAAAGTGGCAAAATATTTCAAAATATTTATTACGGTATTGAAAATTCTCAAAACAAATGATTGTATACCTATTAAAATTTAAAAATATTTTTTGAAAATACAATTTTCCAAAAACAATTGAAGGTAAAATCAAAATTGAAAAATTAGAAAAATTTAATAATTCCAAAATTATCAAAAACAATTGATAGTAAACCTTTCAAAAATGAAAAAAATTTAGATAAACTAAAAAATTCTCAAATTCTGAAAAACAATTGAGGGTAAAATTGGCAAAATTGAAACACATTTAGAAGTATTTTAAAAAACTAAAATGTTCAAAATAATTTAAAAGTTTTAAAAATTCTAAAAAACTGATGATAGCTCTAAATAAATGATTAAATTAAAAAGGTTGCAATATTTTCAAAAATAATTGATAGAGAGTCAAAATATATAAAAACAAATGATAGTCTATCAAAATTTGAGAAAAATTTAAGACACATTTTTTTGTAAGCTTATCAAACTTGAAAAATATTTCAAAAAACTCAAAATATTCTTAAATTCTGAAAAACAAATGATGGTTAAAGCTTATCAAAATTGAGGAATATTACGAAAAATTGAAAAGTTCCGAAATTTTCAACAACACAAAATTGCTAAATATTTAAACCAAATCAAAAGTACCGAAATTTCAGAACCAATTGATGGTAAGTCCATAAAAATTAGGAAATAATTAGGAAAATTAAAGAGTATCAAAAACAATTGATGGTACGCCTGGGAAAATTAAGGTATATTTAGAAAAATTAATCGTTGACAACGCGAGAGAAAAAGGAAGAAACCAGGGTTCAACTTGTCGAAAGTTTTAGACGTTAGGCGTATATAGAACCTCCAAACAAAATCTTTCGTCAGGATGACGTCATCAGTTTTGCGTTGAATGTCGTTTGCCAAATGATGTTGTCGAGCTTTCTTTGGAGAGGAGATTTACTATAGCTGCTATAAATATACGATCATACAACAGCGTTTTATTCTTTGCACCGATGGGAGCAAAAATGTGTTACTTTTGTGGAGAAGGACAATGTGTTCAAGAATCATGGTCATGTTTTTCATAGAGCAATCGGTTATCTACAACCGGTTCACCGTTAGTTTCGGTAATACGTTCAACTTTGTCAGCAGCACATAGGCTTTTTCGGACATCATAAACGGCCCTTTAATACTTACGACTTATTTCGTGAAATTGGAAGCTAAAGCATGGCAGGAAGCTCACAATGCAGGTATTGCTGCGACGGTATAGTGAATTTGGTGTTTTTTCGAGATCATTAGTATGATCACCGACTGTTCAAGATTACAACTTTTTACTTGCACTTTAGTTGCAAGTAAAAATTTGCAAGTTGCAAATTGCAAGTATGTGCACATTACAAGTATGTACACATTACTACATAGAAGCTCTAATATTACTTACATCACTAGAAAAATTGTTCAATATTATCAATACCCAGTAGCCATAGTTTAATTTCTCGTTCAAATGTACGTTTACGCTCCGTGTTGAGAGATTTTACATTGTGTGGTAACATGTAAAAGAAATATGGCGCCATAAAAAGATAAAATCTCCTAAATTTCTCGCTGTTACAATGGACACCAGCATAGTTATAAGGATTTCTCATATTATACGCGTGAATAATACGGATGTGAAAACTGTTACTGCGAGCAAAAAACATTTTAAGAACCTTATAAACGTACAGATATCTTAGTGGCAATAAATTTAGTTCACGAAACAAGGGAATAGTAGGTGTTGCACGATGACGCTTGTAAATAAGTTTAATAATTCTCTTTTGTGCAATGTAAAGATCCTCAATTTGAGAGAAATAAGTACCACCCCAGCTGGATATTCTATACATTATTAGTGATTCTACCAGTGCATGATATAGCTTTCTCAGAACAATACTCGGACAACAGTTTCTTAGGTTATAAAATTTGCGAATCCACTGTTACACCCAAATACTTAAATTCACTGACAAAATCAAGCAAAAAACACTGAGACGAACACGGATTTCTACCACATAAGTACACATGACAAGGTATCGGTTGTGCAATGGAAACCGTATTCTGTTTTCCAAAAAGTATTAATTTTGATTTATCACTCATGGCAAGGCGGTTATGATGAAACCATTTACCCAACTTGCATAAACCATCAGTATCCAGTAGAACTGTAGTATCGGAAGTTTCATCACTCCTAGCGTAGCCTAAAGCCAAGTCATCCGCAAATGCGGTGGCATGACCTATCAAATTAATATCAAAAATAGAATTGAAATACACTAGGAATAATATAGGACCCAACACCGACCCTTGAGGGACGCCACAATTTATTTGCTCTGGGTTACTAAGAGCGTCATCCACCTTGACAACCTGATGACGGTCATGGAGGTAGCTCGTAAACCAATCAAGAATTTTGCCCCTCACCCCGATATTCGATAGTTTCGCTAATAAAATCCCATGATTGAAAGTATCAAAAGCTTTGGAGATATCCACAAATAAGGCCATAGGTTTACATGAATTATTGACGGCTGTGTATATCTGGCTTAGAAAATGTAAAAGAACCTCAGTAGATTTACCCGCAGTGAAACCGTATTGACCGCTATGCAGAAATTTAATCATACTGAGATAGCTCAGTAACCGATGTTTTACAAGTTTCTCGAAAATTTTAGATATTGTGCTTAATAGGGAAATTGGTCTATAGTTATTTAATTGTAACTCATCACCCTTTTTGAATATCGGAATTACAATAGCAATTTTCAAGCCATTTGGAAAGACACCACTATCCACACTCAATTTAAATAAGAAATTTAAAACATCCACCAAGAACCAAACGCATTTTTTAACAACAAAATTATCGACTCCATCAAATCCTTTAGATCGTTTGTTTTTTAAATGCTTAATTTCATAAAGGATTTCCGTAGAATGTATAGGATCTAAAAAACAAGGTGCACGATAATTTTGCTGGGCACCAAGAATAAATTGATTTGATTCAATAGTATCAGTATTACTAGCGCTGAATTTAGGAGCCAATTTTTGAGAAATGGCGACACAAAATTTGTTAAATTCATCGGCAATTGATTGAGATGACGTAAGCATATTTTGAGTGTCAAATTTATAAATTTGATTAATTGGCTTATTGTTTGACCATCGTCCTAACACTTCATCTACTGTTTTCCATGTGTTCTTCTAATTTGACATCGCTGAATCAAATTTTTTCTCATAGAAGTGGTTTTTGGTAACTGCAATATCTACTTTCACCTTCTTTGAAAGGTTACGAACATATTTACCTAATCTAATATTGTTAGAATGATGTTTCAATTTTGTTGAGAACTTTTTTAACTTGTTGATCTTTCGAAGAAGTTTTGAATCCATCCACGGTTTTAACTTTTTTATTATTGGGTATGTAGTTGTAGAAGTACATATTGCAATATGTGTAGTAAAAATTTTAAAAAAATTTTCAAAAGCGAGATTGCAATCATTTTGACTATACACTGACTCCCAATTTTCAAACTTTAGAATATCATTTAGTTTGGCATAGTGAATATGCGATATCTCTGATCTGCTATCTCTAAAAATTGTCCTGTCAGAATGTTCTGAAATATTAAATGTAATTAAATTATGATCGGAAAATTGAATGGGTAAATTACAAATATTGAGGTCTAAAAGATAATCACGTTTTACAAAAACATGATCCAAATAATTTTGCGTCCTGGTTGGCTCATTTACAAGGCTAACGAAGCCATAAGAAGCAAGCATCGATTGATATTTATAAGATATACTAGTATCCAGAAGATTTATATTAATATCTCCTAAAATGACTATGTGATTATGTTTAAGCGTACGCAACAGTATTTCCAGATCATTACAAAAACCATCAACTGAGCCATCACTGAAACGATAGATACATATAAAAGTCCAGCTTCGTTTTGCTAGTTGAATTCGTAGTATAAGAAGATCAGCTGACGTCCAGTTGCAAACTTGAAATGAAACATTTACAAAACTTTCATGAATAAACACACCTGCACCACCAGAACTAGCTATCATTGCAGCAGGCTTTAAAGTTGTATCCAGGTAGGTTAAACTCAGAACATTCATGTGAATAAATCCAAATTTCCGTCACAAAAATCAAACTGGGAATAGATTTGAGACTCGCTACATATAGGCTAAAAATATCAAAATTTGCTCTCAAACTCCTAACATTTTGAAGCAATATACTAAAATTATTGATCGTTATGTTGTTAATCGTGATAAATATAAATAAACAATAAAATACGCAATAAAATGATAACTATATTGAGAGCAAAACTTGTTAGTACTAGAGTAAAACATAGCAAAATATATTCTAGATTATGAGCTAAGCCCGTAAATCTGGCTATACACAAGTAGCTCATGCAAAAATTATAAAACGAGTAACGCACTAAAATCCAACCTAAAAAAAGTGTCACATTCATCACATCAACCTTTGAAGTTACAAAATTCGTACAAATGAAATAAAAATCACAAAATGAAACTGTCAACTGGATGTAAACAAACGCGATGTGTAATGTTGTTGTTGACGACGCAACAAATAAAAACAAAAATAAAAATAAATATAGAGCTTCTAGAGGTAAGAAAAAGTTTAAGAAAAACTTAATACTTAATACATTGAATAGTTTTAGAGTCCAAGATGACGGTTCATTTATCAGCACTGCCCTCGATTTGATTATGCTGCTGCAGACGAAAAAAAGTTGCAAGTAAAAAGTTGCAAGTTAAAATTGCAAGTTGCGAGGAGCAATTTGCACTTTGCAGTTAAACCAAACAGTTTGGTTTGCGCATTGAGCACTTTAACTCAAAAGAGAAGTAATCAATGGCCAAGAATCTAGTTGTAAAAATTATCGAATCTGAGTGTATGAAATATTTTAATGAAAACATAGTTTAATAATTCATAGTTTGAACTGTTTAGGACATTTGGACATTCCAGGGTACTTTCATGTTTTATTATTATTACTTTGACTTATTTAACGGACTAGTTTAGGACTTGGCCGTCCCACAGACAAAAGGTGTTAGTTGTGGAAATTTATTCCACAATTTGATATTGAGAAAATGCCAAATTATTAAATAATTTGTTAGTTGGTGAAGCAATATTGTAGCTCAATAATTTTTCACTAAACAAATAACAATGGACAGTTTTTTTAGTAAGTTCTTCACCATCAGTTAAATTGATAAAAAAGAGATACATGTCTTGCTTAAATATTTACCTTCACATTGAGAATACATCTAGCATCATGTAAAAGAAAATATTACGACTTATAAACTAGGCACTTTTAAAAGGTTTTGTTTAGTTGAATTCACTGACATCAACAAACACATTCATTACGAAGTGGTTATCCATTGTATTTTTTTTTTGGGTTATAACTGTTCATGCTTCTATCAATATACTCACAGCAAATTTGCTAATTGCAAATTGCAACTTGCATTTTTTAATTTGCAACTTTCATACAGGCAGATTCAACAATTTTAAAACTGGAATTTAACAATAGGATTCTTGGCCATCGATTCTTTTCAGTAAAAGTGCTCATTGCACAAACCAAGCTTGTTGGTTTAACTGCAAGTTGCAACTTGCAACTTGTCACTTGTAACTTGCAACTTGCAATTTGATACCCTAAACACAATTGCAAGTTGCAATTTGCCACTTGCAACTTGGAATTTGCAACTTACAACTTGTAACTTGGAACTTGCAACTTCCAACTTGCAACTTTTAACTTGCAAGTTGCAAGTTGTATGTTGCAAGTCGCAAGTTGCTAGTTGCAAGTTGTTTGTTGCAAGTTGCAAGACGCAAGTTGCAAGTTAAAAGTTCAAGTTAAAAGTTGAAGTTAAAAGTTGCACGTTGAAAGTTGCAAGGTGCATGTTGCAAGTTACAGGTTTAAAGTAGCAAGTTACAGGTAGTTGCAAGTTACAGGTTTAAAGTTAAAAGTGGCAAGTTAAAACTTGCAAGTTGCATGTTGCAAGTTGCGAGATGCAACTTAAAACTTGCAAGTTAAAAGGTGTTGTATAGTTGAATTCATTGACATTAACAAAAACTTTCATTACGAAGTGGTTATCTGCTAAACTTTTGGGTTTTAACAGTTCATGCTTCTATTAACATAATCACAGAGCACAAAAAAAAACGTTTTTGTGAGATGATGGTGCTACTATTTGTGCAAACAGAAATCAGTTTTTCAGTTGCCGAGAATTGATTTAAACATATATATTGGATCTACCAAAAATTTGTTAGGAAATTTTAACCAAAGGATCTGCACATAAATTTCCACCCCACATTTTATAAGTGTGCAATAAATCAGTATTAGAAATTAAAAGATTATCGAAGCAATTCATTGAATATACGAGTACGTGTTCTAAATCTGACCTAATCCTCTTGCAATAAATTTAAAAAATGAAAATTTTAAATATCATTTCGAAGGAATCATGCTAAATTACAACAATCGATATTTTATTATGTTTAAATCGAAAAACAGCATAAGACACTCAATTATATTCTCGTATAGCTATATATATATATATATACAGACTTATAAAAGTTGGTCAACAATAATATTCATTATAAAGATTTTGCACAAATTTTTTTTTTTTTAAATTATGACTAAAATCTTAATAAATTCATCTTTTGCATGTATTTAAATGTTATATACATACCTAAATGTATATGGCTTTTTAAATTATTTTTAATTTACCTTGAACATATATACTCGCAGTCGCTGTTATTTTTTTTTTTTTTAGTCTTACATATACACTTTTTGCCTGCTGAATCAACAAAAAATTTTTAAGACGAAAGTTAAAAAAAAAATAAAAAAATTAACACCACAGGAGCTCAATTCTACATACAATCATAAAAAAAAATGTGAATATATAAAAGGATCATCATCAAGCGATATCTTAAAGTTGTTACATGAGAGACGTAACGAAAAAAATGCCATCGATAAAATTTATTGTTAAATATAATTAAAACTAAAAATGCATTTAGATGGACGTTCGATTTCGTATTTACAACAATAAAGCTACCGTGGCAATAAAGCGACTTAATTTTAGCCTACTCTATATATTGACTTGTTTTTTTAGTCATGGAGCTTAGCTTAGATCCCATATAAAAAAATGTTTGTGTTATTCCCTCATTGGTGCTAGTTTACAAGAATATTGCAGATGTTTGATCATGATCTGTAGAACTTTACACGGCTACCAGATTAAGCACTTGGCCGTTTATATTTAATTCGGTAAATCAGCATGTTTGTTGGTGTGAACCCATGTCTATCAAAAAATTAGAACTTTAGAATGTTTATCAATTTTTTCTGTTGTTGTCGACGGTAACAAATCCCGAGGTTAGCAATACAAAATCTGCGCATGTTTCCCCAAATTTCATTATAAGGACATTCTAAATCTCAGATAAGAATGTAGTCTTCCATTAAAAAATCGCTCTATTTTTCAAATAACTTCTTGCGGTCTTATGGCTATCCAAAAACGAAAATGGCTTCCAAGGCATTCTTAACTGGGATGACATTTCAAATATTCAGGCTTCATTCAATATTTTAATCCATTAATTAATAGGTTTAATGACTTTGCAGCTTCCTTAAATATCTCATGAATAATTCCATCTAGGGTACGATGATCTTGAAACGATGTCGCTCCTATAATAAAAAAGAAGTCAATTTTTCGTTTGACTGTCTTACCTTTAAAATAAAGGAAATTTTAACTTTGCTGTGCTCTTTGTACTTTCGGCTTCGATATGGGTGGTATGGAACCACCCAATGGTTGTCCATTATCACATTGTATTCTCCTTTGAAAATATGGAAATTTGAAAAACATATTTGTGTTTTTTCCTTTAAAAATGTCTTGTCTTTTGTCACACACGGTGCTGAAGGGTTGTCTTTACCACACAGACCGAGACTCATTTCTAACTAGAGTAAAGACTTACCTTCAGGTTCACATAACTATTCATCATCAGCAAGCGTAAATAACATGTGATAATGAGGTAACCTTGTGGGAAAACAACAGTGCTTTGGAATAGTGAGTAATTTTCCATAAATTTTCCATGCTGAAGTGCCCCATTGCCACTATCAAACAAAAACTGAAGCTCATATACTCCGCCTGCTTTGGCTGGTTGTTGTTCTGCTTGATTGTGCACATAATCCATGTACCTAGGTCCTCATCTCCGCTCAGAAATTATTTAGAATTTGACGAATGTAATTCAACCGATTTCCTTCTACTTTCATTAATGCGTCCACAATACATTGTTGAGCAAATTTTCCAGTGTGTAAAAGTACATTACAATCTGACCGTTCTTGTAGACGGTAGGCGTGGAATTATATTATTATATTATTATATTATTATATTATTATATTATTATATTATTATATTATTATATTATTATATTATTATATTATTATATTATTATATTATTATATTATTATATTATTATATTATTATATTATTATATTATTATATTATTATATTATTATATTATTATATTATTATATTATTATATTATTATATTATTATATTATTATATTATTATATTATTATATTATTATATTATTATATTATTATATTATTATATTATTATATTATTATATTATTATATTATTATATTATTATATTATTATATTATTATATTATTATATTATTATATTATTATATTATTATATTATTATATTATTATATTATTATATTATTATATTATTATATTATTATATTATTATATTATTATATTATTATATTATTATATTATTATATTATTATATTATTATATTATTATATTATTATATTATTATATTATTATATTATTATATTATTATATTATTATATTATTATATTATTATATTATTATATTATTATATTATTATATTATTATATTATTATATTATTATATTATTATATTATTATATTATTATATTATTATATTATTATATTATTATATTATTATATTATTATATTATTATATTATTATATTATTATATTATTATATTATTATATTATTATATTATTATATTATTATATTATTATATTATTATATTATTATATTATTATATTATTATATTATTATATTATTATATTATTATATTATTATATTATTATATTATTATATTATTATATTATTATATTATTATATTATTATATTATTATATTATTATATTATTATATTATTATATTATTATATTATTATATTATTATATTATTATATTATTATATTATTATATTATTATATTATTATATTATTATATTATTATATTATTATATTATTATATTATTATATTATTATATTATTATATTATTATATTATTATATTATTATATTATTATATTATTATATTATTATATTATTATATTATTATATTATTATATTATTATATTATTATATTATTATATTATTATATTATTATATTATTATATTATTATATTATTATATTATTATATTATTATATTATTATATTATTATATTATTATATTATTATATTATTATATTATTATATTATTATATTATTATATTATTATATTATTATATTATTATATTATTATATTATTATATTATTATATTATTATATTATTATATTATTATATTATTATATTATTATATTATTATATTATTATATTATTATATTATTATATTATTTATATTATTATATTATTATTATTTTTATGTAGGTGAAAAACCCTTCTAAAGGCGAAGGATTGATGGCTCTCCACCCGCGATTGTGAGACTTGAACCATTAAAAAAGCACCTACCGGCCACATTTTAAGCCACAGCAAGCTGTCATACAGGACATTCCACAGATCCGGACCGAGAATCAAACCCAGTGCTACTCCAGTGGTGATCGCTTTCCTTTTAATTTTAGTGGTAGTTTCGTACAACAATCTTCTGTCCTTCAGGTAGTCATGCATCACAATCAATAGGTATCTTAAGATCTCAAAAATCCGTCAAATTTCCCCTAGTATCTTCTCTTACCTCTCTGAGTTGAATGCATTCTTAACGTCAAGAGTGACGAGAAACACCAATGGCCTTGCCTGCTGGTTTGCTCTCTCCGCTCTTTCCACTGCATTTGTTACTTCGTTAATGGCGTTGATGGTTGTATGACCTTTCTGAAAGCAGTGCAAAAAATCGGGGTTATTGGCTCTCCGGAAACCAGACCAATTCTTTCATTACTAACAGACTCTTCTTTTCATTACCCAGAAAAAAAACACTAACCATCAATCGCTTAGGTGTCTGGAACTGGGTTGAGTCTGTCATAACTGTTCCCTTGGCCAAAATGTATATATCAAGTTTTCCGAAAGAGGCAGCACGATAAAAAGATTTAGTACCAATCATTCCCACAAGATTGTTTGAATGAAAATGATAGTTGGCACTGATTTTTTTTCTTGTTTTTAATTTTTTGTTTTTTATGGTAATTATCAACAGGAATGACGTTTGTTGCTTAAAGACCTTGAACTTTAACTTGAAGTCCTTGATAAACAATTTTCCGCAGGCCAACCAATCAATTAAACACATTTTAATCACGCGATGCCCTCTCTCAATCAAATTTCAACTAATGTGCGGTTAATCACTTGATTGCGATTGGTGATGGCAATGAACACACACAACTATGATCCCCTGCTGAAACGCAGAATCCATAGGCCGAACCATCATCCATGTCAGTGCAGGCTGACTGGAGCAATGCAATGTGCAGATGGATATTCAAAGCAAACCTGTATTCGTGCGTCCTGATTTAACTGTCGACGGCGTTAATTAGGACGGTTAAATAACCGTGGAATAGTTAGGAGAGCTTCAGGTCCGAATAGATGGCATACGAATTAACACATAAAAAAAATAAAAATAAGCGAAATAAAATCTAGTCCGATACACTCAATGTCAACCTATAACCAATACTATTAAACAATATCTCAGAGGTAATCAAGGATCTTAGGTTGACCACCACTGACCAAAATAATATAAATCCACCCTAACAAAACCACCAAATGTCTTGTTAACCGTTTCCCATGTGATTATAGTAAAAAAAAACGACGACAAAAATCAAATGACAAATTTAAAACTACTTCAAAGCTATATCCTAACAACATTTAAATTAATATACATTTTTTTATGGGTATGTCATATGTATTTAGAAAGTAACATAATGTTTAAAATAAGAAATTATAAATAAGAAATAAAAAAATTTAAATGATAATAAATTTCCGACCATGGAGAAAAAAAAAATTAGAAAAATTAGAACCTAAAATGTTATTATGTACCCCGACCCCGACATATTGTCCTATAAATATTATGTATTTTCATCTGATCGGAATCGAAACATAACAAATTTATGTATTTTTTTTTAAAATTATGTTAAAATAAAAAATTTAAATTCTTAACTAACACCACACGCGGTAATATCAGGTGTCACCAACACGATAAAAAAATCGTTGGAATTAATTTTTTTTTTTTTTTTTTTAGTTTTTATATAAGAATTAAATATATTATGCTAGAGACCCTATTTATTTATTGTTTAATTGTTGTAATAAATTTAATAGGTTTTTATATATTTAAAAGGTTATACATATTATATATAGGTAAGAAGGTTAATTTATTTCTATTCTAATCCATTAAATTATTATTTCGTTTTTTTTTTCTCTAACGAAAAGATGTAGAAGCGGACGGAAAGATAAAAACTAGGTGATATCTTTATATACTTACGAGTATCTCATATCTTGATTTCTAATCAATACTATATAAAATATTAAAAATCATCATTTGAAATTGATAGTTTTGCTTGTTATTAATTTTAATATGTTTTTGGTTATGTTTCTGCCCACCAGTGTTGTGGCGCAGCAAATTGTACTGGTACATCAGAGAGCTGGATAAAACAATTAGGAAATAAATACTTACATTTACTGAATTTTTTAAATTTCTTGTTCGACGAATTGAGGCCTATTAGAAAATGTTAGATTGTTTCGGTAACATTATCAGCTGTCGAACTCTACTTTAGACTCTACTTCAAACTTAAAAATGGAGAATGCTTATTTATCAATAAGTGGGATTGATGAATCCAAAGCCGGGATTACTAAGGGAATCGTAAATTTTTTAATTAAACCTGTCTTAACTAGAATTTCCGATCAGGCATACTTTCATATTAGAAGTCTGCATAAGTCAAGTTGGCCAATCTCTAATTTCATAAATCAAGTCACGTTGACGTTTTGAAGTTTTTTTAATTTCTAAAAATTGTCCAAACAAAATCAAGTAAAAATGAACCAATGCTCAATTTATGAGTGAGTTGCTGCTGGAAAAACCAGCAAAAATCAAAAAACGTCTGAATTAATTTTCATGGTAGCTTCCACCACCTATCATACTTGTGTCAATATCGATCAAACACTCCAGAAATTTTTGGAGATAGAATCTATTACCACCAGTAACAATTTACTGTCTCCAGGAGAACATCTTTGTGAACAACAATTCATTGAGCCATTGCAACTAACAAGTGAAGGAAAAGATATTGTAAAACTACCTTTAAAAAACTTATCAAAATCAAACGAATATTCCTTATCCACAACTATTCAAAGATTACGAAGCGTAGAATGTCACTATACACGTGAACTCAAATTTCGAAAAAATTTCATGTCTGAGTATGAGTAACTCAACCAAATGGAAGAAATTAACAATTCAAGTTTTTATCTACCACAACAAAAAATTCGAAATTCTAGCGCAACAACAAACTTAAGAACTGTATTTGGTAGCACTGCTAAAAGCTCATTTGGGGTTTCTCTGAATGATTACCTTGCTGTTGGTCCAATCACTCAACCAATTCTGTATGCAAGTAGACTCGCAGATTCAGAGAAAATCATAACGTGTTTTCAACTGATGTGGAAAAAATGTATCGACTAATATGGATTTCCAAAAACAATACATGTTATCAAAATATTGTATGATGTCCCACTCCTGCCGATCCACTCAGTTTTTATCGATTTCTGACCATCACTTACCGACTAGCATATACACTTTATTTTCAGCTACACGGGCATTGAACGAAACGGCAAAAGAAGACAAAATGGTGATGCCAATAGCTTCAGTAATAATACTAAACACCAAATTTGAAGAAGATACAAAGGAAATCAATTAAATGAAAAATCGAAGCAAAGGAAATCAATTAAATGAAAACATTGCACGTCTACTAAAAAATGTTGGATTCATCCTCCAAAAATGGCCCCCAACTCAGAGGCAGTGCTATAAATGTTACAGTATAAATGTTACCAATCAAATTACTATCAACAAACAGTTCCCCACCCAAGATGAATAAGTTGAGTGTATAAATGTATTAGGAATGTGTTTTGGAGTACACAAACTAAGGCGTTTACATTCTTTCAAATTCTCATTGCGAATGTACAACCTAACCAAGAGAAAAAAATACTTATTGAAACAGGATGGATTTTTGATTCAAAGGGTTGAATCACTCCAAACAGCATCAAAATGAAAATATTATATCAACAGCTGTGGATTCTAAATTTAGACTGGGATGATACTTTGTCGGATAGGGAAGCAAATCAATGTGAAAGATACAAGTCGCTCTCCCAGGGTTAAAAAACGATTTACTGAAACAGTGGAAAAGTCAAAAATCGAGTTACATGATGACCATTCTGTGACGCCAAAAAAGACGCAGTCGTAGCTGTTATATATTACAGGGTCACTACATAAATGAGAGAAATTCATTCGAGATTATACTCTATGGAAATTCTGATCGGATCTCTGTGGTGCATTATTATTGACCGAACTAATGGATGTAGTAAAAAACGAAATAAGTCTAGTAATTAAGCAAATCTATTTATGGACAATTTTACCGGTCGTATAAAATGACTTACTATCCACGTAGCTGGCAAACCTTTATTGATAACCAAACATCGAAAATATAGAATACATTCATTCGATCAGACTAGGGTCATGTTGCTTCGATACACAATCCTGCCAATATTTGTAAATAAAAGAATTCATTGAAAAATCAGTCAATGCACGAGGGTTGTAAACATGCTGGAAAATCCAGAAGTTGATTGTGATAGTTCACTGCTCATAAACTTAAAAAAGCTGAAAGAAATAAAGAAACACAATATGAACCTTTCTTTATATTAATTTGCTTAAGTACCAAAAAAGTGCACGTCGAATTAGTTAGAGATAGCAGCCATGTATATTTGTCTGCCTTAAAACTAGATATTCAGTGAATGGGTCCAGTTTCATTCGTGCAAGCAATCAACTACAAAATTTATTCTTCACCTGTATTCACAAATCAAATAAAGTTTCTTTCAAAAAAAAATTTAGAACTGTATACATTGTCATTCACCACATTTTGGTAGAATCTAGAAGTCAGCCACCAAATTCATGAAACACTTACCGAAATAGAGAGCATAATAAACTCAAGATCACTATTGTTGTCCTTAAATAACGTAGATGTCCGACTCCATCAATTTTTTAATTGGACAAGCGGCTATACAAAAATTCATGAACCCTATGTTACTTATCTGAAAACATCTTATTTATCCTGATGGCATGATCCAAAGTATGAGTTAACATTTTTAGAAAATATGGCGTCTCGAAAATCTCACTTCCTCATTACTAGCCAAATCGAAGACCCATGAATAAAGGTTCACTTTAAATATCCCTCTGCACATTGAATTACTCCAGCCAGCCTGTACAGAACCAAAATTGGTACTCTCCAATATTGAAAAATCAGAAATCTGAAAATTAGATATTGAAAAATGTAAATATGATTCTCAAATTGATGAGAGATGCGTGATGAGGAACATTATTTGCGTAGTTGTTGTATTTTTACACTCAGTAAAATCTTCCAGCTTTAAATATCCGTTTCAGTACTCCCAATTTCGGTCAACAAATTTACTGTAGCCACTGACAATCGTTGTACAAGCTCTCTGCCAAATTAATCATGTAAAATGGATACGGAATGTTTTGTTGTAGTATCACCTTGTTGTGAACGATTCCGGATCTCCCGAGTACCGAATCATAGAGAACGTCTTCATAAAAACGCTTTTATCTGAACTTCGAGTTTGAGTTATTTTAGCATCCTGTTAATTTTGAGCCACGGAGTTGTTGACTAAGGCTGAGTTGTAATCTTTTATGCGATAATGAATATTTAATTCTGCGGCTTCTACGGTTTCTGTTGAGAATAGTTTAGTTCACAATTACAACTGAGTTGATTACCTCTCTTTTTTCTTAAAAAAAGGGAGGCACCTAAATATTTAATGAAGACTAAAGAATATTTATTGAAGCAAGAGGTTGTGCTATATCTATCAAGATAGTTTAGATAATAACAATTATAATTAAAATATAACCAAAAGACTGCTCAGCTTCCTTGCCAGTCAAATCTAAGAAGCAAGATTACAGGTTCTCTTTAATTTTCCATCTGCACATTGCATTGCTCCTGTAATATATATTATGGTTGAGTGGCAATCAAAAGTAATATCTAAACGGAACTTAAATATAAATCTATGTAAACGTAGGTTACGTAGTTGCTATACGTAATTCCTACACGTAGCGAAATATGTCAAAAGGGCATTCTAGTATGAACATGACAGAAATTCGGACATGTGATTACGGAGTGGAAATAAAGAATTATATCATGACCGTATTAAGAGTTTTATTATTTGAGTGTTACCCAATATAATAGATGGCGCTGTTGAAGTAAAGGTGCATAAAATTTAAATAAAATTTGAACTCATTTGGAAAAAAAAACATCTTCTACAATGGAAAGTTTAGGTTTAAATAAACCAATGCCTTTAAGTATAAAGGTAAATTTATCCAATAATTGGAACTCATTTAAAGCAGATTTTGAGGTATTTTTTAATAACTAGCACTAAAGATAACGCTAGTGAAAAATTTAAAATCGCAATTTTTAAAATTTTAAATGGTCGTGAGGCTGTGGACCTGAGGCATACATATTGGAGATAAAACAAAATAAGAATTGTTTTCAAACCTATTAAAGCTAAAACCTTAAGTAAATGCATAGAAGAATTTGAAAAATATTGTACGCCGAAACTGAATGTGTTATATGAACGACATCTATTCTACGGTCGTCAGAAAAAAGAGTATGAACCGTTCAACAATTCAAACCAGTGCTGGTATGATTATTAATAGAAATAATCGATTTTATAATTATATAATAGGAGTTTTACTCCGATGTGAAATAGTGGTAACAGAGTAAATTTTAGCGGGGAAGATTATAAATATCCGAATTATGATAGTAATACACCATCGTAAACACAGGTAGGACAGCGAGCGGAATTGAAATATAATTGCCGTAAATGTGCCGAGCAATATGTAAAAGGCAACTGTTCCGCGAATAATAAAAGATGTTCTAGAAGTAAAGGCAAGCATCACTATGCAAAATGTTATCGGGCTAGAAATTTAAGTGAAATTGATACGGGTCTTAGTTGTGATGATGATGCATATTTTATAGAAAGTGTTCAATCATATGTCAAGAGTTTTGAGAATTTAGTATTACCGAATGATAAGGGGTGATCCGAATTTTATTATGTTGAAGAATGTAAAGTTAAATTAAAAATGGATACGAAATCAGACATGAATATATCCTTCTCTATTCAAAAAACAAATATTAAACTAAGAGCGTTTTGCGGTCACAAAACTGACCGAAAAGTTCGCAGTATTTAGAAAAACTTTTAATCGTGGATACCGCGTGACGCCTTTAATAGGTTTGGGAACTATTAAAATCGTAAAATTAATAAAAAATATTGGGGAAATTATAAATGATAGTGGATGTTTTATTAGGGCTAATGAACAAATTTTTAAAGGATTAGGGAAAATTTCCGGTCAAGGTTAAGTTTATTTTAAAAGAAAATATACAACCACTGGTAAGACCTCTTAGAAGAATCCCGATTGCTATTAAAGAAAATGTAAGAGCAGCTTTAGACCAAATGGAAAAGAAGAACATTAAAGAACGGACACTTAAACCAACTGACTGGGTCAGCAATATGGTTGTAGTTCAAAAACCAAACTGGTCATTGAGATTATGCCTGGATCTAAAATTTTTGAATGAGGCTTTAAAACAAGATTTTTACAAAATTCCTAAATTAGAAGATCTCACAGCTAAATTAACCGGTGCAACACTATTTACAGTAAAGTAAAAGAAGTAAAATTTCTATGTCATGCTTTTGGCCAAAAAAGGGTCAGTTGTGACCCAAACCGGGTCAAATGCATCGTTCAAATAAAGGATCCAACATCTAAGATAGAGTTACAGAAATTTTTAAAGATAATACATTCAAAAGATAACATTTATTTTGAAGAAGGACTTGTGTTTTTGGGTGAAAGGGTAATCGTATCATTTAATATAAGGTTGGAAATGAATACTACATGAATCAAACGGAGGAATAACAAAAAACAAGCAAAAAGCAGGGCACATAATATATTGGCCTGGTATTGATACAGACATTAAACATTTTATAGACAAATGTCAAATCTGCGAAAAATTCAAAATTCAAATGCCAAGGAACCGCAAAATAAAAACAATTTGAAATGTCAATTTTTGCAAAACGCTCTTCATTTTTTTTATTGTTCAAATTAAAGAGATTTGAATTATTATATTTCTTTTTCCAATTAAAAAATATAAAATACTTCATCGGTACAACTTGACAGTGTTATAAGAAAGAATTTGTATTAAAAGTAAAATTTACAAACAACAGTGCTGCCATCATTTAAGCTTGGTTCATAACATCGGAAATAATTTCCGAACTCCCTGGCTTATTTTGTATAAAGTTATTTTTTTTTCAACTGGAGGTGCGAGTATGGAAATAAAAGGCACATAATATATTGGCCTGGTATTGACATTAAACATTTTATAGACAAATGTCAAATCAGCGAAAAATTCAAAATTCAAATGCCAAGTAACCATTAATTTCACACGAAATTTCAGAACTTCCATTTATTAAAATAGCTTGTGATATTATTCAAGTGGGAAGTGATTACTATTTAGTCATCATTGATTATTAAAATCAAATTAACTTAAAATCAATTTAAAAACTACAATTTAAAAACTATTTTTGCTACTCATGGGATACCTAAAACCATTATTGACAATATGCCTTTTGCATTACAAAAAATGTTTGAATTCAGCAAAAAGTAGGAATTTGATATAAAACCCTCAAGTCCAACTTATCTACAGTTGAACGGGCAGGCTGAGTAAGCAATCTACATAGCAAAAAATCGTATTAAAAAAACAATTGAAGATAATGAGGAGGATATCCACATTCGGCGCGTAATCAATCCCGTAGCACCTCGGCAGGTAAATCACAAGAACATAGAAAATCAGTAAAATGCTGGTATCATATTAAATTTGCAAAAATGCTCAATCGTGTACTATTCCCTGAAATTACAATAAATAAGTACCGTAAGACTGAATTATCACTTATCCGCCTATTTATGATGAATACAACAAATAAACTCACATTCTTAGAATATATACCGAAGCGGATCACTCTGTAATTCCATTTCGCAAGTCCATATCACTGATACATAAAAAATTAAATCTAGTCTTATCAGCCGCCAATGAAACAATAAGCAATACTTATACAGCAGTAAACTGCTTCAGGTAAATATTGGACTAAAAACATAATTTACTCATGCTTTTATTCAAGCAGATGTAAACCGTCCAATCATAGGCGCTGCTTTCCACAGTAAATTCGGTCTCCTCGTCGATATCAAACACAAGAAGCTGATTGATCTAGCTACTCTAGCTACTTGCAAAGCAAAGCTCACTCACACAACTGAATAATTACATACCGACACCATTGCTATAATATATTGTTTATTATGGCCGACTGACACATGAAAATTTCAAAAAAGGAATGAGTGATCAAAAAGCATCTGTGCCAAACATGAATCGTGACGATACAAAATATCGGGAATCGTCTAGGGTAAAGATGGTTTAGATTTTCTGTATACAAATTAATTGTCTTACCCGAATCTCCAAACGACACTTGCTCGAATAATTCGAATTGTTTAAATATGATGGCACTGCGCAGGTGACAATAAAGTCAATAACAATTGAAGGAACGCAAACTTTAGAACAACTTCAGAATTATATAGGAAAACGAATTTCGCGAATCGTATTAAAATTTTTGAGCTTCTAGATAAAAAACTGTTAAATGCTGTCTTTTAGCTGGTAATTCAAATGTGTTGTCGGAATCTTTCATCTTAAATAAGAAACATTTAGGCCCACCCGCCTTCAGGACCGAAAGTTCGGTAAATTAACAAAAAATCAGAAATCAATTGCCATTTCTTTCGGAGTTCAGTTCACTTGTATAGAGGGCGGGTTATAACTGATGTAGAATAGGAACTTAGTACAAAACTTACAGGTGTTACCTGGTAAAATAACGCCTAACAAATATACCACAAACGCATTAAATGTAAGAAATCACGACGTTCTCAACCACTACTAGCATAAAGTTAAAAATTTGCTCAGACTTTTGCTATGATTTACGATTTTTTACGTTAAACCCAATTTCGGGGTGACCTTTCCAAAATAAAATTTTTTCAATTAATTTTATTTAATTAATTCTTAAAAATCGTTTAACTTATAATTGTTTTTTTATTTATTTATTTTTTGTTCAAAATTTAATTTTTAAGAATATTAATTATAGTATTATTGCATTCATAAAATTAACATAAAATAAAAAATAAAAATAAACTGTCAAAACGTAAAATTATTTATTTCCAAACTAAACGTAATACGAGGACGATGAAAAACTTCTTTTGAGATTAAATTATATAATGAAAAATATGTTGACCTAACATGAACATTGGATTGTAAATTAAAAAAAAAATGTTGACCACTTTAATGTAGACAGTGTTTATATTATTGTTGTGCGAATGCGGGGTTTTTAGCATTAAAAAGTGTTGATTTTATAGTTTATAAAAAGTGTAAACAATTTCTTATGCTGTGCTGTCTCAATATGTTTTTATAATTAGATTCGTGCAAATGACTTAATTTTGTGTATCCGACGGAAAGCAGTTGATTTTTATCAATATGCAAATGTGCGACATAAGATTTAGTGCTTTTCTTATTATTATTATTAACTTTTTTATTAATTATCAAGCTAATAAATTAATGTTAGTTTAGTAGTTGGTGAAAATTACTTAGGTTATTAATAAATAATAATAATAATTGGTCTGGGTGGTTATTTAATACCCGCAAGCATTATATCAGGAGTGCATTAGACACAATTTTAAAATAATGTAAAATTTCACAACATGATAGTAATAAATATTTCAAATATATTTATATATATTTTATGTAAATACATAACCACCGTATTCATCACCGGTCGTATAGTGATGACCAATTGTGTGTAAAACCGTTCGTTTGCTGAGCACCTACAACGATCAGCAATTGTGTCTGAATGATCCTCTAAAAGATTACAGTAAATGATCTACTTTGGCCTGCAATGCTGTTGATTTGTTTTATGTAAATTCACATATGCCTACTTAAAACCAACAGCGTTACTGAGATATTTTACAAGATTTCTCAGACTATTTTTTTAAATTATTGACGATCGTTAAGTTGTCAGAACATTTAACGATTTTACGTAAAAAAATTTACGGTAGCTACTATTGTTGAACTTCTATTTATAAAACATAACCGCAATCAGCGTTTGATAGTTTAATATGCGTCAATTGATGCTTACTTTGTCAAATTTTATCCAAGGAATATTGTAAATCTCCATCATCAGTTTTCTTCCATGGATATTTTATTTCTAATTCTCATATATTATACATTAAGTAGTTTTGCGAAACAAAAAAAAATGTATAACGTTATATACGTTTCGTTATACTCCAATATAAAATTTTGGTTTCGTTCCGTTTTCCGGTATTGTACTAAAATATTTTTCCGTTACGCTATGGTATAACGTTACAAAACATACATTTAACTTGATCTAAGAAAATGTATCGATTCCAAGGGCTTTGGTAATAGAATTGAATAGCTGCCGGGGTGCGCTACATTTTAAAACTTGCAATGGTAAACTCTCAGATCAATAGTTAGTCTACAATCGATTTTAGTAGCCATAAATTAATGTATAATGTCATCAATTCAACAAGATCAATCATCTCTGTGGAGATAATACTTATTGCAATAGTCTTCCTTGGCTCCTTGAAATACGTTTCTAATATACTCTGTCTACAATATTTGGTTTGTTCGTTTCGCCTTGATACAATTTTTTCTGAAATACTATTACGATCGAATGTGCGAACGTATTTTGTTTTCTTCTCGTATGGTTTGTCTCATGATCAGTTTTTAGTAAAACCACAGATAATTATACCAGATGAGCAACTTGTATGGCTTAAATTTACACAAGTGAATTTATGCTACGTAAATTAATGCAACTGAAATCTAAGCAAACAGCAAATTGATGTACATATAAAAACGCCTATTTTTATCCAATTTTTTTGCGCGCGACTATTTGACTGTATAAAAAAAAATAATAATAATAACATTAAAATAATAACATCATTTATTTACAAAATAAAATAACTGTCTCCAAAAAAAAATCAAGAAAAGGACCAAGATATTCGTTTTTATATGTAAATCTATATTTTGTTTCGTTAAATTTCAGTTGCATTAATTTGCATATTATGAATTTAGTTGTGTAAATTTGAGCCGAACAAGATGTTCATCTGTTATAGTTATCTGTGGTAAAACCAAAGAGGATGATAATGGTAAAACTAAAGGGTGATTTTTTAATAGCTATAGGAAATTTTTCCAAAAAAAGACACATACAATTAAGAAAAATGCATGAAATCTTAATTTGAATCGTTAGTACGGTCCATATAATTTAATTTTTGAAGATTATTTCATGCAAATGTTGACCGCGGCTGAGCCTCAAATGGTCCATCCGCTTAGTCCAATTTTGGCATACACTTTCCAATATTTCGGCTGGTATCTCACGAATAAATGCTTCAATGCTGTCTTCCAATGCATGAAGCAGGCTTGTCAGTATAGACATGAGCCTTAAAAGGGTTCACCGAACTTGCCTCTCAATTGGTTCATTGTTTCGCGTGCTGTGTGGCATATGGCACCGTCTTGTTGAAACCACATGTCATGCAAGTCAAGCTCTTCCATTTTGGGCAAAAAAAAGTTGGATATCATCTCACGGTAGCACTCACCATTCACAGTTACGATGCGATTCGCATCATCTGTAGAGAAGTACGGTCCAATGATGCCACCAGCCCATAATCCGCACCAAACAGTAACTCTTTCTAGCTCTTGCAATGCCCCTGGCTGATCTTCACTCCAAAATCGACAATTCTGCTTATTTACGAATTCATTCAGCCAAAAATGAGCTTCGTCGCTGAACACAATTTTTCGATAAAAAAATGGATCTTCCGCCAACTTTTCAAAAGCCCATTCAACCAAAAATTCTGCATTGTGGAAGGTCATTCGACTTCAATTCTTGCACCAGCTGTATTTTGTAAGGCTTCACATCAAAATCCTCCCGCAAAATTTTCCACATTGTTGAGTAACAGAGGCCCAATTACTGCGAACAACGCCAAATCGATAATTGATGGTCATCACTAACACTGGCCGATACAGCTGCGATATTTTCTTCAGTTCACACTGTACGTAAACGTGTTGCTGATTTAATGTCCTACAATGTAAATTTGGTGCGAAATTTAGTCACAATAGCCCGAATAGCCACTTCAGTGGGTCGATTAAACTGACCATAAAATGGCCAATGCAAGCGTTGTTCGTTTGTAAGACGATTCATGATTAAATTATAGACCAAACTGAAGATGTTTGACAGTGACACAAAACACGAAACATACGTGAGCTGTCAAAATCAGTGTTGCCAAAAAGAAAATAGTTAAAAAATTACCCTTTATAAATCACACAAGAGAAAAGAACTTAAATAATAACAAATAAATTAAAAAATTTCCTATAATTACCGTACTACCGCAAAACTAAAAACAATTTAAAATGTCAATTTTTGCAAAACGCTCTTCATTTGTTTCATTGTTAAAATTAAATGAGATTCGAATTATTATATTTATCTTTCCTACCAAAAAACATAAAATACTTCAACGGTACAACTTGACAGTGTAGCCGCTTTTATGGTTGCATTCGTTCGTTCGTTTATTCGTTCTGTAACCAATCACATTCATCTAAAATGACGTTATTTTCGTTTTGAATTTTTTTGATTGGTTGAAAAAAATACGAAACGAATGAACGCAACCATAAAATCGGCTTGTATTATAAGAAAAAACTGGTATTAAAATTTAAATGTACATACACCACAGTGTTGCCAACATTTAAGCTTGGTTCATAACATCGAAAATAATTTCGATAAATTTTTTTTTTCAATA
The DNA here is from genome assembly GCA_963556175.1 of Tipula confusa. Classification (NCBI taxonomy): domain Eukaryota; kingdom Metazoa; phylum Arthropoda; class Insecta; order Diptera; family Tipulidae; genus Tipula; species Tipula confusa. Next base: position 191,260,817 of record OY744475.1, on the reverse strand, counting down.
TTATTGATTATTTAATATTATTGATATCGGTATTGTTAACGTTACGTGAAAAAAATCTGGTTACTGGTATTTCGTTCCGTTACAGGTAACATTTCGCAACACTGGTATTAATACAATTTTTATTTTTTATTTCAGACTGTGATCCATCGGAAAAGTAAGTATTTATTTTTTTTTAATCAATGCAATTTTTCTTGGTCCGCGAAGCTCTCCTAAACCTATAATTTATCTAACATAAATTCTAGTTTGTTTCCTGTGCAAATTCTTTCGTGGTTGTAGTTCAGTTAAAAAAGTCATTTGACCAAAGCTTCCAGAAACCTTACACTATATTTTGGAGTAGAAAAAGTATCCTTTGGTTGGTATCACCGCATTGAGATCGAATGAAACTGTTATTAGAGACGGTGGGTCAAGATATGTTTTTACTGGCCAGCAACTGTTGATAGTTCAGATGAAAGAATTATGTCATCAATAACAGTTCTCCGAAATACCGTAAAACTTCATATTACTTCACGCTATCACCAGCCAAATTGGCAAATTGATCCTGTACTTCAACAGGAGTCATCTTTACTCCAAAATATTAACGACAGAAATAACTAATTTAAAAGTTATCTGAAGCCATAAGTACTAAAACATTAGGTTCAGATGAAATTTCTGTAAGAAGCCGCGAGCTAAAAATCATTCAATCTGCGCTGTAACTGTTGATAGTTCTCCATAAATAAAAGATATGTTTTTATATTTTAAGGATATATTTTAATAATTGAATGGATGCTTCTTAGAGTCCACCGAAGAGAAGATGGTGAGATGCAATGACATTAAACTTCAATGTCAGCTCTTTTGCGTCTAGGTTTCCAAATTAGATTGACTTCGAGCAGTAGTTTTTAAGGCCGATAAATCATTTTTCTTTACTTCATTTCGATCAGTGCCTCTAGATGTGAATTATGTTGCATTTTCCTTCTTTTAATAAATTTTCATTTACTTGCCTACGAAAGCTTTATATTTATAAGGATGTCCTTAAATACATTATAGTTATCATCGGATCGGTTCAAAACGAACAAAAATGGTCCGAGTTTTGGGGTGCTTCAATAGCTAGTTATTACAACCTAATTTGTAAATTTAAAGCATAAGGATTTTTTGAGGCATTGCTGGATTCAAATGCAACTCTGTTTTTGTTGTTCTTTTGAAAAAGAGATCCAACTTGGGACAAATATTTGTTCCATAAAAAGTTACATATTATTAGTGTGTTTCAAAAAAAATAAATATGAATATAATCTGGGTCTGTCAGCTTTATTGTGATACTCTTATTTATTATGATGAATTTAAATTTATTTTGGAACAATCAATCCGGATAGAAGTTGGCTCTACCTCCTGTTGTTTATTGATAAATTTTACGCATTTTTTTGTTTATTCATTTTTTTAATTTTTTTATTTTTTTTTATTGTACCACGTGTATTGTAGCGGTTGTTCACTAATTGTGCAGATGCTTTACAGGACTACCCCACAAGGAATATCCTCCGTGCGCGAGGGTGTGCATAATAGTCTCCTTCTCGATTTGGGTCATCCCTTAGATGCTTTTAGCATAATAGTTCTGGCAAAGTTAACAATAAAACAGCTGGATCAATAAGCCAAGCTTAGGGCAACTCGTGTCTGCGTGTTATTTGGCGTCCATTCAGCGAAGTGGATCATTTTGTTCTAAAGGGTAATACTCTTTCAGTTGATCTTAATTACCATATGCAGGCTTTAAACGATTAATTGGGATATTATAATTCTTATCTTTAATCGATACGATAAAATATTTACAAAAACTAAGTGTGCCTTCATAAAGAGGTGAAATGTGCCAATTTTGCCTGTTCTTACGAACACAAACACACATTTGTCCAATGTTTAAGAAAGAATTGACCACGTCATATCATCTTTCACCGTCGATCCGAATAATATTATGGTAATTTTAACACTCCAGTTGAGTGTATTGCCTCGAGCCACAAATTCAGTTTTTAGCTGTCGTTAAAGCCGTTTACCGTAGTGCAAATACGACTTGATACGAAGAGTTTCCTTAACTTTCTGAATAATTTAGCCTCAAATAGAGATTCCAGATCCGTTATGATCAAAAATCAATTTACGAACAGCACATAACACTTCGGCATAACACTTCAGTGATGTACAGGTGGTTTGCACCGGTACTAGTTTTACAGGCAATTTCTGGGCCTGGAATTATAAATAGCTCTATTGTCATGTTGGAGTGACCTGGACGTCCGAAACCAAAGAGTAAATTCTGAAAATATATTTTTACTTCGGTTCGCGTTTTTTATTTTTACTTAGATTTGCGATAGTTACCTCTTCCCTGGTCATGCTGGATATCTATGATAATTTGACTATAATCAAATATCTTGCTTATCTTGTATTACGTTCAGTTTTAGGCTGAATTGCTCGTGTTAATGGTTTGTGATTGGTGTATATTTTGAGCTCCCGAATATTTTTTAATTCATTCGATAGTTTCTTTGAGTAAAACCACAACAACTCCCAACAACTACTGTTGTACTGTTGATATACTACACTAACAGTATAGATTCGCTCATTAGGAAGGTGCGCTAATAGTGTTACTTTTGCTTAATTGTCTTTTACTGCCATAAACGCGACTTGGCATTGTTCTAGTAAATGAAATTCTTGAGAGTTTTTGACTTTTTTACTAAAGTGGCTAATTGTTCATGTATTGGTAAGACTTTTCTCGCGATGTTTGGAATTAATTGATGGTAATAGTTCACCATGCCAACAAAATACAACGCATTGTCGGCATGGTGAACTATTTTTATTGTTGCTTTTTATTATTGTTGGAGCTGGAAATTTTCTAATGGCATTAATCTGTTCCGCTGATGGGCGGATACCACCCATTGTTAATATACATTTGCAAGTCTCAATATGTACATCAAACTTCACAAATTGTTGGAATAACTGTTTTTAGTGCATTTTGTGCTGTTTATTAGTTATGGATGCCACAACACGTCAATGCATATACGAATACAAAATCAAGATCCCTAATAACTTCATTCATCAACGTTTGCGCATTGAAACGTTTGTGCTGTATTGCGCTGGCCGGAAAGCATTCTAGGAAATTTGAAGAGGCCAATTGATGACTATGTTGAGTTTGCGATGGTCTCCAATCGTTTTCGTTATTTTAAACCATATAAAATGGACATGATATAGGAGATGATTATGGTCGGCATATTCCTAAATCTACCGTATGTTGGAATTCCATGAACTCCGATTAAAGTCACTTTGATACCGACAAATGACAAGTATAGTAACAACATGATGAACCAGTTTATATTGAACTGGTACTGCAAAATATGGTTCTGTGCCATAGCCATTGTTGACTGAAAAAATTGGGCATCGATGTATCGACGTTTACCATAGTGGCATTTATTGACAGCTTGGTAACTGAATCAACCAACTATTTCTGTTTAAGGTCGACCAGGAGTCAAATTTAATGAAATTCGCTTCAATAATCGGACGGTGCACTGATGCGTATACAAAAGCATGTGTAAACAACGTACGTTTGAATCCAATATTCACCTTGAAAAAGTAATTTCATTTCAAATGTTTTTATTAATGTCCCATTGGCAGCCGTTAAGACTAGATCAGTTAATTTCGAATTTAAAACTTATTGTTTAGTGGAATTATTGACCGCGGAATTATTATTGGCCTCTTGTTATAACACCAGTTTTGCCTTAAGTTATGGTTTTGGTTGTGGCTTCTTGACCGTGAGTTGCTTCGATTTTTCGCTCTTGACGATAATCGTGTACTTCTCGATCGATTGTTAACACGCTAGATAAGAAAGTTTAATCTAGATTTGTTTATGCCTAGCTGATATTCCACTGTCGCACCTAATGATGCTCCCGGTGGTAGTTTTCGTCCGAACCCGATTTTTCTTTATGTTCTTTAGGTAACAGCCACACTAAAATTTCCTGTAATTTTTTAAAATTTGTCTTCCCTTTTTCTGTTTACCTTTGAAAATACTGAAGTATAAAAATACTACAGAAATGGCAGTAAAATTTTCACCAAAGATAAACCAATAAAATTCGGGGCTAAGGCTTGAGTTTCAGCGATACAGTCTCGAAATTACTTGAATTTTGAAATTTGTCGAGAAAAATGGATCAAAGAAATAGTGACCGATAATTTGAAAAAGTAGAAACCGTTGTCATCCAAAATGAGCATATACCCGAGAATCATATACGCGAATAACTTCAGTGTGTATAACCTGGGATATTCCTTTGCAACACAATTAATAGTCCAAAACAAATTGTTCCTAAATTGAAGTTTTGACTTTTCCGTATTTTTGCCCAAACCGCACTTTTAGCGAAAATTTGATGACTTTGATGTCAATATTAGATAATTCTGATGGAATCAGTCACACTTAGTGCTTTAAAATGAAAAGAAATTGGTTTCAAATAATTTTAGAAAAATTTCATCAATTATCGCTGCATCATCGCTAATCTCGACCCTGGAGTCTGTACAGTTGCTGATTATGCCCGATAAAGATTAAATACCGTAATTTGCTAATTAAATTCAGATCACTATTATTAAAAGAAGATGGTGCTTAAAAGTTATAACCTTGCACAAGAATTCCATACAAATAATAAAAATGTTGCTAAAATAATTATATAACTTGTATCAGTACATTCGGACAAATTACTCCTAAGTACTGTTGCCGAGTGTTATGAAACTATCCAGATGCGTTAACTTTGTATAAATACAACACAAAAATGTTTACTTTAAATGTCATCGAACATGCAATCGATAAATTCGTTTACACATTTAAACTGTTAATTACGCGAGTACAAATCAAAATAATTTCATCAAAAAACCGTTTTACTTTGACGGTTCTTAAAAAGCTGCATTTGAAATTTTGGTCACGAAATTTTGTTTTACGCACATAAAATATTATCAATTACAGTGCGATTACATACATGTATGTATAAAAAAAATTCCGAGCAGTTTAAATTTACGATGCAAATGGATTACATAATTTACAAGCGCTTTATATAGTAACAATAATTAGCAAACAAAAAAATGTATAATTATATCGGACAATCAAATAATATTGTTATAATTATAATTGACCATTAATTTATCACCACCAGAAGATAAAAATCGGTTTGGAATTGTTCGCTTTTTTGTTAAAGTTATTAATATTATTGTTATTATTATTATTAAACATTTTTCGTATATTACTTAATTTAAAGCGTTTAGTATTTAATTAATTTTTTTGGGCCGTTGTTGTCAGGGGTAAGGGTTTCAATTTTTTTTAAGCGGTGCCTCTTACGTATAAAGACGCATAGGTTTAAACTTTATACATTATCACGCTGTCGGCTTGGTTTTCCTTACTGTTCTTTGTATTTTTAGCCAGGTTGATTAATCTGGTACCATCCCAGCCATGTGGAAGTGCATACTATCTAGCCCCTTTGTCAATTATTGTTCGTACAGACATATTGCTTGATTCACAGTACAGTGTAGCAGGAACTTGAAACTATCTATTGCTAAGAACTGTATCACGAATGGTTTTTTTCGTCTCTTCAACAAAATTGTAGCTGTAAAGCAAGTGGTCCACAATGTTTTTATCATGATCACACTCACAACTGCTCGGTTCGCTTAACTGGAACGTGTTTGGTAGGTTGTTATTTTGCCATTCTTTGTTAACATCTGAGTAAATAATGCATCATTCCTTTTACCTACCTTTCTTCGATGTTTGAAAAGAAATTGAAAACAGTCCTTCCATATGCATTATATAGTTCCATTGCGGCTGTTTCTTGAGCGAACCAATAAGGTTTGCTTCTATTCGTCCAGCTGGCAATACCTCGTCCCGTAGCTGACAAGAATATGTAAGTAATGCAACCATACTAGGTTTTCATAAATACTCTTAAGGGTGCTTTGTTTTAGGCCCTAAGTTTATTTTGCTACTCATCTCAGCATGAGGAAGATTTTTTTCAAAGTCATTCGTCAAATCGTCGTCATGGTTTCATTATTGCTAAGTTTCTCTAAGTATTTTTTGGACCATTCGTGTTATTTGTCAAGATTTCCTGCACTGAACTTATATACGAAGCCCCATGGTTGCCTCTCCAGACTCAGGTGGCTGGTCTTGTCCACATCATTCTTACATATTAAGTATGACATGCTACATAACTGCCTTTCTTGAAAAGTCTTACTGTGGGGTTCTTCTCTTTCTGTTATATTTCATCAAGGCAATTTACCTTTGAGAGCACGTTTTCATGGTATGCTTCTGTCAGAGACATCGATGAGGGCGCTTGTAATTTTGTGCTTTACTGCATCTACATCGTTATTGGATGTGCAAGTTATATTTTCTGACCATCCTTCCCAAGTTGTTTCCAACAAATTTTCGAACTTTTCCCAAATTACATGCTTAAGTGCTTATAACGGGAAATCTTGGCCGAGGATTTATTTCTATCAAGTGCGCTAATAAATTTTAAAGTTAGGACGTTGGCTTGGTAATTACTAGAAGTACAGTCAACAACCCACAATTGATTCACACTTACAATGATTCACCATTGTGACAATAGGTGGTTAGCTGAAGTGTGAGATTCTTTGTTCTCCTAGGTCATTATCTTCGCATTGTAACCACAGCCAGGAAAACCACTTGTTGATGTCGTCAGGCCACCTACGTTACCTATATCCAAATGGGGTTTCGGCATACGATTAGTGGCTGTAATCATCATTTACAGTTTTCCATATGACTAAGTAAAATGCCTGTTTATATGCTGATCATATTTTCTCTTTGAGGAGTTGTAAGAGGCTTAGTTTTTTTTTGTAGCTAACGCGTTTATGATTTATATACTCCGTACATTGGATTATTTACTGTGCGGGACAACTTCGGCACGCAGACTACTCGATATATATCATCTGCGTTTATTTAGAATAATATTTTGTTCTTTTAGACCCACTTGGCGACCTTGCTGTTTCTAGGATCAGTTTCGAAACTAAGTTTAAGGTCCGCTTCTCTGTTTCCACCAATATTTTGGCTTACATTAACTTCACTAACAAATGCTGGAGGTAACAGAAATACAAACGTCGTCCCAGTATTACCCGACCTGACAAAGAAAACAATACATTTGGGATTTATATCCTCAATTTCTCTACTTAGTCTCCTCCTCTAGCTACATATACGTTTGCATATTCAATAGTTCCTAAAAATCAAGTTCCTCAAAATAGCCATTATTTGAACCAAAAGATTCTACTTCTTCATTGTTAACAGAACTATTAATTCCAAGCCATTTTTTCAATTTTGGAAACAGAAAATATTCCGATGGAGTTAAATCTGGCAAATAATGTACATGAGGAAGCAATGCGATCTTTAAGAACATATTTTTTTTTATAAAACAAAACAAAAAACTAACGCCATGACTTTGCCTGCAGATGGAATTTGCTAAGCAGCAACTTATAATCATCACTGATGATTATAACTGATTTATAAGGTATCATCACTGATCCAAAGTTTCCGATTGTATTCTCTGTAGCCAAGTATGTCCGTGGCAGTCTTGATGTAAGCTTCTTCTGTTTGGTTCCATCCTTCTTCTATACGGGTGGCTTCAGACTGTAGATTGAGTTGGAGCGTTTCGTTGAAAGTGTTTCTTGTTTCAGTGTCTCTCAATCTATTTATGTTAAATTTCCTCCTATTTGTCTTCGAATGCTTCACAGCTGCTGACTTGATTTTGAATTGTGCTATTACCAGTTAATGATTGCTTTATACATCTGCACCCCTAATTGTGCTTACATCTTATAGATTTTTAGTTCTGCCATCCGGGGATGTCCATGTATATTTATGAATATTTTTTGTACATTGTCCAGTGAATATAAGGTCATGCACATACCGATATCAGAGTCGAATTATGCCCAGGCGTGGAATCAGTTGTGTGACCGTTACGACAAACGTAAGTACGTATTAAATTTAATGATTAGATGTTTAATAGATCAACCGGCAATGCACCAGGGATCATTGTAAAAACTGAGACAACTGTTCAATACTGCGGATGAGGTAAATAGACAAATAGAGGCAATGGAACGCAATCTTTGGCTCATTTATTTATTGTTATATAAAACTGACCAGAGACACAACAAACATGGGCTCACAAGACAGTTAACGACGACTTTCCGTCATTCGACCAATTTTTGGAATTCATTAACCAAACCGCCTGCATCTAAGGCACACAAGCTGCAATCTGGTTCTATGAGTAAAAATCGTTATCCAATTTGTGAAGGTACACATCAGATGTGATAAGCTTAAAAATTTCGTCGAAACTGAACGAAGAGACCTGGTTGCTAAGCTTCATGTATGTTTTAATTGCCTATCATCCACACATCGAGCAGATCGATGTTAAAGTTAATGACGGGGTACGGACTAACCAGTAGGCCACATTCCGTAATTCAGCAGGTTCATCAGAGATGGATGCGAACCAAGCTCCAAATAGAGTAATGGAGTTACCTAATACTAGTGTGATGTCGAATGCAGGTCAACTTGGCGGTGCAATATTCTACTGCGATCGTGAGGGTAAAAAACCAATATGGACAATTTAAGGGACATACAATGCTAATTAACTCGAGGTCACAAGTGTCATTTATTTCACAACCATGTGCAAATCAATTGGAAGTTTGCTATAAACCCGATCGATTGAGTTGCAATCAAGGTTTTAGTGCTTCCAAGGTAACGACGCTATCGGCATGTTCTGAAAATGACAATACGCGAGGTTGTTAATTTTCTGAGCTTCAATTAGCCGGTCATATCTTCTTTAAACGAAAGGTTATTGACATTCTATTGGGAGCCGACTACTTTTTTATGTAAAAAACATTTGCACCCAGGTTCAATTCTATTTACTACAGTTTCACGGCATAAGTACTGGATCCTGGGTATACGCGAAAAGTGTCAAAAGTTATGTCATATAATTGCACCACATGCGTCCGTTACGGAAAGTACACTACGTTTGTACGTTCAATAAATGGGTAATCTCTCACAATCCAGAATCACTTCAAGTCATCCGTTTTCAAGAGTTGGAATAGACTATGCGGGTTTCGTGCTGCTTGCTACAAAAAGGGGGAGAGGAGCCAAACTCATCAAAGAATTTCATCGTAGTATTTGTGGGTTTTTCTACAAAAGCTCTACTCATCGAAATGGCTTCTGATCTAACAACTGAAACCTTTCTTGCTGCCTTGGAATGGTTTATTGCACGAAGGGGAAGTCTTAGTGACATTTATTCAGATAATGGATCTAACTTTGTGGGTGCAAAGCGAATATTATATGAACATCCATTTGGTTTAAGCGACCAGATGATTGGAAAGTTGATTTCTTAAGAATTGAAACTCAGCAAATAAGAGATATAGTCTCCTGCTTTAAATTAACTCAATATTGTAACCATTTTAACACATTATAGGAATGTTTGACATCGTAACGATGATGGTACTAACCCAATTCTGAATATATCAAAATTAAAATTAAATTAAAAACTAACTTTTCAGTTGGTGCACAGATATATGTCCTGGAAGTGGCTCTACAGTTTTTCTGGAGCGAAATCGATTAAAACCAATCGTGCATAAGGTACGAGGCCAACAATGGCCTGTGCAAACCGTTTAATATTTTTATTTTCTTTAATATAACTTTTACGACTTTAATCAATTTTTTTTTGTTAAACTGTTGCATTTTACAAAACTAACAATAACAACAACAATAAGGTAAACTTTATAAAAATAAATATTAAGAAAAAATATTCAGTCTTGATATTTTTATTATTCTGTTAATTAAGTAATAATTTGTGGTACAACAAAATAAAAAATGGCAAAAAATACTCTCACTGTACACTCGTTTAACAACATAAATGGGGAACATAAATTTTAATGCAATTAACGATTTTTTTTTTACTATCGATGGTGCGAAGTATGCTTAAATGTTAAATTCATTCTAACGTCAAAAGTCGACACGGATGTGAAAACAAACCTTTGATACCATTTTTGAATAATTGGGCTGTATACATACTTATAGGGGAATTGTAATTGGTTTAATAAATCTTATATCATAAGATTGTTATATTTGTTCTCTTCTGGATGCATTATTTGCTTCTGCCATATTGTAAATATTTCAATAAATCGTACATTTCGCAACTGGTAATTTTTTTATGGTGACGGATTTTTTGATTTATTCAATTGCGTTTCCGGTAGATAATTGGTTTGCACATGTCATTAGATGATAATTAACTTGCGATGAAATGGTTGAAATATAAGATACTAAGTTAATTTAATGATTTGATGAATGCGATGTACATTGTTGACTACAAATTACGTTTATTTTTTGTTTTTGTTTTAGTTTTTATTCCATGCCATCTGTTCTGAGACCAAAGCTCTCCCAACTCTTTCACAGTTATCTTAGCGTCCTTTTATATACCGTTACTATAACCAAATTGATCACGAAAACAGGTTATCTTTAAAATATCCATCTGCGCATTGCATTGTTCCAACCAGCCTGTACTGGCATGAACGATAGTTCAGGCCCATGGATTCGGCACTCCAACGGTGGATCATAGTTGTGTTTATCGTCATCGCCAATCGTAATCAAGTGATGAAAAACCCCTTTTTGCAACCTTTCCTCGTTATCATTCGAACTCGGTACCTGCTAACCCAAGCACTGCAGCTTTAACCACTGTGCCAATTATTTGGTGAAATGAAGTTTGAATCCTTATTTAGTAGCAAATTTTGATTTTAATCGGATGAGTTAGAAAGTCTAAGAGGCCTAGCTTTCATCTTATTTCCACGAGAACTCTTAAATGTATATGATCGGACTGAACAGAGACATCAATCGACGTCACTTTTTATTAAAAAGTTTCGCAAAAATAGCGGCAATCATTAAAATTATTATGCTAAAAATATTTGTCTGTGCACCATGGAGTCATTATCAGTGATTGTAGCTCTTCAATTCTTGAGCTCTCTATAGACAGTTAGTTCTTTTTTTGTCTGCTTTGGTTGATATATAGTGTATGCGTGATTTAGGTGGCCTCGTTTTTCAAAAAAAGTGGTCTGTTCCATCATAGGTTTATATTGGTCAGTTCACTAGATGTTATATCTCATGAAACAAACATATGCTGCTTCAGATTTTACATGATGTCAAGTTTTGTTGGTATAATATCTTCTGGGCTGTTGAAATTTTCTGTGATAATAGGCATCCTTGAAGGTTAAATTATTTTGATGAGTCAGATAGAAGCGAGCGTTTGATTGGTTCAAATTGTGAGTTATATCAAATTAGTGATGAACTGTTGATATTCTTGAAGCTGTTATATTGCATCCTCAACGTTACCTGTCCAGTTTAAGTAGTAATCTATCTTGAAAATTTTAGCCACTATGGGATGTGTACTGAATTCTTTCACAGCTAAATGACTGCTGTTCTAACTGCTAGATACCTATATCTTATTCGTAACTGTTTTAAATGCGTAAGCATTTGCACCCTTGAAATGATTTGTTCACCATAACTTTCATGGGAGTCTCGATCTGCGTCATTGTGTTAAACTGGATGATATGCAAAAAAAATTGATTTGCAAATGTCTAGCTATGGCTTTTCTAAACGTGATTAGCTACTTCTAAGCGGCTTTCTCACTTATTCTTAATTCTCACTTATTCTTCTTTTAATTTGGTTGTTACCATGGCTGTTCTAAGTCGATTTTGAAAGTTACTCATACTGCCGATGATGATCTAACCAATTCATCTGTGTATTCTGCCATTGGTTCACAATGGCCACTTTTAATAATATTATGTATTTTATTATTCTTATTGCTAACAATATGCTCTAAGTACTATGCTGCCAGTTTAATAATTGCTGTAATTAGGAACAAGCTTTGTTCTAAATGAAAAATTCCCATCGGATGTTGGTGCTAACTTTGATGTTGATTGTGCGTTTAAGGCCCGCTTTACTTCCACTTACATTTTACTGAAATATTGACATAGATTTTGTCTTCTTAATTTTCACGAGGTTACCAGTTATGGTGGATGTTATTGAACATTATTGTTGTTGTTTGTGGCTCGGGGTCTATTAATGCTCTAATTTTTATAACTTGTTTGGTGTGTATGTGTGTGGTAGATCTGACTACAGTTGTTGGTAATAGTACGTCTGATTAACCAAGAAGGTTTGATGTTGAAGTTGTGCCAAACCTCTTTTTAGATGGATATTACAGATCTTTTCTAGTGAACGATTCAAAAAATTGGTTTTACATTTCCAGAATAATCACTTAACCACTAAACTTAAATATACATCAAGAAACATCAAGAGGTATTTTAATAGATAAAGGCTACCTAATTCATGGCAATGGTTTTGAGTTTTTCACGCTAAATTAAAATTCAGGAGACAGTGATGTGGTTAGAAGATTTACTCTAATAAACTACTTTAGAAAACTAGTTACTCACGTTAGTGATTCTTGTTAAATGGTCCTCTCTAGTACAATATAGGAGACACTTCGCAACATTTTGTGACATTTTGTAATGACCACATAATAGTTTTCTTACTTATAATACTCTTGTTTTTAAACAAGAGACAATTAAACACGACTAGTTTTCATGTTAGGAAGCTATACTTTAAAATTGCATCAAGGTACTGTCATTCTTTGACTATAGAAATGCTTGTTCAAAAATCCCATTGATAAGTGAGTATTTAATGTTTTATCATCATATTAACGCGACCCTCATTTACTTTGAGGTAGGTACGCCGATCTGACTGAGTTTCGTAGACTTCTTTAAATATTTGTGTCAAACGATGTTTTAGCGCCACCTTCAGGGCTGAGATTTTTATTTTGACAAATTTTGCTTTAACAAAAAGGTAGAGTAGGTAGAGTTTGATGGCCATTAACAAGTAATCGAAAAGATAGGTACTCAGATATGACTATGCCATTGTAATCAGTAGGCCATTATTCAAAATATGGTTGATGAAATGAAAAAATTCAGAATCTACAGATTTATTTTTTTATTTGCTCATAATCCGTAACCACAAGAAAATAAATATTGATTGATATGTTAGTTCTTGATAAGGTGCTGGTCAATAGCGAAATTTCTGATTCATGTTGATTGAATTTAAATAATTTTTTTTTTTGGAATATCTCTTTATAACACCTTTGCCGATGTGTTTCGGCGAAGCATAGTTTTAATTTTTTGTTCCATTTTCGGAATTTTGTAAATGGTCTGGATCTTCCTCGGAATAATTATCTTCTAAGCATTTTTTTCCTATTTCAAGATGGTGTCGGTGGAAGGGTGTTAGTAACTTCTATTGAATTAACCAGGAGCTCATTTTTACTCATACACATTAATACATTTTTTTATAAAATAATCTTCTCATTTCTCATTTACATCATAATCTTGTCATGTGATTTAACTCTAGTAGGATTGTGGGAATAAAGAAAATTCATAAATGATGAAAACTGACTGAAAGTTTGGCATACATCCTCTTATTTATTTACACATAAATTACACAGAACATTTTTAAAACCATATATCGAGTGTATCACAATTTAAAATCAAACAAAACATCTAATCCATCTTCGTAAAATATCTTCCAGGCGCACATTCATTCTACACACGAAATAACAAAATCAGCATTATCATTGCGTTATCTCATTGATACTGTTAATTCAAAGATGCATGCACTCACATCTTTCGGCAATCATGAAAAATTGTGGAATACATTTTTGTTATTTGCAGTTGCCAGCAGCCTCGATAACTCGTCATTGGCTAGATGGGAAGAAAAAACAGCAAACAATAGACTTCATACTTGGAAAGAGTTAGAGTGCAGTCTCACAAAATGGTGCCATGCACTTGAAAACAAAGAGAACAGTTTGCTATCTAAAAAGAGGGCATTGCATTATATGCAGCTGTAAAGACCATAGCATCACACTCATGTCGGTTTCAGATAGATTTAATGAGGCGAAGAAGCTAGAGTTTTGTGTTCAATTGCTTGCACAGAAGTCGCAGAGTCCGCTTTTGCTCTGCGAGTAGCTGTTTCAAATGTAGACACCGTCACCATACACTTTTGCATTGGGATAATGAATCATTACTATTTCAACCATGTCAATCGTTGTCAAACATGCAAAAACTGGTTCAATCAAAGGTCGAAGGACCACATAAAACCCAATTAATCGCGTTACTTGATTCTGCATCCCAGTTAAATTTTATTGCTTATCGGTTAGTGCGCTAAATTTGATTGAGAAGATCAAAAATAGATATAATAATCAATGGTATCAATGGCATCAAGACGCTAGTAAATTATAAAGTGTTTGTAAATATTCCATCATGAGTGAAAGATCAATAAAAAAGGGGTTTGGAAATGGTAGTCGTGCCTAAAATTACATCAAAGCAACCAAGCTGCCCTATCGGCATCAAAGAGTGCCATATTCCAATAAATATCTCAATGGCGGACCCTGAGTTCTATCGACCACAGCAGGTAGACATGTTGGTTTTATAATTTGAAGAAAAATCTGCAGCATAATCCTTCATGGAAGAATATGAAGTTCTCAACCACATGCAAATTATAGATGTCAATGATCAGTTTAAATGTATATATTTATTACCTCATCATTGTATGTTGAAGCTGGAAAGCACAACAACAAAGTTACGTATTGTGTTTGATTATTTATGCAGAACAAGCTCAGATGAACCACTTAATTCTATATCTTGAGAATCGGTGAGAATCGGTCCAGTAATTCAAAAGGACTTGTTCTCAATTATTTTGCGCTTTCGATCAAACCGTGTTGCTTTAATCGCCGTTATTTCTAAAATGTATCGGCAGGTTCCAGTAGATGAAGAGCAATCATACCTTCAATGTATATTATGGCATTCTAACTTATAGATCCACTCAAAGTATTCCGTTTAAAAACTATCACGTATGGCACAGCGCCTGCATCATTCTTAGTCATTCGGTGTTTACACTATATTATTGAAGAAAACCATTCAACTTATCTATTGGATGCAAAGGCAATAATAGAAGATTTCGAGGTCAATATGTTATCTGGGGCAGAAACTGTTGAACAAGCTTTGCAACTTCAACGAGAAATCGATACAATATTAAGGAGTGGATGTTTCGAATTGAGAAAGTGGACTATCAATGACCATCGTGAGCTACAGGAGATTCCAGCTACATTCTGTGAGCAAAAGGTTTGTATTGACTTCAACGACAATATTAAATCGCTGGGTCTTTTGTGGTTATCCAAAGGAGGATGCATTTTGATACGAGTATTATTCAAAAAACGTCACCAATGCAAACTCCAAGCGTCGAGTATAATTAGCGGATATTGCAACCTTATTTGATCATCTTGGATTAATTAATCCAGTAATTGTATCCGCTAAAATATTCATGCAGCATTTATAGCGAATCAAATTAGATTCGGATGCTACCCGACCAGAACCGTATAATTCGCAGTGGTCAAAATTCCAAAAGCAACTTCCATCAGTAAAAGACCTTGCTTTCATTCGATTGTTATTCGCACCAAAATTTAAAATTGCAGAGCTGCACGATTTTGCTGATGCATCAACCGTAGCGCATGGATGCTGTATTTATATTCGATGTTTTTCGGAAGATGGAATAAAATGTCGCTTTAAACTGGAACTTTGTGCCAAAACTGGAACTTTGTGCGGCTGAACTACTTGCAAATCTTTTGTATCATGTTTTGTCAGAGTTAGAGATCAGGTTTGAAAGAGTCTTTTGTTGGTCCAACTCCGAGATCGTTCTAAATTGGTTGGCAGCTCATTAAACTAATTGGAATACTTTCGTGGCAAATAGAGTATCAACCATTCAACGATTAACAAGTGAATGCATTTGGAATCATGTCGACCCTAAAAAGTTTTGGGGTGGTTTATTAGACGAATTGTGTCATATGAAATAGCACATGTGTGTTTTTTTGGAATCAATGCGTTAGATACTGCAAATCTAATTTCTTCTTTTGACTCTAACTTTTTGCGAGAGTTGGTGAGTCTCTAAAGGATAACATATATATATATATATATATATATATATATATATATATATATATATATATATACATATATATATATATATATATATATATATATATATATATATATATATATATATATATATATATATATATATATATATATATATATATATATATATATATATATATATATATATAAATATAAATATATAAATATATATATATATATATATATATATATATATTTATATATATATATATATATATATTTATATATATATATATATATATATATATATATATATATATATATATATATATATATATAATATATATATATATATATATATATATATATATATATATATATATATATACATATATATATATATATATATATATGTATATATATATGATGAATCAATCTGATAAGGCACAATTATCAATATTTCGGGTGATTAATTTTGATTAATGTCAAATTAAAGGTCAATTATTAAAATGTTAAATTATTAACACAAACTTACATTTGATAATTTTAAATCATTTTTCTAAAATACTCAAGGCTCAAGACTTGATATATTACAATTTTTTTCAAAAAAAATGTAATGTTGATTTTAATAAAATTGCCTCCCTATGAACGTCTACCCTCATCCCAATTTTATGGGAGTTTTAGAACCACCTAAACTCCCCTCAATTAAAAGTCACGAATTCTTTTAACGAAAATTAATCGGTCTAAAATCCTAAATTTCCACTTAAAACTCTATTAGAAATAAAGTTTTTCGTCAGACCAAAATCGAACATTTTAATGCAAATTTTTTAAAATTTACAAGGCTTTGTAGTTAAGGCTATAGATAAATCTCGATTTTTTAACAAATTTGAATTCGCTCACGTTGAGGAAACAAATAATTTTTTTTTACAAATCTATACGAAAAAAATTATAATTAAATAAATTTAGTATTTAAAATTAAAAAAATTTGAAACAAAATAAATAAATAATAAATAAAAAAAAAACAAGTTTTAATAGTTTTTTATGTGTGTTTGGGTTCTGCGTTGTGTGTGCTTTTCAGAAAATCATAAATCTCTTTGTTTTGGTTTTTGTGTTTTTGCTTCTTCTGTTTGTTAGTCTCGAATCTCGACACACTCAACATATATTACAAACAGTAGCTACAAAACCATCAAAAATGTTTGAAATATATTTTTATAATCATTTTGATTTGTTGGTTATAATTTTAAAAGGCGTAAAGTTATAAATATTCACAAGTGCTTGCGTATATATGTATATACGAAAGATATCTAGCTATATGCTGATACTCATGTCCAATATACATAAATTAACAAACTGATGAAAAATGTCGGGTCAGTTTCGACTGGTTGTAATAAATAATTTTTTTAATTTTAATTTTAAATTATTATTTTTTACACATACATATATATTATTAGGATTGTGGTTGGTTTAGAGGAACTATTCATATAATTATATACACGATATTAGAATATATGATTGCATTAGAATCACTATGGTTCTCGTAAATATGAATGTTAATCATTTAAATTAGTTTTCTAGGTTGTAAATTAGTTTTTATTTATTAACTTGTACCTATAACTTAAATATATTTTAATAATGAATATTATACAGTTGTAATTAATTAATTTAAATTTCAGGATTAGACTATATTTTACTTTTTGGTTAGTAATAGTTAATGTATAAATCATACAAATATATATTAATATATATATATATATATATATATATATATATATATATATATATATATATATATATATATATATATATATATATATATATATATATATATATATATATATACATATATATATATATATATATATATATATATATATATATATATATATATACATATATATATATATATATATATATATATATATATATATATCCGGTGATCTTCGGCCATTGGTATTAAGGGTTAATCAAACGGTTTATTCACCATAGAGGGCTGGCCATGTATATCTACAGTAATATACCTTTTTCCATTCCCAGTTTTTTAGGCCAAAGTACGAATAATGATTTCAGCTTCATTTGGGTTGGAATCCATGTCTCAAAAACCTCTCTTTCTATGTGGTTTTTATCAAAGCCTAAATATTCCAAACAGGACCGCTCAGTTTGGATTTGATACTCTGTCAAACTCCATTGAGCGCATCCTTCAGAAATCAACAAATGCTGAAATCGCTATGACATAGATGATTTAAATGTCCACAATGGCAAGTGGCTTTCTTATCCTAGCGTTACGACTTACACCGGCTGACAACGCGAACTAAAATGAATTACAAAAAAAAAGGTTCGAGCTGTTGCAGCAGGTCCTAAAGCAGGGTTATAGCAATTTTACTTTTTGATCCTTTAATCTGTTCACCCGAAAATTTGCTGTAAACTCTAAATAAGCAGATTCCAACGTAACACCCCCAATTATCTCTCTAGTCGTCAGCTTGATCTAGAGTAGTCGTTAAAGTTTAACGGCAAACATAGCCTTTATCAAAGGTTTCCAAGTGCTGAGTTAAATATTATCGTTAACCAGGGCATGTTTTTTTGTTGAGATGCCAAAGAATATTACTTTTATATTATTTATTTTATCAAAACAGGGAATATTTTAGAGAATATATTGGTTGTAAATATTTGTATTGTAAATGTTCGATCGGTTCAAAGGTGGTTCGATTTTGAATGGAGTGTTTTGTTGGCATTTTTTGTCTAGAGTAAGGATGGGTTTTCGGATTTATCTAGAGTAAGGATGGGTTTTCTGATTTCTCGGATATTGGAAACGTTTTGTATTGTTTTTCTACAATACATTATGAAAATGCTGATTATTTCTTTTGTTAAGAGTGGTCCATTCGAGATTTTTCTGATTTTTCTGAAGCGGGGGCATTGTTTTTTTTTTTTTTTGTAAATTTATATATTTTATTTATTTTTTATATTTTTTTGTATTTTTCATATTTTTATATTTTTATATTTTGTATATTTTTTATAGTTTATATTAGTTTTAAATTTTTATATTTTTATATTTTTATATTTTTATATTTTTATATTTTTATATTTTTATATTTTTATATTTTTATATTTTTATATTTTTATATTTTTATATTTTTATATTTTTATATTTTTATATTTTTATATTTTTATATTTTTATATTTTTATATTTTTATATTTTTATATTTTTATATTTTTATATTTTTATATTTTTATATTTTTATATTTTTATATTTTTATATTTTTATATTTTTATATTTTTATATTTTTATATTTTTATATTTTTATATTTTTATATTTTATATTTTTATATTTTTATATTTTTATATTTTTATATTTTTATATTTTTATATTTTTATATTTTTATATTTTTATATTTTTATATTTTTATATTTTTATATTTTTATATTTTTATATTTTTATATTTTTATATTTTTATATTTTTATATTTTTATATTTTTATATTTTTATATTTTTATATTTTTATATTTTTATATTTTTATATTTTTATATTTTTATATTTTTATATTTTTATATTTTTATATTTTTATATTTTTATATTTTTATATTTTTATATTTTTATATTTTTATATTTTTATATTTTTATATTTTTATATTTTTATATTTTTATATTTTTATATTTTTATATTTTTATATTTTTATATTTTTATATTTTTAATATTTTTATATTTTTTAAATTTTTTTTATTTTAATATTTTTTAATTTTTATATTTTTTACATATAAAAAATGTTAAATACAAATATTTTTATAAACAATACAAATATTTTTATATTTTTATATTTTTATAGTTTATATTAGTTTTAAATTTTATATTTTTATATTTTTATATTTTTATATTTTTATATTTTTATATTTTTATATTTTTATATTTTTATATTTTTATATTTTTATATTTTTATATTTTTATATTTTTATATTTTTATATTTTTATATTTTTATATTTTTATATTTTTATATTTTTATATTTTTATATTTTTATATTTTTATATTTTTATATTTTTATATTTTTATATTTTTATATTTTTATATTTTTATATTTTTATATTTTTATATTTTTATATTTTTATATTTTTATATTTTTATATTTTTATATTTTTATATTTTTATATTTTTATATTTTTATATTTTTATATTTTTATATTTTTATATTTTTATATTTTTATATTTTTATATTTTTATATTTTTATATTTTTATATTTTTATATTTTTATATTTTTATATTTTTATATTTTTATATTTTTATATTTTTATATTTTTATATTTTTATATTTTTATATTTTTATATTTTTATATTTTTATATTTTTATATTTTTATATTTTTATATTTTTATATTTTTATATTTTTATATTTTTATATTTTTATATTTTTATATTTTTATATTTTTATATTTTTATATTTTTATATTTTTATATTTTTATATTTTTATATTTTTAATATTTTTATATTTTTTAAATTTTTTTTATTTTAATATTTTTTTAATTTTTATATTTTTTACATATAAAAAATGTTAAATACAAATATTTTTATAAACAATACAAATATTTTTATATTTTTATATTTTTATATTTTTATATTTTTATATTTTTATATTTTTATATTTTTATATTTTTATATTTTTATATTTTTATATTTTATATTTTTATATTTTATATTTTTATATTTTTATATTTTTGTATTTTTATATTTTTATATTTTTATATTTTTATATTTTTTATATTTTTATATTTTTATATTTTTATATTTTTATATTTTTATATTTTTATATTTTTATATTTTTATATTTTTATATTTTTATATTTTTATATTTTTATATTTTTATATTTTTATATTTTTATATTTTTATATTATCATATTTTCATATTTTTATATTTTTATATTTTTATATTTTTATATTTTTATATTTTTATATTTTTATATTTTTATATTTTTATATTTTTATATTTTTATATTTTTATATTTTTATATTTTTATATTTTTATATTTTTATATTTTTATATTTTTATATTTTTATATTTTTATATTTTTATATTTTTATATTTTTATATTTTTATATTTTTATATTTTTATATTTTTATATTTTTATATTTTTATATTTTTATATTTTTATATTTTTATATTTTTATATTTTTATATTTTTATATTTTTATATTTTTATATTTTTATATTTTTATATTTTTATATTTTTATATTTTTATATTTTTATATTTTTATATTTTTATATTTTTATATTTTTATATTTTTATATTTTTATATTTTTATATTTTTATATTTTTATATTTTTATATTTTTATATTTTTATATTTTTATATTTTTATATTTTTATATTTTTATATTTTTATATTTTTATATTTTTATATTTTTATATTTTTATATTTTTATATTTTTATATTTTTATATTTTTATATTTTTATATTTTTATATTTTTATATTTTTATATTTTTAAATTTTTATATTTTTATATTTTTATATTTTTATATTTTTATATTTTAATATTTTTAATATTTTTTTTTATTTTTAATATTTTTAATATTTTTAATATTTTTAATATTTTTAATATTTTTAATATTTTTAATATTTTTAATATTTTTAATATTTTTAATATTTTTAATATTTTTAATATTTTTAATATTTTTAATATTTTTAATATTTTTAATATTTTTACAATTTTTACAATTTTTTTTTTATATTTTTATAGTTTAATTGTAAATTTCAAGTGAAAACTTATTCAGTTTATTACAGCCTACGGCTTGGAGAAATTAACCCATATAAAAAAAATTTCAGAGAAACATTGCAGATTATGATTTTTATAAAAATAGTTGCAGATTGTAATTGCTGATAAGAGATGACAGAATGCAGAACAGTTCAACAGGACCAATCCTGTTATTACTGACTTAAATCATTTCCTCCCCATCAAATTTCAACATAGATTTATGCTATTTATAACAGAGTTGACACTTTTGGTTGCAAATTTGGTGCATTGAAACAATTGGTTGCAAATTAGTAATTGGAGTTCAGTGACTTTATTCTGGTAATTAAAATGTTACGATGAATTTTGCCGTATATTAGATTGACGACATTTCTATGGACATAAAAGCGATATAATAGCCAACAGTTTACCCGAAGTTTTTCTAACCGAAGTAAATCTAACTCGCACCGTAGATGTAGCAATCTTAAGATTTTATTTAATAGACTATAAATATATTTAATAAATATAAATGTATTTTTGTGATGCATTTTAGCCAGTCGGCTTTAGAGTAGTTGCGAAACACTTGTGTGTTAGTTCAGCTTGGTCTTGAATGGGGTTTTGGTTATTGGCGCATAACCACATAATCTATTATTTTTGTTATTCGTGGTGTACTTTACATTTAAATTAACACACGACATAGATATATTTTAACTGGAAGCGTTTTATATACCAAAACACTTTTAAATTTAAGTCTGGAACAAGAACAATGACACCTCAAACAACCTTTAACCAAACATACGAATTTTACATTACGATATGCGATTCATTTTTATATAATATTTTTATTTATTTTGTATAAAATGCAACAAAATTTTTAGTTATATTAAATAGAGTTTAAAAGTAATTTCATGTTATGCAAATAAAACTTGGTACTGCTAATATGCATAATATAAACAACTATACATAAAACTATAGAGTGAAAATTTTACTACCAACACAACGGCAACAACAAAAAATATTTTAAAAACTCAATTTAATTCAAATAAAATACGAAACTATTTGTATATATATAGTGTATGCAAACAGACATTACACATTAACTGCAATAATGACAACAACAAAAACAACGAAGCCAATTTGATCACACTGTAAATCATTATGGTTATTACTACAAGTTTTTATATCTGTTGCTTTTAATATCAACGGATTTTGTATATTTATAGGTGGATATATATATAGGCAGAATATATATACACAGTTTTTGTGTATATCAGTTCCGCAGCTACTGTTTGACATATGCATTAACGAGTAAATGTAAAAAAGTTTAAAAAAAATGTTGCCATTAAGCATTTTATGCTGCACATGCATATCGTATTTCAAATACTTAATTTGTTTTTTTGAAAAATCTATAAATTATAAATTTGCTTTTCATTTTTCAATTTTTTCGGTTAATTTATGCTACGAAACTAAAAAAAAAAAAAAAAAAAAGTAAAAGCCAAAGCTTTCGATGTTTTTTTGGTGTATCTTATATGCCCATATGTATATATGTTCTCTTCTCGAATATGTAAATATGCGCATATGACTTATCAGCCTTTCAGTTTTTTGTTGTTGTTATTGTAGTTTTTTGATGGACATCCGAAATTTATGATTTTTATTATTATTAAAAGAGAGATTATTTTTATTTGCATTTTTATGGGATTTTAATGGACCGTACCAATAATGTATTAGCATTATAATTTATTTATTTGTAAATCGTATAAATGTTAAATGAAATTTTAATTTTTAAATAAATAATAAAATAATAGTTGGATGGCTAATATGTGGTTTTATGGGTGTTTGTGTAAAAATATTGCTCTGCGCTTTATAATTAGCAGATATGTTGGAGAACGGGTGAATTTCGGGTACTATCAAAACAATACTTTAATTATGGCTTGAGTTTATCGGGATATTTCGGGATATTATCTCACCACTAATTGTTTTAGATTTGACTTTACAAGACTATTTCAGGAATTTGGTACTTAGCTTTGGTGTACTATACAAAGAAGCTCAGTCCTGAAATTTTTTGACCTTGGTTTTGCAATTATCAGCTAAGCAAGGTTCTTAATTAAATATGCAACTTTTGAGGTTGGGCTGAATGAAATATTTAAAAAAGTAGTAGATCATCTTCAGATATATATCTAACGGTTGTCCTTCATTAGTTAACTTTCGTTTCTGTGGATTCTCGATGACATTCTTACACTAGCCATAACGCGATGAGACACACTATGAGACACACTATGATAACATTATAATCGCAGAAACCTTTTTAAGGCACTTAACATTTAAGTTTAACGGTTATCTGAGATTTCCGAATTATCCATCTCTATGGAATTGCTAGCAAATTATCCATCTCTATGGAATTTCTGCCGAATAGTTCATGTGAGTTGATGTTCAACTGACTGTACCACAGCTTCGCACAGTCCACCAAACTGCGGAATGTAAGAAGATTAAACTTCCAAATAATTCCTTTCTCTGTGGTAAAATTCAGCATCATACTGTCTGCCGAAAATTCAGCACCATACTGTCTGCCGTGTTTGTCTAAAGATGACGTTGAATTCAATTAAGCTTACATTTTGCTCCTACAAAATTGGATCTATTGTCGCAGGATATGAAACTGGGTAGTCCTCTCCCATACTGACCAGAAAAGCACTTGTTATTAAATTGTCAGTCAGTTCTAAGTGGATTGCCTTAACTGTTGGAATTTCTATCGGCCAAGCCATATTTAATCCAGTGTTCGCAAAAAGTTTTGTTAGTGTAACCCTTTCGGCCTGTAAATTTCCCATGATCTGATTGATAGGACGAGAATTAAGTCAGCGACAGATAATACAATCATTTGCTACTCTTTTTGCTAGCCTTTTGCTATACTGAGATTCCAGAATGATTATCGGGACAAATAAGTGAGTAATGATGGTCCAGGTTAAAGATACATTTTGTGTAAATAGGATAGGATCGACTTAATATATGAGCGTTCGGCAAAATTTTGGAATGCCTTTAGTCATATGAACATTCTTTGTCTTTGGGGCGTCCTCCGACGAAGCGCCCTTCATTATCTATTTTTAATTTTAGAAGCCGAATCTCTTCTTCGAAGTGTTGAGTTGGCACCAATTTTTATAAATGAGCTTCTGCTCATTTATATTCGTCTGGTGTAACTAGAACTCTTGGCATCGAATCAATTGGATACTGTAGAAACTCGCTTTTGCAAAATGTAAGTTTCCAAAGGTAGACCACACTCTTTTGCATCGTGATAAAATATGAAGTGCGACTGGCAAGCATAGCTACCAAATCTGGCTCCAGAGCAGCATTGTAGATACGGCTCTCTAAAGTTTCAATGGTTTGAAGCTGTGTATCATTACCGGGTTGTAGTGGCAATGTAACTTTATGTTGCTTTATAGCCACGGAGGCCCATTCCAACAGAGCGGGTGATACAGTATGAGGATACTGTGCTTCTATCTTGTTTTTGGTAATTAGAACTCAAGTATTTGAGTAGTACGGTTAGAAATATATGCTTTCAATTTAGGTGGATGATGCGACAGCCAATGTAACCAGATTAATGAATACGTCCAACAGCAGACAGGAATATTCTGGAAGTTCATTGATTCGATGACCGATTTAGTTAATGCGGATAGTAGCAGCGTACCGCATAGCTATAGTCGAGGAATATAAATCATTTAAATCGGTGCAACTTTCGTTTTTTCAGCAATAAGATGGACGTGTACATTTGCGAACTCATCAACTAACCTGCAGAATAATACGACGGAATAGACAGTTGCATCTGCAAATCCATAAAGTTTGCTCATCGACGTTGCCACTCTAATTACAAGAGGAATACTAAGTTTCTCTAGCTGTTTAATGTCGTTTCGAAGTAACGACTAAGCTTCTGCTGTTCCGCGGAGTGGATCATCCCATCCAAGATGCAGTAGCCATAGTTGCGTAATAGTGATTGTACGGTTCGTATTGGAGCTAATCAGCCAAGTGAATCATACAGTCGAGAAGCTTCAAAGAGGAAGTTAAGTTTTGTAAGAGTGCTGAATTCAAAGCGAATGTATGAAGTGAAAAACCCGCAGTTTTAAGAACCTTTCTAATCTCAATCGACAGTGTAATTACTAAAGAAATGTCGCCGCATCCGATGAGAAGATTGTCCACATAAAACGCATTGAGAATCGTTTTTGCCACCAGAGGAAAATCGGTTTTTGATGCTATTCCAAGCTGTTTGAGACTCCTAGTAGCTAGGAATGGATCGGCAGATGTTCCATATGTCACAGTAAGCAATCGAAAGTGTTTGAGAAGATCCGTTGGGTTGTCACGCCATACAATAGCAGTGAAGCCTAGTGAGTACAGACGAAAATGCATCAGATTGCTAATCAGAGTGCTCGTTTGAAAAGCTAAGGTTTTCTGGTTGTACTTGTTCAATATGGTTAAACTTCTCGTAGTCGTTCATGAATGACGAATACGCATTTTTGAGATCCATCTGCCTTTGCAAATTTAATTCAATTGATTTGCAATTGTATATGGCCTGTTGTAGTGAGCTTCCTATTATTGTAAAATGTTTAGCGAAAGGCAATGTTGCGAGAAGAAGAATGTCAATGTTGCGACACTGTTCTTCCAGAGGATCGGCAAGTTGTAGTGATTGTAGGTCATTCCAGGCGTGTAACAATTCGGTATCCACTCTTGCAATTTTAAAGTAAGATGATGTAAAATAAAGACATCCACCTCCGTGGTAGTATTCATATTTGCTTCATCAACAGGTATATGCCGCAGCAAATTCTCGTATGGTTTTGAACATTTCCTTCTGATGTGTTGTAAATATTCTCATGATATAGTTTAGCGGCTCTTAAATGGCCGTAACCATTGGGTTGCGGCCATAAATTGCTTTCCGTAATACCACCTTTACTTTCTTATATCATTGTTCGATGATGTCGATATCGGATAAGGTCTCATCAATGGCGACTATCTCTTCATCGTAATCCTTAAATTCAATGTACGCCTTTTCGAGCAGTTCTAGTTTAACGTATAATTCTTCCACAGCTGTGTCGGTCTTGATATTTGCTGAAAATTTTTCAACACGAGTCGGCGCGGCCTTAGCACGACCTTGTTTTCATTTTAGAAGGTCTATATTAGATATTTTGTTGCACACTGTCATAATAGTACACTTTACAATTCTAATAAACTTACGATTAGGTTATCCGTATTTCGTTGAATATTTTAACATTTAATATAGATTTCTGGAATATGCGTCTTGATAAATATACACCATCCCAACTCCATACGTCTTATCAATTTGCAGAAACACATGCGTAGATACTAAAAGATAAAACCAAAACGAACAGCAAACTGTCATCGCTAAATTCATTCCTGGTCGAAAATGATTTGTTAAGAATCGGCGGTAAATTACAAAAATCTTATCTTAAGTGTGATCAAAAACATCAACTGATTCTACAAAAAAATCATATTTGCTAAAACCTTATCACAATTGAAGCACACCATACTGTATTACACGGAGGCGTACAAGCAATTTTACCACAATTACGTTTTTGAGTAGTAAACGTATAGTACACTCAACAATCCGCAACTGTGTAAAATGCTTCCGGTTCAGAAGAACAACAGCATAACAGATAATGGATAGATTACCGGAAGCTAGAGTTACTCCATCTGACCCTTTCTCCAATATTGGAGAGCATTGATTACGCAGGTCCAGTTTGAATCCTTATATCAAAAAAAGAGGAAACCAGTCCTATACAAGGGTTATATCGGGTTATTCATTTGTTTCTCTACTAAAGCAATTCATTTGGAACTGGTGAGTGACCTAACAACACTAGCGTTCTTGGCAGCATATAGATGATTTACCTTAAGAAGGGGAACACCTTTAACCATATGTAGTAATAATGGTACCAATTTCGTTGGAGCTCACAACGCCTTTAGCAAGGAGCTACAGGCGACTATACAACAAACAAACGACAACGCAGCTCAGGAAGTAGCTAACCTTGGAACGAATTGGTATTTCATCTCGCCCAGTAATCCTCATTTCGGGGCATTTGGAAATCCGGGAACGGTCACTTAAAAAAATTATAGGTGAAACA
Source organism: Tipula confusa (assembly GCA_963556175.1). NCBI lineage: Eukaryota > Metazoa > Arthropoda > Insecta > Diptera > Tipulidae > Tipula > Tipula confusa. The sequence goes on along the minus strand of OY744475.1, from coordinate 191,233,019 downwards.
ACAATAACCTACGAGGAGTTCAGCACTATGCTAGCACAAATATTTTTTAATAAGGAGACCACTGATTTCACCTCCGGAGTCAGACAAAACCAGCGTAAGTCCAAATCAGAGGTAGACCCTGCTTTCAAAAATGACTCAAGGGTTTAGAAAAAATGGAAAGCACCAAAGAATAACAGATATTCAGGGTCAGATCGTCTAACCAGAGTGGTATCAATAAATAGTCCAAAAATCATTACTTTCAAGAGACCGGTTGGAAAGATAAGTCCTCTTCCAAGTGAGGATAATCTAGATCGAAGAAGCAAATCAGATAAGGGCAGCAACGATCAATACATGAGAAAGATTATCTAACCACCACGTGCACCACTATGCACTCTCGTATGGGCTTCTTGCACTCCCAGTCATAGGCATAGTCTTTATGGCAATCAAAAGGAGAATTGATGCAAACAAAATTAACAAGCCAGTATCACTCCTCTATAAAGGCGCTGGTATGAAGAACGATAAAGTTCACACCGGCCCTTGGCCGGGGAGAATGTTACAGTGACAACATCAACTTATTATCATTAAGCAACAATCAAATTTGTGATATGACTAAATAAAAATACGGTCAAATGGTCAAAATCGATTGTTAGACCCGCTGTGTAGTTTGACGTATCGTCTTGTAGAAACCACATATCATTACTGTCTAGCTCATGCAATTGACCAAAGAAATAACGTTTCAACATGTCTCTGCAGCGATCTCGATTGACTGTAACGTGACGGTCTTTTTCATCAATGAAAAAAAAAGTGCAATGACACCACCAGCATGAAAACCACACCTCACAGTAATTTTTTGTGGATGAAAGGGTGTTTCTTGAATCACATCTGACCAATAATGCATATTTTGTTTGTTGACGAACCCAATTAGCCAAAAATGCGCTTCACCAAAAATTAGAATTAACGCTCTTGAAAATTTTAATTATTTGTAAAAGTTGTTCGTTCGTGTACTTCACCCTGATGAAAATATTGTCTTTACTGAATGTTTTAACACTGACAGTTTGGTTATTTGTTTCATTTGGATGCGTTCATAGTGAAATTTCAAAGTCCCAAATGGAAAACCCTGTATATATATATATATATATATATATATATATATATATATATATATATATATATATATATATATATATATATATATATATATAATATATGTTTATGCAATTTGACACCGCAGAGTCAAAATATTCCCACACTCATATCGCAACATCCATCCAATTACCACAAAATAAAATAAAATATTCGCAAATAATTAAATTTCTTACTTTATGTGCGCACAACAATTATAAAGTGTGAAAAAATATCGAAATGAAATTTAAAATATTCTAATTTAAATAATTCTAATTAATGTAAATCATTATTACAACAACTTTATCTCGTACAAAATAATAAAATGACAGCAAGCACAGTCATAACGTAAATGACAGCAAACACAGTCATAATGTAAATGTCTATACATATTCTTCGCGAAATTCTCATTTTACTATATATACGTGTCATCTTAAAACAACAACAACAAAAAATTATGAAAAATTATAATCAACGACTAATAAATTATACATTTTTATTATTTAATTTAATTTTTTTTAATTTTTAATGAATATAAAATATATACTTTTTTTTTTGTTTTCTTATTACATAAAATATTATTAAAATATATAAAACCAAAATTAATCTTTTATTTATATTAAAATAATAGATTTTTTTTATTAATTAATTAATTCGCGCCATTTGGTGGGATTTGTTTTTTATTACTAAATTGACACAATTATTTTTTTGAACAAAGCCGTTGTTGGCCTGTATCGTACTAATGAAGTTGTCTCGAGAACCATATAAAATTATCTCACCCCAAATTCAGACATTATGGAAAAGTGTGGAACTCTACCTATATAGAGTGTTTTTTCGGTGACGGAGGAAATCTTCAAAGAGTTCACGAGACCGGCTCAGCTCAAGCTGCCATTACTTTTAGTTATAAGCGTTTCTTCGTCTAATTATCTCTACGTGTCGTAGTTTTTTATACAGTCAATAATATTTGCTGGTGTTAGGTTGACTTCAAAAAAACGCGGAAATTCAAAAAACACTTGCTCTACATTCTCAGGTTTAGCCTCGCACTCAACGCAGCATGTAGAATCATTGTTCTTGGACTTATATATAGATAAAAACGATGCCCGGTTAGGCACTGACTCAGATAGAAATCAACCTCTTTATATCTTTTATTGATCCATTTATTCATCGAAGGGATGAATCCAACGTCCTTTCGGTGGTTTGTCCCATTACACCTGCCAATCGTTCACAAAACGAGTTTTTCCGCACGGATCATATAATTATTTTCCTTCTTGTTACTAGTTTGTTACTAGTTTGACGCTATTTATCTGATAAATATACTTAATATATAAAATGAAGCCACTTGCTGCCTATATATGTGTCTTTTTTTCATAGCACTCGCCCAAATCATTGCGCCATACACCAAAATAGATGTAACCACTTTAGTAAGTAAAAATACTTTGGCAAGGACTGCTACGTTTGCCATTATTCGAGATACAGCTTAATTTACTCCTTCTCACAAACAGTGCCTAAATGGGATTTGAACGATAGCCTAGCTTCGATTATTACCTCCAAGTACTTAACAGAAGATTAAGACACAATTTGTTGTCCATCGATTTTAACCATTATGCTTTCCATCCTTTTCCTACTGGAGATCAGAACTGTTTCTATCTTCTATTCCACCAACATTAAGCCTATAGACGATAATCTTTCTTGAATGACCTTTTACACTTCAGGTACATATCTCTTATAACTTCTTTTTATGTTTTGCCACTACGGTTGGTCAACGGTAGTGCGAGCTTTACGGAATCCATATTGATTTTCGGACAGGTATCCTTTGTTTTTAATAGCCTCCTACATAGTTTTTCGCATATAATCATCTAATATTTTACCAGCCGTATCCAGCAAGTAGATTTGGCGGTATGATAATTCCCCTATAGGAAAATATTATACACGCAAACAAACCGCCCCAGATTTATGCTTGACCTGCAGTTGTTAATGCTACACAAAAGGAATTTTAACAGAATTGGAAGCTTTATTGTTCCCTACTTTGCTACATGCTTTTCGAACCTCCTCCTTTGACAATGATGGAAATACTTCTTCCTCGCCGCTTGGTTCGATGATTTCAACAATTTTGGGCACGATAGACTTGCATTGTATGAACCGATAGACGCATTGAACATTGTCATAACTTCTCTAAATGACTTGCCCCTAAGTAGTTTTACACCATGCAAAATATACTAAATGACTTGGTGATCACAGTGTGTGTGTGTGTGTGTGTGTGTGTGTGTGTGTGTGTGTGTGTGTGTGTGTGTGTGTGTGTGTGTGTGTGTGTGTGTGTGTGTGTGTGTGTGTGTGTGTGTGTGTGTATATATAAATTACCAACTTAATACTTTAGTTAGGAGACTGTTAGGGGATGTGGAGTTACCAACATTCAGCATTATCACTGGAAGTATCGAAAATGCTTTCAATAGAGCTTTAATTCTACTATTAGTGGCTTGGCTTCTCCATTCAAGGGCCCAGGCATTAAAATCACCCACAATCAGTGGAGTATGATTGCGTTTGTTACTTTTCAAACGATCCAAAAGACTTTGAACACTTTTATGGTTACACTGACAAGATATGAATACCGGCAATTTTACAAAGAATTTTATCTTACAAAGATAAATTCAGTGGCTGCTTAAGTCTTACTATCCTACTTCCTGTATTGTTTTCAAACAATAATCGCGTCTGCGTTCATATCACGTACTATTTGCATGTCTTGTAAAGCTTTACAGTGATTAAAATTTAATTGGATCAACCTCATCTTCTCCGTTTTATTTACAGCGCCTTCTGTTATATCAAACACTTTAAACTACCAACAGAGTGACTGTTCTTTCTAATTACTTTATCACTACAAAGCATTTATTCCGGATCATTGCTGCAACCCCTTGCAATACGACGCTTTTCTCCACACTCCCTACAGCTTAGACTTATACTTCTAAATCCTACAATGTTGAGCTTAGTCACCATTTCGAGGAATTTGAAAAATTTTAATAAATGCTCGTTAATTTCTCGAATTCTGCAAGTCACTCAATTCATCCTTATTTTCTCTTTAGAAATGACATTCCCTACTATAAAATTTTGAAGGCTAACCACTGCCATTTGTATCCCTTTATAAAATACTTACATCGTTTTTATATAGCCAATACCTTTAATTTTTTTCATCAGCAATTCAAGAGCCGGAAGTACTTCGTCTTGTGTAGTTACTATATCAATGTCTCTTATTTTTACATGGATTTCCTGTATCAAAGCCTTAATATCAGCTTCCTGACCGGTATTCTTTTCCAATTGGGATTAGAAAACAGCTGTTTGTGGTTGGTTTCTAGTTCTTTCCTACTCTAGCAAAAGATCTCCATTCGTAGCTTGTTGAACTTGAATAACTTTTTCACATAAACTAACAAGCTTGGAGTCTTTTTGCCATTCTCGTTTCTCTAGTGTTTTATCTGATTCTCACGCTGGCTCCATATTTGTGAGAGTACATGCATTTTTTGTAATGCGTTTCGTTTTATCCAAGTGAAGGTTATAGACTGAGGCGGTTTATCGCTCTTTCGCTTAGCAGTGTCTTCATTAAAAGCGCCCAGGGTTTTGCTTTTTTTTTTCAATCGAAACATCCTCTTTATTTCTCCACGCACATTGTTCCTATTGTTCACATATTCGAACAGGTTGTAAAATGTGGTCCGTCTCTAGTATTCTACCGTTTTATGTAAAACCACTGTAGAGCAACTTTATAGTCTAACTCTATCAAGCGATCTACAAACTGTGTATACACTGGAGATAAGTTTTTCTTTACGATTTAGAGCGCTTAATTGCAGCCACATTGATCTGTTATTTCATTTTCAGTCAGTCGATAGTGCGTACCAAATTGAGAACTACATTTTAAAGAAAATTTCCCAAACAATTAAATATCTTCAGAAAGAACCTGCCAGCGCTGTTTTTGTTTTACTAGAAAAAAGGAAGTGTCTGGCACGAGATTGAAAGGTAAAAAAGACTTTCTGGTTGAATAGTGGAATGTTAAATGAAATATAAGAAGAAGAATCAGCCGCAATCAAAAATTTTGTATTCGATGGTCATATTCCAATTTCAAATTTGCTTGCAAATAGTTGCAGCAACCATCCAAAATCAAGACAAAAACTTGAAAAAATGACTTCGAGATTTTTAGCCACAAAAACATATCTAATACCAAATTACACAGCCAATCCAATGCTTCTTTCCGTTTTTATTACTTGTTCGTCGATATCTATTTCAGCTTCAGTTATGGTTGTAGTCTCTCTCATTAGGCTCTTAACCTTCGGGTGGTACCACAATAGTATCAGCAACGTTACGTGTATATTGTTTACCACCAACTTTTCTGGGTTAAGATTGAAAGATAGTTTGTTGGTTTTAAGCAATTCCACATTCTTTTTTCCTTTTTTCACCACATACGATGTTTCCTCCAAATATTAGATAGTGATCTTGTTATCGATGTATCTGGAGATGCACGATATATATATTAAAAGATAATTTCGAGGATCCTTTAGTGAAGATCACTTTCATATCTTGTTAAACTTCTAAACGAGCATTCTATCCTTAGAGTTTCACCACAGCATCCTTATCGTTACTAAACATAGCTTGGATCGCTGGGCTGACTACCTGCAACCGTAAAAAAAACTGTTAAAAAATCAACAAAAGAAAATATGGATACCACCTAAATTTAAGCCGAGCCGTGCGGCTGGAACTAGTTGGGAACCTTAACAATAATCATGGAATGCCAAGCTCAACTGCATGAAGATCACAATGAGCTGAATGGTGAGGACGGTGAGAATGAAGATGACGACGATAATTTGTTTGAGTTAAAGTAATATTATTCACGACAACTTGAGCTGAATAAATATATCAATTTCTTCAAACAAAACTCCTATGGTCTCCAAGACATGTTGGTTGCAATTTTTGTTCATCATTGCTCCTTTATATTTTTCGGTAATATATAAGGACGGCTCGCTGATATTTTCTATTTGTTTGAAGTATTTAAATCTCGAAATAAACACAGTCGTAAAATGGGGGGAACCTTCAATCCGAGATAATTTAGGTTGGGAAGACTGTTTCTCGAAAAAGGGCATCTTTCTTAAAAAATATAGATTGGAACAGTCAAGACATATCGAGCTTTCAATTAGAGAGCATCTTATAGAAAACAACTAGCATCCCATTTCTCTCTATAGCATCCCATTCCTCTCTATAGCATCCCATTCCTCTCATTTTGTTTCAAATACCAATCAGTATATAAAACACAAAATGCAACACTGCCGTCAAGTTACAATAAAAATTGATCATATCAAATGTGTCTTAATAAAAAGCACAGAGCATGCTAATGCAAGGCTTCACACTGTGAAAAATGTGATGATAGACATCACACCTTAACATATTTTGTAAAATAACCACAAGACATCAGGAGAGTGTCCAACGCGAGAGCCGTGGACTGCAGTGGTGTGGTACAAATTTTATTACTATAAGCGGTTTGCGAAAAAGAAATTGGAAAAAATGATTCGACCGAAAATGATCGAATCTTATCTCACAATTCCCCTTTTCATGGATGAATTAAAGAGAAAGTCTACCATAAAACTAGCAGATCCGATATTCCACAGACCTCACTAGATCGAACCAAATTCTTATTAAGCCGCCCGACGACAATTTTCAATTTGCTTTAGAGATCAACCAAAGAAGAACCTATTAGAATTCTAAAATTGTGTACGGTTACTTATGGCTAAATATAACTCAGTAGAGGGAACTGTATTTAGCCATTAAGACGATACAGCATTTAGTCAAAGGCAAGGGCTACAAATTTCCCGTGTCGGCAAAGATTATACTATACAACTTTTACATTAACGATTTGATCAGTTTCAATTCAATATTTGAGCAGAAGGAAAAGTTACGACAAACATCAGCCATATTGGAACAAGCTAAAATTAAATTGAGCAACTTTTTTCCAAACGAACACGTGCCATTATAAAACAGCAATATTGTGAGCATGACAAAGGCACTAGATCAAAATCTGCTCGAACCAAAACCATAACTACAGAACCGACTAAAGTTTTTAGCCGAAAAATTTGTATCACAGAAACATGAATCAACTCGGAATATTATTGGACTTATTCAAAGTTTGTCTTGCTGAATAAAAGCAGAGCCCAATAATTGGAACGTATTTATAGCGCTCCAAGATACAAAAGGATACATCAATGAAAGCGTGAATATATAACAAAACGCTGACATCGCTGAAAAGCAAACTACGAACTTTGCATTAACAATGCAGCAATAGAGAGGTAGACCAAACAACAATTTACAGTAAAAAAATAATTTGAGCAAATTTAAATAGAATTATCGGAATATTAGTAGAATTATCGCCATTATCGGAATATATTTTTTAATGGGTATCACTATGTAGATGCAACATGCAAACTCGGGACAATTTGGTATTTTGGAAATTACGAAATTCTGGAAAAAATGTATAGTTCTGTTCTAATTGTCATGTATTTTCTATAGTTATTGAAAACAATTCAAATTCTAAGCAAAAACAAATTTTTTTTTTTTAAGGAAGGTTTAATTTAAGGAAGGTTTAAGGAAGGTTTATTAATTACCCCTCGACTACATGAGCTACATGACAACTATTTTTATAACATCACCTCATATACCACTTTGTATTCGTATATAAAATTTTAAAATATTGTCACATAAAATAGGTTTGTCACCTCATTTGCTGTGTGAGTTAAATTAAAATTATAGGAGAGTTGTGAATGATCGAATGAATGTCTTAAAAAAATTAAGAGAAAATCAAGTTTTAAATTTCAATAAAATATTTAATTTCATTTATATGCAAACACTATAATTCAATGGAAAAGTAATAAAAAATTCTATTATTATCTAATGGTGGTTTGTTATTTCAAATTAATAAATTACAATAGTTTATTTTTTTTTTTACGAAATGATTAAATATTTTTCTTAAAACTTTCAATTAAATTTTTATTTTTTTTTTGTATCTTTGGTTTTTTGTATTGTCTTCGAGACGACACAATAGATACATACATGTTTGTTGAACAATATGCTGGTGGTAGGTGGATTAGCATTTTTTTTATAGTTTTTGTGGTGTAATCGTTTTTTAACTATAATTTCTCTAGGTTGATACAACATTTAAACGTGTTTTATTTTTGTACGATTGATGTGGCCACTCAGGATTTAAGTGCCAAAATTTTTATTTATATAATGAACAGGTTTTGTCATATTTAATTACGAGAGATGGTGTTATATTTCATGTTCAACCGTGGATTGTCAAAAGACAAATTTAATGAACCTTGCTGAACTGATGGCTAACATTTGAAATAACCAGATACAATTTGTATGAGTTATCCTACGATTTGTATCTGGTTAGTTATGAAAAAGCCACATTTTTCGTTAAACAGAAGGATGGGGCTATTTAAATTAATTCTATAAATACAATTGGTAAAATACAATTTTCGGAGTTTTTAAAAAACAACAACTCCACCTTAAACAATGCCTGATTAAACCAACCAAAGAGATGACTTTAAATTGTCCACCTATACATATAACATATGTTCGCTCTAACTGGTACGATTTTAGAATTTAGATAAAACTACATTTTAAATAAAACTACAGAAAAACTATTTCATGAATAAAATTTGAAACGAACCTTGGACCAAAGTGAGAATAATTTAAAGGGCCAATAGTAAAACGCCAATAGCAAAAATGTGGGTTACAAAAATGTTCTTTGTTTGTTTTGAGAAACGCAATTATCACATCAAAACGACAGTGGTGAAATCTTATGTGACATAATTTTATAGTGGCTATAAATTAGACTAAATGTGTACCTGGATTCAAGACATGTTTGCTGATCCCAGCTCCTATGTCCCGTGTAACATAAATATATAGTTCTTTGAAAGATCATATGGAGGAAAGGGATAAGTGGTTTTTCGCATGCCCGTGGAGTTATTAAACCCGTTAGCATCAATAATTACTTTTAAAAAAATTAAAGAGCATTACTAAAGCTGTTCCCTTTTAACATAAAGAAAATATGCATCTTAGCAATAAAAATAAATGCCTTGAGTGCACAATGCGCAACCAATTTTTGAAAGTACCAATTTTTGAACAGATTCATTGTACGTGTCAATAAAATCCATAATTCGAGTTTTTAAAATCTCCAGAAAAATTGTATTTAGTGAACATAGGACTATCACATACCTCATAAAAGACTCCTAAACGAGCATTCTATCCTTGGAATTCCACCACAGCATCCCTGGCTTTGTCGAAGGCAGCAATTAAACAAAGGTTGGTTCCCTGGGCTGACTACCCGCATCCATAAAAAACCAAAATTGTTAAATATATCAACAAAAAAATGGATACCGCCAAAAATTAAACCGACCCTGTACGTGGAATTAATTTGCTGTGGTTATTTTACAACAATTTAGATGATTCAATGGGATCCATACTATAGCACAAAATCATTATGTAAAAATAAAGGTCCGTACTCCCGATACGATTAAGCGACCGATAATGGAGAAAGAAGTCAAATTGACCATGGTTAATTTCTAAAGGAAGGTCTCCAATATAGATCCAAGATGTGAGATCTTATCGGTTGGGTGCCAAATTTGTAAGCACTAATCATCAATTGGTCGGTCTGATAAACGAAGATGAGAAAGCACAATATCAGAATCTTGTTAGCAGTATAGCATTATGGAAACCAACTCTCTTTATGCCGATTGTCTGTGAAAATGCCGGTTGTATGTGCTGCTCAGACAATGGTAAGGTAAACCTAAAAATGATTGATTTGATGAGGACTCTCGTTTTGTTGCCGATCAACAGAATATATCCTATAAAGAATCGCCAGTACGTTTTACAATTGTACGGAAGAACAAAGCAGACCTTGCCATCGAGAACTGCTACGTAAATTTGTAGACGAAAAAAACGTGAGTGGTGGAAGGTTCAACAATAAGCGTAGTTCACGTAACTTCTTTAAAGGAGTTACCGGACTGTACCACACCTTCAGACCTGTATTTGAAAGTTGTCAAATACAGACTGCGGAGATGTGCAAAGAGGACCCATTCTACGAGGGATTCGCACTATGCAGAGACCTCATAGAAACCGTTCTCCTGGGGTTGATTATATTAATTCCGAGCTATTGATATTCGGAGGGGATACTTTGTGGAACTATCTTTTCGAACTCGTTTGATTAGTATGGCAAAACAAAGTTATGAATGAAAAGTGGCCGCGTTGTGCCCTATCCTTAAAAAAAGAGATTACACTAAATGCGAAAACTATCGCGGCATAACTCTCCTTTGAACAGCATTCAAATTACCGTGTTACATAATATTGGAGAGAATCACGCCTCTGGTGGAGAAAATTGTAGGTGATTACCAAGGAGGATTTCGTCCAAATTGATGAAGTTTTTATACTGAGGTCGATTTTTTCTTTATATTACGAGACATCTAGTGACGTACATCAGGTGTTCTTGGACTTCCAACAAGCCTATAACTCAATCCATCAGGATAGCTTATGGTTTGCTTTGCGATGTCTGCAAATACCTGACATAACAGTATATGTAAAATAACAGTAATGCAGTCATAATACTGTGTCAAAGATGATAACAAGCTATCAGGGAGTTCCGTAATTTACTCTGGGGTGTTGCAAGCAGATGCTCTGTCCCGATACTCTTTAATTTCTTGTTAGAACTCACCTTGCATAAAAGGGAAACAACTCAGGACAACATCTTGTACTGTCAGTTCATCCAGGTTCTAGCATACGCAGATTATATCTGAATAATTGGACTGAATGGCAACGGTGTAAAAGAACTACTGGATCCACTTGTACGATCTCAGATTCTGTTGGTCGCAACATCAATGAGTCTAAAACAAAAAATATGATCACTTGTTTAACAGAGCAAGGTGCAATGGATTTTAATAGTGGTGACCACACATTTGAAGGAGTAATAAGTTTCAGATACCTCGGGTCCCTTGGTACTCATGATAACTATGTGGAAGGCCATTTGCAAGAAATGCTTTAATATCCATTAAAGCATTTCTTGCAAATGGCAAATGGAGCATGCAATACACCGTAGACGCTGAGTAAAACATTGAGCAAGTTCTCACTTGCAAATGTGCAATTTTGTATATATTCTTATATAATATTCTATGAGATAGCTTTAATCGATCGATGTAAAGCTTTTACAGGATCGTTCTGTGTTTATATGTGATTAAATTCATCTCAAAAAAAGTGTTCAGGTATTTAACCTTCCTGCCATTCCCTTGATCAAGTCTTTCTTAACTAAGTATCCATGTATAAAAATTATAGTCAATTTGAACCATGCTCAAAAGTTCAAATGCTCAAGTCCATATTTCTGGACTTGAGCATATTAAAACAGACAAAGCAAACAGGGTACTAATGGAATGGAAACCAATTAATAGCAGAATAAATAAACTTAGCAAGATTCCATTCACAAATTTGAAACAACCATAATTCAGTGATATGCTCCCACGGAACATACAGATGAAGTAACCAAGGATGAATACTACGAACAACCACAAGCCACAATAACAAGAATCCACAGAAATGATATCAAGATAACACAAGAAGAATTCAATGCAAACATTTGATCAGATTACACTGACCTAATAACCATCATGGGTAATCAAGCAATATAATGAAGAACAACTAATAAAACAACTCATGAACTTCGGCGTCACAAACCATCTGTTCATAGGAGACAGTAAATTTCCATAAATACACATGGATATCACCTGATGGCAGAACAAGGAATCAAATAGCTCAAGATCTCACGTCATTACAAAATGTCAGGTCAGTGAGAAATGCAGACATCCACAATGAACAACGGTCATAGTTCCAATTAAAGATGTCGGTTCCAATTACACAGTTCCAATTAAAGATGTCAATACGAGAATACGGCACGTGAAATCAAGAAAATGGCAAGGAATAATTGTTTAGACATACTCAATTGAGTATGTTACTCAATTGAGGTACATACTCAATTGAGGTTGCAGCATACCGGAGATGCGTGTGCTACATCAATGCGTACGACAGGCCACTGGAAAATTTACCATCAACAAGGGTAAAATCTAGTCAAATCTTAACAACAGATGAAGCACAACTGAAGAGATGGAAGAAATATTTCGAAAAACCACCACCAACACTACAAAAATTTTCGAATTAACAACTGGTGCCATTAATGAAACTAGCAAAACCCATACACCAATGAAATGAAGAAAAACAAGACCTTTGGAACGGAAAAATGAGCTCCATGGTCTCAGCAACGCATCAGAGGACGCATTTGCTGCAGTGGTATTTTATAAAACCACAGACAAACGAGATATTCCAGTCGTCTATTTTACTACAGCAAAAACCAAGATCGCACATCTAAGAAACAAAATATCACTATAAAGATCAGAATTATATGGAGCACTACTAGTGGCAAAACTATTAAAAAAGGCCGAAGAATCCATAAATTTAGAACATTTAACCGTTTATGCCTGGACTGATTCAATGATCACACTGGGCTGGATAAACGGCAATCTCAGCAAATATAAAACCTTTGTGGTAAACAGGATATCGGAGATACAGTCACTTATGCAACCAAGCCAATGGCACCATGTAAAGTCTAGTTTCAATCCAGCAAATATAGCCTCACGAGGAATAAGCGCTCGCCAATTAAAAAATTAGCATTCGCATCTCTGGTGGTACGGACTAGAGTGGTTAAAATCCAAAAACTATCCATTACTACTGCAGTCAACCAAAGGCTCACAAGATGATAATAAAAAATACACAAGAATCAGAATTTGCTGATGAAATTAAATCTATCCAGATCACAAAAATCATCAAACACACCATAGTAAGTTACGATAATTAAACACATTTAACGACAACAATGGCCTTCTGTGATGGACCAGTATGGTTTCACCAACACAGGAATTGACTATGCAAGTCCATTCGCTATTCGTATATCAAAAGGAAGAGGAACAAAATCATATAAAGGATATTCATATCCAAATTGGTCTGCTTCTCGACTAAAATGGGCTTCACCAAAAGAAAACATCGAAATTGGGCAATTGGTGCTTATTAAGGAGGAAAACCTACCACCTACCAAATGGATAATGCCAATGATAATAGACACTCATCCAGGGTCAGATGGACTAACTTTAGAGTAGTATCAAAAATGGGACCGAAACAAACTATATTCAAGAGGCCTATTACAAAAATGTGTCCACATCCAATAGAGGACAATCAAATGCTGCCTAAAAAGCTAATTGATGGAAACTCAGTAAAAGAAGCCCCATCAAAGCATGTTGAAAACTCAATTTCCAACTGCATGACAATAACAACGGCAACGCAGACTTCGCGAAGGCGGAAAGGTCATACCACTAGAAACGAAGAAAAATATCGTACCTCGACCTGTGAAAAGGATATATGTTAATTAATTGTACCACCATTCCAACAGTCCTTGCTAGAACTGGAACATAAAATGAACTGCTTCATCACCAAAAGGCTAACTTTGGAAGTAGCAAACGAGGAGTTCTTAACAAATATAGCAAGCGATCTATTTGGTGTATTAGGAGACAGAGGCGCCGCTCATTATGAACAACAAATCGATAAAATTAAGCTGAACAACAACCACCTATTAGAATTGATGAAAAATCAAACTTCAATCATAGGCGTCACCGTAAACGTTTTAAAAAAAAAGAAGTGTTCAAAGGACAGCTAGAGCAAGCACTAGAAAGCAACGACAGAAACATCAACTTTCTAGCCATTCAAGACATTTAAGAAATTTTGATCGAGGAAGTACTAGACACACACAATCAAGTCATCACTACGAGTCGATTAACAGTTCAACAACTCACAGATGAAGCACCTTATGACTAGAAGCCTACCAACAGAAATCATGCTTCGTAAAATCCAAGATACCGATGGCATATTGGCATTATACCAACTGATGGCAACCAAAACAAAGATAAGCGGAAAATATCTGATTTTTGAACAAGAAACAATAAGCACAAAATGTTAGGTGGTTGAAGAGAAGATTGACTTCGCCACTGACACATGGATTCAACTAAAAGACGGCCGATGGCTTTTTTCAATTGAAGGCAAACTTACAGTAAGCATCGTATGCAAACAACAGCAACTCTCCACAAGGCTCTTAAACAGCGGCATACTAACCTCAGGTTCTGTTTGCAGTCTAAGAGGCACAACCATAAATATACCACCTAGACAGCTGTACCTGCATAAAATAAATTGATCTATACTACCAACATTCAATAATATATCGACAGAGGCTACAATCTTACCACACCAAGGCTACCTTTAGCCAGCAACAAGTATTATAGATAGTATCATGATAAAATTAGACATCGCATCGTCAAAGGCATTTAATGGGGATTAACAGATAAACTATATGATCTGGGTTATGCAGATGACATATATCTGCTAACACACAAACACGCCGACGTGGAACAAAAATTAATAACAAATGACCGGTGTTTGTAACCAAATGTCTTTGGTGAATACTGAGGTGCTTCTAGCCCAAAAAAATTACAGATATGTTGAGCTTCTAAACAAGTCAAACAAGTCAAAAAGTCATTGAAACCGAAACTAGGAAACGCAAATAGAGATGGATTGGGCACATGCTAAGGAAGTTACCGAATGATGTAACAAGAACACCGCAGGAGAGGAATCAGCAAGGATAGAAGAAAGTTGGACGACCATGTATAACTGGAAAATAACGATGCTAGCAGAAGTGAAAAAACACGGGAAATCAAAGGTGGAAATGAAATTATTAGCATTTAACAGGGTTAGATGGTCCAGTCTAGTGGACGCTCTATGCACCTAAATTGGAGATAAAGAAAAAACGTGGCTCTTAATATTCTTTCCAATAGCAGTATTCATATGCTTTGCGGTAAAAGCTATTAACGTAGAGAAAATAGTTGATTTGCCAGCAGGAAATTTTGTAGCACCATTCAAACGCTTTGCGGCCTAATGAGAGCTTTACTTACAACAGCAAACGTTGGTATAGGTAATTAAGCATAGTTACGGAGAGATTGATAAAAAAATTTCGACACTCAACGACATTTTTGTTAGAAAATTGTCCACCGAATTTTTCACCGATCTCTTCGTGCTATGATGGCAATATGATACCCTTTTCAATCGACTATAATTGACACCATCACCGAAGTCTTACTACAAAGGAGTTCGTTGCATGTAAATAGCTGAACGGCAAAAAAGTGTCAAAAACCTCCACATACATAACTTTAAGAAAAATTTAAATTAAATAAATAAATAATGGGCGATTAAGGATATAATCTATTAATAAATTATAAAAGTAAAACTACTGTAAACGTCTGTACACATAATTGATGAATTTTCAAAATTTAATTTAGAAATTTTTTCAAATAAAAATTTGGAAAATTTCTTATCTCCATTAAAACAATTTTAACTTTTTAATATGTCAGTCGTACATTATTGATTAATAGATTATTTAATTATTTAATATTTGACGATAAAATATATATACAACAAATTAATTTTTGTATCGCAACATTTATCTTATATTCATTTTAATTTAAAAATTTGTCACATTTTAATTTCGACATACATACTTGAAAAGTTCTATAAAAAAAAAATAATAAAATAAATAAAATCTTATCGACACCAAAAAAAAAATAAAAAAATGTGAACTAAAAGATTGAAACGTTCGATAAATGGCGCTTGTTAGTTAGTTCGGTAGCAAAATATACTTACATGGCATTATGATGCCATTTCAATGATAATAACACGCAGCACAATGTAAATATGGGGAAAAATATGTTATCAATATGTTGTTATCACGTAAAGTATGTTGTAGACATAGTTCTCAGTGTATATATATAGTAAAAAAAATTTTTTATCTTTTTACAGATCTCGTTTAATTTCAACAAAACAATCACGAGATCAAAATGAAAATTCATCAATCAATCAATGTGCGCTACATCGATTTTTTTTTTCGCTGCATATATAAAAAAAATTTCCCACGAACGAAAAAAAAAAATTAAATAAATTGGTAACACGACGAAGAAGAAGTCTTGTAAATAACAAATTTTTGTGTCTTGTACACGTTTCGACACAATTATCGTGCCATCATATACGTTCGATTTATATATAAATTATGACAATGAGATATTTATTAGCTGCTTTATTAAATCAATGCTCTTTCTAGTGCTACTTATAGACGAAAAACTCTTGAAGAAAGTAATGACAAGTTCAAGACTTCGATGACACCATGTTGACTGAAATCAGTTAAGTTAATTAGTACAGGAATTTTGATAAATATTGGTTATCATTCATCGTTCCATCGCTACTTTATAATTTTAGCTAAATGACTCGTCTTCAAACTGCCATGGTAAACTGCTAGCATATATAATGAACACTATAAGTTTTGAATTGTTAATGATTTTCTGAATGTTTCTTCGGGATATTCTCCGTTCCCTATTATAAGAAAAAACTCAGAAAATATTCCTGCTGAAATATCATTTTGTAGATGTCCTCTCTTATTAAAAGAAAAAAATCATTTTTCATGTCTTGACCTTGACAGCTCGAGTGCCTTTTTTCAGGCAATATCTGCCTAAAACTTCCAGCAAGTAAAATTGTGACACCTCCTAATTAAAAAATGATATTTCTTAAATCTTGTACTGTACGACCCAAAGCTACAAAAACACCCTTATGTGTCATTCTGCTTTCATACATTATTGTGCTTTCATAAAACCAAAAGGTAGCAGAATTGGATGAAACCAAAATAAACTTATGCTGAATGTGGGTTACCAATCTTCATGGTGTAGCCAGAAATTGTGCTTTCCAATGTGCTAAGGACACACGTAAAACTTCTTTTGTCGATGATTCAATTAGAGACGTCATCGTTATAAATACGCCACATTAAGTCGTCCGTGTGTCATTTCTATACTCGTGTAGTAAGATTTGGATTGGACTCAAAGTTAACGGTCATTCAATATCATTAAGGTGTAGTGATTAAGGTGTAAGGCACATGCTACACGTAAACATCATGTATACAAATTATAAGTTTTTTTTACAGTTATTTATGGTACCAGGAGGATATGTCAAACATTATGGGCATCGACTGGAATAATTTAATTTTAAAATTGTACATGAGTCTAGTAATATATTTTCAGAGTCATCTGAAGAAAATTCCGTAGGCGAACTGAAACACGGAATTGCATCAAAAGCATCATCTACTGTTTGAAAATTCCTTGGGAAGATGTACCTCGGAAAAGGCTGAAATAAAACTAAAATCTAATGCTGAGCCTCGATATTTTAAGCCTCGGACCAGTCCATTTGCAATTCAAGTGGCTGTAAAGAAGGCATGGGAACGATTCGTCAATATAGGAGTGCTGAAATCGGTAGAAACCACTGAACGGGCAACTCAAATTTTGCCAGTAAAAAACCAAACATAGATATTCGGATATGTGCGGATTTCAAGGTTGAAAAAAAAAACACTAAATCGATCGGCATCCAGAATCGACGAGTTATTTTATCGACTGCAAAATTTCACCAAAATCGATTTAAAAGATGCATATTTTCAAATCGAACTGACGAAGGAGACTAAACAGTTCATGGTAGTGAACACATCGTTTGGGTTTTATCCGTTCCAGCTCAGTTAAGTTATTTTACAGCGGTTGATGGTACAATTGACGGCTGATCTAAAATTTGACGCTGTTTACTTGGATGATCTCATCATTTCCGGAGAGTCACACGAGGAACCTTTAACAAACCTTGAAATGTTATTATGTCGATTGGACGAAAACGGTTTCAAATTTTGAGCCAATAAATTTGAATTCGCGGAAGTCGAGATAGACTACTTGGAGTTCGACCGTTTAAATAATATTGAGCACCTAAGGTCCGCACCTTTTCATCCCGAATCCAATGGTGAAGCTGCAAGATTTGTACGCAATTTTAAAACAGCTATGAAAAAAACTGTTTTTATGGAACTTCTAGTGATGATACCCTTGACATTTTTAGCAACATATTGCTCAACTCCGCTTACAAATTGCAGCCGGTCTCCTGCCAAAAACCTACATGGTAGGCAACCAAGAACGTTACTGTCATCGTTATGCAAGCCTGAACGAATTCATTATGCGGAGTTTCCTGACAATGTCTATGCTAAAGATTTGGTAAATAGAGGAACGTGGGGATTCCTCCATCTTTAAAAGTTGCAGCGATTCCAGAAGAAGATGTTGCTAAAGCGATTTTTTTTTACTTCTTACTTTTGGTATGGATGATTCAATACTATTGACTTCTTGCTAGACAATAAACTGTTCTTCTGGTAGTTTTTACCTTTTACCCAATTTTTCTAAGACAAAGCTCGTTTCTCTGAAACAGTCAATGTTGGCTATACGTTCTTTGGGTGTACGGTTTCAACTTTCCCTAAAACTGAGTTATTAGTTTTTCTTTTCTTCTTAAGGCCGGAGTAGTAATCAGCTCCTCTTTTTCTTCATTCAACCCACGTTTTTTTTTTCCAAACGCAGTAAGATGAAACCTCCGAGTATAGTAATGTTCTAAAAGTTATAATCTTTACAATTCAAAAAAGGTCAAAAGTGTAGTTAGTATGGTGGGTTTGCAACTTGTTGAGCCTGGTTACTCAAAGTGAAATATAAAGGTTGGGTATTTTTCAATGTACAAGTAAATTTGTGGTTCCAAATTATCGATGTCTCCTATGTATATAAACGTAGGCTGAATACAAGTTTTATTCTTCCAGGCAGGATTACATATGGAAGTAATCGTTTCTTTTAGTTCTACCATGCATGTGTGTGCGATGTTAAAGTTAAAATATGCAACGTAATTAACTAAGCGAGCTATATACTAAGCTATATGCCGAAGTATTTTCATCGCTTAGCTTAGCTGAAATGTGCAACGGGTCTAATACTTTTATAATAAAATACTGGGTATGTGTCATCGTTGATTTTTATGCCATAAATCATATAGTTCTTCTCTGAAATGTCATGAGTACTCATCTGTCAGCGTCTAACTCCCACATCCATTAACAACGGAGCTTGATAATGTTTGGATTTTAATAGTGACCTTAAAGGATATAAAACTTAACTGGTGGCTAACATACTTATTTTAACCCAGTCATTCCTTCAAACATACTCATAACCACGCCGTCTTTATCTGCTTATGCAAGCACCGGATTGAAATCCCCCATATTAAATGTTCTGCCGAGATGTATCACTTTTCCGAAAAATATACTCTTACAAATTAAAGAGTATTGGGGACAGAGCATCCCTTTGCCAAACACATGAGTAATCTATGAATACATTTTCAATAACATGTCCTTTTGACACAAAATGTGACTGCGTTACGGCCGTTTGACATAGCTACTATTTTTTTAGGTATTCTAAAATATTCAACTCTTACGATTCATCGATTCCCAAGCTTGTCTATGATCCAGGTCATATTGATTTTGAGAGGGCATATTTGATCGCAAAGTACATTATTATTATTTCATTTCAAGCCGCAAAACATTGATCACATCGTTCTGATTTATCCAAATCTTCTATGTAATGTTCGATGAACAAAAGTCATGCTGCTGTAATTTTTGTATACGTTTTTCTTGTAAAGAAGTCTAAATATTACTTAAAAAAGTCTCCAGACACTATCGTGGTATGCGATCTTCATTTTTTTTTATTTCACAGTTAGCCTATTTGAAATAAATATAGCAAATTTTAAAAAAAAAAATATTCAAATCTTATTTTTTATTTTTTTCAAAAAAATGATATTCGAATTAAAAACAATTTAAAAAACAAATTAAAAAGATCTAAAATGATGATATTTTTTAAATTAACTAAGTTTTCTTTTATTTTAACCTGGATTTAATTTACTTTTTGCACTTTTTCATTTTGAAATTTTTTATTTTTAAGTTGTTAAGGTAATTTCTTTCTGTGTACTATAAAGCTTCGTATAAACGATGAATTTCTCTTATTCATCATAAATTAATAACATGATTGTGAAGAACAAAAACTCGTTTCCAAGTTATGGTCCAGCTATCACTAATGCTACTTCAGAAGCTGTAGCGTCAATATATCATCCAATAAGGGCACTGTTTTGTTTTTTACCAGCGTGATAAAAAACTGCAATGAAAAAAGCTGCAATAATATAACTTTACTCCTATTTGTACACTCAAATGATGTCATCTGAAAACAACCATATTGTTTTTACGAACAATAAAAGTTGTACTTTTATAGCATAACAACATATTCCAGGAGCCTCATTTTTCAATTTTAGAGCTCCACAATATTTACACTCGAAATCCATAAGATGTATATTCACCTGGGAATCTGTTTCATAATTAATTTCTATATCATATTCCGCATAGCTGAATATAATATAATTTCATTATTGAATTCAGATTATCATCAGATTGGCATTGTATACTATGACAAACGTCACACCATTAAACAAAACAAATTACCACAATTCATAAAAGTTACCATCCAAAATTCATACGGGCATATCTGTAACAAATTCATCACCGTCAACCTCTTCAACCAACATACCATTATGCCGACCATGCAACCCAATTCACAATCATCGTTCATGCCTATGCCACGCGTTTACCAAATTTACCAAAGAATCACTACAAAGCTACACAGCCTTCCAATCGGATTCTTTGCGGATACACACAATGTGGTCGTGTGTAATTATTAGGCTCTGATTCCCAAACATAGTTTGTGATGGTGAACGGTGCTTACTTTGACAAAAGGCAAACATCACTTTAACCAGAGTTGGCTTTTTTACAGCTGGCATCACGAGAGATGCAACAAGCCTATAAATAAAAAGTAGAATTCAGTTTACGTTCAAATAACTAGTCACCGCACTGATACTGCAAAAGTATTTGCACCAATGCCATTACCAATCACTAATTCAAAATGAATCAAAACCTTAAATCATTTACAGCTAACTGATCCAACATTTTACCAATTAAGCCAATCGACATTTTACTAGGTCCAAACACGCCTTCGACATCATTTTATTTGGAAGGATTGCTGCTGGAAATACTGAAACACGAGTTGAAACCTATTTCGTAGAAATATGTTCATGCGATGATATCGCCCAACTACTTTGAGCTTACTCACCTAATAGTAGCACAATACCATAGACTTTGCCGCATTTTACACCACTAAAACAATCAATTACTACGACCAAGATATCGCTCAACGACATCCTATTTGTAGGACCTTCACATTTTTCATTACATTCTCAGACATTTCACGCCGTATTTCATTAATTTCGTCACGAATATTTTGTTTGAGTTTCTCAAGCGTTTCTGATTTGTTTGCATAAGCCTTGTTTTTTAGATATCCCTACAAAAAGAAGTCCGGAACAGTCAAATCAGGTGACCGTGGAGGCCAATCAACATCACTATTTTTTTAAATAACTTGTTGTGGAAAGAGGTCTTGCAGTAATTTCATTGTAAACCTGGCTGTATGCGATGTGGCACCGTCTTGTTGATACCACATGTTAATCAAGCCCAAAGCATGCAGTTGTGGCGTTAAAAAGATTTCAATCATATCACGATATCGCTCCCCATTCACAGTTACCGTTACGCCTTTTTGATTTTCAAAGAAGTAAGGTCCAATTATTCCTCCTAAACCAATTGCATACCAGACTGTCACTTTTAATGGATGTAAAGGTGACTGATGAATAATTTGAGAGTTTTCCATTGCCCAGAACCGACTATTCTGTTTATTCACATATCCATTTAAATGAAAATGTGCCTCGTCACTCATTATGATTTTTTCATGAAAATCAGGGTTGTCATGGGCGAGCTGTAACATCCTACTGTCATATGTACGGCGGTGTAAATGGTCTTGTGGAAGAAACTCTTGTATCAACTGAATCTTAAATGGAAACAAATGCAAATCCTTGTGCAAAATTGTGGCCAAACTTGTTCTTTGAAGATCAATCTTCTGAGCACGGCGTCGAATTGAGGTTGATGGATTGTTTTGAACACTTTCTTGAGCAGCAGTAATATTTTCAGCCGATCTTGCAGTATGTTGTGGCCCATGCTTGGACGTATCACTTACAGACCCTCTTTTTTCGAAATCATTCACTACACGATAAATAGTGCGTTTTGTTGGCACATTGTTTCTCCCAAAAATTTCACGTAACTTTCTCATCGTCACAGTAATCGATGATTGATTTTGATAAAATATTTTAACGATTAAAACACGTTGGTTTATCGAATATTTTTCCATAATAAATTTGCCACGTGTCTACTTCACGACTGCCAAATATGAACTGTCAATACTAACGTTTACCAAAATGGCAACAAAACAAAGTAGTAAACCTTCCCGGCGGACACCCCGTAGTACTAATTTTATTGTTACCATAACTATCAATTATTTTTTTAGAGAAAAAAACGAGACAGTTTCATACATTTGCAGATTTAGAAGGTGTTGTAACTGATCCTGATTTCTTCAAAGGATTTGAATCATGTGATGAAAATGATCCTTTTGATATGGCTGAGCTTCAACTGAATAATTTCGATATTTAATGAAGATGAAGAAGACACTGAGAACAATATCCTGGAAGAAATTCATCTAAACAACGTATTTAGCAGAATAAAGTATCTTACTTCATTCTGCCGCAATGTCAGCGCCGTTTACAGCTGAACAAGCTATATTCGACCATAGGTTAAGATAAAATAAAGATGGCCCATACACAAGCAACAAAAATGTATGTCGATAAATAATACTAGTGACAGTAAAAATACAAAGAAGAAACCACTTTCCTTGGTTGCTATATTATAATGAAGGTTTGTAAAATTTGCATTCAAGAGTGAAAGAATAAAAATTAGAACTAAGTTGCCTTTCTATCAAAAGGCCTAAAATCAGTATGGGTAATCAGCATGGGTCATTTTAGTTACATAAAAGCAAGCGATGAGTCTTTTGGACTCATATGTAAATTTTTGGTAATAAACTAAAACTCTTGCAGATGTTACATAACTGCTCGTTCATTCGTCCAAGCATTGGATTGTACATGTAGCACCTTCGCTTTTGTGTATTATTTTCACTGATCATTTTTTAAAGTTGAACTTGTTGCATTTCAGCCATTAATCCTTTTGTATGGTAGATAGACGTGATGTACTATTTCTTTAAATATGTAGACCCACTAATTCTTGTACATGTTTTTCCTTGTACTAAAACTTGTAAAAATTATCTGCGACAAGTATTTGGCTTATTAGCATTTTAATCAGAAAAATGCAACCAAATAATTTTCGATTATTAGATGTTAATTCAGGCACATCTAAAATGTTAAAATTTGTGGTAATGGTCACTTGATAGTTTTACTTTTGGCCGTAAATGTATGACCTACTATTGGTCCAGAGTGTCTACTTTTCTTTTTTAAAAGAATCAATTTTTATTTGGAACATAGCTGCCAAAAGTTTCTTTTTTTTCCAAATCGAATACGTTTGATTCTATTGTGCGTTGACGATTCGGTCAAAAAATTTGGAGGAATACAAATTGTAAACTTTGTTCATCTTTGGAGTCCCTCCTTTTTTAAAAGATACTTCTTTCAATGGTTAGCTATTTGCACTATCACAAATCCACCAGATTATCATTCTATATTGGCCCGGTTTGGAAGAAATGAACTCTGACACAAAACGGTAAAAGCTGCTCGTTAACCTCGTTTTCCCCTAAGAACGTATAAGATTCACCAAATTTGGATTTCACGAAATGGGGCCAATTTGTCGTGATTAAAAGAAACATGTCGTGATTAAAGGAGTGATCTTGTTGATGTATCAACAAATCTCAAGTATTGGAAAAAAGAAGCATGAATCTATTACATGTCATGCTAGCTCTGAACAAAATACTGACAAACAAAGAATACCCAAATTTCCGAAGATCCGAAACTCATTGCTTGTTGACACAAGCAATAATACATCGTTTTCCAAGCCAAATGTCACTTTTTATAATTTTTATTTTACTGTGACGTCATTTGTCAACCGTCATTTGTGCACCTAAAAAATAAGTTTAATGTTATTTTTAAACTTAATCATTGGATGTTGGAATACATATGTCATAATTTAGATTAAAATAAATTTTTCGTTGGTTTTTTAACAGATAAAATTAAAATGAGTCTGCGAGACTCAACCTTTGCTGATTAAGATTAAACTAGTGGTACTCGTCAGCATTTTAGAGGTACTTGCCATTTACTGTTGTTTATGGGCTAATTGAAACATCTTTTTATATCTTAATCTATGATCTGACAATTTATCACCTTTAAAGCGTCCATATTTTGGTCATCATTACATGAAGCAATTTCTACGAAGCAAGCCAATACGGTTTTGCTAATGTCGTTTGGCAAAACACAATTAGTTGTGTGGAGGCAGCTTATTGTTTTCATATAGACCTATATATAAAGATGCAAGAATTACAATAATTAGAGGCAAGTGTTGTAATGAAAAACATTTCGGTAATCAGCAACTCATCTACTCACGGTTTTTATAAAAATAAATCTATATAATATTACGGTATTGACCAGTATTTAGTAAATAAATGGGCGGTGTTGATAGTTTGGATTGGTGGTACATCAATAAATACAGGATACAAATTCGAGCGAAGAAATGGTATTTTTCAATTTTTACCAACATAGTAGATATAACTGTTGTCAACTCTTATGCGCTATATTGCCTTGCTAATTTATTATTGTTTGCAAATTTAAGGTTTCAATTTGGCTAACCACCATCACATAATTTCTAGAATGCATTTTTACATCAAATAAATTTGCAACATATGTATTACCATAGCATGTATTATTCAGACATATTACATGTATGGTACCATTTCGAAAACTTTTCTGTGCTCTTCAGTTGCTTACTCTTCGAACACCTTTGACTTATTTGACTTTAATTTTCATAATGGTGAAACACCTTACCTTAAAGTTTTCTTTACCATACAAATATAAAATTATTTTATCAATATTGACTAAATACGAAAGAAATCGCATATTTTTACGATGCATTTCAATTTGCATAGTTCACCAAACATAAATATGTTTATAAAAATATATTTTAATAGACTTTTAAAAAATTAACTAATCATTTTGACATTCTATTTAAAATAAATAAATCATATACTATTTTTTTATGTATTCATCTAAAAAAAATATTGATATTAGGGAAATCGTATGTTGCTTTCCATCATTTTCCCATAATTACCTTTAACAACATATACGTAACTATCTATATAGATATAAAGATGAAAATGATTGTTTTTGCCTTTGTTATGTTACGAGTCTATTATATACTCGTACATACAAAATATATCGATTCATCATCTTTCATTTTACCACTGTCCATCAAAAAAATTAAATTATTATTTATTACATATTTATTTATGAATAGATTTATATATATATATATATATATATATATATATATATATATATATATATATATATATATATATATATATATATATATATATATATATGTATGAATATCCACTGTACATAATAATAAAAATGGCCAAAGGGGATATTTTTATGATAACTTTATTAAATTAATTTGAGTTAATACAAATTGATTTTAAAGTTTTTGCGGTATACGGCGAGATTCTGCGGTGTTTCTGAAAAGATGCAAATGAAACTTGTATTGTACTTTTGTAAAAGTAATTTATTCATAAAAGTTGATTAACTAAAATTTCACCTTTAATTTAATTTCAATTTTAGATTTTAACGAAAATGCAAGATGATTATTTTCTCCAACATACTCCCACACCTAGTTTGTTGATGGAACGTTTGACAATATTTCTTGAAGTTTTTAATGCTACTACTTCTCTTACTACACCGTCACTACTGGGATGGACGAATATCACTCGACCAAGGGATCCGTTGGCTTGGATTTTATCTTCTCGTAAGAGCACCATCTTATCGATTTCCAGTTGACAATTTTTTGTTCTTCATTTGAATCTCTGTTGTATTGAAGTAAAATAATCATGGTGTCAACGATTCCAAAATCCTTGCACCCTGTACTGAAGATTTGCTATTTTGATAGCCTATTAGATGGCACCTCGTCGAGTATAAGTTCTGAAACAAATGTTACCGATAGTGGGCTTGAATTTAATAAAGATTCAACTTGAATTAGGAGTGTGGACATCTCTTCAAAAGTGTGATTGGTATTGACCACTCGTTTTAGATGGTATTTAAAAGACTTGACCACCGCTTTCCATAAACCTCTAAAATGGGGTGCGTGTGGTGGATTAAACCTAAACAAAATGCTGCCGGTAAATCAGCCATTTTTTGATTGTTGGTGTTTATTCGATATCGAATGCATATACTACGCATGATTTTAAACATTGTTTCGAAGAATGCATAAAGTCAAAGAGTTATCAGCATGCATATGTTTGACATTGATATTGTGATCGATTCGCTTGCTTCGCCGCATAACATAACGATGACTTTTTTAAACGCTCGCCAACTCGCAGAAACCCGTTGGTATCTATAAACGGATCAAGTGATGTTAATTTATTTTATTTAATCGATGTCCCTTTTAGATTTCCAGATTTTTTAACTCATTGATGAATAATTTTGCTTGGACATTACGTAATATTGCTACTTCGGCTTCATTAAATTCGGATGGAGTGATGGTGTGGTTGTGCTCTTGAATGTTTCATTTAGGTCGCTGATACCATTTACTTCCTCACCAGCTGCTACAATACACCGATGTGTTTTGATCTTTCTTTCAGTCGTCAATCATTCCCTTTTATTGATGATAGCTTAGGAGTTGGCCACTTACTGTTATTTTCACTAAACCACTGTCGGCCATGCCACCAAAACAGAGATTTAGATAACGCTTGTAGACCCCTAAATATGACATCAGCCGGTTTATATTTTGATTCAATATGTTGCCATTTGCCACGTGGAATGACGTCTAAAATTTTTCCGTTTTCGTGGAATATCGGACAACCAATGCAGTACTATCATAGAATCCTTCGTTGCGAGTATTTCAATCCCTTTATACTCTAGCGAATTTAAACAAAATTTGATAGTTTTGCATATAAGTACAGCTCCACATAATTCCAAGCGAGGGAGGGAAATTTGTTTAATCGGCGCAACTTTACTCTTCGCATATATAATGTGTGATGCGATTTCTCCTATCTAATTGACAACTCGTAGACACACCACAGTGACATACACAGCTTCAGAGGCATCGCAAAATGCATGCACTTGTAAATATGTTGAGTGTGAGATAGTTGTCATACGTCGAGAAATCCGGATAGTTTCTAACTCCGGTTGCAATTGATAGATACTTTGCCATATGTTTTTGATAGTCTGGGGTAAATTGGCGCCCGACTCGATTTTTAGCAGCCATACTTTCTGCAATAGCATTTTAAATAGAATTGTGCTTAGTGCAAGCCATCCTAACGGATCATACACTTTTGATGTGGCTGAAAGGGTCTTACGCTTAGTCTAGCTGATTTTGTCAGTAATTGGATTCACCTTGAAAGAAAAAATATTAGATTCAACATTTTACCTGATGCCCAATGTTTTGATTGACGGATCATATTCAATCAGCTGCGGAATATTCTCAATTTCTTCATGCGAAAATGATCCATTTTGCGTAGTAAAAATCCACTTTTACTTAAAATGTGATTAAGCAGGTCTTTAAGAAATATGACCTATGGTACGGTATCGCATCCAATTAGCAAATCATCGATGTAAAAGCCGTGATGGATGACGTTTGCAGCTCATGGGTCCTATGGTATAACTCTTCTGCGGACGTTTTTAGCGTTTGTACAGCCAAATATCGTGCACATTTGGCCAATTGCCCAAGCTGTGCCATTTATCACGGTATTAAGTTTTTACACCTTTGCCGATGAAGTGGAATTTTCGTGCCAAAGAGTAGTTTTGTATGACGCATCGAAAACAATTCTTAAATTTGAAGAGCTGCTACTAGCCTTGAACACAGTATGGTGTGGCAAGAGGAACCTTATCCCACAATAAGTGCGTCATATAACCGAGATCAATGTATTATTGTATGAATGCTTTGTAGGCCATGAAAACTCTGGTTGTTTTAACAACATTCGTTCCATGGCTGATAACCGATGATATGCTGCCTGATATGAACTGTCCAATATTAATTGTGGTTCTGTAAACGGTAGTTTGACCATAAATCGACCGTTGTTATCCCGTACGGTTGTTTGCTGGTAATTTACTTCGGATGGATTGTTCGGCTCTACTGAATTTATCTGTGATGCAACCTCTTCCATTTCTCAAAACTTATGTAGCAGTTGATACAATTCATGGTTGCTTGCTTGAAATACTGGCTCGATGGTAGTTTGTAAACTGACTACAACAAACAGCTGATTACAATAACACCTATTTTCTTTCTGGATTATCTCCCAGATCACACGTTGATACTTGATAGATTTAATTGCCAAAACTTTGCCAAAGTTTTCTGTTTATCCAAATTGACAAATATAAAGCGCTAAGCTGCTTTCTTGCAGTTGACCGTTTTGTATGGATTTGATATTATGCAATGATGTTTTGTTTTTTGTTCCATTTCAGACTTCATTTCGGTCGTCACATTGGCCCAATTTTGATGAATGATACCTTAACCAAAAGCTCGGATCTTCAGTATAAGTACTAACATACAATATATAAACATTTCAATAATTTTTTTAAAGGGTTTTAAAGGGTTAGCCTTTTTCAAATTTACGAACTTGATTTTGTATTTAATAAACCACGTACTAGTGGCCCTGCAGGCAACTGGTACTTGGTATTTTAGCGAGGTTCTCAAGAATCTACTAGTTGTAGTAGTTGTTGATAGAGTACAATAGAATGGGAGTATCACTTCCGCGTATTCGAAGAAAATGGAAAAGGCTCTTGCCTCGTCCTTCCTGAAAATAATGTGGGGAAACTCTGGGGCTGCTCCAAAATGTCGGAATGGTGAATTATACAGGACTGTGTCAAGTTGATATCTCTTGCAGGTCAAGAGCTCGGCCAAAGATTCCAGCTGGATCAAAAGATGAACTCTGCAATCGTTCTACCACTTCGGATTCAGAAATATCCGACATTACTGTGGTGTCGATTAATCTTTAAGCAGCAACATGCTAAAACTAAAACAAGTCAATCTATATCAATGTAAAGCAACGTCATCCACGCTCATGCTCAAAATAATAAAGGATGACATTGAAGTCGTCTTGGTTCAAAAACCATGGATCAATGACCGGGTTCTTGGACTAAATCGAAAATTCCTAATACCCAGAAAAATCATGATGGTTACCCTATCAAAACTGAGATATAAATGCCACAAATCGAAAATTCTCAAAACCCTGAAAAATCATGATGGTTAGCCTATCAAAACTGAGAAATAAAGGCCACAAATCGAAAATTCCCATGAGGAAGCACGGATACGAACAAGAGAGGTGAGTTACGCCTTGATTTCATTCTAGAACTAACCTTTCTAATTGTAATATAGGCTTTTAGTCTACTTTTATAGTAATAGACAGAAACTTTTGGTTTTTACCCTTGTTTCAAACTTCATGTCAAATAAATTAGTTAATTGGAAGGTGTTCGAATAACAATTCTTGTTTATCATTGCTATCTACAATTTAGAAATATTAAAAATATTCTGAAACTCTAACCTTTAGAAACAGGAGAAAAACAACTGGGAAACCTTCAGATTAATTCTAGGTAGCTCCTTAACAGAATTGGTCCCTAAATCTCCTGAATCAACAGAAGAATAGGATGCCTTGGTTGAAATGAATGAAACAATCTTAGGTTCCTGTCCTATTAGTAAGCATAAAGCCAAATCTTGTCAGTCATGGTGGTCGAGGGAACCACACTTAAACCGGCTGAAATGCAGGGAGCACTTCAAAATCACCGAACAGATCACAGGCTGGCGTGGACAGAGACTCCTATAAGAAAGTCCTTAAATCATATATATATATATATATATATATATATATATATATATATATATATATATATATATATATATATATATATATATATATACATATATATATATATATATATATATATATATATATATATATATATATATATATATATATATATATATATACATATATATATATATATATATATATATATATATATATATATATATATATATATATATATAATTATATATATATATATATATATATATATATATATATATATATATATATATATAAATATATATATATATATACGAAGTAAGAAGAGCCAAAAGTAAAGCTTGGATACTATTCTGTGATAACCTACAGGAGGCCTTTAAGACAGCTAGGCTACGCAAGATTCTATCTGCCATTTCAAGTTATCTACAATGACTGGATGATATCTGGACTACAATGGGGGCGGAATCTCTGGAGCTCCTACTGGAAACTCATTACCCAGGATGTTCCGAAACTCCGACTGTTCTGTTTAAATCAAAAGGGTTACTGGTCTCGCTGGGAAAATTATCAACAGGAGGAACATCTTATGGTCAATAAAAAGTTTTAAATCTTTTATGTCAGTAGGTCTACATGACACTATTCCTGCCGACATCCAACAATCCAGTGACTTGATGGTTCCCTGGCTTGAAGTGATTTTTAAAAGTTGCAAACAAATGAACTGAAGTAAAGGTTATTTTTATACCTAAGGCAGGAAAACGTTCCTATGTGATCCAAATGCCCTTAAGCTATTAACTTATCTTCGTACTTCTTGTAAACTCTAGAGAGACAGATAATTGCTGATATTAGAAGCTTAATCGAGCCGGTAATGTTAGCAACATTCTCAGCATGCATGTTGAAAGGGGAAATCAGTGGAAACTGCACTGCACTTTCTCTTAGGCCCTATTGAAAAATCGCTCGAATATAAGGAATTCTTTTTGGTGACCTTCTGTGATATAAAAGAAGCCTTTAACAATGTCAAACCAGAGGCAATCAAGCAGGCATTTTAAGATTTGGGGTTGGATGTCTCACTCGGATGTTGGATTGATCAAATGCTCAGGGGCAGAGGCATTTTGGCTAATCTTGGTGAGGCATCCGTCTGGAAATTTGTATAGAGGTACACCGCAGAGTAGTGTATTACCCCCCCCCCTTCTTTGAAATTTGGTTATAATAATGACATGTTACTAAACCTAGAGGGGTCTAGCTTAAAAGTGGTTAGTTTTACAGATGATGTTACCATCGGCGCCTTTTGCTAATATCCTATCACTCTCAGAGATCTTATGCAAAATGTTTTTGGTATACTTACCAAATGGGCCAATAAGTGCGGTCTAAGTGTTAATCTACTCAAAACTGGATTGTTTTTTTTTTTTCTAGAAAGTACAAACTTCCTTCTTTCTAAAGGGTTGGTTCCTTTCTTAACGGAGTTGGTTTGAGTTGGATTGGGTCTTATTGTAAAAAATAAACTAAGCGGAAAACCAAATATAATGAAAAGAGTAATGAAAGCTGCAATTGCGCTATACTACTGTAAAAATGTCATTGCGAAAGGATGGGCTCTAATCCCTAGCATTGTACATTGGCTGTACACCTCTGTAGTTAGACCTGTTCTACTATACGGAGTTGTAGTTTGTTGTTGTGGTGGCCAGTTCTAAATATAGTAGCAAACCAAAAGCTGCTGATTATGGTTAAAAAAACTGCCTTCCTGTGTATTAGTGGTGTACTCAGAACCACTTCATTTTTAACTGTTAACTGTCCCTTCAGAGAGGACTGCGTGGACGAACAATTTATTCTTCATTTCTATTTCACGGTTAGACTAAATTCTTTGCGGATGGATCGAGAATTGACAACAGGATCAATTGTGGGGTGTTCTGCAATGAACTTAGTTTAAACCTCTCTTTTAGCCTCCCTGATCACTTTAGTCAAGGAATTTCAATATAAGGGGGAATTAAGAGGCTTATAGACTCGACAGGATTTCTCCTGTTGTATCTTACCGTGCCACGCTGATACAAAAGTACCATGTGTAAACCGCTCCTACAGGAAACATGGGCAAATTATGCCTCATGTGTAATCACTCAGCAGGTTTGGCCTACACTAGACTTAATCAAGTCTAACCAGCTAATATCTATGCAACGTTGCAATATTAGTATGATCGTGGGTGTCATTTTAATTGGTTCCAGTAGGTAGTAGGGGTGAATATATTTGTTGTGGTAAGACATTCTAATAGTGTCATGGGGTGGTTCTCCACATTGATGAAATTTTTACATTTCAACGAAGAATTATTTTTATGCTATAGATGTTTCGAATATAATCATTGTTATCAAGCTGTAGCATAAAAATATGGAGTCCATTTTTTAAAGGTTTGGGGTTCTCCCCAAATTCGTAAATTACCAAATGGGTTAGCCTTTGCTAATTTACGAATTTGATATATATTCCATAGAACTTGTAATAGTGGCCCGATTTTGATGGATGATACCATAATCAAAAGCTCCAGTTATCAGTATTAATAGTGAGACGCAAACCTTTGGCCATATCATTTAAAGGTCCAGTCTGTTTATCCTCATAAGTATACTGTTCGGCTACCTTAAACTCTTTGTAAGTATTTGATTTTATCAGTGATGGAATTTCTCGGTAAGTAGTTAAGTATACAGTATTTATTGGAGGTGGTGGCTTTTCTTATAGTTGGACCAGTTGATTGTCCTCAGGTTTAACCTCTTTAGTTCGGTACTTGTAAATCTGCTCCCGTTTGATTGTTTGAGCTCAGGTGACAATTCTGCTTTTTTTACAGTTTCTAGATGGTTTTTCATCCTTATTTTGGATTCAGTCGATCTTCATATCAAATTTACCCTCATCAGTGTAACAGTTGAACTTCTGTGTTTCACTAACCTTTGGATCACTAATTCATTTTTTTTAATAGATAGCGTCATCCTTCAAAAGGGATAGATTTTTCTGTCAACACAATTTTTGAGTCCCCACCCTTTGTTTTAGTTTCACTTGTTTTATGTCAAATATTTTATTGCATCGATACCATATCAAACATTTTGATTGACGTGTTGCGAGGGCACCCGCAGTATATAAGATAAATCAAGTGCAATCAACACATTATAAATCATAATCACTATATAGATATGCTCATATATACATAATAAAAAACCAAATATCATATTACTCAAATTTATGCATTTTTTTTTTTTTTGGACAAAATATACACATATAAAAATTAACCGATAGATTTATGATTTCGTTTTAAAGATAAGATAAATTCAACCAAATCATCAATCAATTAGAAATCAAAAAATAAAAAATAAAAATAAATTTCTGTTTGATTAATAGTTTTGTACATAAATAACATATACCTGGTACACGTAATACAATAATGAATGAGTATGTAATGAAGTTATAATATTATGTTGTTAATTTTTTTATGATTATTATTATTATGTTTATAATAATAGTTAAAAGTTAAGTTATGATTAAATAATTTCATTAATTTAATTTATATATTCTTTCGTCTATTTTATTTTTGTAATTTTTTTATGATCCATAAGATGAATTCCATATATATAGATACGATGTACCTAAACACCGTGTGTGGAATGGAGATTCATAAAAAAAAAAATTTACTCATCTGCTATGTAATTATGAAATAATATTTAAAAAAATTTTTATATTTTTTTTAAGTTTTGTAATTATAAAAAATAATAAGAAAATACCATTACGATTGTAATAGCGCGCACATATAAAAATTTTATACTTTTTAAAACAAATAAATCATAATATATACAGGGTGAGTCGAGTTAAATTGAAGCATCTTGTTTGTCTAAAAAAAGATAAATCCGAAAAATATTCATGACAAAAATGGTTAATATTCCGGCAATAGTCCTTCAGGTAGGTAATCTAAAAAAATTATAATGTACAGTGTTTGTTCTAACCAACCATTCTATATGGTAACCAATTCATTTGGTTACGGTAAATAAAAACTTAGTTAAAATTTAGCTTTAAGACATTTGGTTTAGATCAAAAATTATTACAAAATATTTGTTTTGATTTATGAAGACCATCCACTACCACACGGTACATGCCTTTTTAGATTGGTACCAGTGTGAAAACATCGGGAGCAAAGGTAAAACAATTATCAACTATAAGCGAGACCAAGAAAGAAGAACCACCACCACCCATCAATATCACAAATGTCGATAAATTTAGCGTTATCCAAGCGTTAATAAAAGAAGAGACAGAAACAGAGTATGAGCTTATGTCGCTAAACAACAAAGTCTGGAGGGTAAATATGCCTGATCCATATGGTAATAAAAAACTTTCAACTGCATTGAATGGCAAAGGTCTCCAATGGTATACATATGAAGTCGAAAACTCCAGACCCATTAAAGTAGTTGCTAGGGGTTTACATCAAACATGCATGCTAGATGAGATAATTGAAAACCTGAAAAGAAAAACTGAAAGGAAGCCTACCGAAAACAGTGGTTAACAAAATAAAGGTACCACTTTTCACTCTGACCTTTGCAAACTCAGAGAAAATTGGGAATGGTTTTCCGTATGGAACCATTGAAAAAAGCAACAAGGATCATACCACAATGCAAAAAGTGTCAGGCATACAACCACACGCAAAAATACTGCAATCGTGAAACCAGATGTGTAAAATGTGCAAGAAAGCATGATACAAAAAACTGCGTGATAGATAGGAACACTCCAGTAAAATGTGGTAACTGCCAGTGAACCCAACCTACTAGCTATAGAGCACGTGAAGTAGCCAAAACATTACAAAACATGCGAATTGGAGCAAACAAAAATCAGCCAATGAGAGCAACTAAAGAAAAAGAAATCCCGACAAAAACTGTCACTACGTTCCATAGTGCGGAAGTATTTCTCATACTCACAAACAGCAAAACAAAGACTACCTGTGCCTTCAGATCAAAATAATGGGATTTAACAAGCTATGACAACAATGTAAACTAAATGCTATTGTCCTCTCTAAAATAGAAGAAAATAAAGAGTTTCTAAACAAACGACAAGTTAATCTTGAACAGCAAGTAGGACATCAAGGCAAAAATTAACCAGATTTGTGGCAAAAAATTGATATATGCTTAATAGCAGAGAGCCATTTCACTAGAAAGTCTTATGCAAAATTAAAAGGTTATTCTTGTTACCATTTTATACATCCAGCAGAAAAAACTAGGAGTAGAGCACCTATGTCCACCAAGTTATCAACTTAAAAAGGATGATTACCTCTTAATGTTTAAAATGTTTGGCTCAAATTTCATCATAGGAGGAGACTTTAATGCCAAACATACCCATTGGGGTTCAAGACTAATACCTTCTAAAGGTAGAGAACTTTTGGAAGCTGGATGTCAAATAAACTGCTGTTTTCATTCAAGTGGTAATCCTACTTATTGTCCAACAAACACTAACAAAATACCATAAGACGTGATTGACTTCTTCATAGCTAAAGGTATTTCAGAAAATTATATCCATATTGAAAATAATGAAGGTTAATCTTCGGATCATTCTCCAATCATACTTACGATCAATGAAACAGTAATCGAAAAAGGAAAGCCACCAAGGTTAACAAGCGGAAAGACCAATTGGAAAACCTTCGCACTGTTAGTTGAGGAACGTATTGATCTTCAAGTTCCAATCAAACACAACTTGAAAAAGAAGTAGTGCTGCTCATAAACAATATTCAGATCGCAGCATGGAAAAGCACTCCTCCTGACCAAAATAAACCTCACAACACGCAGAGAAAAAATAAAGTAGCGGTAATCATGTTTTGAAAGCACCATTTAATGATTGAATTATTTATTGCTGCAACCATATAAATAAACATGTATTGGTTGTTTCAACCTACACATTGTTGGATAAAATCATTATATGTTGGTTGTTTCGTGACGTTTGGAAACATGGAAGTAGTTACAGAGAACATTATATATTGGTGTCTATCATTCCGAGCATCAGGAGGTTATGTTGCAGAGAACATTATATGTTGGCCTCTATCATGTCAATCAATAACGAACTTTGTTGCTGAGAACGTTCTATGTTGGTTGCTATCATGTCATTCATTAAGAAATTTTGTTACAGGGAACATTATATGTTGGCAGCTATCATGTTGTGTGTGAACAAATTGTGTTGCTCAGATCATTCTATGATGGCTTCAATCACGTTATTCTAGAATAACCTTAAAGGCAAAGAGCATTTTTTTTTTGATATCATATTGTTTGCAAGCCACTTTAGTTGCCAGGACCTTATGTGTTACTACAACAACCATAGTAAATATGCAGTATGATTGCAGGAAAAGTTTAAACTTTCAAAATAAATGTCGAAATAACACACACAGATGAACATTTTAAATACATTTTAATTATAAATTTTAACTTTTAAAATTAAATTTAATACAAAACGAAATAGTAGCCCGATTGTGATGAATGATACCTTAATTAAGAGCTCTGGTCATAAGTAAAAATACTTCATCAAAATATGTGTACATTTCAACAAATAATTTTTATGCCTAAAAATCAGTAAAGGGGTTAGCCTTTGTAAATTTAAGAATTTTTTTTAAATTAAAATTAATACAAAACGTAATAGTAGCCCGATTGTGATGAATGATACCTTAATTAAAAGCTCTGGTTATGAGTAAAAATACTGCATCAAAATATGTATACATTTCAACAAATAATTTGTATGCCAAAAAATCAGCAAAGGGGTTAGCCTTTGTAAATTTAAGAATTTTTTTTTTAAATTAAAATTAACACAAAACGTAATAGTAGCCCGATTGTGATGAATGATACCTTAATTAAAAGCTTTGATCATTAGTAAAAATACTGCATCAAAATATGTGTACATTTCAACAAATATTTGTATGCCTAAAAATCAGCAAAGGGGTTAGCCTTTGCAAATTTAAGATTTTTTTTTTTAAATTAAAATTAATACAAAACGTAATAGTAGCCCGATTGTGATGAATGATACCTTAATTAAAAGCTCTAAAAAATCAGCAAAGGGGTTAGCCTTTGTAAATTTAAGAATTTTTTTTTTAATTAAAATTAATACAAAACGTAATAGTAGCCCGATTGTGATGAATGATACCTTAATTAAAAGCTCTGGCCATGAGTAAAAATACTGCATCAAAATATGTATACATTTCAACTAATAATTTTTATGCTAAAAAATCAGCAAAGGGGTTAGCCTTTGTAAATTTAAGATTTTTTTTTTTAATTAAAATTAATACAAAACGTAATAGTAGCCCGATTGTGATGAATGATACCTTAATTAAAAGCTCTGGTCATGAGTAAAAATACTGCATCAAAATATGTGTACATTTCAACAAATAATTTTTATGCCAAAAAATCAGCAAAGGGGTTAGCCTTTGTAAATTTAAGAATTTTTTTTTAAATTAAAATTAATACAAAACGTAATAGTAGCCCGATTGTGATGAATGATACCTTAATTAAAAGCTCTGGTTATGAGTAAAAATACTGCGTCAAAATATGTGTACATTTCATCAAATAATTTTTATGCCAAAAAATCAGCAAAGGGGTTAGCCTTTGCAAATTTAAGAATTTTTTTTAAATTAAAATTAATACAAAACGTAATTGTAGCCCAATTTTGATGAATGATACCTTAATTAAAAGCTCTGGTCATAAGTAAAAATACTGCATCAAAATATGTGTACATTTCAACCAATAATTTGTATGCCAAAAAATCAGCAAAAGGGTTAGCCTTTGTAAATTTAAGAATTTTTTTTTAAATTAAAATTAATACAAAACGTAATAGTAGCCCGATTGTGATGAATGATACCTTAATTAAAAGCTCTGGTCATGAGTAAAAATACTGCATCAAAATATGTGTACATTTCAACAAATAATTTTGATGCCAAAAAATCAGCAAAGGGGTTAGCCTCTGCAAATTTGAGAATTTTTTTTTATATTAAAATTAATACAAAACGTAATAGCAGCCCGATTGTGATGAATGATACCTTAATTAAAAGCTCTGGTCATGAGTAAAAATACTGCATCAAAATATGTGTACATTTCATTAAATGATTTTGATGCCAAAAAATCAGCAAAGGGGTTAGCCTCTGCAAATTTGAGAATTTTTTTTTATATTAAAATTAATACAAAACGAAATAGTAGCCCGAATGTGCTGAATGATACCTTAATTAAAAGCTCTGGTCATGAGTAAAAATACTGCATCAAAATATGTGTACATTTCAACAAATAATTTTTATGCCAAAAAATCAGCAAAGGGGTTAGCCTTTGTAAATTTAAGAATTTTTTTTTAAATTAAAATTAATACAAAACGTAATAGTAGCCCGATTGTGATGAATGATACCTTAATTAAAAGCTCTGGTTATGAGTAAAAATACTGCGTCAAAATATGTGTACATTTCATCAAATAATTTTTATGCCAAAAAATCAGCAAAGGGGTTAGCCTTTGCAAATTTAAGAATTTTTTTTAAATTAAAATTAATACAAAACGTAATTGTAGCCCAATTTTGATGAATGATACCTTAATTAAAAGCTCTGGTCATGAGTAAAAATACTGCATCAAAATATGTGTACATTTCAACAAATAATTTGTATGCCAAAAAATCAGCAAAGGGGTTAGGCTTTGCAAATTTAAGATTTTTTTTTTTAATTAAAATTAATACAAAACGTAATAGAAGCCCGATTTTGATGAGTGATAGCTAAATTAAAAGCTCTGGTCATAAGTAAAGATACTGCATCAAAATATGTGTACATTTCAACAAATATTTTTATGCCAAAAAATCAGCAAAGGGGTTAGCCTTTGCAAATTTAAGATTTTTTTTTTTAATTAAAATTAATACAAAACGTAATAGTAGCCCGATTGTGATGAATGATACCTTAATTAAAAGCTCTGGTCATGAGTAAAAATACTGCACCAAAATATGTGTACATTTCAATAAATAATTTTTATGCCTAAAAATCAGCAAAGGGGTTAGCCTTTGTAAATTTAAGAATTTTTTTTTTAAATTAAAATTAATACAAAACGTAATAGTAGCCCGATTGTGATGAATGATACCTTAATTAAAAGCTCTGGTCATAAGTAAAAATACTGCATCAAAATATGTGTACATTTCAACAAATAATTTTTATGTCTAAAAATCAGCAAAGGGGTTAGCCTTTGTAAATTTAAGAATTTTTTTTTAAATTAAAATTAATACAAAACGTAATAGTAGCCCGATTGTGATGAATGACACCTTAATTAAAAGCTCTGGTCATGAGTAAAAATACTGCATCAAAATATGTGTACATTTCAACAAATAATTTTAATGCCAAAAAATCAGCAAAGGGGTTAGCCTTTGTAAATTTAAGAATTTTTTTTTTAATTAAAATTAATACAAAACGTAATAGTAGCCCGATTGTGATGAATGATACCTTAATTAAAAGCTCTGGTCATGAGTAAAAATACTGCATCAAAATATGTGTACATTTCAACAAATATTTTTATGCCAAAACATCAGCAAAGGGGTTAGCCTTTGCAAATTTAAGATTTTTTTTTTAATTAAAATTAATACAAAACGTAATAGTAGCCCGATTGTAATGAATGATACCTTAATTAAAAGCTCTGGTCATGAGTAAAATACTGCATCAAAATATGTGTACATTACAACAAATAATTTTTATGCCTAAAAATCAGCAAAGGGGTTAGCCTTTGTAAATTTAAGAATTTTTTTTTAAATTAAAATTAATACAAAACGTAATAGTAGCCCGATTGTGATGAATGATACCTTAATTAAAAGCTCTGGTCATGAGTAAAAATACTGCATCAAAATATGTGTACATTTTAACAAATATTTTTATGCCAAAAAATCAGCAAAGGGGTTAGCCTTTGCAAATTTAAGATTTTTTTTTTAATTAAAATTAATACAAAACGTAATAGTAGCCCGATTGTAATGAATGATACCTTAATTAAAAGCTCTGGTCATGAGTAAAAATACTGCATCAAAATATGTGTACATTTCAACAAATAATTTTTATGCCAAAAAATCAGCAAAGGGGTTAGCCTTTGTAAATTTAAGAATTTTTTTTTAAATTAAAATTAATACAAAACGTAATAGTAGCCCGATTGTGATGAATGATACCTTAATTAAAAGCTCTGGTTATGAGTAAAAATACTGCGTCAAAATATGTGTACATTTCATCAAATAATTTTTATGCCAAAAAATCAGCAAAGGGGTTAGCCTTTGCAAATTTAAGAATTTTTTTTAAATTAAAATTAATACAAAACGTAATTGTAGCCCAATTTTGATGAATGATACCTTAATTAAAAGCTCTGGTCATAAGTAAAAATACTGCATCAAAATATGTGTACATTTCAACAAATAATTTGTATGCCAAAAAATCAGCAAAAGGGTTAGCCTTTGCAAATTTAAGATTTTTTTTTTTAATTAAAATTAATACAAAACGTAATAGAAGCCCGATTTTGATGAGTGATAGCTAAATTAAAAGCTCTGGTCATAAGTAAAGATACTGCATCAAAATATGTGTACATTTCAACAAATATTTTTATGCCAAAAAATCAGCAAAGGGGTTAGCCTTTGCAAATTTAAGATTTTTTTTTTTAATTAAAATTAATACAAAACGTAATAGTAGCCCGATTGTGATGAATGATACCTTAATTAAAAGCTCTGGTCATGAGTAAAAATACTGCATCAAAATATGTGTACATTTCAACAAATAATTTTTATGCCAAAAAATCAGCAAAGGGGTTAGCCTTTGTAAATTTAAGAATTTTTTTTTTAATTAAAATTAATACAAAACGTAATAGTAGCCCGATTGTGATGAATGATACCTTAATTAAAAGCTCTGGTCATGAGTAAAAATACTGCATCAAAATATGTGTACATTTCAACAAATATTTTTATGCCAAAAAATCAGCAAAGGGGTTAGCCTTTGCAAATTTAAGATTTTTTTTTTAATTAAAATTAATACAAAACGTAATAGAAGCCCGATTTTGATGAGTGATAGCTAAATTAAAAGCTCTGGTCATAAGTAAAGATACTGCATCAAAATATGTGTACATTTCAACAAATATTTTTATGCCAAAAAATCAGCAAAGGGGTTAGCCTTTGCAAATTTAAGATTTTTTTTTTTAATTAAAATTAATACAAAACGTAATAGAAGCCCGATTTTGATGAGTGATAGCTAAATTAAAAGCTCTGGTCATGAGTAAAAATACTGCATCAAAATATGTGTACATTTCAACAAATAATTTTTATGCCAAAAAATCAGCAAAGGGGTTAGCCTTTGTAAATTTAAGAATTTTTTTTTAAATTAAAATTAATACAAAACGTAATAGTAGCCCGATTGTGATGAATGATACCTTAATTAAAAGCTCTGGTTATGAGTAAAAATACTGCGTCAAAATATGTGTACATTTCATCAAATAATTTTTATGCCAAAAAATCAGCAAAGGGGTTAGCCTTTGCAAATTTAAGAATTTTTTTTAAATTAAAATTAATACAAAACGTAATAGTAGCCCGATTGTGATGAATGATACCTTAATTAAAAGCTCTGGTCATAAGTAAAAATACTGCATCAAAATATGTGTACATTTCAACAAATAATTTGTATGCCAAAAAATCAGCAAAAGGGTTAGCCTTTGCAAATTTAAGATTTTTTTTTTTAATTAAAATTAATACAAAACGTAATAGAAGCCCGATTTTGATGAGTGATAGCTAAATTAAAAGCTCTGGTCATAAGTAAAGATACTGCATCAAAATATGTGTACATTTCAACAAATATTTTTATGCCAAAAAATCAGCAAAGGGGTTAGCCTTTGCAAATTTAAGATTTTTTTTTTAATTAAAATTAATACAAAACGTAATAGTAGCCCGATTGTGATGAATGATACCTTAATTAAAAGCTCTGGTCTAGAGTAAAAATACTGCATCAAAATATGTGTACATTTCAACAAATAATTTTTATGCCAAAAAATCAGCAAAGGGGTTAGCCTTTGTAAATTTAAGAATTTTTTTTTTAATTAAAATTAATACAAAACGTAATAGTAGCCCGATTGTGATGAATGATACCTTAATTAAAAGCTCTGGTCATAAGTAAAAATACTGCATCAAAATATGTGTACATTTCAACAAATAATTTGTATGCCAAAAAATCAGCAAAAGGGTTAGCCTTTGCAAATTTAAGATTTTTTTTTTTAATTAAAATTAATACAAAACGTAATAGAAGCCCGATTTTGATGAGTGATAGCTAAATTAAAAGCTCTGGTCATAAGTAAAGATACTGCATCAAAATATGTGTACATTTCAACAAATATTTTTATGCCAAAAAATCAGCAAAGGGGTTAGCCTTTGCAAATTTAAGATTTTTTTTTTTAATTAAAATTAATACAAAACGTAATAGTAGCCCGATTGTGATGAATGATACCTTAATTAAAAGCTCTGGTCATGAGTAAAAATACTGCATCAAAATATGTGTACATTTCAACAAATAATTTTTATGCCAAAAAATCAGCAAAGGGGTTAGCCTTTGCAAATTTAAGATTTTTTTTTTAATTAAAATTAATACAAAACGTAATAGAAGCCCGATTTTGATGAGTGATAGCTAAATTAAAAGCTCTGGTCATAAGTAAAGATACTGCATCAAAATATGTGTACATTTCAACAAATATTTTTATGCCAAAAAATCAGCAAAGGGGTTAGCCTTTGCAAATTTAAGATTTTTTTTTTTAATTAAAATTAATACAAAACGTAATAGAAGCCCGATTTTGATGAGTGATAGCTAAATTAAAAGCTCTGGTCATGAGTAAAAATACTGCATCAAAATATGTGTACATTTCAACAAATAATTTTTATGCCAAAAAATCAGCAAAGGGGTTAGCCTTTGTAAATTTAAGAATTTTTTTTTAAATTAAAATTAATACAAAACGTAATAGTAGCCCGATTGTGATGAATGATACCTTAATTAAAAGCTCTGGTTATGAGTAAAAATACTGCGTCAAAATATGTGTACATTTCATCAAATAATTTTTATGCCAAAAAATCAGCAAAGGGGTTAGCCTTTGCAAATTTAAGAATTTTTTTTAAATTAAAATTAATACAAAACGTAATAGTAGCCCGATTGTGATGAATGATACCTTAATTAAAAGCTCTGGTCATAAGTAAAAATACTGCATCAAAATATGTGTACATTTCAACAAATAATTTGTATGCCAAAAAATCAGCAAAAGGGTTAGCCTTTGCAAATTTAAGATTTTTTT
This sequence comes from Tipula confusa, assembly GCA_963556175.1. NCBI lineage: Eukaryota > Metazoa > Arthropoda > Insecta > Diptera > Tipulidae > Tipula > Tipula confusa. The sequence continues at coordinate 191,189,682 of OY744475.1, read as the reverse complement.
TTTAATTAAAATTAATACAAAACGTAATAGTAGGCCGATTGTGATGAATGATACCTTAATTAAAAGCTCTGGTCATAAGTAAAAATACTGCATCAAAATATGTGTACATTTCAACAAATAATTTTTATGTCTAAAAATCAGCAAAGGGGTTAGCCTTTGCAAATTTAAGAATTTTTTTTTAAATTAAAATTAATACAAAACGTAATAGTAGCCCGATTGTGATGAATGATACCTTAATTAAAAGCTCTGGTCATGAGTAAAAATACTGCATCAAAATATGTGTACATTTCAACAAATAATTTTAATGCCAAAAAATCAGCAAAGGGGTTAGCCTTTGTAAATTTAAGAATTTTTTTTTTAATTAAAATTAATACAAAACGTAATAGTAGCCCGATTGTGATGAATGATACCTTAATTAAAAGCTCTGGTCATGAGTAAAAATACTGCATCAAAATATGTGTACATTTCAACAAATATTTTTCTGCCAAAAAATCAGCAAAGGGGTTAGCCTTTGCAAATTTAAGATTTTTTTTTTAATTAAAATTAATACAAAACGTAATAGTAGCCCGATTGTAATGAATGATACCTTAATTAAAAGCTCTGGTCATGAGTAAAATACTGCATCAAAATATGTGTACATTACAAAAAATAATTTGTATGCCTAAAAATCAGCAAAGGGGTTAGCCTTTGTAAATTTAAGAATTTTTTTTAAATTAAAATTAATACAAAACGTAATAGTAGCCCGATTGTGATGAATGATACCTTAATTAAAAGCTCTGGTCTAGAGTAAAAATACTGCATCAAAATATGTGTACATTTCAACAAATAATTTTAATGCCAAAAAATCAGCAAAGGGGTTAGCCTTTGCAAATTTAAGAATTTTTTTTTAAATTAAAATTAATACAAAACGTAATAGTAGCCCGATTGTGATGAATGATACCTTAATTAAAAGCTCTGGTCATGAGTAAAAATACTGCATCAAAATATGTGTACATTTCAACAAATAATTTTGATGCCAAAAAATCAGCAAAAGGGTTAGCCTTTGTAAATTTAAGAATTTTTTTTAAATTAAAATTAATACAAAACGTAATAGTAGCCCGATTGTGATGAATGATACCTTAATTAAAAGCTCTGGTCTAGAGTAAAAATACTGCATCAAAATATGTGTACATTTCAACAAATAATTTTGATGCCAAAAAATCAGCAAAGGGGTTAGCCTCTGCAAATTTGAGAATTTTTTTTTATATAAAAATTAATACAAAACGTAATAGTAGCCTGATTGTGATGAATGATACCTTAATTAAAAGCTTTGGTCATGAGTAAAAATACTGCATCAAAATATGTGTACATTTCAACAAATAATTTTGATGCCAAAAAATCAGCAAAAGGGTTAGCCTTTGTAAATTTAAGAATTTTTTTTTAAATTAAAATTAATACAAAACGTAATAGTAGCCCGATTGTGATGAATGATACCTTAATTAAAAGCTCTGGTCTAGAGTAAAAATACTGCATCAAAATATGTGTACATTTCAACAAATAATTTTTATGTCTAAAAATCAGCAAAGGGGTTAGCCTTTGCAAATTTAAGATTTTTTTTTTAATTAAAATTAATACAAAACGTAATAGTAGCCCGATTGTAATGAATGATACCTTAATTAAAAGCTCTGGTCTAGAGTAAAAATACTGCATCAAAATATGTGTACATTTCAACAAATAATTTTTATGCCAAAAAATCAGCAAAGGGGTTAGCCTTTGTAAATTTAAGAATTTTTTTTTTAATTAAAATTAATACAAAACGTAATAGTAGCCCGATTGTGATGAATGATACCTTAATTAAAAGCTCTGGTCATAAGTAAAAATACTGCATCAAAATATGTGTACATTTCAACAAATAATTTGTATGCCAAAAAATCAGCAAAAGGGTTAGCCTTTGCAAATTTAAGATTTTTTTTTTTAATTAAAATTAATACAAAACGTAATAGAAGCCCGATTTTGATGAGTGATAGCTAAATTAAAAGCTCTGGTCATAAGTAAAGATACTGCATCAAAATATGTGTACATTTCAACAAATATTTTTATGCCAAAAAATCAGCAAAGGGGTTAGCCTTTGCAAATTTAAGATTTTTTTTTTTAATTAAAATTAATACAAAACGTAATAGTAGCCCGATTGTGATGAATGATACCTTAATTAAAAGCTCTGGTCATGAGTAAAAATACTGCATCAAAATATGTGTACATTTCAACAAATAATTTTTATGCCAAAAAATCAGCAAAGGGGTTAGCCTTTGCAAATTTAAGATTTTTTTTTTAATTAAAATTAATACAAAACGTAATAGAAGCCCGATTTTGATGAGTGATAGCTAAATTAAAAGCTCTGGTCATAAGTAAAGATACTGCATCAAAATATGTGTACATTTCAACAAATATTTTTATGCCAAAAAATCAGCAAAGGGGTTAGCCTTTGCAAATTTAAGATTTTTTTTTTTAATTAAAATTAATACAAAACGTAATAGAAGCCCGATTTTGATGAGTGATAGCTAAATTAAAAGCTCTGGTCATGAGTAAAAATACTGCATCAAAATATGTGTACATTTCAACAAATAATTTTTATGCCAAAAAATCAGCAAAGGGGTTAGCCTTTGTAAATTTAAGAATTTTTTTTTAAATTAAAATTAATACAAAACGTAATAGTAGCCCGATTGTGATGAATGATACCTTAATTAAAAGCTCTGGTTATGAGTAAAAATACTGCGTCAAAATATGTGTACATTTCATCAAATAATTTTTATGCCAAAAAGTCAGCAAAGGGGTTAGCCTTTGCAAATTTAAGAATTTTTTTTAAATTAAAATTAATACAAAACGTAATAGTAGCCCGATTGTGATGAATGATACCTTAATTAAAAGCTCTGGTCATAAGTAAAAATACTGCATCAAAATATGTGTACATTTCAACAAATAATTTGTATGCCAAAAAATCAGCAAAAGGGTTAGCCTTTGCAAATTTAAGATTTTTTTTTTTAATTAAAATTAATACAAAACGTAATAGTAGGCCGATTGTGATGAATGATACCTTAATTAAAAGCTCTGGTCATAAGTAAAAATACTGCATCAAAATATGTGTACATTTCAACAAATAATTTTTATGTCTAAAAATCAGCAAAGGGGTTAGCCTTTGTAAATTTAAGAATTTTTTTTTTAATTAAAATTAATACAAAACGTAATAGTAGCCCGATTGTGATGAATGATACCTTAATTAAAAGCTCTGGTCATGAGTAAAAATACTGCATCAAAATATGTGTACATTTCAACAAATATTTTTCTGCCAAAAAATCAGCAAAGGGGTTAGCCTTTGCAAATTTAAGATTTTTTTTTTAATTAAAATTAATACAAAACGTAATAGTAGCCCGATTGTAATGAATGATACCTTAATTAAAAGCTCTGGTCATGAGTAAAATACTGCATCAAAATATGTGTACATTACAAAAAATAATTTGTATGCCTAAAAATCAGCAAAGGGGTTAGCCTTTGTAAATTTAAGAATTTTTTTTAAATTAAAATTAATACAAAACGTAATAGTAGCCCGATTGTGATGAATGATACCTTAATTAAAAGCTCTGGTCTAGAGTAAAAATACTGCATCAAAATATGTGTACATTTCAACAAATAATTTTAATGCCAAAAAATCAGCAAAGGGGTTAGCCTTTGCAAATTTAAGAATTTTTTTTTAAATTAAAATTAATACAAAACGTAATAGTAGCCCGATTGTGATGAATGATACCTTAATTAAAAGCTCTGGTCCTGAGTAAAAATACTGCATCAAAATATGTGTACATTTCAAAAAATAATTTTGATGCCAAAAAATCAGCAAAAGGGTTAGCCTTTGTAAATTTAAGAATTTTTTTTAAATTAAAATTAATACAAAACGTAATAGTAGCCCGATTGTGATGAATGATACCTTAATTAAAAGCTCTGGTCTAGAGTAAAAATACTGCATCAAAATATGTGTACATTTCAACAAATAATTTTGATGCCAAAAAATCAGCAAAGGGGTTAGCCTCTGCAAATTTGAGAATTTTTTTTTATATAAAAATTAATACAAAACGTAATAGTAGCCTGATTGTGATGAATGATACCTTAATTAAAAGCTTTGGTCATGAGTAAAAATACTGCATCAAAATATGTGTACATTTCAACAAATAATTTTGATGCCAAAAAATCAGCAAAAGGGTTAGCCTTTGTAAATTTAAGAATTTTTTTTTAAATTAAAATTAATACAAAACGTAATAGTAGCCCGATTGTGATGAATGATACCTTAATTAAAAGCTCTGGTCTAGAGTAAAAATACTGCATCAAAATATGTGTACATTTCAACAAATAATTTTTATGTCTAAAAATCAGCAAAGGGGTTAGCCTTTGCAAATTTAAGATTTTTTTTTTAATTAAAATTAATACAAAACGTAATAGTAGCCCGATTGTAATGAATGATACCTTAATTAAAAGCTCTGGTCATGAGTAAAATACTGCATCAAAATATGTGTACATTACAACAAATAATTTTTATGCCTAAAAATCAGCAAAGGGGTTAGCCTTTGTAAATTTAAGAATTTTTTTTTAAATTAAAATTAATACAAAACGTAATAGTAGCCCGATTGTGATGAATGATACCTTAATTAAAAGCTCTGGTCATGAGTAAAAATACTGCATCAAAATATGTGTACATTTTAACAAATATTTTTATGCCAAAAAATCAGCAAAGGGGTTAGCCTTTGCAAATTTAAGATTTTTTTTTAATTAAAATTAATACAAACCGTAATAGTAGCCCGATTGTAATGAATGATACCTTAATTAAAAGCTCTGGTCATGAGTAAAAATACTGCATCAAAATATGTGTACATTTCAACAAATAATTTTTATGCCAAAAAATCAGCAAAGGGGTTAGCCTTTGTAAATTTAAGAATTTTTTTTTAAATTAAAATTAATACAAAACGTAATAGTAGCCCGATTGTGATGAATGATACCTTAATTAAAAGCTCTGGTTATGAGTAAAAATACTGCGTCAAAATATGTGTACATTTCATCAAATAATTTTTATGCCAAAAAATCAGCAAAGGGGTTAGCCTTTGCAAATTTAAGAATTTTTTTTAAATTAAAATTAATACAAAACGTAATTGTAGCCCAATTTTGATGAATGATACCTTAATTAAAAGCTCTGGTCATAAGTAAAAATACTGCATCAAAATATGTGTACATTTCAACAAATAATTTGTATGCCAAAAAATCAGCAAAGGGGTTAGCCTTTGCAAATTTAAGATTTTTTTTTTTAATTAAAATTAATACAAAACGTAATAGAAGCCCGATTTTGATGAGTGATAGCTAAATTACAAGCTCTGGTCATAAGTAAAGATACTGCATCAAAATATGTGTACATTTCAACAAATATTTTTATGCCAAAAAATCAGCAAAGGGGTTAGCCTTTGCAAATTTAAGATTTTTTTTTTTAATTAAAATTAATACAAAACGTAATAGTAGCCCGATTGTGATGAATGATACCTTAATTAAAAGCTCTGGTCATGAGTAAAAATACTGCATCAAAATATGTGTACATTTCAACAAATAATTTTTATGCCTAAAAATCAGCAAAGGGGTTAGCCTTTGTAAATTTAAGAATTTTTTTTTTAAATTAAAATTAATACAAAACGTAATAGTAGGCCGATTGTGATGAATGATACCTTAATTAAAAGCTCTGGTCATAAGTAAAAATACTGCATCAAAATATGTGTACATTTCAACAAATAATTTTTATGTCTAAAAATCAGCAAAGGGGTTAGCCTTTGCAAATTTAAGAATTTTTTTTTAAATTAAAATTAATACAAAACGTAATAGTAGCCCGATTGTGATGAATGATACCTTAATTAAAAGCTCTGGTCATGAGTAAAAATACTGCATCAAAATATGTGTACATTTCAACAAATAATTTTTATGCCTAAAAATCAGCAAAGGGGTTAGCCTTTGTAAATTTAAGAATTTTTTTTTTAAATTAAAATTAATACAAAACGTAATAGTAGCCCGATTGTGATGAATGATACCTTAATTAAAAGCTCTGGTCATAAGTAAAAATACTGCATCAAAATATGTGTACATTTCAACAAATAATTTTTATGTCTAAAAATCAGCAAAGGGGTTAGCCTTTGCAAATTTAAGAATTTTTTTTTAAATTAAAATTAATACAAAACGTAATAGTAGCCCGATTGTGATGAATGATACCTTAATTAAAAGCTCTGGTCATGAGTAAAAATACTGCATCAAAATATGTGTACATTTCAACAAATAATTTTAATGCCAAAAAATCAGCAAAGGGGTTAGCCTTTGTAAATTTAAGAATTTTTTTTTTAATTAAAATTAATACAAAACGTAATAGTAGCCCGATTGTGATGAATGATACCTTAATTAAAAGCTCTGGTCATGAGTAAAAATACTGCATCAAAATATGTGTACATTTCAACAAATATTTTTATGCCAAAAAATCAGCAAAGGGGTTAGCCTTTGCAAATTTAAGATTTTTTTTTTAATTAAAATTAATACAAAACGTAATAGTAGCCCGATTGTAATGAATGATACCTTAATTAAAAGCTCTGGTCATGAGTAAAATACTGCATCAAAATATGTGTACATTACAAAAAATAATTTGTATGCCTAAAAACCAGCAAAGGGGTTAGCCTTTGTAAATTTAAGAATTTTTTTTAAATTAAAATTAATACAAAACGTAATAGTAGCCCGATTGTGATGAATGATACCTTAATTAAAAGCTCTGGTCTAGAGTAAAAATACTGCATCAAAATATGTGTACATTTCAACAAATAATTTTAATGCCAAAAAATCAGCAAAGGGGTTAGCCTTTGCAAATTTAAGAATTTTTTTTTAAATTAAAATTAATACAAAACGTAATAGTAGCCCGATTGTGATGAATGATACCTTAATTAAAAGCTCTGGTCATGAGTAAAAATACTGCATCAAAATATGTGTACATTTCAACAAATAATTTTGATGCCAAAAAATCAGCAAAAGGGTTAGCCTTTGTAAATTTAAGAATTTTTTTTAAATTAAAATTAATACAAAACGTAATAGTAGCCCGATTGTGATGAATGATACCTTAATTAAAAGCTCTGGTCTAGAGTAAAAATACTGCATCAAAATATGTGTACATTTCAACAAATAATTTTGATGCCAAAAAATCAGCAAAGGGGTTAGCCTCTGCAAATTTGAGAATTTTTTTTTATATAAAAATTAATACAAAACGTAATAGTAGCCCGATTGTGATGAATGATACCTTAATTAAAAGCTTTGGTCATGAGTAAAAATACTGCATCAAAATATGTGTACATTTCAACAAATAATTTTGATGCCGAAAAATCAGCAAAGGGGTTAGCCTTTGTAAATTTAAGAATTTTTTTTAAATTAAAATTAATACAAAACGTAATAGTAGCCCGATTGTGATGAATGATACCTTAATTAAAAGCTCTGGTCTAGAGTAAAAATACTGCATCAAAATATGTGTACATTTCAACAAATAATTTTGATGCCAATAAATCAGCAAAAGGGTTAGCCTTTGTAAATTTAAGAATTTTTTTTAAATTAAAATTAATACAAAACGTAATAGTAGCCCGATTGTGATGAATGATACCTCAATTAAAAGATCTGGTCATGCGTAAAAATACTGCATCAAAATATGTGTACATTTCAACAAATAATTTTTATGCCTAAAAATCAGCAAAGGGGTTAGCCTTTGCAAATTTAAGAATTTTTTTTTAAATTAAAATTAATACAAAACGTAATATCAGCCCGATTGTGATGAATGATACCTTAATTAAAAGCTCTGGTCATGAGTAAAAATACTGCATCGAAATATGTGTACATTTCAACAAATAATTTTGATGCCAAAAAATCAGCAAAAGGGTTAGCCTTTGTAAATTTAAGATTTTTTTTTTAAATTAAAATTAATACAAAACGTAATAGTAGCCCGATTGTGATGAATGATACCTTAATTAAAAGCTCTGGTCTAGAGTAAAAATACTGCATCAAAATATGTGTACATTTCAACAAATAATTTTTATGCCGAAAAATCAGCAAAGGGGTTAGCCTTTGTAAATTTAAGAATTTTTTTTTAAATTAAAATTAATACAAAACGTAATAGTAGCCCGATTGTGATGAATGATACCTTAATTAAAAGGTCTGGTTTAGAGTAAAAATACTGCATCAAAATATGTGTACATTTCAACAAATAATTTTGATGCCTAAAAATCAGCAAAAGGGTTAGCCTTTGTAAATTTAAGAATTTTTTTTTAAATTAAAATTAATACAAAACGTAATAGTAGCCCGATTGTGATGAATGATACCTTAATTAAAAGCTCTGGTCTAGAGTAAAAATACTGCATCAAAATATGTGTACATTTCAACAAATAATTTTTATGTCAAAAAATCAGCAAAGGGGTTAGCCTTTGCAAATTTAAGAATTTTTTTTTAAATTAAAATTAATACAAAACGTAATAGTAGCCCGATTGTGATGAATGATACCTTTTTTTTTATTTTTTTTTTTTAAATATGATATTCCATTTATTTTGGTAACATTTTTGTACATAAATTATTCTTAAAATTAATATTCGGACGCTGGAATTACATCCTTAAATTCTACTTATTTTTATTTAGTTCACTGTCCCTTAGTTTTGGGCGCTCAGATACTTTTCATCTCTTAATTCTATTTTAATTATTTACATTATTTTTACAAAATTTAACATCAAAAAGAAAATGAACTTATAAAATTATTTTATATAAAATCGAAATGTTTTAAAAATAAAAATTGTTGGTTAATAAAACGTTACAAAAAAATTTAAACCAATATTAACTCGAAAAACATAGTTTTTTTTTTTTTTTTTTTTTTTAAAAATAAAAAAAAAAAAAAAAAAAAAAACAATACTCTAAATTGTTAGTATAAATTATTTATAAAAGAAAAAATTTTAGAATGAAAATTTTATCATTATATCTTTTTTTTTTTTTTGAAAATTAAAATTTTGCCGCCAATATGGTTGTTTGTCATCAGAAAAGGAAAATTTTGCCGCCAATGCGTGATGTCATCGAGAAATGAATTTTGAAATTTTGCCGCCAATGCTTGATGTCATCGAAATTATTTTTTTTTTTTTTTATTTTTTATGCCGAAGTATTGAGCCACCAATACCGTTCACATCTCGATTTGTATTCGTCTGGATCCTCATCTTTTGCCACCGTATTAAATCGAATCAGTGAATTTGGATTCTGAAATTTTTCATTATCTAACCATCTCTCGTTTGGTCGTCTCTGGATATGGTAGATTAGTGGAATTTTCGCCTTGTCTTGTAAATAGCCGTGCTTATCAAAATATATGAACATGTTTGGTCCCGGATTCATGCCCTTTTTTGCGTGATGTCGTGCCAAAAGTTCATCCATATAATATGGTCCGTATATAAGTGAATTGTCCGTATTCATTGTGGCCCGTCTAATGTGATCTCTCGTCAGTTGAAGTATGTAATTGTCGATTCTGTCTCCATCGAAATTTTGATACTGTTCTTTGTTCGAGATGTAATGTTTGTAGTCCGTTGTCGCTTTTCTGTACAGTCCATTACAATGACGGAGACATTTTCTTTCAAACATCCGATATCGCTCCATATATTTTGGTGATTGATTAAACCAAACCGGACATCCATACGTTAATATCGGTCGTATTAGTGCTTTATACGCTATAATTTTGACACGTTTGTCTAAATGTTTATTAAAAAAAATGCGTCTCGCCCCCATAAACGCACGTCTTGCTTTTTCTAATTGAATTTTTGTATGTTTAGCCAAATAACACATATTGTCAATATTGATGCCCAAATATTTTATTGTTTCTTTTAATGGGATTGGTTCGTTATTAATTTTGATCGTGAGTTTACGCCAATTTCGTTTCAAATCACGATTTGCGTGTAGTAGTGGTCGCCGAAATAATATTGTTTCACATTTTGATGAGTTAATTTTGATATGCCATTTTTCTAAATAGTTTTCAATGAAATTTAATGCTGTTTGTAAGTTTTTTTGTATATCACCTACTAAATAGTTTGAGCTATATACGATCATATCATCTGCGTAGGCGCATGTCTGAACATTTTTAGAATTTAGAATATTGTTTTTGATCAAATCTGCCGTATATAGATTAAATAAAATTGGAGCCGTAATACTTCCTTGTTGTATGCCATTGTAAATTTTGAATTTTGTTGTTGATTGATTTCGTCCCGTTGTTACCGAAAAAGTTCTATTGTATAGCATCTCATATAATATTTCCAAAATTTCATTGCTGAATTTCATTGATTTTAATTTGGCAAGTAAACCATCGATCCAAATCGATTCGAAAGCCTTTTTAATATCGATCATTACCGCTCCCGTTGGATTCCGGAAATTCATTTGATGGCATACATCCGAAACAAGTTTTGTGATAGCATGCACCGTGCTATGCCCTTGCCTAAAACCAAACTGATTGTCCGGGATTAAATTTTGATTTTGTACATGTTCGTTAATTTTTTCAAAGAGTATAATTTCATATTTTTTTCCTAAATTCGATAGTAAACTAATGGGCCGGTAATTTTCTGGATCTGTGGATTTTTTTCCTTTTTTTGGTATTGGGAAGACACGCGCTTCTTTCCAACAATTTGGAAATGATTTGTTATTCAAAAGATTATTAAATATGATACAAATTTCGACAATTATTGAATTTGGCAGGTGTTTTAGGATGATATTTGGGATGAGATCAGGGCCAAATGATTTTTTATTGTTCGAACAATTTAGAATATAAATTAAATGGTCGCAAGTAATGAAATAATTTTGATTGGTAGTCGGTGCGTTCGCTCGATTTTGGTTTGAAAATATTGTTTTTGTACGATGCGCCAATTTATCGTTATCGTGTTTTTTTTTAAATGGATCAATCATCTTTTTAATTTCGTCTTCGTGTTCTGCATTTCCCAAATTTGTGTTTAATTTTGTGTGTGCCTCGATGTGATGACCGATTATATTTAAATTAATTTTTTCATCATACACTTGAAATTTATTTTCTTGATTTTTATCAATTTTGCTCCATTCAATATCTAAATTGTTATAAATAATTTTGTCGTTCTCCTCAATTTCCAAAAGTTTAATATCTAAATTGTTTTTTGCCGAATTTATTAACTTTTTGATTTCGCTCCACATTTTTGGGCCCGATTTTATGCCTTTTATTACATTAGTCCAATAATTTTGTATCTGAATTTTGATGTTGTCTTCGATTAGTTTTACTGTCCTTTTAATTTCGACTTTCCAATCATTGATTTTGCGAATTATTGTTAAATTTAGATTGTTGTTTGTTGTTGCCTGAAAGTTGTTTCTGCCAAAATATGCCTTCATCATATTTCTTCGTAATGTTTTGATCTTGGTTACGAGAAACGATTTGTGCTTGTATAAATTTTCAATAGTTTGATTTGTATAGCATGTCATATTGTTGCGTCTTCTTAATTTAGGTGAATTTTGTTGTATATTATCTAAAATTAATTTGGTAATAACATTTATATAATTGGTAGTTTCGTGTTCGTTTAAATTTCTATTGTTTGGTACCAAAGTTGTGGTGTCGACGTCGTAATTTGAATTTAGATTTTGTTCCACGATTGCCGAATGATGCGCCTTTTCTAAATGCTCTTGCCAATTTTGCCAATTTATTTTGTTAAAATTATATCGAACGTGTTGTTGTTGTTGTCCATCTTCCTCATTTTCATCATTATGTGTGTTGTCTCTTTCTAAATCTCCAATTTTGTGGACTATAATTTCAATGGCCTTATGATCACTGTCATAATGATGGGTCGAAATTTCTTCATATTGATTTTTTTGAATTTTGATGCGGATGTCCATGATTGCGAGGTCTAAAAAGTTTCCGGAACGTATCATTGTCGGTTTATCACTTTTGTATAATTTTGTTCTATAATCCATTTCGAATTCTTCAAACCAACGATTTAGGCGATTTCCCCTCGAGTTGTTCACCTCATTACCCCAATTTTTATGGCGTGCATTTAAATCACCTGCTATAATATAATAATTATTTGGATTTTGTAAATTTAAAGTTGTGAAAATTTTGCTCCATTCTTCAATAAAATGTTCGTCCGAAATGTATTTGAGATTGCCCGTACAATATATTGAAATTATATAAATTTTTTTAGACGAATTTTGAATTTTCAATTGTATTGCCGCAATTTCTATCCCCTCGCGATTACTGATCGAATGGGATGCAATATTTTTAAATTTTACGCCTGTCTTAATTAGAATTGCTGTGCCACCACCTTGTTGGTCCTTAATTCTGTCGCGTCGAATAATATTGTAATTTTTGAATTCGATATTATGGCCTGAATTTAATTTTGTCTCATTAATCAGCATACAGTCTGGATTATGCTGATTAAGAAAATGTAATAGATTTAGTCGTCGTTGGACGCTCACAATAGAGTTGACGTTCAACGCGATAATTTTGAATTTAGAATTTTTATTGTGTGAATTGAAAAGAGGTGATTAGTGTGAAATTTTTTGAAAATTACCAAGAATTTTGAAAATTTATAAGGAGCCAATGATTTGCAGCAATTGAGCTATTTGCTCGCTTTGCTGCTCCATTATTTTTGCCATATTGTCGATTCGTGACGTCAACTTTTGTATTGTGGTATCATTTTGTTGTGATTGTGGATGTGGTTGTTTTGGAGGGCCGCCCTTCACCATTTCAGCAAATGTACCATTCTCCATCATCACTTTCACCGAATCAAACATTCTAGGAGTCGATTTCTCTGGTTGTCTTTTCGCCTTATTATTCTCAATTCGTTTTTTTAATTTTGCGAGCATTGCTTTGTAGATTGGGCACCCTTTGTACGATGCGGGATGGCCGAATTGTTTACAATTTGTACAATAAATTTCTTCTTTTTTATTTTCTTCAGTTATCAAACATTTACTTGGAGCGTGCATGTTTGAGCATTTTACGCATCTAAAATTTAGGTTGCAATTTGTAGCTGTGTGTCCGAAACGTTGACAATTTTTGCATTGCATAATTTCATCAATTTTGTTTAGGTGTTCCCATGAAATTTTCTGATAATTTATAATTTTGATGTTCAAAACTTGATTTAGTTTAGTGTCCGGACTAAATTGAATTATATATAATGGCAATAATTTTTTCTGTTGGTTCGGTCTTCTCGAACGCATTTGTATAATTTTAATGACTTTTATCTCTTCATTGTTATTTTCAATGTCCGTCTTTAAGTCCGTTAAGTCCTCGTTTTCGGTAAGTCCACGAAGTATTAGTGATTTTAATTTTAAGTCTTTAGGCGTGTACGTGTAAAAATTCGTTTTTACTTCGTTAAAAATCGATTTTAACGAATTGTAATTTTCGATCGTATCCGTATTCACGATATGCTTGTTTGCATTGATACGTTTGATTTCAAAATTGTTAATTTTGATGCCTTTGGCTAATTCTACTGTGCTCTTGATTTCTTGGCCGTACACGTGGAATGGTGGTGGTCGTCGACTTTTTTTTGCAATAGTTTTCGTCTCTGCTGATATCTCTGTCTCATTATTAATTGATTTATTATTATTATTATTATTATTATTATCGTTAGATTTTTGTTTATTATTATTTTTATTATTTTTAGCGTTATTATTATTAATTTTGGGATCTGAATTTTTTGCTTTAATTAGTTTTTTCTTAATTTCAAAAAAATCATCTGTATTTATGTTTGAATTTGAATTTAGATTATCATCAAGGCTCATGTTATTTTCGATTTCGATAATTTCCTCGATTAGGGGAGCGCAAGAATTTGTTGATAAAAATGAATTTTGATTTTTCTTTTCGAATGAATTTTTATTTTGTATTGGGCTAGATTTGATTAATTTTAGCGCTTCTGTTAATTGATCTCTTAACGTGTTGTTTTCGTTGGTCAGATTTTTTATTTGATTTTTTAAAGAGAAGAACTCACCCGGTAAACTTTCGTTTGTTAATCCTCTTTTGTTTGGCCTTGATATTGGTTTGTTCATCGGTGTCGATGTGATCGCCGATGTTGTTATTGTTGTGGAGATATTTTCACTGTTGATTTCATTAGTTGCCTGGTTAATTTCTTCAATTAATACCGTCGATGGTACTGAATTTTTGATTGGCACTATTGAATTATCCATTTCAATTTCACTTATTTCTTTAATTTGTTTTAAGTTTATGTTTAGTTTTTGCGATGCTATCCGATTGCATGCAATATTTTTTGTTTTAATTTTAATGTTTATTTTATTATTTATAAAACTTTTAATATGAAAATAAAATTATGAAACTTAGTTATACACAAAATAATGAATTGACACACACACAATGATTAAAAAAATAAAACAGTGACGCTTTTGAAAACAATTTTTTTTATATATACATCGAACGAACGGATTTGTAATTAATTAATTAAATATTTAACTTTTAAAAATGTTCACACACGAAAAAAAAAAAAAAGAACAGAAATTGAAATAAAATATTCGCACACAATATGTATAATAGGAAAATTAACAAATGGAATTTTTTTTAGGAAAAATTTTTTTTGTTCAATTTAGAATTTCCACACACGTGCATTCGCAAAAATAAAAGACAGTTTTACAGACACGAATGAGTCTCATGAGAACTTCACAAAAATTCACTATTTTGACTATATTGTATTCCACAAACTGATTATATTTTTTAGATTTTAAATTAGATTTTAATTTAGATTATTGATCATCGAAACACCAATATAATTCGGTAGCCCCATATTCGGGAGCTCCCATTATATTTTTGGGAAAAGTTTTCCAGCAAATGGATTTTATTCGTACAATAAAATTAAATTAATTTTATTTTATATTTATTTGTTTATTATAATTATATTTATTATGTATTTTAATTAAATTAATTCAAGAAGAAAATTTTTTTTTTTTTAAATTTTATTTCAATTTTAATTTTCTTTTATTTGGGTTGAATGATACCTTAATTAAAAGCTCTGGTCATGAGTAAAAATACTGCATCAAAATATGTGTACATTTCAACAAATAATTTTTATGCCTAAAAATCAGCAAAGGGGTTAGCCTTTGCAAATTTAAGAATTTTTTTTTAAATTAAAATTAATACAAAACGTAATAGTAGCCCGATTGTGATGAATGATACCTTAATTAAAAGCTCTGGTCTAGAGTAAAAATACTGCATCAAAATATGTGTACATTTCAACAAATAATTTTGCTGCGAAAAAATCAGCAAAAGGGTTAGCCTTTGTAAATTTAAGAATTTTTGTTTAAATTAAAATTAATACAAAACGTAATATCAGCCCGATTGTGATGAATGATACCTTAATTAAAAGCTCTGGTCATGAGTAAAAATACTGCATCGAAATATGTGTACATTTCAACAAATAATTTTGATGCCAAAAAATCAGCAAAAGGGTTAGCCTTTGTAAATTTAAGAATTTTTTTTTAAATTAAAATTAATACAAAACGTAATAGTAGCCCGATTGTGATGAATGATACCTTAATTAAAAGCTCTGGTCTAGAGTAAAAATACTGCATCAAAATATGTGTACATTTCAACAAATAATTTGTATGCCAAAAAATCAGCAAAAGGGTTAGCCTTTGTAAATTTAAGAATTTTTTTTTAAATTAAAATTAATACAAAACGTAATAGTAGCCCGATTGTAATGAATGATACCTTAATTAAAAGCTCTGGTCATGAGTAAAAATACTGCATCAAAATATGTGTACATTTCAACAAATAATTTTGATGCCAAAAAATCAGCAAAGGGGTTAGCCTCTGCAAATTTGAGAATTTTTTTTTATATTAAAATTAATACAAAACGTAATAGCAGCCCGATTGTGATGAATGATACCTTAATTAAAAGCTCTGGTCATGAGTAAAAATACTGCATCAAAATATGTGTACATTTCAACAAATAATTTTGATGCCAAAAAATCAGCAAAGGGGTTAGCCTCTGCAAATTTGAGAATTTTTTTTTATATTAAAATTAATACAAAACGTAATAGTAGCCCGATTGTGATGAATGATACCTTAATTAAAAGCTCTGGTCTAGAGTAAAAATACTGCATCAAAATATGTGTACATTTCAACAAATAATTTTGATGCGAAAAAATCAGCAAAAGGGTTAGCCTTTGTAAATTTAAGATTTTTTTTTTAAATTAAAATTAATACAAAACGTAATAGTAGCCCGATTGTGATGAATGATACCTTAATTAAAAGCTCTGGTCATGAGTAAAAATACTGCATCAAAATATGTGTACATTTCAACAAATATTTTTATGCCAAAAAATCAGCAAAGGGGTTAGCCTTTGTAAACTTAAGATTTTTTTTTTAAATTAAAATTAATACAAAACGTAATAGCAGCCCGATTGTGATGGATGATACCTTAATTAAAAGCTCTGGTCATGAGTAAAAATACTGCATTAAAATATGTGTACATTTCAACAAATAATTTTGATGCCAAAAAATCAGCAAAGGGGTTAGCCTCTGCAAATTTGAGAATTTTTTTTTATATTAAAATTAATACAAAACGTAATAGTAGCCCGATTGTGATGAATGATACCTTAGTTAAAAGCTCTGGTCATGAGTAAAAATACTGCATCAAAATATGTGTACATTTCAACAAATAATTTGTATGCCAAAAAATCAGCAAAAGGGTTAGCCTTTGTAAATTTAAGAATTTTTTTTTAAATTAAAATTAATACAAAACGTAATAGTAGCCCGATTGTGATGAATGATACCTTAATTAAAAGCTCTGGTCATAAGTAAAAATACTGCATCAAAATATGTGTACATTTCAACAAATAATTTTTATGTTTAAAAATCAGCAAAGGGGTTAGCCTTTGTAAATTTAAAAAATTTTTTTTAAATTAAAATTAATACAAAACGTAATAGTAGCCCGATTGTGATGAATGATACCTTAATTAAAAGCTCTGGTCTAGAGTAAAAATACTGCATCAAAATATGTGTACATTTCAACAAATAATTTGTATGCCAAAAAATCAGCAAAAGGGTTAGCCTTTGTAAATTTAAGAATTTTTTTTAAATTAAAATTAATACAAAACGTAATAGTAGCCCGATTGTGATGAATGATACCTTAATTAAAAGCTCTGGTCATGAGTAAAAATACTGCATCAAAATATGTGTACATTTCAACAAATAATTTTGATGCCAAAAAATCAGCAAAAGGGTTAGCCTTTGTAAATTTAAGAATTTTTTTTTAAATTAAAATTAATACAAAACGTAATAGTAGCCTGATTGTGATGAATGATACCTTAATTAAAAGCTCTGGTCATGAGTAAAAATACTGCATCAAAATATGTGTACATTTCAACAAATAATTTTGATGCCAAAAAATCAGCAAAGGGGTGAGCCTCTGCAAATTTGAGAATTTTTTTTTATATTAAAATTAATACAAAACGTAATAGTAGCCCGATTGTGATGAATGATACCTTAATTAAAAGCTCTGGTCTAGAGTAAAAATACTGCATCAAAATATGTGTACATTTCAACAAATAATTTGTATGCCAAAAAATCAGCAAAAGGGTTAGCCTTTGTAAATTTAAGAATTTTTTTTTAAATTAAAATTAATACAAAACGTAATAGTAGCCTGATTGTGATGAATGATACCTTAATTAAAAGCTCTGGTCATGAGTAAAAATACTGCATCAAAATATGTGTACATTTCAACAAATAATTTTGATGCCAAAAAATCAGCAAAGGGGTTAGCCTCTGCAAATTTGAGAATTTTTTTTTAAATTAAAATTAATACAAAACGTAATAGCAGCCCGATTGTGATGAATGATACCTTAATTAAAAGCTCTGGTCATGAGTAAAAATACTGCATCAAAATTTGTGTACATTTCAACAAATATTTTTATGCAAAAAAATCAGCAAAGGGGTTAGCCTTTGCAAATTTAAGAATTTTTTTTAAATTAAAATTAATACAAAACGTAATAGTAGCCCGATTGTGATGAATGATACCTTAATTAAAAGCTCTGGTCTAGAGTAAAAATACTGCATTAAAATATGTGTACATTTCAACAAATAATTTTGATGCGAAAAAATCAGCAAAAGGGTTAGCCTTTGTAAATTTAAGAATTTTTTTTTAAATTAAAATTAATACAAAACGTAATATCAGCCCGATTGTGATGAATGATACCTTAATTAAAAGCTCTGGTCATGAGTAAAAATATTGCATCGAAATATGTGTACATTTCAACAAATAATTTTGATGCCAAAAAATCAGCAAAAGGGTTAGCCTTTGTAAATTTAAGAATTTTTTTTTAAATTAAAATTAATACAAAACGTAATAGTAGCCCGATTGTGATGAATGATACCTTAATTAAAAGCTCTGGTCATGAGTAAAAATACTGCATCAAAATATGTGTACATTTCAACAAATAATTTTTATGTTTAAAAATCAGCAAAGGGGTTAGCCTTTGTAAATTTAAAAATTTTTTTTTAAATTAAAATTAATACAAAACGTAATAGTAGCCCGATTGTGATGAATGATACCTTAATTAAAAGCTCTGGTCTAGAGTAAAAATACTGCATCAAAATATGTGTACATTTCAACAAATAATTTGTATGCCAAAAAATCAGCAAAAGGGTTAGCCTTTGTAAATTTAAGAATTTTTTTTAAATTAAAATTAATACAAAACGTAATAGTAGCCCGATTGTGATGAATGATACCTTAATTAAAAGCTCTGGTCATGAGTAAAAATACTGCATCAAAATATGTGTACATTTCAACAAATAATTTTGATGCCAAAAAATCAGCAAAAGGGTTAGCCTTTGTAAATTTAAGAATTTTTTTTTAAATTAAAATTAATACAAAACGTAATAGTAGCCTGATTGTGATGAATGATACCTTAATTAAAAGCTGTGGTCATGAGTAAAAATACTGCATCAAAATATGTGTACATTTCAACAAATAATTTTGATGCCAAAAAATCAGCAAAGGGGTTAGCCTCTGCAAATTTGAGAATTTTTTTTTATATTAAAATTAATACAAAACGTAATAGTAGCCCGATTGTGATGAATGATACCTTAATTAAAAGCTCTGGTCATGAGTAAAAATACTGCATCAAAATATGTGTACATTTCAACAAATAATTTTGATGCCAAAAAATCAGCAAAGGGGTTAGCCTCTGCAAATTTGAGAATTTTTTTTTATATTAAAATTAATACAAAACGTAATAGTAGCCCGATTGTGATGAATGATAC
This sequence comes from Tipula confusa, assembly GCA_963556175.1. Classification (NCBI taxonomy): domain Eukaryota; kingdom Metazoa; phylum Arthropoda; class Insecta; order Diptera; family Tipulidae; genus Tipula; species Tipula confusa. The sequence continues at coordinate 191,170,370 of OY744475.1, read as the reverse complement.
CTTAGTTAAAAGCTCTGGTCATGAGTAAAAATACTGCATCAAAATATGTGTACATTTTAACAAATAATTTGTATGCCAAAAAATCAGCAAAAGGGTTAGCCTTTGTAAATTTAAGAATTTTTTTTTAAATTAAAATTAATACAAAACGTAATAGTAGCCCGATTGTGATGAATGATACCTTAATTAAAAGCTCTGGTCATGAGTAAAAATACTGCATCAAAATATGTGTACATTTCAACAAATAATTTTTATGTTTAAAAATCAGCAAAGGGGTTAGCCTTTGTAAATTTAAAAATTTTTTTTTAAATTAAAATTAATACAAAACGTAATAGTAGCCCGATTGTGATGAATGATACCTTAATTAAAAGCTCTGGTCTAGAGTAAAAATACTGCATCAAAATATGTGTACATTTCAACAAATAATTTGTATGCCAAAAAATCAGCAAAAGGGTTAGCCTTTGTAAATTTAAGAATTTTTTTTAAATTAAAATTAATACAAAACGTAATAGTAGCCCGATTGTGATGAATGATACCTTAATTAAAAGCTCTGGTCATGAGTAAAAATACTGCATCAAAATATGTGTACATTTCAACAAATAATTTTGATGCCAAAAAATCAGCAAAAGGGTTAGCCTTTGTAAATTTAAGAATTTTTTTTTAAATTAAAATTAATACAAAACGTAATAGTAGCCTGATTGTGATGAATGATACCTTAATTAAAAGCTCTGGTCATGAGTAAAAATACTGCATCAAAATATGTGTACATTTCAACAAATAATTTTGATGCCAAAAAATCAGCAAAGGGGTTAGCCTCTGCAAATTTGAGAATTTTTTTTTAAATTAAAATTAATACAAAACGTAATAGTAGCCTGATTGTGATGAATGATACCTTAATTAAAAGCTCTGGTCATGAGTAAAAATACTGCATCAAAATATGTGTACATTTCAACAAATAATTTTGATGCCAAAAAATCAGCAAAGGGGTTAGCCTCTGCAAATTTGAGAATTTTTTTTTAAATTAAAATTAATACAAAACGTAATAGCAGCCCGATTGTGATGAATGATACCTTAATTAAAAGCTCTGGTCATGAGTAAAAATACTGCATCAAAATTTGTGTACATTTCAACAAATATTTTTATGCAAAAAAATCAGCAAAGGGGTTAGCCTTTGCAAATTTAAGAATTTTTTTTAAATTAAAATTAATACAAAACGTAATAGTAGCCCGATTGTGATGAATGATACCTTAATTAAAAGCTCTGGTCTAGAGTAAAAATACTGCATTAAAATATGTGTACATTTCAACAAATAATTTTGATGCGAAAAAATCAGCAAAAGGGTTAGCCTTTGTAAATTTAAGAATTTTTTTTTAAATTAAAATTAATACAAAACGTAATATCAGCCCGATTGTGATGAATGATACCTTAATTAAAAGCTCTGGTCATGAGTAAAAATATTGCATCAAAATATGTGTACATTTCAACAAATAATTTTGATGCCAAAAAATCAGCAAAAGGGTTAGCCTTTGTAAATTTAAGAATTTTTTTTTAAATTAAAATTAATACAAAACGTAATAGTAGCCCGATTGTGATGAATGATACCTTAATTAAAAGCTCTGGTCATGAGTAAAAATACTGCATCAAAATATGTGTACATTTCAACAAATAATTTGTATGCCAAAAAATCAGCAAAAGGGTTAGCCTTTGTAAATTTAAGAATTTTTTTTTAAATTAAAATTAATACAAAACGTAATAGTAGCCCGATTGTGATGAATGATACCTTAATTAAAAGCTCAGGTCTAGAGTAAAAATACTGCATCAAAATATGTGTACATTTCAACAAATATTTTTATGCAAAAAAATCAGCAAAGGGGTTAGCCTTTGCAAATTTAAGAATTTTTTTTAAATTAAAATTAATACAAAACGTAATAGTAGCCCGATTGTGATGAATGATACCTTAATTAAAAGCTCTGGTCTAGAGTAAAAATACTGCATCAAAATATGTGTACATTTCAACAAATAATTTTGATGCGAAAAAATCAGCAAAAGGGTTAGCCTTTGTAAATTTAAGAATTTTTTTTTAAATTAAAATTAATACAAAACGTAATATCAGCCCGATTGTGATGAATGATACCTTAATTAAAAGCTCTGGTCATGAGTAAAAATACTGCATCGAAATATGTGTACATTTCAACAAATAATTTTGATGCCAAAAAATCAGCAAAAGGGTTAGCCTTTGTAAATTTAAGAATTTTTTTTTAAATTAAAATTAATACAAAACGTAATAGTAGTCCGATTGTGATGAATGATACCTTAATTAAAAGCTCTGGTCTAGAGTAAAAATACTGCATCAAAATATGTGTACATTTCAACAAATAATTTGTATGCCAAAAAATCAGCAAAAGGGTTAGCCTTTGTAAATTTAAGAATTTTTTTTTAAATTAAAATTAATACAAAACGTAATAGTAGCCCGATTGTGATGAATGATACCTTAATTAAAAGCTCAGGTCTAGAGTAAAAATACTGCATCAAAATATGTGTACATTTCAACAAATAATTTGTATGCCAAAAAATCAGCAAAAGGGTTAGCCTTTGTAAATTTAAGAATTTTTTTTAAAATTAAAATTAATACAAAACGTAATAGTAGCCCGATTGTGATGAATGATACCTTAATTAAAAGCTCTGGTCATGAGTAAAAATACTGCATCAAAATATGTGTACATTTCAACAAATAATTTTGATGCCAAAAAATCAGCAAAAGGGTTAGCCTTTGTAAATTTAAGAATTTTTTTTTAAATTAAAATTAATACAAAACGTAATAGTAGCCCGATTGTGATGAATGATACCTTAATTAAAAGCTCTGGTCTAGAGTAAAAATACTGCATCAAAATATGTGTACATTTCAACAAATAATTTGTATGCCAAAAAATCAGCAAAAGGGTTAGCCTTTGTAAATTTAAGAATTTTTTTTTAAATTAAAATTAATACAAAACGTAATAGTAGCCCGATTGTGATGAATGATACCTTAATTAAAAGCTCTGGTCATGAGTAAAAATACTGCATAAAAATATGTGTACATTTCAACAAATAATTTTGATGCCAAAAAATCAGCAAAGGGGTTAGCCTCTGCAAATTTGAGAATTTTTTTTTATATTAAAATTAATACAAAACGTAATAGCAGCCCGATTGTGATGAATGATACCTTAATTAAAAGCTCTGGTCATGAGTAAAAATACTGCATCAAAATTTGTGTACATTTCAACAAATATTTTTATGCAAAAAAATCAGCAAAGGGGTTAGCCTTTGCAAATTTAAGAATTTTTTTTAAATTAAAATTAATACAAAACGTAATAGTAGCCCGATTGTGATGAATGATACCTTAATTAAAAGCTCTGGTCTAGAGTAAAAATACTGCATCAAAATATGTGTACATTTCAACAAATAATTTTGATGCCAATAAATCAGCAAAAGGGTTAGCCTTTGTAAATTTAAGAATTTTTTTTAAATTAAAATTAATACAAAACGTAATAGTAGCCCGATTGTGATGAATGATACCTTAATTAAAAGCTCTGGTCATGAGTAAAAATACTGCATCGAAATATGTGTACATTTCAACAAATAATTTTGATGCCAAAAAATCAGCAAAAGGGTTAGCCTTTGTAAATTTAAGAATTTTTTTTTAAATTAAAATTAATACAAAACGTAATAGTAGCCCGATTGTGATGAATGATACCTTAATTAAAAGCTCAGATCTAGAGTAAAAATACTGCATCAAAATATGTGTACATTTCAACAAATAATTTGTATGCCAAAAAATCAGCAAAAGGGTTAGCCTTTGTAAATTTAAGAATTTTTTTTAAAATTAAAATTAATACAAAACGTAATAGTAGCCCGATTGTGATGAATGATACCTTAATTAAAAGCTCTGGTCATGAGTAAAAATACTGCATCAAAATATGTGTACATTTCAACAAATAATTTTGATGCCAAAAAATCAGCAAAAGGGTTAGCCTTTGTAAATTTAAGAATTTTTTTTTAAATTAAAATTAATACAAAACGTAATAGTAGCCCGATTGTGATGAATGATACCTTAATTAAAAGCTCTGGTCTAGAGTAAAAATACTGCATCAAAATATGTGTACATTTCAACAAATAATTTGTATGCCAAAAAATCAGCAAAAGGGTTAGCCTTTGTAAATTTAAGAATTTTTTTTTAAATTAAAATTAATACAAAACGTAATAGTAGCCCGATTGTGATGAATGATACCTTAATTAAAAGCTCTGGTCATGAGTAAAAATACTGCATCAAAATATGTGTACATTTCAACAAATAATTTTGATGCCAAAAAATCAGCAAAGGGGTTAGCCTCTGCAAATTTGAGAATTTTTTTTTATATTAAAATTAATACAAAACGTAATAGTAGCCCGATTGTGATGAATGATACCTTAATTAAAAGCTCTGGTCTAGAGTAAAAATACTGCATCAAAATATGTGTACATTTCAACAAATAATTTTGATGCGAAAAAATCAGCAAAAGGGTTAGCCTTTGTAAATTTAAGATTTTTTTTTTAAATTAAAATTAATACAAAACGTAATAGTAGCCCGATTGTGATGAATGATACCTTAATTAAAAGCTCTGGTCATGAGTAAAAATACTGCATCAAAATATGTGTACATTTCAACAAATATTTTTATGCCAAAAAATCAGCAAAGGGGTTAGCCTTTGTAAACTTAAGATTTTTTTTTTAAATTAAAATTAATACAAAACGTAATAGCAGCCCGATTGTGATGGATGATACCTTAATTAAAAGCTCTGGTCATGAGTAAAAATACTGCATCAAAATATGTGTATATTTCAAAAAATAATTTTTTTGTCAAAAAATCAGCAAAGGGGTTAGCCTTTACAAATTTAAGAATTTTTTTTTAAATTAAAATTAATACAAAACGTAATAGTAGCCCGATTGTGATGAATGATACCTTAATTAAAAGCTCTGGTCTAGAGTAAAAATACTGCATCAAAATATGTGTACATTTCAACAAATAATTTGTATGCCAAAAAATCAGCAAAAGGGTTAGCCTTTGTAAATTTAAGAATTTTTTTTTAAATTAAAATTAATACAAAACGTAATAGTAGCCCGATTGTGATGAATGATACCTTAATTAAAAGCTCTGGTCATGAGTAAAAATACTGCATCAAAATATGTGTACATTTCAACAAATAATTTTGATGCCAAAAAATCAGCAAAGGGGTTAGCCTCTGCAAATTTGAGAATTTTTTTTTATATTAAAATTAATACAAAACGTAATAGTAGCCCGATTGTGATGAATGATACCTTAATTAAAAGCTCTGGTCTAGAGTAAAAATACTGCATCAAAATATGTGTACATTTCAACAAATAATTTTGATGCGAAAAAATCAGCAAAAGGGTTAGCCTTTGTAAATTTAAGATTTTTTTTTTAAATTAAAATTAATACAAAACGTAATAGTAGCCCGATTGTGATGAATGATACCTTAATTAAAAGCTCTGGTCATGAGTAAAAATACTGCATCAAAATATGTGTACATTTCAACAAATAATTTTTATGCCAAAAAATCAGCAAAGGGGTTAGCCTTTGTAAACTTAAGATTTTTTTTTTAAATTAAAATTAATACAAAACGTAATAGCAGCCCGATTGTGATGGATGATACCTTAATTAAAAGCTCTGGTCATGAGTAAAAATACTGCATCAAAATATGTGTACATTTCAAAAAATAATTTTTTTGTCAAAAAATCAGCAAAGGGGTTAGCCTTTACAAATTTAAGAATTTTTTTTTAAATTAAAATTAATACAAAACGTAATAGTAGCCCGATTGTGATGAATGATACCTTAATTAAAAGCTCTGGTCATGAGTAAAAATACTGCATCAAAATATGTGTACATTTCAACAAATAATTTTGATGCCAAAAAATCAGCAAAGGGGTTAGCCTCTGCAAATTTGAGAATTTTTTTTTATATTAAAATTAATACAAAACGTAATAGTAGCCCAATTGTGATGAATGATACCTTAGTTAAAAGCTCTGGTCATGAGTAAAAATACTGCATCAAAATATGTGTACATTTCAACAAATAATTTGTATGCCAAAAAATCAGCAAAAGGGTTAGCCTTTGTAAATTTAAGAATTTTTTTTTAAATTAAAATTAATACAAAACGTAATAGCAGCCCGATTGTGATGAATGATACCTTAATTAAAAGCTCTGGTCATGAGTAAAAATACTGCATCAAAATATGTGTACATTTCAACAAATAATTTTTTTGTCAAAAAATCAGCAAAGGGGTTAGCCTTTACAAATTTAAGAATTTTTTTTTAAATTAAAATTAATACAAAACGTAACAGTAGCCCGATTGTGATGAATGATACCTTAATTAAAAGCTCTGGTCTAGAGTAAAAATACTGCATCAAAATATGTGTACATTTCAACAAATAATTTGTATGCCAAAAAATCAGCAAAAGGGTTAGCCTTTGTAAATTTAAGAATTTTTTTTTAAATTAAAATTAATACAAAACGTAATAGTAGCCCGATTGTGATGAATGATACCTTAATTAAAAGCTCTGGTCATGAGTAAAAATACTGCATCAAAATATGTGTACATTTCAACAAATAATTTTGATGCCAAAAAATCAGCAAAAGGGTTAGCCTTTGTAAATTTAAGAATTTTTTTTTAAATTAAAATTAATACAAAACGTAATAGTAGCCCGATTGTGATGAATGATACCTTAATTAAAAGCTCTGGTCTAGAGTAAAAATACTGCATCAAAATATGTGTACATTTCAACAAATAATTTGTATGCCAAAAAATCAGCAAAAGGGTTAGCCTTTGTAAATTTAAGAATTTTTTTTTAAATTAAAATTAATACAAAACGTAATAGTAGCCCGATTGTGATGAATGATACCTTAATTAAAAGCTCTGGTCTTGAGTAAAAATACTGCATCAAAATATGTGTACATTTCAACAAATAATTTGTATGCCAAAAAATCAGCAAAAGGGTTAGCCTTTGTAAATTTAAGAATTTTTTTTTTAATTAAAATTAATACAAAACGTAATAGTAGCCCGATTGTGATGAATGATACCTTAATTAAAAGCTCTGGTCATGAGTAAAAATACTGCATCAAAATATGTGTACATTTCAACAAATAATTTTGATGCCAAAAAATCAGCAAAGGGGTTAGCCTCTGCAAATTTGAGAATTTTTTTTTATATTAAAATTAATACAAAACGTAATAGCAGCCCGATTGTGATGAATGATACCTTAATTAAAAGCTCTGGTCATGAGTAAAAATACTGCATCAAAATATGTGTACATTTCAACAAATAATTTTGATGCCAAAAAATCAGCAAAGGGGTTAGCCTCTGCAAATTTGAGAATTTTTTTTTATATTAAAATTAATACAAAACGTAATAGTAGCCCGATTGTGATGAATGATACCTTAATTAAAAGCTCTGGTCATGAGTAAAAATACTGCATCAAAATATGTGTACATTTCAACAAATATTTTTATGCCAAAAAATCAGCAAAGGGGTTAGCCTTTGTAAATTTGAGAATTTTTTTTTATATTAAAATTAATACAAAACGTAATAGTAGCCCGATTGTGATGAATTGATTGATTGATTGATTGATTTAGAATGTACGACAAAGCATTAAGCAGGATCTCCCGGAAAGCGCCGGGCCTACCGTACACCTAATTTTACATATACTTGGAAGAATAAGGTAGGATATTAGTTAATTGTTGAGATCGACCCGGTTACAAACACCGTGACAGTCAATAGTTAGTAAAATTTGTGGGGTAGGGAAAGAAAAGGTATGTTAGTAATGACGGAATTGGTCCGGCTTCCCAGTAGCCAATATTCAAACTACTGTTAGTATAGGACAATCACAGTTTTATTGAACTACTCTGCATTTTTGTCATCTCTTATCAGCAACTCCAGTGTGTCACCATTCATCTGTAATCTGCAAAGGTTCCTTGAAAACAATATATTAATAAACTAATTGCTCTTAGCCGTAGGCTGTAAGAAATAGAATTAATTTAAATCTGAAATTATAATTTAATTAATTATTATATTATAAAATTATAATTTTGCAATCCATATGCTGTAATAAATTTGATTAGTTTCCCTTGAAATTCGTTCCGTTGCGTTGTTGCTAAACATTAAGTGTTAATTTAGTACCGTACAATAGTGGTAATATAAACCATAATATAACAGTACAAAGAATAATATAATAATATAACAATATAAACACCAAAATTCAAATCTAAAATAAAAATATACAGAATATAAAAATATAAAATATAAAGATATCGAAATTAATTCAATAACATCGGCAATTGTACGCAAATTAAATGCAGCAGCTATACTTGATTCGTCACTTATTATTTTACGGCCCTTAAGATCTTCGTTAAAACATGTAATTTGTAGAAGTCGGCATCCATCATCTTCGGGATTATAGCTTCCAACAACGTCATGTATTTGAGCATACGGATATTCTTTTGGGTTTAACACAAAATCTTCAGAGCTTTTCTGGTACAGATATAATTTATATAACTTCATTTTATTAAATAAAATTGATCTTTCAACATTTAAATTTTAATTTAAACCCTAAAAGAGACCACCCAAATATTACGCATAGACAAAACCACTCTACACTCCAACAAAACTAAAAGAACCTAAGAATTACAAATTTAAAAACTAATAAAAACTAATAAGCTTAAAAACTAATAATTTTAGAGTAAATATTTTATCTATTTAATATATTTTATTTATTTGTATATAGATTAGAAAAATATTTGCAAACTACATTTTCCTAATTTATTTGTCGCACTGCCCAAAAATTCTACAAATAGAATTTTATTAAAAAAATTAAACAACTGAATTCGATCAAATCCACCGTTTTTTAGCAATTACACCAATAGTAGCCCGATTGTGATGAATGATACCTTTATTGAAAGCGATACTGTTTCATATATGGCTGATAGTGCCATCAAACACACCCGGTTTTCTTAGAGACTATGCACGTTCCACGTACTAAACCTAACCTGCGTGTGCATTATCACGACCGTGGGTCTGGTATAATTTTGGCAATTTCCTTATTTCCTTTTGTTGAACTTTTTAACAATGAGGTTTTTTACGAATGAGGGTAGTCAGCCCAACGATCCAACATTTGTTTAGTCGCCTCCTACGACAAGCCAAGTAGGGTCCCCACCCACAAGGCTTAATCATGATATCGCTATTAAATATTTTTTCAAAATTGGTGTGGTTGGTTCTCGAATAAAAAACTATTTTATCGATGATTAGCTCAGGATCATTGATTTGGTTAATCACTGGTTATTGAAGCGAAATAATAACTTACGTATTACATACTTAAAGAGGTTCTTAATTTTAATAAGCTTTTTCACAGCAAGCCTCTTATAAAGTTATCTAAATTTTTGAATATTGATTTACTTTTTAAAGATATTTTTAATTTTAAATGAAACCTAGCTGGATTTGTGCATTATCAGAGGTAAATAAGGTTTTTAGAGCATTAAGAACATCGCTTTCCTTTCATTCTTCAAATGACTCCAGTTCGGCTAAAAAAGATATGTTAAGTTAACGTGATTAAAATCTATTGAGGTATTGGCCGATTTGAAATATCAATTTTTTGGCAAAAAGATATTAGCCCTTATTTACTTCGAAATAAAGATTCGTGATGAGAACTAATAGAAGTTGCCAGCCAAATTAAATATTGTGATTTGAATACGGTACCTCCCATTAGTGATTTTTACAGTAAACTGATCTTTAAATACCTTTTAAAGAAGAATTTCAAATCGACGATTGGCTAAGATAATCATGAACTGTAATTACCATATCTTTCTGTTAGAAAATATTCCTATAATATTCGATCCACCTGCCTGCCACCTTTCGATCTGATGGCGCTTATTAAAATTATAAATAATTTTAGCGAAGGTTTTTTTTTTTAAATATCGATCATGAACAGTTGAACTTCGATAATCGATCAGTATGCAATGTTTAATTACTTATATGGAGATGTCACTAGTAAACATCAATGCATTGAACTATACAAAAGTGAGAAACTACTGCCACAAATCGAAAAATTCCAAAAACTACAAAAACAAAACGGTTAGCCTATCAAAACTGAGAAATTACTGCCACAAATCGAAAATTCCCATACAACCATCAGAAAGCGTGATGGTTAGCGTATCAAAACTGAGAAATGAATGCTACAAAATGAAACTCCCTGAAACCCAGAAAAAACATGATGGTTAGCCTATCAAAACTGAGAAATTACTGCTACAAATCGAAAATTCCCAAAACCCAGAAAAATCATGATGTTGGTCTATCAAAACTAACAAATAAATGCCACAAATCGAAAATTCTCAATACCCAGAAAAATCATGATGGTTAGCCCATCAAAACTGAGAAATGTATGCCGCAAATCGAAAATTCAAAAACCCACGAAAAGCATGATGGTTAAGCCTATCAAAACTGAGATGGCACAAATTAAAAATTCTCACAACCCTATCAAAACTAAGAATTTACTTTCACTAATCGAAAATTCCCAAAACCCAGAGAAAGCTTGATGGTTTGCCCATCAAAACTGAGAAAATTTTGCAACAAATTGAAAATTTTTCAAAACCGAAAAACATAAAAAAGGTAGCTATACTTACTTCAGGAAAATAATTAATAGTAAGCATCAAATAATATATTTTTTTTTGTAATCACTCGACTCACGCAAGTTAAATTTTCACTAAAGGTCGTCAGTTTTATCTGAAATTAAAAAAAATTATACTGAATTAATAAAATACATTCTAACAGCACTAAACCATCATCATTCAAATCCAACGTCTTTGCACACATTTTTAAAATAGCCCCCATATCACATATGTGAGTAAATTCGATTCGACAAATCCCACCGCAAACGGTGGTTGGCAGCTGTTGTGTGTGTTGAATTAACAATAACACTATAACACCACAGCTGCCAGCCACCAATACGCTGTGGGATTTGCAAATTTCGACTCAAATTTCGACTCAATATATGTAATGGGCAGTATTCTATTAATGTTTGTTCAGTAGTTAGCTTTGGTAGTATGGAGTTGTCTGCAGTTTGTGCTGATTAATGTTAAAACAAAGCTCTATATATGGTTAACATGAATGTATATTCAGTTCTAGTGAATTATTAAAATTGCCTAAAAAATGTAGTAAATTAGGCTTCCTAATAATATAAACAATATGAGTTTATGGTCATGTTACGTACATTGCTGTTAGAGCGTGTCTTCGGAGTTTATTTTGCCAACACCAAATACGATATTTGACATAATTAACTTACAAATTTTCACACATACAAGAACATCCTCACTCATCATAACACTTTACAATAGTTTACAAATTAGAAATTTAAACGTAGCTGTAATATGCAAACAGATTCCTCAAAAATTTTAAGTTTTTTTTATTTTAGGTTCAAAGCTCAAACAAATGATACGCATAATGATTGTCAATTTTTTTTCAATAGTAAAGTTCAATGCATTCATGTTTACATCTCCATTAAAGTAATTAAACATTGCATACTGATCGATTATCGAAGTTTAACTGTTCGATGGTCGATATTTGAAAAAAAAACCTTCACTAAAATTATTTATAACTATAATAAGTGCCTATAGATCAGATCGTAAGGTGGCAGGCATGTGGATCCTGTTAGTAAAATATAGTTCGTTAGAGGGAATAGCTATCAGTTGATGCCCTTATGGCTTGGCTTTAATCTTTTTTTTTTTTTTGATCTTCGGTTTATACAACTTTCTAAGATCGATATCAGAGATGTAAGTCAAAGCCGACTGACTAGATGGCGGTGTTTGATGAAATCAAATGTTAACATACAATTTTCACTCCAAAAAATTGGAAATGACATCATCTGAAAAGTATAACAATCAAGACTCCAAAGAATCATTGTAAGATTCAGAAAAAAAATCGCTAATATTCCTTTTAGAAATTTTAAAGATAAAACCAAATTTTGGAGACAAAATTTCGAGCCCTGCTCGAATGTTGTATCAGTCTCCCCGACCAAGATGTGAAAATTATCGTACTTTATACCAGCGCTTCTAGAGGAATAACTCTAGCTGGTGGTATTTGGCGGGCTAGATAACAGGGCCGCGGTGCATTATGAGGAGGAAATAGAAAAACTCAAGCTGAAAAACAACCATTTTACGGCGTTGTTAAGGAATCAAACATCAATCATAGACGCGACTCTAAATGTCTTCAAAAATAGACAGGAAGATGTCAACAGTCATTGGCTGGTATTCAAGAACCAGTTAGAAGAAGCGTTGGAGAACAGCGATGAAAAAAGCAACATTTTTAGCTTTATCAATACATACAATCTTACGCATAATTTCATTCAAGGAAATTCAAGATACATTGATAGAAGCAGTATTGGATACGCACAATAGAGTCATTACAACGAGACTTTTGATGACCCAAAAGATTAAAATGGAAATTGATCTCATGACCAGAAATTTACCACTTGAGCTTATGCTTCCCAATATCGACGATACTGACGACATATTGGCACTATACCAGATCATGACAGCCAAGACAATGCTGCAAGGAAAACACTTGATATTTGAAGTGAAGCTGCCATTAGTATATAAGGAAATATACCAAATATATAAGCCCATACCGTTGCCTACCCCCAACATTCCATCTATATTTAAACGGCCACAAATGGAACTTCTTGTGACAGATTTGCATCGGCACACTTATTCTTCAATGACAACTTCTGAATGGCAAAACTGTATCAGCACCAACGACTTTAGCATATGCAAATTAATCCAGGTTATCCATCAGAATCAAGAAGATGAGGTTTTATGTGAACTGCTCCTACTACGACAAGGAGTGAACAACAAATGCGAGGTGGTCAAAAAAAAGATGACCAACATGCCCGACACATGGATTCAACTAAGAGATTACAGATGGCTTTATTCAGTACCAACTGAGCGTACAATCAGTATCGTTTGTCAACAAGAGCCATTTTCTTCAACGATCTCAAGAAGTGGAATACTAAGCTTAGGCTCTGGTTGTACACTGAAGGGAAGAACCATATGCATACTAGCGAAGCAATCGTATAATCACAAGGTATACGCCTCAATATTACCAACAGTAAATCTCTCAACAGAATTGGCCAAGCAACCTCAAGATTAACCCGTATCACTTTCAAGAGTTGTCAAAAGAACAAGAAATCAATGAACTACAGCAAAGAATAAAATCAGTACAGAAGAAACCTTATTCGAGCCCTGCTAATTTGCAGCAGATGACATTATACACAAAGGTTTTTACAGGCGGCCTATACCGTTTTAACCACCTGTACCATTACAAAAATCTAGTTCCATTCCAAGTTCTGCTTATTGTTTTAGACAACCCGAGAAAACAAGTCGTTCCATACCTCCGAAGAGCCATTATTACTGAGAGTAAGCTCTGCTACAATCAAACGACAGGTTTCTCTCAGAGATCGCTACACTATCCGTTTCTCCAATATTATGTCATTTGTGTGCTGGACAAAGGAGATAAATGCCACGATGGTTTCCATCCCAGTGGAACGATTTATTGAGTGAATGGCGATAATAAATCTAGGTCTAAAACTATGGTACAGCCCGGTCACTATTTTAAAGAAGTTACATGAACTGCACTCATTGCTGAGTTGTTGTACTCTTGAAACTTCAGCCTACAAATTTGCTTGGCGGTTCTTCTAGCAAAGACCGTTTTAATTTTCTGTGCGATTGTAAAACGTGTTCGCGCTTCTTTATAGGCCATATTCTGTTGCTCGACAGCAAGACGAAACTTCAAACCAGTCGTCAATTGCGCTTTCTCATCTTCCTTTAACATACTTCATAGTTGACACGTAAGTTTCGTTTTCATATGTTCTCTGCATAGTACGAATGCAGTTACCAATCGATGATCATTGCCTACAAATTTTGAAGCCAACCTTCGCTTAGAAATTAACAAATGGTCAATTTGATTTTCGGACGTCTTACTAGCGTGTCCATATTTCTATTTTGGTATTTTTATGACGACAGAATGTGCTAGCTACAAAAAATCATGCGCGATTGCAAAGTACATCATCTTTTCTCCATTATTAGTCACTAAATTGTGTCTCGAGAATGGACTTATATTTTTACATAAGTCAGTCTGACTTTTGCCAGCTCTAACATTAAAGGTACCAATCACTATTTTGACGTTGTGCTCCGGTATGGATCCCATCAGATCATCCAAATTATTGTAAAATGAATCTTTATCTTTGGGTTGCCTGACATCACTGGGCGCATGAATTCACAGGATTGACAGGCTGGCTATATATAGGAGCATGCGTAAACTTTCTTTACAAATATATGATTTTCAACTATTCGAAATCCAAAACAGTTTTTTTCACCGAGCGCCAAAGAGGAAAACCAACACTAAAATTGTGGAGGTTATCTATATACTGTAAAGCAACGTATAGTCATGGGATGCATGTGGTCTTCACTTGATGCGGGTATAGAATACTCGGATCCATGAAAGAATTCAAGATATATAATCTGTAATCCTAGGATCAAAAGAAACATCATTATTTTTTAAAACGAATAATCATGGGTACCGGAGTATGGAAGAGGAACGAACACCCAGTAAAAATCATCGCACCCCAAAATCTTCCAATGTGTCAGTCACATACATATAAAAACTAGCTTTAACAGTAATATTTGTAAATAATCGTAGCTTAAGCCTTGTTGACTGTCAAATGTTGTCCTTCTTCTTTTGATTCGAATGTTACTAATAGCTGTTGCACTTTTATAAATTTAAAGGTTAAAAATGGAAGCCAAAACTAGCTACTTATCATACAAACATCGTATGTGCGTAATTTATTTGTTTCCATGTACGACATATGAGACATTCGACTGTAATATTGCTGTCAACATTAACTGATATTTCAACACCTTAAATTGTTGTCTCATTTCATTTGCAACAACCTATTATGATTATATAATGACAGAATGATAGAAATTGACTCCTTATGTCTGTACACCAAACATTTGAGTAACAATTATTTCCGTATATAAAGTTTACAGTAAAAAAAATTGACAGTCCGTGGGAACTATCATAGAACAAGGTTATTTAGACCAAGTTAACCTTTAAAATAAATAAAAAAATCCAGTTCTATCGGCTTACCAACCCAATCCGATATGAATCGTGTAATTTACTTCATAATCTTAAAGACATGTTTAAATCACATTTAGAGGATAAATTGGATCTAATCGGCATACGAATTAAGAAATAATGGGGAAACAAGTATAACAACAACAAAAAACGTGCAAGGTAACCTATAAGGATTATGTTCTGTCGTTCATTTATAAATTTGGATTGCATTTCATTTGTTTTTTTTTTGTATGTAATATGTATGCCGTTTAAGAGAAACTACAACAACACCAACCACATAGATACTCGTATATATACTCCAAACCGAATAAAAGTGCCGACTTTTAAGACTATCTCTGAATATCTTTTATACCTAAGTATATAACGTTTTTTTTTTTTTCGTTCTTTGTTTTGTTCGAGTCAAAGTGTCAGTCAAATATTCTGACATTTCAAAAAAAAAATTAAAAATTAAAAAAATTAAATTCTTGTAAAACGAGGAAAATATTAAATTAGACAGGGTGATTCAAATTTTTAAATGGTTTAGGGTTATGTATACATTTCGAAATAGAAGGTACATGTTCAATGTAATCTCTGACGACAAATGGGAAACATTTCTTTAATTAATTTAAATTTAAGGTTTTTGAATTTAAAAGCCGATAATCATGATTGCGGTAAAAAAAATATTGAATCGAATCGAGACAAAGTCGTTTTGTTGCTAATCCGCATAACATGAGATTTGATTTGATTAAGATTATGTACAAAATGTTCATTTTTGTCAGACAAAATGTGACTGATTGATTATGCGATTGAAATATGATATGCGTGTAGCTTATCAAATCCACCGTATAATTGTGAAGTTACAACTGTAATACTTTTAAACACTTTAATACTTTTAATACTTTTTACTGTAATACCAAAAATACACAAAAATCAGCCCTTAAAGAGAATGAAAAAAATGCAAAATCAAAAAATTTACACATTTTTTTACGAAAGCTCGACTCTTTTGTCTACACCATCCAATAAAATCATAAAATTCACAATTAACCCATTATTAGCCGAGTAATAGCTACTCAGCTAAAATTAATAAATTTTAAACCACCATTCAATAAGTCCCAATACTAACCAAGAGATGGCACTTTTATCTAAAAATCTTAATAAATTTTAAAACGTAGCAACCTTTAAACGATATGTGTCAAAATTTCAAACAATCAAACCACATCATTCTGAGTTACTGTAACGCTACTTTTACTTTATTTTGAAAACAAAAGAAAAAAGTATCGTGTGTTGATAGAAACACATCGTTCAAGCTCAGCAATGGCTTGAAAAGTGCTATAATTCGAACTCTATTCCGTCAAAACCAAACATTTGTCGGTGATATGCTTATTCTAAACGTGGTCATATAGACACAAATGATGCCCGTTCAAATGAAGCATTGACTCAAAAACATCCAACAAGGCCTAAAAATCGTGATGAAAGATGGAAAAGTGAATGTGTGTGAGATCATAAACATGTGAATTGGTAGTGCGTTCAATATAATCGATAAAAAAATGCCCATTACAAAAACTTTTTTCATAATGGATGCCGCGTTTGTATCTTTTTTTATTTTATTTATTTGTTTTATTTATTGACAGCCTGTGCCAATCAAGGATCAAGGTGGAGGAAGCTAAAAGGACTATAGATCAGTTGTCATTATAACTAACACACAGTCGTTGGCAATAGTAGTCAAGACAGGTGGTGTTATTAGCTTTAGTTTAAACGCAGTCACGTTGAAAGTTTTCAAAAAGGATGAGGCTTCTAAGCCAGGAGCACCAGAATCAGATGAGGGTACTTTCGCAATGCACGAAACCTCGTCTGTGGATGGTTGCCCAATTGATACACACGCTGAAAAGACGATTTCTTTGTACATTGAGTTATCTTTTGTTAGTGGGGTCACTTTGCGGACACGGTATGGACTCTGAACTTTGGAATCTGGTTCAAATTCAAATGAACCTTCATTACTGTAAGCCCGCATCAGCTGCTCTTCTGCTCTAAATATTAAAAGATGACATTGATATCGTTTTGGATAAAAATCCATGGGTCAATGAGGATCGGATTCTGCTTGGGGTCGGGGCTCTTATATATGAATTACAGTTTGTACAGCAGGAAGGTAGGATTTGATCATTCATTCTTGCAAAAAACAAACTAAATATCTATCTGCTTGCAAATTCCAGCGACTCAAATGAAGTAGCAGCTAGCATCGAGCCCGACAAAACATCTTTGGTTTATACCAGCTTACTTGCCTTATGACGGGGTAAACGTCCCTCCTGCAAATGTGCGCGATCTAGTAATGGATCCTCAGATACGGAAGGTTGGAGTCATCCATAGTTGTGATGCGAACTCATATCATACGGTCTGGGGAATTACTGATACAAATGAGAGAGGTTAGTCACTTTTTTATTTTATTCTATGTACTAACCTTTCAATCTGAAATGTAGGCTGTAAGCCTACTTTTATAACAAGAATAGACAGGAAGTTTTAGATATTACCCTTTTGATTTGTATCCCAACTGGGATACTTTCAGAAAAATTATTGATAACTTTCTACCCGCATTGGACCCTAAACCTCCTGAAACAACAGAGGAGTTGGATGCCATGGTAGACCGAGGGCCCGATGTTTTTAATAAAGCTACATATTTTAAACACATGTCATCTTAGTAGACCAAAGGGTAAGCTTCGTCAACCATGGTGGTCGGAAGAACTACAAGTAAGCGGCTCCTATAAAAGGGTCCTCACAGCGTATAAATATAAACTAAGATCTACCAAATGCAATTCCTGGCGAAACTTTTGTGGTGAAATACAGGAGTCATCTGTAGCGGCTAAGCTACGTAAGATATTATCCACTTATCCTTGGAGATTGTTCTGGAAATTCATTATCCGGGTTGTTACGATTCTTCTCCTATTTTTCCAGAGTTATTTTTCATCTCTTAATGAGCTGGTTGAACAGCCCAACATCCATCTTATACGGGTATGGCAAGGCATTTCAATATTACGGGATATATGATAGCCGATGGACTCGCGCGACAACGCACCACTTGCTTTTTCTTACAATGCAAGAAGGATAGTAAAGTTTCACTTGTTGCATACAAACTGCCCCTTAAAAAATTTAACGGTGTAATACAAGCACAGGGTGTCATTACTGGACATTGTCTTATCATGCCAGTAGACTTGGTGATTTCTTTTGTGATTATTGTCGAAGTTGCAGGGATGAAGAAGAGGAGGAAACAATACTTCATTTTTTACGCACCTGTTTAAGTCTGAATCAAAACAGAAGCGTAGGATAAGAGTAACCATCCTCCATTGTTTGACATCAATTTGGTCAATTTAGAAAACAAAAACAATATGGCACATACATTTGCCAAAGTTTTTGGTAATAACCAAGATTGTCTTAATTCTTTCCAACAACTTCACCAGTAATTTGATAAGAAACAACGCCGAGCCTATAGAAACTATATTTCACGGTTCAAAAATAATTTAATTTTAAGCCCAAAACTATTTTAGCCTTTTGCTTATGTCAAAGAAATACAATGATAAGGCTATTGATGTTTCCTTAAAACATCGTACTACGCATCAACAAAAATTTAATTGGATTACCTCATATTTCTGAAAAAGATGTCAGCCTTAGTATATATCTAAAATTGAATCAGGATGTCATTTTAATAATATACCTGCAAAAATACTTAAAGACGGTAAAATCTCGTTATCATTACCACTATCTCTGATATTTATTACGTCTCTGAAGAGTGGTGTATTTCCATTGATATGGAAGGTGGTAATTATAATTCCCATTTTTAAATCAGGAAAACGATGTAATACTAAAAATTATCGTGGCCTAACAATATTACCATCGATTCAGCGCCTTCTATTCCAGACGTCAGCTAGATCTGGTTTTCACTGATTTTGCGAAAGCATTTAACTCTCCTTAGTTTAAGATAAGAGTGAGTAAATTATGTTTGGATTGGATTGGAAGCAGGTAGTTACAATTAACGGGTTACATCTAAAATGGTTGAAGTTCATTCTGGAGTCCTACAGGACTCTCACTTAAGTCCTGTGTTGTTTAATATTTTTATCAATGAAATTGCTTCTTTGTTCCAGTATTGTGACTGAGAATTGTATGCAGATGACTTGAAAATGTATTGGAATGCAGAGTAATCTAGATTTGCTGTATAAATCATAACGCATATAACGCTGCCATCCCGGTTTTATCGACAGCAACTTAATAATATTGTTAAACAACATATTATAGTTAAAATCTTCGCAACAAATATTTGCCCGAGGAGGCAAAATGAGCCGAAATTTTTTTAAATTCGTTAATAATTACATCGCAGTTGGCCAATTATTAGGATTATTAGGAACGTAATTCAGCTTTCACACCTAATTTGAAGCAGACGTACTCCAACGATTCAAGGTTTTCCATTTTAGGGACTATTTTAAATAACTTACAATTATCAATTTTGCAACCAGTTTTGGTAATCAATGAAATAACATTTCCCATAGTACTATGGTCAAATTTAGATGGATGAAGATATAGCATTGGTGCAATAGTCTTTACTCCAAAAGTTTCAGGAAGATTTTTGGTCCCAGCTCATGGAAATATAAGATGCACTTGTTAGTTCTTCCACGATTACCGGTTTTTTTTTTTTTAAGCTGTAACTTTCAAATATCTCGGAACATAAGCACTTTACGAAAAAAA
The DNA here is from genome assembly GCA_963556175.1 of Tipula confusa. NCBI lineage: Eukaryota > Metazoa > Arthropoda > Insecta > Diptera > Tipulidae > Tipula > Tipula confusa. Next base: position 191,150,454 of record OY744475.1, on the reverse strand, counting down.
TGTGCAAAAGTTCAAAATTTAATCATTCCGAGGGGGACATACATTAGTGCTAAAATTATTACTTCCCTTCTGTTTCTTGTAGGTGGGGCAGGGGGTAACTTTGAAATTAAAATAGGAACTTCTATTTCTATTTTTTTATTGCAGATTCGGATTCTATGGCTAAAAGCACATAAAGGGTTTCCTTGAAACATTTTTTTTCGATTCACAGTAGATGGTGCTGTAATAGACAATATTACAATTTTTTCGATTTCTCCTACTGAAAATATATGCATTCGATTCTGCAATATGTTTGCATTAAAAGTACCATACGTTTTCAATGCTAAAACCCGAAATTATAGTCTTAAACAAATTGTATTGCTTAAATTTTTAATTACTGAAAAATGGCTTGTTTGCGTTAGGCTATCACAATACAAAATGGAGTATTTAACTGTACAAAAAAAATTGAAATGTCTTGGTTTATGGAGAAGCTGGCCATAGTCTTGATAATGCGGTCAATCTCTACGCTTTGCATTTTTCATAGGATTCGGCTTTATTTTACCAGACTATTAAACAATTCACTTCTGATGGAAGTGTTTGACCGAAGAAAAGGACTCGTCGAGCAACAGTCACTGAGGAGAATAATGAACATGCTATATTGGCTGCAGTAGCTCATAATCTTTGGGAAATAGCTAGCAAGTCCAGATTATCTCATATCAAGTTGAACATCAGCGCCCTTGGACTGTTAACGTGCGTTGTGGAATAATTGGCAAGCAATTCATCGGCCCCCATATTATTGAAGGTAACTTGAATGGTCAAATGTACCGAGACATTTTGGAATAAAATACTGCCAATATTATTTAAAGACTTGAGCTTAGAATTGCGACAGAACATGTGGCTTCAACATGATAGTTGTCCAGCACACCATTCGTTGGTAGCTCGTGAATATAATTTCAATGGCCACTGGAACAGTAGAGCTGGTCCGGTAAATTGGCCTGCCAGATCACCAGATCTTAAAAAACTCAACACAATAATGTAACCTCAACGCAAACTTAACACAAAAAAGTATATCTGCCAAATTGTCCACAATACAACTAATTCAAATTTTGAAAGGCACAACTATATTTGCTAACCCAAACAATGGAATGGTTGCTTGCATATTTTTGCATTCACTTAGATCACATTTTTTTACATTTCTTTGCTTTTTTACCAGAGTTCAAAAATTCTACTATTATTAGTGTAAAGCTGTTGCAGTAGAATATGTGTCAGTTTAGAATATTTTATATAGATGGTTTTTTGTTAGTTAACTGCTTGTCAGTCTTATTATTTTCAGCTCTGTTGTTGGACAATTTTTGATTATTTTGTTCTTAGTACCATTTGAAAGTATGAGTTTTCGAATTGTTTAGGGTGACAGTTCAATTACAAATTTAGTTTCAAGCGCTTCATAACCTTTTAATAAACCCGTTTTGGTGCGAATATTGACAGAAATTACATAAAATTTAGATATAGTGGATAAAAATTTAATTATTTGATGATTTATCCTTGCGAATTTTTATAGGACTTCAGCATCAGTGAAAATAGTTTTGATGGATAATGCAGCATGTATTTCATCTACGACACTGTAGCAACTGTGCCTTGATGTATTTAATTTTTTTTTTTAACAGCAAGCAAGATGAGTAGCTTAATGTTCTGAAATTTATAGTTAAAACCTCAACACAGTTTTTATTGTACCATATAACAAGGAGTCATTTAAATTTGTTGTCAAATCAAATGCTTGCTGTAAAGTTACCTTATAATAATGTCTATATTTACAAATTATAAGGCAGTAGATCACTTTTGCTTTATATATGAAGCAAATATCGGTTTGAAAGATTAAGAAATGCTCTACCTTAGATTACAATTTTATAACGAGCGTATAACGCCTGCGTAAACGTTAAAAATTAGTTTTCATTCAAACTATTATTGCCGTTTAAATTATGATACAAGAATATTAAAACTTGAGATTAATTTCCTTAGTTGTCATAAGAACTATGATTCGACTAATTTCTTCTTTATTATTTTCAGGCTAAAAAAGGCATCAGGATCAAATCTGTTTCAAAAGAAGATATACTATCAAAACTGAAACCAATATTAGAATAATGATTCTACAAGTTACACCAGACCATTAATTTGTGTTCCAAAACCTTCAAAGCAATATAACTCTGCTATCTTCTTGGACATTGGTCTTTGACAAAAGGCATTATGGACTGATCTACAATATTAAAGCAGAACTACCTTCTACAGAGGCAATGCATGGTTGACTGATGTAACTACTTGCTTAAACGATATTAGCGCAGTTGTCCCACAAGGCAGCTTTTTATCAATAGCTATAAGATTGGCTAAAGGCATAAAAAATAAAAGTGAACATAAAACAATCTAATCACGCCATATTCACGTTGAACAAATGCACCTGCCCACCAGTGGAATTAAACGGTGTTAATATTCCTAAACAAACCAATCTTTCCTAACTTGAAAAACCCGTGGAAAATTTTTCGATTTTTGTTTAATTTTAACTGGATTTAAATTTATTATGAATAGATCTAGGGTCAACTTTACTGGTCTAAACTGTTGTTAAGAAGAGCCTAGACAGTTAAAGTTACGTAGAAAAATGCAAACAAATAAAATCAACCCTTTCAAAAATGTACTATAAATCCACCAGTGCTTCAGTGCATGAAATCTTGAAACGTACAAAAATTATAAACGCAGTATTACCACGAACCATGGTTTATCCGAAAAAATAACAAATATTATGACTTTGGTATTCAAACCAGTCAAGAAACAATTATAGACATCAGTTCAAAATATTGCTCAAAACTATACAGAAACTCAGCCCAAAGAATTCAGCCCAAATAATCAGAAAGGGTGGTATTCAGAAAAAAGAATGTCTAAAGAATATAGTGGATTGGGTAGACCTTTACTATGGTTTTTCCAATGACGTTTTAACTGACATTAGACTTGCAATATGGACCAATTTCATCGGGTTTGAACAGTTTATTCACTACACTCCGCTGAACTGACTAAATACAAAGGCTGCGATCTAGGCATTTCTTCCCTTTCATGACAAATTCAATAAGATGCTATAATCCATTCAAAAAAATTCAGACTAAGTGCCAAAAACAGTCACTTTTCTTCGATACACCGTAAGTTGCGGGTTTAGCCGGAAGTAAAAGTTCAGATAATTCCGGGATCTTACCTATAAACGTCAATATTATGGCCCAACAAGTGTTTATCTTTATACATTCACCGATTATGATCTTTATCGCCGTACATATAAGATATGATAGAGTAACACTCGCGACCCATTTGAAATATACAAAAGTTCAGTTCATCACTAATTCTTAATTTTTTTTAATTACTATATTTGGTTCCATTACCAACTAAACCATGAGAATAAAAATTATCAAATTACTTTATATACAAAATATTCAAATTTTTTTTATTCAAATCAGGTAATTCGAGCGCAAAACTCCAGTCGCTGCTTCTCCAACCACACACATATATTAAATTAATGCTTGATACAGATAAAATTGTTGACATGACATCTACGATACCCATTGAAATCTTAATTAAATCAAATTAAATAGTTTAAAAATTAAGATTCTCATCGCGACTTTACGGTAAAAAAATTCACACCGTCAAATTTCTAAGTCTAAGCTAATTATAATTTATGACTTATAAAAAAAATAATTTATATATATATATATATATATATATATATATATATATATATATATATATATATATATATATATATATATATATATATATATATATATTACCTAAAACTTATATATACAAAGTTCTGGAAAAGAATGTTCATAATCATATAATATCATTATCCCTCCTCTCCTAATCTTGGGTGAGAGTTACTTTTTAAAATCTTTTTGCAGATCCCAATTTTTGGGCGCAAGCGGTATACGAAGAACATATCTGATCGATGAGTTCAATGATTTTAAATTTTTCCTACTGAGAACCCTGAATCCTCCTGCCCTCGCATTTAACTAAAATAAGTGTTTGAAATTATTGAGATAGTATCATAAAAGAAACTGACCGGCTAATTTACCAGACCAGCTCTACCAATTCAGTGACCATTGTAATCACGGACAAGTACGTGCTTATCGAACCGATTATTCGACACCATACATATACGTTAACAGTACATGGACACTGAGTTCCAAATTGAGGACGCCTGTTCAGATTTTTAAACTTCCGCAATAAAGCGAATATGGAGTCGAATAACCGGTTCATGGTTTTCAAAGTCAACTCGTCAGTGTACAACACGTGACAAAAAAATTTCAATGGTTTTCCTGTATTTGTATGTGTGAGCTCTTCGGTCAAAAGATTCGCTACGATTTTGATACGATATAAATACGGTTTGATATACGGTTAAAATTCTGGCCCTAACCCAGGATTAAAATAATCCTGGAAATGGGTACAGAAATTTTAATACATTGGTGCTTCCCTCTCATATCCTATAGCTCTAATAAAAAAAAAAAATGGCCCAAATCTACGTGCAAAATTGCTAAGGTAGTCAAAAGTAAAATTAAATTGCTGTTTCCTCTTAAAGATGGCCACAATATTATCATAAACAATGTAGACAAAACTAATGCATTAACTGAAGTATTTTACAAAAACCAAACCCTGAGCTATAGCTTAACAAACAGCTGTACAAGAAATGAAGCAGACATAGCCGCAAATGATATTCTCACAATTCAGTATTTATTAATGAATAAATTCAAATGAATTCAAAAAGCATATAATACAATTTCTGAAGCCATCGAAAGCCCCAGTTTTAAAAAATACCTAGGAATAATTCTAGATAAATCTCTGTTGTTGGCGAATTGCATTGATTACGATATTGCAAAATGTAATAAACTTACACAAGTTGAATACCCGTTTATAAATGAAAAATCGAAATTGTCAATTTTAAATAAAACAATATTTCGGCCAATTTTGACTTATGGCATAGTCCAGTCTGGTGTAATAGTGCTGAAACTCATTTAAACAAATTACAGATAGCCCAGAACAAACTTCTAAGGATGATAAATATTCTACCTTGGTATTTCTCCACAGCACGGTTACATGAATTAAGCAACATTTAACTATAAATTCACTATACTCATTTAACCACCCGTTTACCCTCTCAGTAGCCAACCGCTTTTCATTTTTCATTCATCATACATTTTTTTCATGGCAATGCTTGATTGAAAAATTGAAAATCTTGTATGTATGACTTGTAAACCACATTTAGGCTCATATAGGATCACTTCAAGTAATAATCGATATTCCCTTGTCGATTTTATTTGTATTTTAGGGCTGTCACTTCAAATTATTAACTGACGAAAAAGATAATTTCGTGTAACACTTCAAGTGATGATTGTAAAAAATAAAATTTGGCTGTCGCCTCAAGTGACAGATAACACAACTAAGGGAATATAGGTTTAAATACCTGGTGCTGGTAATCAGACTTACAATCCAAGAGATCTTATTTTAAAAACTACACAGGGACCACCGCCGCGAATAAGAAAAATACATCCATCATACGATCTACAAGGAAATTATACATCGCTCCCGTAGATTTGTTGCTCAATATATTGAAGATTGATAAATATACGAGCAAAAGTGTATTAAGGAGTTTAAGATGCTCTTAATGAAAGAGATGGCTATACTATTGGAAAAAGAATAATTTTCACGCCATTTTTCACTGATGGACCCCATCAAATGCACCGTCTGTTTTAAGATGCTATGTCTAAAGTTAAAAATTTGGCAAACCATCTTTCTTCATAACATTTACAGGAAATCCAAACTGGGATGAAAATAGAAACCAACTATATTACCCGGCCAATGTCCAAATGATCGACCACATCTTATGCAGGAAGGGGAATGCTGAAAAGGATTTGCAATACATTTCCGAGATTCCAAAACATATATTGTTTATTAAGGCGCAGTGACCATACCTTAGCGGAGGTAAGAAAAATTGCATTAAAATGCAAGATAATTTTTTGGTGTTTTTATACTGGCCTTACATTTAGAACAGCAGAAACAGTAATATTTGCGAAATGATGCAACACACAATAAATTGTGGTTTTAAGAAACAGCAAGGAAGTTGACCACCCCCAGTTAACATTTATATAAACACCATTACGTTCGAAACAACCAGAAGACGTTCGAAACAACCAAAAGTAGAAAAACAACCAAATGGCAACTTACCTCTCCGAGATCGCTAAATTATTCATTTAAGATCGGCTCGCAAAAGTAATCGAGCCAGCGTACTCGTTGTCCTTTTATATGAATGAACGAGATCATTTTTATTAGATTCTTAATCTCGTGGTTGAAAAAAACTCGATAAATGTCGTCATCGTCGCGTTTGGAGATGAAAGAATCATCTTCAACATTTAAACATAGTTTTGGACACTTGTTGAACATTGAGTAAATCAGAAAAATGATCCTTCCAAGAGTGCCGAGCACTGCATCAATGTTAAAACGGAGATAACCATCCTAGCCCCGAATTGCGATAGACGATAGGTCTGAAAGTATGGTACTGTGCTCATTGCTTAGTTGTTGTACTCTTAAGACTTCTGCCTTCACACTTTTTCGGTCTACAAATTCGTTTGTCAGTCTCTTAGCAAGGACCGCTTTGAGATTGAACATTTGAAATCCTCATTTACTGTAGCTCGGATACCAAGTAGTACTATGGATACCTCGGAGCTCCAATGCATAGTGTTACATCGGGATTTTATTGAAATTTTTAGTTTGCGGCGAAAACGCTCAACCATACCGTTTGATTGAGGTTGGTACGAGAATGTTCGAATCCAGTTGGAACCTAAAAACTTAGTTGGCTCACCAAAGAGTTTGGATTCAAACTGTGTACCTTGATCGGTTGTGATGTTGACCGATACTCCGAATCTGGAGATGTATTCCTCAACAAATGTTCGGGCAATTGTAACTGCAGAGATTTCTCTTATGACGTTTCTGGCCATCGTGTGAAATGATCGACACGCAGGTAAGTGTATCAATTAGAAGGGGGAAGTGGTCCCAATATATCTAAATGGATATGTTCGGTACGTCCCGGTGGAACGCTAAACATCTGAAATGCCCATGTTGGGACATAGTATGTCTTGTGACCTTCTTTGGCAGGATAAACTTGATTTCACCCAGTGGGCTACGTCTTTATTCATACTTGTGATTTTGGAATTTGCTTTATCTCCAAGTGAGTCCTGACAGATGAAGATTCATGATTTGGTGCTCGAGACAGTGTATCGGCAACCACGTTATCCTTATGCCTTGGATATGTTCTATGTCAGTTATAAACTAAAAAATAAAATGCAAGTGGCGAGTTTGTTGCGGGTTGCCCTCAGCCTTGAATTGTATCGCTCGAGTGAGCAGTTTATGGTCGGTGTAAACTGTAAAATCTCGACCTTCTTCATAGTATCGAAAATGTTTGATCGCTTGGTAGATTTAGCTAGTAGCTCTCTATCCAATGCGGAGTATTTTTTTCAACATTCCGCTTGGAAAGTTTCTTCGAAGAATCCAAGCGGCTCTCAATCCCCATTGTTACATGCAAAACAGCGCCCACAGAAGTGCTCGTGCCGTCTGGGGTCACGTATTGGGTGTATCAATAACGTGTGGTGGTTTTTAGCAGGTCAAATACCTGTTGACATTCGTCTGGCCAGAAGAAGTTTTGGGCTTCTTTAAGTCACCAAATTGGTGTGGCTAAGGCCTAAGGTTTCCGCTATCCTAGGCATGGGCCTTTGGTAGTAATTTATTATGCCGATAAGTTGCTATATATGCAAGCTTGTTTGTGGGGCAGACAATTCCCGAATGGCGTTAGCTCGTCCAATGGATGGCAGAATACCATCAGGGATAATTTTGTGACTATGGAAGTCTAGGGAGCAAGTACCAAAAACGCATTTCGAACAATGAAACAATGTTTCCAGTTGTTCCTCTGAAGTTGAGGCTACAAGTATGCCGTCAATGAATAGACAAACACAAAGTCGAGATCTTTATCATCAAAGATTATCTCGTTGATGAACCGTTGAAACGATTTTGCGGCATTGCGTAATCTAAATAACATTCGAGTAAACTCGAATAAACCAAATGGAGTAGTGATTGCCGTCGTGTGATTATCCTCAGGTGCGACTGGGATAAGATGACAAGCTCGATCAATCTTGTAGGTGCATGACAAGCTCATGCAATCTTGTAGGTGCATGAGGAAGTTCTGAATGTGGGGTAACAGTCAATTACCGTTACCATTTTCAACCTGCGGTAGTCCCCACATGGTCTCCAGTCTTGATTTTTTAACCAAGTGCAGTGGACATGATACTGGTGATGCCGATGGCCGGCATATACTTAGTTGTATTATGTCTTGGAATTCCGTTATTGCCACTTTTTATCGGAAAAAGGAAACTTCTTTAATAGCTGAACGTACCCGTTGTCAATCAGGAAGTTCCTGGACAAAGATGTGTTCACTTGTGTCAGTGACATATTTATCGACAGCTGTCAGTGACACACTTTTCAATCAGCTTCCTATTCTTAAGGTCGATTTCTTAAGAAAATCGGCATCGATGATAGAACTATGTAAGTTCGCAATAGTGGATGCGTGCGGAAAGTTCCGTCTTAGATCAATATCTAGTTGCCCCAGTTTGCTTCCGTAGGTATTGATAGCTGTACCATTTGCAGCTGACAGAACTAAGTCGGTGTTTACTTGAGTTCTGTGATTTATACAAGTTATGTAGGGAATGATACGCTTATGTTAGCGCCAGTGTCTATCAGAAACGTGAGTTTGTTCTGAAAGCCCCTTAGAAATAGTCAGCTAGTGTAATTCGGTCTATGGTCAACCGCACCAACCAATATACCTACTAGTTTGGGAAATTATGTTATCCCTCAAAGTGATTTTTTACAACACTCGGCTTTGTGTCCGAATTTTGTGTGATAGTAACACCAAGCTATGGCAGACTTGGCGTCTATTCGAATTGAATCGACTTCCAATCGAAAGGGTACGAGGTCATGCTCGCCAGTTGGTAGCCTATCTAGTCTGGCGTTAAGTCGTTTGAGTGTACGGTCAAGTGTTTAAGTCCTTGGTGCTCGTACTTCCGAATGTAGTGTTCCCCGTATGCCTATAGTTGACACATGCGGTCAGACTTTTGTGTCGCATGATCGTGACAAGTGGTGAAAAGCGGTCACAACGTGTGCGGATGGCATTGCCTCGTGTAGCAGTTTGCCTTTGCTGGATAATGTGTTTGCTTTTCTATCCGGCTGTGGTATAAAAGCTATCTGAATAGATTCAGGTAGTTTTCTAATCCACAGTTATAAAAGGCGCATTAAATGGGCCAGTGGCCAGGGCATTAATGTGCCGTAAGACTTCGGATGGACATTGGTCGCCCATCTCTGTCTTCTCTTAGCAGAGTTTTTAATTTTGTTCTGTCTAAGAGCGTTGTTCGCTCGATCAGGATAGTTTTAAGGTAAGATTACCTGCCGTTTGCAGGAGGTTTGTGCAGTACGTTGTCGATCATCACCGCTTGGTTTGACGACAAACAATTGATTGCCTGTGTACACTTTTGTTTGTTTCTCGTGGCCTTGTTCGCGTCGAACAATATCTCTATCGTCAAGAACCACGATTCCGGATTAGTAATCCAGGATGTTGAAATGAATGGAACGAAAAAGTTTTTGTTGTTTATCATCTATTAGTCAGCTTAAAACATTAAGCCGCAGAATAATATGGTAGCAAAACTCCAACATAAGAATACAAACATCATCCAGTGATATTGTCCAACCTAAGGTTCAGATAAAACAACGAAAGCCAATTTGGAATCAGCAGTTATTAGGTGGCTGTAGGTTTCCTCATCAAAGAAACAGGAAGTTAAATATGTCTAGAACAGTCAATATAACCGCTGAAATAATACAAAATCAATACTTTTAAAACGTCAAGAGTATTAGCGTCAAAGACGGCTTGGCAAAATGGCTTGGTCATTACAATTCCTAAAAAAGATGACCTAAGATGGGGCAAATACTGTCGAATTGGAAAATTCCAAACTATAATGGCGCTGTTTACGATGAATCAACACAACAAATATTGGATTTGGTTTGATTGGCATGAATTTGTATTAATTGTAGATAGTTTCGATTTGTTAAGTTGAAAATGTCATTTTATTTGTAATTGATACGAAACTTTTGATAACTGTAAATGCGTATATCTATACATATGTGAGTCGACTAATGTATGCGGGTGTTCGAGTTTATTGAACGCAACTATATATGTATTGTATATAAATATAGAAATCGAGTACAAATACACTGTGTTTATAGTCGCGTATATACGATTTGTATGGCGCCAGGTAAATATATAGACATATATATTATAGTTTAGTTTTTGACACAAGGTAAATAATTGTTAACGTCTAATTCGGATAATTATTAAGGGTAACATAAACATTATCAATTGATACTAAATAGTTTGTCATATGTGCGTTCAATGAAGATGTAATGAAACGAGTTCAATAAACTATAGTCTCCTCTATATATACATATTGACTAGTTTTATTTGAGGGTGTTCAGAGTGCATTAAATTAAATAATTATCGTCATGACAATATTAATAATATAGGCCATTAATGCACATTGGAGTTGACCAATAAAATCAAAACTAGTATTCGATATAAATCGAGCGTCCATATCTTCAAATCGCATGCCACAAACGCGACATTATCGTTAATACGATCGACGCGACAAAACAATTGCAAAATCGATGTGTACGATAGCCGAGCACAGCCATAGCCACTCGACAGTATATAATATATACACTCGATCCAAAATCAAAATTAAAATAAATCAAAATAATTTTTTTGTTTATTTTAAAATAACCGTCTTGTCAACGTGACATGATTATTATGTCAATAGACTTAAAAAAAAAAAGATTTATAAAAATTGACATGCCATCAAACGATTCCAATTCCAAATGATTAATTTACTTTATACTTATGGTTTTATTGATTGAAAGAAGTAAATAAATACACCACACTGTATACAAACTACCTTGGAGAATTGGTCGACTGTATTGGAAATTTATACGATATGGAGATTTGATTAATAACATCGAAGTGCAAATTTAAGTTTAATCTAAAAGATTTAAGATGTGAGTGTCTTTGTTCATTTATAAATAACCGAGTTACAAAGGTCGTATATATACAGGCTCATATACCAATGGTCTATATATAGAAAGATATCTCCAAGTGTGGACAATTCCAATGATGAAGTCACTCAATATCAAATGGACTACTATATATCTTAGCAGCGATAATGAATCAATTTGCGCATTTTAAATTCGCCATTTATGAAAGACGTGCCACTATTTTTCATCATGCTGTATACATCTAGAAAATGATGAAAGAGAAAATCTTGCGGAGAACGCACAAAGCGACCACATTATCTACAACAATGACCATAGTTTTATAGCTAGGTACTCCAAAATACCAGAATAATATAATTGGTATATAACTGTTACAAAATATTATAATCGTTCAAGAAATTTCACCGACGGAAACAAGGAAACCCAGTTCTTGTTTACCAAATGTATTTTTCACTTATGAAAAGCCAGCGAGTCAGTAACAACTTCTAGTAAAAATACGATAGACTGAATTCGCATGAAAATGTTTCGTTTAAATGAATTGTCATTTACCAAAGTTAACAGAGCGAAAATTGAGCAACAAACTGAAGGAAATGTCAAATCATTTTGTACGCAACGTCAAACCAAGGCCGATCAACGTCGATTATTTCTATTTGCGTTTGCTATATAATATATATAGTATAAAGCCCTGCATCGGATAAGTATATCCGCGAATATACGCAATTTTCCACTATCCGTGGTTTGAATTGGATATATCCGCATGAATTCTTGCGGATGCCGACCGGATGCGAATATCAAATGTGTATCCGCAATTTATGGATATATCCGAACTCTGGGGACATGAAAAAAAAATGCGGGCTACATTATCTTGCGACCATTAGAAATTGAGCATTATGCTGCAGTTTTCCTATATCCACTCCTTAAACATTTAACTACGCTCGATGCCCGTGAAAAAAAGATGGCATTAAAATGGATTAAAAATAAAATCGCTACTGGTACCGTTTCAATCGATACAGGAGAAATTCCGTCTAAGACGAATACAAATCTAACCAATTTTCAAGTGTCTCAGACGGCAAAACTAGTTCACGACCAACGTTGATCTTTTGGTTAGATCAAAAACTAAATTTCGTTTTTTGCGGATGCGGATGAGTGCGAATGCGGATATAAGCATTTTAAACGAGCCCAACATCATTTCAACATCTATATACGAACGGGATTGTGTGGCAATTATAAATGTTGATTTACAATGTTGACCTAAAACCACATACCGGACCACAAGAAAAAAAAATGTAATGATAGATTCAATATTAGAAGAGCAAAAGTAGATTTCCAAATATAAAGAATCTACAAAAAAATTACAAAAAAGATGGACCGGAAAGGAAAAAATAAAAATATCGAGACACTAAAGGGGTTCATCAGCCGATATGAAGCCATACCCCGGTTACAACAACTACAACCAGTCAATATTGAAAATAAAGGCAGAAACAAAAGTAAACCATATCCGGAGTTTGCTGCAACAATCAACCGTCGCAGAAGTTACATCAACTAGAGAACAACATGAATATTATGGATCAAGTACACGAAGAACTACTTCTGGAAATTCCAGAGGAACATCATAAGTTAATATCAAATATTTCATACAACAATAATATGAAATAACTTGTGAAGAAGTAGATGAGATGACAGTCAGGCTTCAAGAGGCAACACAACAACAATCAGCACAATAGAGCGCCATAATCAATAATAAAATTGGCCAACCAGAATTAAAATTACCACCCATCGAAATACCATATTTCAATGCGCAATATAATGGATGGGCAACGTTTTACGACAGGTTTCAAAGGTTTGTGCACGAAAACGAAAATCTCAGTGATACGTACAAAATCAGCTACCTTAAAACTTATGTTAAAGGAAAGGCAGCAAAGATTCTAAACCACATTCCAACAACAAGAATAAACTACACAGTTGCGCGAAAAATACTGATGAATCGGTACAACAACAAGAGGTTACTTGTAATAAACCGCATGTGAATACACTCCGGAACCGCAAGTGCAGTGAAAAATCTTCATGACACGATGGTATAAAATCTGTATGCCATGAAGAACTTAGGCATCGATACAACAACATTAATCTTGAGAACCCTCGAGCTATTCAGCCTCTAAGTGGATTTCTTAAGTTTTTAAAAGGTCGCTTTCAATCGTAGAAGCGACCAACATCTCAGCGAGGAGGTTTATTCAACAGAAATAATAATACGTTACTACGAAGGAGGTTACAACTTCACTCAACACTGCAAAGAAATGTTGCAAATTTATATAGCGATAATGCTACAAATTTCGTTGCAACAAATAAATATCTGCAAGCCATCTATCACCAGACGGGTGATATTGCGACTAAATTGTCGGTTCAAGGGACATAGTGGCATTTTATAACACCCGGATCACACTTTGGCAGTCTATGGGAAGCGGGTGTAAAATTAGTAAAACAACATATGAAGAAAATCATCGCATCGGCACTACTAAAGTTCGAAGAATTGACCACTTTTCGAAGTCAAATCGAAACATCATTATATTCTAGACCACTGTGTGCTTTAACAGAAGATCCAAACGAGCTTGAATGCCTAACACCAGGACCTTTTATAATAGGCAACTCAATGCTTAACCCACCTAACGACCATCCACTTCAATTAAAACCACAACTATTAACTATAGGTGGCAACTATAGTCGATAAGATGCACAATGGTTTTTGGAAAATCTGGAGCAATGATTACCTACAAAACATGAAAAGTCGCGCAAAATGGACAAAGCAACAACCAAATATAAAAAAGAACTAGTTAGTTATCACAAGGGATTAAAACATACCACTTACTAAATGAATAATGGCAAGAGTGGTAGAAACACACCCTGGACATGATAAGTTAGTTAGAGTCTACTTTGAAAGCTCAGAACCGTGGATGGTTCATCTGGCCTAAGAGCTCCGACTCAATGGTAAAAACGAGTCGAAGCATTTAGAGATATTTACAATATTGATGAGAAATTGTTATTATTAGCCATTCAATCCAAATTATTTGGACCAGCAAAAATGTGGTTTTCAACTATTCGGGAAAAATGTGATAATTTCGATTATTTCAAAAATAATTTTATGCTAAACTTTAGTGGTAAGGTAAGCGATGTTTAAATTCATGATAAGTTAAGACATCATTCGAGACGGCGCGACCAACATTTACTCGAGTATTATTATGAAATGTGTACAATAGGGAGTGAATTATCAGACGAAAGTCACAACGACGTGACAGATGCGAGCCTTGTAAGCAATTTGTATCGAGCGGAAAAGTGACGTTGTAAATTTTAATACACCGACAATTAATTTAATCCATGAGGGATTTCAATTAATGTTTTAAATTAATGAATTTAAGAGGAACGCCTCTGAAATTACCGACTATCGGTAGGAACAAGTAGTAAACGAAATCTTAAATGATTTTTTAAGTAACAATATCATAAGACCGAGTAAAAGTGATTATTCCAGTAGAATAGTCCTTGTTACCTAACGAAATGGTTCTTATCGTATGTGTGTCAACTATCGACCATTAAATCAAATCACGGTGAAGGATCGATTCCCACTATCAATAATAGATGATTGTCTTGATAAATTGCATAGCAAGAAAGTCACCAAAAATATGTTTATATAATCCGACCGCATAAACCGGATTACATACTGATGCGAGTAAAATAGGATTCGGAGCTATATTATTACAAAGGCAGGCTGATGAACAGCTTCACCCAGTTTTATTCTATATAGTAAACGGACAACCGAACCTGAATCACGATACCATTTATTTGAACGCAAACACTTGCGATCATCTATACTTTGATTTCATGTTTACGTTCATGGAATCCACATCTAAATTATTACTGATTGTAATTCTTTGAAATGTACATTGGATAAAGATAATGCAAATAATAGAATTATCCGATGGACATTGTTTTTTGGAGAATTACGATTATGAAATTGTACATCGTGCGAACAATCAAATGCGTTATTTCGACGTTTTGACTCGAGCCCTTACAATTTTAATTGTTGAGTTAACTCTTTCACAAAATTTTTTCAAATTCAAGAAAATGAAGATGATAAATTCTATGAGATACGTGATAATCTCTTATATATAGAAAACATAATGAACGGATTCTTTTGGCAATAACTGAGTTGTTTGTAGACGAAGTTATACGACATCATCATTATGCAGAGCATGTACGGGTTAATAAAACAGTAGAAATGATACGGAGTTTTTGGTTTTCAAATATGACCGAACGTGTGAATGAGTATATTAAACGTTGTTGGAAATATTTATTGTTCGAACCAAAATCTCGCAAGGAAGTTTCCGTAATATTTTCGATAAATTCGATCGTCCATTCCACACTTTACATATCGACCATTAAGGTCCAACGAATTTAACGAGGAAAGGGAAGAAATACATTTTTGCGGTTGTGGATGGATTTATGAAATATACCAAGCTTTTTGCTACCAAAACGACTGTAGCGTTAAGTGCTTGTCCATTTAAAAAGGTACTTCAACCAGTTTAGTGTACCAACGCGAATAGTATCAGATCGTGGAACTTGTTTCACTTCTACATCGTATAGAAAGTTTTTAACGGAACATCAAGTTCAACATGTTCTCAACGCGACAAATTCTGCTCTATCGAACGGGCAAGTCGAACAAATAAATCGAACTTTGAAATCTCAAAGATTTGGGATTCAGAACCAAACAGATGCTGGGATTTATTTTTATTTGATACAGAATAAAAAGACCGATTACCAAATTATGTAAGCTGCCTATTGAATAATATTTAAGTTGACGGAATCAAAGTCATTCGTCAATGGCTGGGACTTGGACGAAGCCAAAGATAGTTTCAGCTTGATTGGTCAGTCACCATATAGTTGTTGAAGTACTTTTGTCAGTAACCGCATAGTAGATATCTTATCATTTCTGCCTAACACTAAAGTCACATGCTCTCCACCTAAAATCCTGCTGATTGCGCTACCAAGGGCTTATCTTAACTCTTTACTGCCGAATATTGGCCAAATTAGTCAGGTCCACACTAATCTCGAACAGAAAAATACCAAAAATTAAATGGTCTGAATTGTTGAAATCACCACCAAACAAAATATTTCCCGAATCAGTGGTATTTACTTGTGACGAGAAGAGCTCTTACACATTCTCCTCAAACTTTCTTAAAGCGAATGTATCCATTTGGTGATCCAAACTTGGATCCACACTTGGCGATCAAAACTTGGATCCATATCAAGTTCTGTTGTCTGTTGTTCCGTTAAGTTTGTGATGGTTTTCATATTACTGTTTAAAAACTTTAAGTATGAAAATTAAAGTAAACCTGCAAAAAGCTTTCGGTTGAAAATATATAGAGTAATCATTTTTAAGTGATTACACAATGCAAGTATAAATAAACACGTCAGCAGACCCAAATAGTTTTTTGATGGCGTTACAATTTTTCGATAGTTTTTTTTTTTTGGAAATATATACCTATATATTATGAGAATACATAATATAATATATCGTCTATCTAGAGGCTAGATACTGTCATATATAAACATTTTACTACACTTTTTTGATCGAATTGAACTGATAGTCAAAAGTCAAAAGTTTGATTGATTAGGATTATTGTAAGTGTATATATATATATATATATATATATATATAAAAATGTTCAACGATTAAAATTCTACGTCTCGTATTTATAATATATCGACCAGGTGAATTAACAATTAAATTATAGCCGCATTTCACATATCGCTTATATATATGCGTATAATATGTGGATCGAATCCATGACGAACCACTCATATCATCAAAATGATAGCGATAGTTTATAAAAAAAAAAAATTAATCTAACACAAAATTAAAAGTAAATGGAATATTAAGATTGATAACATATTTTTATTAATTAATTAAAATACATAAAATATTAAAATATATAATTTAGAATTTTCGTTTTTTATTGTCATGATGACGGCGAATTGATACAAATCTCTAGAATTCATTTAAATTTCGGTTTTTTGATCGATTATCATTACAGGCTAACTGTTTGTCTTTTCGATCTACTCCGTCTCTATATAGCTATATATAGCTATATATTATCCAACTTTTGATTTTAATTTTTTTGTGGGAAAATTACGAAATATTACGTTTCTGGGGTATTAGAGCGCGCAGATAGATTGTCTGTTTAATATTATGTATAGATATGTAGATATGTATACGGCGAGGCTGTTAGAAATGTTTCAACGTTTCACTTATCTTACATCTTTCAATATTTGTATATATGTATATATATATCTACTGTATCTATATATAACCGGGGAGAAAAACAACGACGAAAAATTTATTGTTTTTAAATTTTATCTTAGCTTAAGATCCACAAAGCCCAAGAAATACATTTTTTTTTTGTTTAATTCCTGTAGTCATTGTCAATCTTTTATATATATATATATATATATATATATATATATATATATATATATATATATATATATATATTTTAAGAAACTGTATTATGGATACAAAGTAGCTGGTGCGGAGGTACATACAATTTTAAAGACAAATGATTTCGTTATGTGAAGTTAAACTTTGCTCCAGAAATGTAACATTTTATGCGTGCTTGAACGATATTTCAAAATTGTTTCGAAATTTTTGGGTTTAGCTTACTAACCCAACAATACTATAGATCACCGCATATAGCCTTGAAATAGCTATAAATATTACAATTTCAGCGAGAAAAATACGCTTTAACACTTCCGCACGAATTATTGATTCGAATAGGGCGAGTTATACATTTGAACGCTGATTGACCAAACTGTTTCAAATCAAGGTCATTATAGTACAGCATAAATATAATATATTTGGATATGCGGACTCTTTTATCATTAGTGACGGCGATAAAGGCCTATATAAGCCATAAATCATTCCTCGTCATGCGTGAACAATTATGTCATTTATAGGGCAAGCGTAAAGTATTGCATACAAAATAATGTTTCTGTCCCCATTGATTTTGTCCTATAGTTCACTGTCAAAAGTGGGTCACAAAAATTATTACAATTCCGTTTTATGAAGCATAACATAACGAATGAATACGAAAAAAATTATAGAGCTTTAGATTTGGTAACTAACAGCAGTTAGTTACAAAATCCAGTCAAATATCTCTGTAATCTAATGGAATCGGACAAGCTTGCGATATGGACAAATATTTTCATGCCTTTGAATTAGTGAAGAGGATTTTCTTCACTGCTCTAAATTGAAATTTAAATTATCTGACAATAGATTCTATGTCACTCTGTAGAAATTTTTTTTTTTAACTTTTTTTTTATTTTAAACAGATTCTAAAAGTTAGAATCAAACGCTGATTCTAACAATATAATAATTAAGCCATTTCTATGGATTCTTTGCATAAAGTGTTGTTTTGGTGGATTTTGCATTATGCGCACTTCTCAGGTAACTCAACAGGTTTTAGTCTTTTGAGTCTTTTTAATTGCGGCTGTGTCTATTCCGAGATCTCTATGAAAGTCACTATTACGAGTGTACCAAAAGGCGTTTGCAATCCCTCTAAGAACTTTATTTAGGAATCGTTGAACTATCTGTTGATTGCTGGTCAGGGTGCATCCCCATAGTTGGATACCATAAGTACAGACCGGCTTGAGCACTTGTTTATAAAGCATAAGTTTATTATGAATAGATAACTGAGAGTTTCTTCCAATTAACCAGTACACTTTTCTATATTTTAACTGAAGCTCTTCTGCTTTCTTGTTCACATGTACTTTCCACTTTAACTTTGCATCAAGGTTCATACCAAGGTATTTTGCTTGATTTGCATGTGGTACAGGGATATTATTGAGAGTCACGGGTAGTGGTTCTATTGACCTATTAGTCAAGTTAATGTGAGTAGACTTTGATTAACTCACTTTAATTCTTCACTTAGTTAGCCAACCTTGTATATTATTTATGGCTATTTGTAGTTTGAATGTGACTTCACCGATTGTGTCATCAACAGCTAGAATTGCAGTGTCATCGGCAAACGTAGTGGTAGTTATATTGCTCGTCTGTGGTAAGTCGCTTGTAAACATTACGAAAAGGAGTGGCCTAATACACTCTCCTGCGGGACTCCTGCTTTAGCTTCTTTCATGCTGGAGTAAGTTCGTTCCGGTTTAACTCTAAAGTATCTTCTTTTCAGGTAAGACTTTAGCAGTTCGTAATACTAAAATGGCAGAATTTTCTCCAATTTAAAGATTAAACCATCTAGCGAGATTTTGCCAAAAGCTTGTGCTATATTCAGAAATATGGCTGAACAAATCTTATTTTCCTCTAAGGATTTTCTATCAAATAGTTTTGCGATGATGGCAAGAAGTGATATTGGCCTGTACGAGGTTAGTTCACTTGGTGGCTTACCTAGTTTAGGTATCATTATTACTTCCGCAAATTTCCAAGATAAAGGGACATAACGTAGTCTGAAGGAAGCATTAATCATGTTCGATATTGTTTAATAGCTTTAATAGGTGGTTGTTTAAGAATTTCTCCAGTTATCAAGTCATATCCTGGTGATTTTTTAAGTATTACATGATTCTTTATTTCTTGCTTCACTTCTTTAGCATTATAGTAAAAGGAACTCTCTCTTTTCTGGGGTGAAAGGTAGTTTCGAGATGATCTGCGAACCTTTCTGCTATTTCTTCTTTGGTTTTAACTAGGTGACCATTATTTGTTCTAATTGATGGTATGTGCATAACTGGCCTTTTCAGATATTTTGTTGTTCTCTGCGTATTCTAAATTCTTTAATCTATTTTTGGCAGCTGGATCTCGTGTACGTTGCCATTCCCTTCGGGCACTTCTTTTTTCTATAACTAGTGATTTAATTTCCATTGAGTAGCATTTGCCAGCTATTTTTTGGTTTGTTGTATTAGGCTTTTCCACGCTGCTTGCTGTATATTTTTGACGAGCTTTTTCACCTCTTGTTTTAATATTTCTTCTGATGAAAGCTGTGTGTTTAAAATGATGCTATTGTTTAGTTCATTCCTAAAATATTTCCAGGAAGTACATTTATTTGTTAACATTGGCCGCTTATCATTTGTAATTGTTGTATCACTTATTATCATTAAAATAGAGGAATGGTCAGATGTGGAGTCAAATCCTTCCTGCACCTGTATAATCCTTCCTGCATCTGTATAGAATGCCAGTTGCAGTTGTATTTAATTATTGCTCGATGAAGCTCTTTCCCTTTAGGTAATGTTCGTCTTGATCCCCAGTTAGTTTAGCGTTGAATTCACCCCTGATTATGAATTTTTTTAGGTAGGTAATATATTGCAGCTACCACTACTTGGTGGTTGCGGGTCTTAATGCTAATGCTAATTGCTTGTATTTCATCACTTTCAAGTTTTAGTTGTAGATCGTATTTATTATCCTTTTTTAAAATGAGGGCACTGTCCCCCCGTGCATTATTATTAAGATGTGCTGCTGAGTGAACTTCGTAGCCACGGAAATGAACCATCAATAAGAAGAATTTGAGTCTACTCTATTATATCCAAACTATTAAAAACAGCCCAAGAAGCATTAAAGTTGGAAACCGTAGATATTTAAGCATGGACCGATTCGATGACAGATGATGACATTTGGATGGATAAAAGTAAACCCTAACAAATACAAAATCTTTGTAACAATTCGGATCTCATAAAATTCAGCCGCTTAAGCAACTAAGTCAGTGGCATCACGTAAAATCCAGTAATAACCCTGCAGATGTAAACTTTAGTGGCAAGAACCAAATTTTCAATGTTCTTATCAGCTCTTAAAATCAGAAAAACAATAGCCTTTTGCTTCAAATTCATTTTAATCTTTAAAAATGAATTAACCGAGTTTCTAAAGACAGAAACCGTAGCTACCGTAACAGAATTATAGCAACAAAACAAGGGTCAGAATTCACTACAGATATCAAATCTCTAAAAACCTCAAACAAAACTAGAAGCCTCTACGCGTAAATTTTGGTTGTCTACACTTTGTGTAGACAATTACATAATTAGATAATATCGACAATGTCGACAATTATGTAGACAATGATGACAATGATGTAAACGTTAAAAATTAACCACTGAAGAGGGGCGAGAGCTTCTGCCCAGAAACGATTGCAGGGTTCAAAAACAAAAAAAAATTATTGGACGTAAATGGAAACGAAATTTTTCAAATTTTTCACTGGGAAGGGTAAACAGACTCAGAAAGACAGAAATTTAAGATATGCCCCAAAACCGAAAGTACAGTTGGGGTCAATAATTTAATAAATTTTAATGAAATCCCATCATCCCCAATTGCATGTGATTAAATCCACTTTACGGCGCGAGCAACATATAACGTTCTGGACTAGGAGTAATCAGTAGATCAAGTAATGAGTTACTCTGATATGGAACAGAGTAATATGTAGGTTGATCATATGGGAAATATGACAACTCCCGTGACTGAAGCACTCTTTTAAACTGATTTACCATTGAGTTATGGGAGATTCAGTGATCAAAATGTGTTCAAAATTGGGGGAGTTCATAGAAAGTACTTCCTGCGCATATAATCAACATTACCACCAGCTGAATTATATATAACTTCAACCAACACTTTGTCTTTCAGTAATTTAGCTTCAATTCAAAGAAATTCAACTTTTAAGTTAGTGGAACTGTCAATAATCTTACAGTTTGTGCTATTCTTTATATATATTGCTACTTCTCCAGCATGCTTTAATTTATCGTTTCTAATTATCGTATAACCAGGAACCTCTACAAATTTTAATGAAACTCAAGGTTTAAGCCACGTTTCACTCACGGCAATAAAATTAAAATTTCCACCATCAATCAGCCGCAAATTTCCAATCCATATTTAGACTTTTGGAGTTGAAGTACGCCATTTTATTCAAACCAATGTCCATCTTGAGCGCGCGTTTCATTACGCAATTTGCATTGCACGGATTAACACTAAATAAAAGCACGTGCTAGAAACACTACACATTATACCATTAACCGCTGACCATAACAAGAACAAACCAAAACTCATGAAAATGATTGAAATATTGATAATTGATCATAAACAAATATTGATATAACCAAAATTCACTTCCTCTCCTTCATTCACCAATAAAGACATCGACTACGCTGGCTCATTTTGAATCCGTGTATCCAAAGAGAGAGGAGACAAATCGTTTAAGGGTTACATTGCCTTATTTGTTTTTCTGCAAAGGCAATTCATTTGGAGGTGGTCATTGCGAATTAACAATCGCAGCTGATTAACAATCGAAGCATTTAAACGATTCACCCCAAGACGAGGATTGCCTTTAAACATTCATAGTGATAACGGTACTAATTATGTTGGATCTCGAAACGAGCTAACCAAAGAGTTACGGTTGGCTTAACAACAAAGCAACATTCATGCGGAACCGATAATCTCCATTCGGTGAAATTTAAGAATCTGGCGTCATGCTAACGATGAATGATTAAAAAAAGTCATCGGTGAAACAACATTGAATTATGAAGAATTCTGCAATGTCCTTAAACAAATTGAAGCATTTCTAAAATCCAGGCTATTACTTCCGCTGTAAAATTTCTCGAAAAAATGTGGGTGTTTCTCGATTATTTTTAGATTTATTTAAAGCCAAAATTTGTTTTTTTTTTTAATATAGAAAGTTGTTATTTGTCAGCATCGGATTTTTTGGCTAAAACAACTGAATGTGCCTAGATGGAGTCATTTATTCTTATTTAATTTTGTTTTAGGCCAGTAAAATTACGAAGTTATGCGAAACTGACTTGCTTAGCTTACATAATATTGTTGTCAATGCTTAATATTCATCAATGGCAACTTTATTAAATACTTAAACGGATATACATATATATAATAAATTTATTCACCGGTCGTATAGCAATGGTTAAGATACCTGCCGTTGTCCCGAGTTCTTGTTTCTCACCACTGACTAAAAATTTAAACCGAATTGTATGTAAAAATCGTACATTGGGCTGACCACCTACAACGATTGCCAATTCGTACCAAGTGGTTGAAAAGGTCTCTTTCGAGACGCAAAATGAGGCGTTTACGACCTATATATGTTTATTTTGTATCATAAATTTCTGGAAGAGCTTAAGGTTGTTGGTTTTTTTTTTGTTCGTGGGCATTTTTTACGTAACGAATATCTTTTGTTTGTTTTATAATTAAAATTTAAAATTAAATTTAAATTAAATAAATTAATAAAAATTAAATGTTAATTAATCAAATGACATTAAATAAACATTATAAAATAATTTAAACCAAATGTGATTCTAAAGTAAAAATATGTAGTGAAATTATGCGTACAAATTTATGAAATTAAGGTGCTGTTCTAATTTAGTGCGGTTTTATTAGTGTAATTTATTTATAATTCTATGAATTCTGTGTTAATAAATTACAATTCTGTGTAAAATTAGTGCAGATAAATATTTGAAATATATAAAATTATAATTGAGTGTAAATAGTTTATTAAATTTTTATGGCAGTGCTAGTGTGTAGGTGTATTAAAGATTAATTTGTCGTGTTTTTTATTAAGATTAAAAAGTGTAGTACATAAATCACCAAGACATAGTATATTAAACTTTTGTTATACATGTATTGTCATCTTTTTATATGTTTTGCTACAAAAAGATAAAACTTGTCATCTTGTAAAAATCAAGATCTTTTTTATAACAGTTTTTGGGTTTGGATCTCGGGTGTCATCTTTTTATTTTTACAAGAAGAAATTTTTTCTCGGTTTGACTTGCATTATTTTCCAATCTAGTGTCTCGGTTTTTTTCAAGATGAAAAATTTGTTGAATGTAAATCGGCTATTACTCAGGGTGCTGTCGACTGCTAAGGTAAATTTTAATGTTCCTATTGTGGAGTGTGGCAAACCGAATTTACCATTTATAACTGTGGTCTCGAACCCTTGATAACATGATATGTTCCCAATACAAGTACTGTTGAACAAAGGCTTGATATTAATGTTATGAAGTAAAATAAAGGTTCTCCCAAAATACATGCAAGAAATTGATAGAAAGCAATAGTTTTTAATTAAACATTTTAAATTTTAATTGATGATCACTGCCTAAAAATTAGGCAGCCGACTGATAAAAACTCACATTTAGGATGACTATATACATTAAAATTAGTTCAAAG
This sequence comes from Tipula confusa, assembly GCA_963556175.1. Taxonomy (NCBI): domain Eukaryota; kingdom Metazoa; phylum Arthropoda; class Insecta; order Diptera; family Tipulidae; genus Tipula; species Tipula confusa. The sequence goes on along the minus strand of OY744475.1, from coordinate 191,126,120 downwards.
TGGGGTTTCCTTCCAAATCTTAAGAGTTCTATTCAATACTTCTAATGATTGTTTATTATGAGTGATTGTACTTTCGTTCTGTATAGTAATTTTATTTGACACTGTTAATAACTTTAACCTTTTCTGTCCATTTGTTTTTTGTTCAATAATTTTTTTTCACGAGATTGAATTGTTTAGATTACAGTAAATTAACCGTTTATGGTTAGTTCAATATGGAAATGAACTAATAACATTGTAATTTACAGGCGGAAACTAGTGCTATTTATTATAGTAGACGGCTAAAAGGAATTGGTTCATTAATGGTTTTGTTTTAAGGGAACCTTAAAGAATGCAGGGCAGCTCATTATAATTATAATTATGATTGTCTTGTGCTAGCGGTTGTTAAATATTGGCTGCTGAGAAATCTGATTAGTTCTGCCATTGCTTACATTTCCCTACACCACACAAATACTAGCTATCGATCACTTGGTGTCATTACCCGTCGGGTTGAGTCTATTATAACTAACATTCCATCCACTGCTTCGGTTTTGTTGGATGTAGCATGGGTGTGCGATGATGCCCGGCATTCCAGGAGTTCCTGGTTCGTCTTTGAACATACATTCTTATCAATCAATCAACTGCATTGAATTGTTTAGATAGTTTTAGATAGTGTGCAGTTGCTGCTCCGTCAAAATAAAGAAGTACTTCCAGTTTCATTAAGCACATTCTAGAATAAGAAACTGTTGCAATTGTTTTGATCAGGTAGAATTCTGCTAGATTAATTTGAATAAATTCATTGTGTTTTTTAACATTAAATAATTCGCATTACAAATCATGCACCAAATATAAAGAGTCACCCAGTTTGACTTTCATTTATCCGCTGCACAAAATATGAAATTATGTTGTTGTTGTATGAAGAGTAAAGTCATAAAATATAAATAATTGGAATATAGGTGACTAGGTAGTCAATAAGGTTGAATGATTTTATTGCATAGCATAATCGCAATATTGTTGAAGATGTTGTTATTTTTGTTTAATTTAATGCCAAAGATTCTCTATAGGATTAAGATCGGTTATTTATGGTGACAGTCTATAGTTTCTTGACCCAAACCTTTAAGAAATTTATTGAGGTGTCAAATAAAAACATATCGTTTTCCGTAGCTAAAGAATCTAAAGAAAATAATGATTCGTTGTTTCATAATATTATCCGCCAGAACTCTGCAGATTTTACTAAATTTGTACAATCAAAGTTTAGCCGGTTTTTTTTTTAATCTTCTGGCTTATAAATAGCTTCTTTTTACATTCGCTTCACAAAGCCGTCTGTGTACAGTTTTGACATTAATTTTTATTTCTCTTACATACTGTTTATCTCACTTACATCAGATTTCGCCGTATACTCAGAAGGTCTCTTTGCACAAGCGTGGTCTTCTTTAGATTAGATTTTCGGTGATTATATGATGTATTTGTCGTAAAGCGGTTAATTCAATTGATTTTAAATGTTTAGTCAAATTTTATAAAATCTAATTTATATTATTTTATAATTTTTATAGTTTCATATTTTTATAAATGTAAAAAATTAATTAATTGTAAAGTTTAGGCAAAAGCTAATCCAATTTATTACAGCGACTTGCAGAAATGATATCATTATATTATTTTATTATGAATTAATTAATTAACAGTTTCAAAGTAATTTTAGGGTAAAAACTAACACAATTTATTACAAGATATGGCTTGTAGGGCAATTATGTAATTATATTATTACATAATAATTACAATAATAATTACTTGTAATTATAATTATAATAGTATAATTATGTTATTACATTCATAATTAATTAATTTGTAATTTCAGATTAAAAATTAATTCTATTTCTTACAGCCTATTGCTAAGAGCAATTAGTTCATTAATAGATTTTGTTTTCAGGGAACCTCTGCAGATTACAGATGAATGGTGGCACACTGGAGTCGCTGATAAGAGATGACAGAATGCAGAGCGCAGTTCAATAAAATTGTGATTGTCTTGTACTAACAGTAGTTTGAATATTGGCTGGGAAACCGGACTAATTCCGTCATTACTGACATATCTTTCCTTTCCCTATCCCAACAAAAATTTACTTACTATTGACTGTCACGGTGTTTGTAACCGGGTCGATCTCATCCTTCCAAGTATATGTAAAAATGTTGGACAATATCCATCAGTCCATTTAAACAACTCATATAGAAATTCATCCGCAAAACTAAGAGGTTCAGGAATATTTCCAAGAGAAAAACGTTTTCAAATCATTCTTCAAGGAGCTGAACCAGGTGAGAATGAAGACCACATCTGGTTAAAATTATATCGATGGATCAATGAATTTGTAATGGATTATAGGATAAAATTATATAAAAGTGATAAACTCACCATGATCCGATCGGGCAATTATATAGATTTGGCAATAATGGACGTACGTATTCAACTAAATAAAAATGTTCGACAAGAAATTCGAACATTATTATGACAGCGACCATCGAGCAATCGAAATTATAGTAAGAGGAGTTGGTGAATTGAAAAGGGGAACCAACAAAATCGAGAACGACAACAACGACGAACAACAGCGAATAAGATACGATTTCCTCGAAATCAATTGGCAAGCATGTACGGAATCATTAGACGAAGAACATCGGACAGCAACATCGCATTTGAGCAACGAAATTGAAAAAAAATATAACACCAAACAATCGAAATTTAACCGACGAAGAAACTTACACATATATCAATCAAATCACAAAATTAATTTTGGACAATATCAATAAAAATTTGCCAAAAAAACGTAGATTTAATAATATGATTTGTTATTCGAACAAAATTATTGAAAAATTATATAAACATAAATCATTTTTAATAATCAAAATTAAAACTTTGAAACGAAATTTAGTAAAAAATCCAAAAAAGCAAAAGGAATGGAAAGTAGAAATTAAACGGACCGTACAATTGATTGAGCAAAATATCAAAATTCAAATTGAAAAATATTGGACCAACGTAATGCAAGGAATTAATCCAAGCACTAAAATGTGGACAGAAATAAAAAAAATAACCAAGTTTTCGGCAACAAAATCAGATCTAAATATTAAATGTTTGGAAATTGACGAAGCAGACAAAAATAATTACAACAATTTGAACATCGATTGGACCGAAATTAACAAATTTTCAATAAAAAACTAAATTTAAATATAATTGGACATCGTATTGAGGCACATACTAACCGAAATTCAAATTTAGGTAATCCTTAATATGAACAATTTCTTTCGAACAATTGGCAGCAATATTAAAAGTGTCAAACAATAAAAAATCTTTCGGTCTATACCTAATTCCTAATATAGTATTAAAACATCTTCCAAATTCAATAATTAATGAAATCTGTATAATATTTAATAATTTACTTAATAATAAATCGTTTCCAAATTTTTGAATAGTGGCGCGAGTTTTTCCAATTCTTAAAGAAAAATCTTCGAAAATATTATAACTGACAAAATTAATGACCATGTTCTGAAATTTAATTTGATGCAAATTTGGTTTTAAATATGGACATAACACGATTCATGCAATAACCAAAGTAGTCTCAGATGTGTGCCATAATTTAAGCATGAAAAATTCTACGCGCGCCGTACTGATAGATATCAAAAAAGAGTTTGAATCCATTGAAAATTTGAAAAGAGTTTGAATCCATTGAAAAAATTGAAATTTTTTAATTACAACGGGACGAACAAATTCTTCATTAAAATTCAAAATTATGAACGGGATACAACAAGAGTCAATTACGGCACCAATTATTTTCAATCTTTGCACAGCTGATTTAATTCGAAACGAAATTCTAAATTCTAAAAATATACCATCCTATGCAGACGACATGATTGTATAAATAGTTCCAGTTACATAGTCGGAGATATTCAAAAAAAAAATTTACAAACAGCTATAAATTTTATTCAAAATTACTTCAATCAAATTATCTGAAACGATTAAATATTTGGGCATCAACATAGATAATATGTGCTATATGGCTGAACATACAACAAAACCACTAGAAACAGCAAGGCGTGCATTTATGGGGGCACGTCATTTATTCTACAGTAAACTTATTTGGCCTATTCTAACTTATGGATTTCAAGTATGGTACAATCAGGTACCTAGGCATATGGAGAAGTTACGAGTTTTCGAGCGAAAATGTCTGCGGCACTGTAACGGTATTTATCGTAAAGCCGAAACAAATTCCACACATTACATTTCCAACAAAATTCAATATGAAAATTTCGATTCGGACAGAATAGACAACCACATAATCAAATTAACCAGAGATCATATTAAACGACCAGAGATCATATTAAACGGACCATATGACACACTTTTGGCAAAACATTACGCGACGAAAGGAATGGTACCAGGACCTAATATGTTTAATCTACTACGATCAATTGGGCTATATACAAAATCAGGAGGCAATACCGCTAATTTTCTATGTCCAAAGGAGGCCTAATGAAAAATGGCTAGACGACGATAAATTTTCGAATCCAACGGAGCATATTCGGTACAATACAAATTTAAAAGAGAGAGATCCTGACGAATACGAAAAAAGATGTCAACATCAAGGATGACATCAAAAAAATTATTTTATAGTATATAGATTTAGTTTAGCTAGCTAGGTAATGCACCCGAGTGTCCGATTTAAGGGACTGAGGGCTTAGTTAAGATTTTAATTAATGGATGACCTACAATAAATCCATCATCCGAATAATATTAAGAGAATTGTAATATGAAAAAAAAAGTCAATAAATGGAATTATTTGTTAAAAAAAAAAGAAAACGATTATCACTATTTTAAGAGATAAGTTGTGCCTGCATCAAACTTTTGGAATCCATAAGAATTCCCATAACTTTACCAGTCTGACAGCATCGGGTGTGGATTTAGATTTACACCGTGAAGATTTAGAAATCTGAGCGCCAACAAGATGTCCGTTTGGCTATTAAAGTATTGAAAGCGTTACATAGGCCATATAGTTAAGCCTTTACTGATAGATATTTTATATGATTTTGTGGGTAGACCAACAACCGATTTTACACACAATTGTTTACGGAGTTTTAATCAGTGACAGAAATCAAACTATCCATTGGCTTATAAAAAAACACACTTTTACCAAGACGATATGACCATGTGGCTATACGGGAATCATAAAAATCATCTCCGTAAAATATTGCTTCTTCATTAGGTATATAACCATCCTGTTAAAATTAAACGGCCAGTTCTTGAAATTGTCTATTATATATATCGTTACTGTAAAGCCAAGCTCGTACAACCTGTTAGGCCATCGCTGCTTGAATTTGTGTGGAATTGGTACAATTTTGAGCACAACCACGCCTTTGTCATTTTCACACATATATCGCTTCAAGGTGACAGAGCACAAATATTACTTTTTAGTGATCGGAAGATAACGATTTATATCAATCTTATTGTCATCTTACCGGTATTGCTTTTAGGTTATCTTTTTCGCACAAATTAGTTAATCGATCTATACAGACAATGAAATAGTGTATCACTATATAACTTTATTTCAAACACTATATATCATTAATAATATATCGAAACTACAGAATATGTGATGTGCCTTCAAAAAACTCGACACAAATATCAAACACACACCATATAAATATATGTATACATCATTTACACCGCAACAAGTCATAAAAATGTAATAAATGATTCTCTATAACCCAAAACATATATACACATCAAACCACAGACACCAAATTTATAAACATAAACATCATAATTCGTTGCAACCAAATCGACCTAAAAAAAAAACTCAAAAATCATTAATAATTTATCACTTTTAGTTTTTTTTTTTTTAAGAAGCACACCAAAAATATTCATCGTTATACATAAATCAAATCTCCAGTCTATCGTTCACGCATACGTCGGTCACTAGCCAAACTAGATTTTATTTATCGTTACTCAAACCAAAAAAAAAAATTATAAAATGTTCAAACCTCTCGATATGAAAACGTAAACTATAAAAAAAAACAAATTTCGCTGATGGATAGAATTGTTTTAATGGTGCCGCCTATTAACAATATGGCGTGACATTTGATTGGCCATCATTGCGCTGACATATGGGGCGTGGTTCGAAAATCAAAAAAAATCAAATCGTGATACACATTTGTATATACACGTGAAGTCGAACCCCCTATTTCGTGTGAGCGAATTAATTATAACGAAAATTTCGAATAAATAAATGCGTTTGCATGTAATTAAAACGATTAATTATTTAACACACACACACAATAATATAATTAAGAATTTTTTTTAACAACATTAAAAATACGAACACGGCAACAATGTAAAAAACAAAACAAAAGCGAAAAAAAAGTTTTTGTGATGGATTTGTGACAGGTTGGGTTGGTAATAAACGAACGAAAAGTAATCATGATAAAAAATGCTCCGCCTTTTCGTTTAATCTAGACACACACATTTAATTATACCATGGTTTTGGAGGTACACATAACTGGTATATAGTCGAATTGCATTACAATGCGCAATTCATAATTTTTATTGGATTTTCCCCCTTTATGTGTGTCGAATAAATCTAATTTTGGCCGTTTAAACTTTTTTTTTTGCTAACGAAACGCAAACACACAACACAAAAAAAAATATGCATACCAAATTAGTGCATTTCGTGAAAAATAAATAAAGCAGAAGCAACAACAACTACATATACATGAGCGCGGCTTATTGCTTTGCCGTATATAATAAAACGAACAACAACAACAAAAAAACGTTCACAGAAAATTTGTAATTGCATGTGACACGACAACCTATGTTGTGTGTGTGTTATTTCATAAGGTTTTCTCTCGAAAGGTCTTGTATATTATTACTCGTCGTATTATTCAAAATTAAGACCAAATTAAAATTAAACATGAAAAATTATTTTCGTTTTTCATTTGTTCGTTGAATCAGTTTAAGGTTTTTTTTTGTTGTTGTTGTCGTTGTCGTTATGTATTTTCCTTATTTTGGTGTGGTAATTCGTACATGGTAATTCATATCGTATACAATTAACTTTCACGCTGTAATAAACGATAGAACCAAAAACAATTTGATTTTTTCGAATGTTGGTAGCTATATACATTAAACTATAAGAAAATGTGTACATTTATATAATTGGCAGGTAGGGTGTTAATTAAAATAAAAAGGTTATAATTAATGTCTAAGGTAATTAAAAGTAGCATGTTATAAATTATATGTGTATATGTTTATGCGGATTTATATCTAACGCACAATATAACGTGAAATGTGCTTATACTTAGCACGTCAAATGCGATTTTAAGTCAAAATTAGTTAATCTATTCGTATATGTGTATATGTGCGGGTGTTGAAGGTACAAAAATAAATGAAATAATGAAACAACAACAAAATATCGACTTACAAAAAACCTTCTTCAAATCCGATTACCTTATAATATTCTTAAGAAGGTTATAAGAATTTTAAAAAAATTTAATGAGTAAGTGTATACCGGTATACACTATAGTATCACCAAACAATCGGTAGTCTCGAAAGTGACATCAATTCTTCCATCTTACAAGTCCTCATGATGAATGAGCATGACGTTGCGAATGCATTTTGCAAGATATTCTAAATGTTGGCGGTCATTGTCATTGGTAAAGTTTTCGATAACTGCCAGTGTGAGAATTTTTGACAATTGCAATCGGCTAATTGCAACAGCAACTCTAGAAAAGGATACGTACAAACTCGATTTGGATAAAAGTGTGTGTGTTGTTCATTCGGGTCAGTGGTCAAGGACAATTTTTAATTGTGGCATCGCCGTCTTGGACATATGAACGTCCAATATATGAAAGAATTGCAAAAATCAGTTTAAGCAGATTTTTGCGGATCCATGGAAGAAAAACATAAAATCCACAACAGAACGGATTGTGTGATATCGCATGAATCGTACAGATGCCGAAAAAACGAGGTGTCTTCTGTTAGATTCTTGTTCAGCGAAATGCTTTTGGGACGGACACCAGAGACGGTGTGGATAGGAAGACAACAAAAGCGGGAAAAGCTCAATCCAACAGCAAAGCAATAATGGTTGGCTATTTGTTAAAAAGAGTATCGAGTGTACAATCGTGTCCGATTCATCAGAGATTTATTCGGAACGTATTTCTTTACCATTGTCGAATGAAGTGGGAAATAATGACAGCTTAAACGATGAATATGAATGTTTCAGGTGCAATCTACCGATTAAAGGCGCAAAGCACTCTACAAATAGATGGTTCAGTTCAAGACAAAGAACGGCCCAGCGTAAAGGTCTAGATTATAGCTCAAGTCGCTTTCTATTGTCATGAGCTGTTCAATACGATATGAGTGTTGAACAGAGGGATGCAGTGTCAAATCGACAAAAATTCCAAGTTGTTTGTTGCCATCTACACGGTTTTGAGACAGACGAACTAACCAAACGTTTTCAAATTAAAGATATTGAAGAGCTTCAAAGCATTTTGGAAATTCCAAATTATACAAGGGATCGAGAAAAGGAAATTTTATCGCTGGATCAACAAGATTACATTACCAGAATTTTAGAGATAATCAACATGTCTTAATCAAATCTTGTTACGACACCAATCGACAAAAATATGTCACCAACCAGCAAAGCCAAAATTGGGGACATGCATTTCAAGAAGTAGTAGGCAGCCTTCTGTATACAACCCAGGGTATACAACCTGAAATTGCCTATGAAATAGATTTGGTGAGTATAGATTTTCCAATAATCCCCGTAAGCAACATTGGTTTCCAGTGAAACGGATCTCCCGTTATTTGAAAGGCACAGTAGGTGCAAAGCTGGAATATTACTTATAATACTTTTCTCAAAGTTACTTATTATACTTTTCTCTTCGGTGGAGGAATAACATGGACATCACGCAAGGAACAAACTGTAGCCGTTTCTTCAACATAGCAGAATATATGACTCTGTAGCCTGTCAAGAAGCACTATTTGTTCGAAAATTTGACGTAGTACTCAACAGAACGACTGCGATTCCGATCTTCTGTCAAACCGCAGTAAACCTTACAAAGACCGATTTCTACCGTACCTTGTACGAAACATATCGATGTCAGGTATCATTTTGTAAAAGAGAACGTAGAAGCATCTGTTATCACAATAAATCCAATTTGGGGCAGAACAGATGATTGCTAATGTATTAAGAAAGAGACTTCCCAAGTCTAAACATCAACAACATCGAGAAGAAATGGGATTCAAACTGTAGTATGTGTGGCACGTATAGCGCAGTCTTGCTAAAAATAAACATCGACCACATCAATATCTTCCAATTCTGGCCATAAAAATCATTTATCATAGGTCGATAGTGCAATCCATTCTCCGTAACATTTGCCAGCCTCATTTTCGAAAAAGTAAGTTCCAATCACACCGCCAGACCAAAAACCGCACCAAACAGTGACACGTTAAGGATGGAGAAGATTTTCAACAATCAATCTTAGATTTTATGAGCTCCAAATGCCTTCAATATTATTTATATGGGGCAAAAAAATTTAAAATTTGGTTAGATAACCAAACTTTGACATTTATACTGGGCGAAACAGAAAAAATAACGCTAAGCTAAGGGATACAAATTCAAGAGGAATATACATACAAATATTATGCAAGAGGTTTTTACAGAATTCTTTTCCAGATGTAAACTACGACTAACTCAAAAAATTGTCGACGATATCACTAAGGAAGAGAGCAAGTTTTCAATCATAAAAGAGGACCACAGACGAGCACATCGAAACCAAAAACAAATTTTGGAACGTTACTATTTTCCTCGTAAGACCAGTTTAATCGCAAGAAGTATACACATGTGGTTGCAATAATTGTACTTCAAATAAGTATAATAGGCACTTATCACACGTATCATTTATCAGCGGAAACACTCCATAGAGATATAGTAGGCTCCAAATGCTGAAACTTGGCCGATTGGTGTTAGTATTAAACCATTCCATAATCGAAATTTTCATCCAGTGGCCTCAAATGTAAAACTTCAGATACTGGCTGTGATATTAAACTCAGTCAAAATTTAAATTTGTTGGATGCTTACAATGCTAGGAAAGTCCGGTCGAAGAGTTCCGTACAAAATGCTGTCACTTATCTATTTACTACCATATTCGTGGTAAATCTAAATTATTTTTATTTGGTGTTCTGGACAATGATTATGATGTGATTATTATCACTGAGACATGGCTTAGAGGAGGACAGTATTGGCAGGGCAGTATTGGACTACTTTGCTAGTATGGCATAAATGCAGACAAATCTGATTTCCAATACTCAAGGAAAATGTCTGGATTTAGTTTTTTCAACCGATGTATTGTACTCCGAGGTTTCTTCGTGTGGAATAGTAATACTTTCTGTAATTTCAAAACTTTTCGAAGTGTTGGTACAGAAATTTTTATACTTTCACGTAAAGACGTTTATTTTTCCAGCTCAGCACGGTTTTTATCCGGGTAGGTCCGGGTAGGTCCACTGTTACTAATTTAGTTTCATTTGGCGGACATTTACAATAATCTATTAGATAATTTGCATTTTTTACCGCTTGTATAATAACTGTAGGTAAATAAAAATATGTGTAATAATCCTATGACGTGTGGGACCAGCCTTCAAAATTTACAAAAAAAATTCGTATTAAAAGAAAATCAATTCTGGATGTATGGGACAAAATAATCAAGAAAACGATGACAAGACTATTTGTAATGGACAACTAGCGAAGCTTAATAAGGCCAATCATCATGGACTACCTTTTGGAAATCCAAGTCTATTTAACATCTTCTCAACGAACTGAAGTAAACGGAACCATTAGAAGGGTTCATTCCATACTGTAATCGAAATCGTGAAGATTTGATAAAATAAGCAAGTACACATATAGAAAGCAACGAAATTCTTCTCAACCATAACCAGTTATTTGGAATTGATAAAAAATGCAACCTTTTTCGTGACACAACAATGTGCCAATGATCGATGTGAATTCAGCAAAAACTGATAGCAATGGGAGAGAATATAAAAATTTAAGGGATGTAAAGGGATTTTTCATCACGTGATTGCGATCGTTGATGAAAATGTGGACGACAGAATCCATGACAACCATTGTTCCATGAATCCATTGACTTATGACAACGGTGGTAAAGTATAGGACGTTAAATTAACCGCGGAAGAGTTCTGAGAGCTTTGGTCCCAGAACAGATGAGATAGATCAAAACACAAAAAAACGTAACTTCAACGGAAACATTTTTTATAACAACATTTCTGCTATATTTGATCGCTTCTATCGTCGATTATCCCTGGTACAGTTCTCCTTATATGCGTTCTTGTCATATATGATTTAGTTTGAGCTGTATGGTATATAATCTCACCAAATATGATACTCTTAATATTTTTGTATCCCTAGATATGGTTGTTACCTATGCTATTTGGGCAGCTGTCAATTGTGAGGTTGTCATCTTTAAACATGTAAAATTCACTACAAAAATGGTGAAAATTTTGCAGTAACAGTTCGCAAAACTAGGGCACTTTTTGGTCGTCGTGAAGCACCTCCTCGACCGGCAATAGTGAAACTGGTGGAAAAAATTTGAATTGTTGGGACAAGTTATAGTGATGTGAAGAATCGAAGCCGTGTGCGACACTCAAGAACAACTGAGAATATTGCTAATGTAACCCGTATAGTGTTGAATAAAGCCCAGGTTTGTCAATTTCTCGTCGATCTTTGGAATTAGACATTCCACAAACGACATTACACCGTATTTTGCATAAAGACTGAGGTTTTAAGGCTTTTAAAGTTCAGTTAACACAAGAACCCTAATCTAATTCTTCTATAATTATTAATATAATTATTACAATGTATGTGTCGTTGACTTGAACGTTAATGTTGAGATTGATGTTATCACCACTGGTGTTGGCGATGTAAAGGCCTATGCTGGTGTAGGGCGTAACTCTTCCTTTCAAGGGATGGCCGTATTATTTTATTGATATGGTGATCCGTGTTGTCAGCAAAATGTCGATTGAGTTTGGTCTTGCGTTTTGGCCAAATAGTACACTCAGAAGAATACCTTATAAAGAGTAAGTATCCGAATATGCATATAAACAAGATGCCACTTATGGTCCATGCAATTGTTTGATGATGAGTAAATGCTACTAATGAAGTTTATCCAATTATGGGAAACGCTCGTATTATAGCAGAATACAAACGAATATTACATGTAATCAATCCCAGTTCATATAGGACCCTATATCTATATTGGTAACATAAAGATAAATGTACACAGAATAGAACACATTAAACCTAGAACTATTAAGAAAACTTATAGCAGATACTACAAACGAGGTCATATATGGACTAGGTTCAATTATGAAAGGTATTACTGGTAATTTAGATCAAAATGACTATAAAGATTAATTAGTGTAGCACTCATGAATGTTAACATGAACGAAGATATTATTTAACACAAAATAAATAAACAAGTTAGTATCAACACTCAGATGATATCTAGATTTAAGGAGATTAAAGAAATGCTAGATACCTCCACTGGAAAAATCAAGGAACAATTAGGGTTATTTAAGAACGTAAGTCAGGATATGCTAATATTTGTCAATGATTAATTACAATCACAAGATGTGTATGTTCACTCTGAATATAATATCCATCAATTACTACACTTGAAAGCTTATATAATCAAACATTAATTATATTTCCAATAGAAATTCCAACATTTTATATTTTGTAAAGGCTTGTTCAAACAATACTATTTGTAACCAACTACTGTAAACGAATCCTATTCCATATATACATTCCATACAATACCCTAACCTTAAATGATCAAATTTATCAATATATGAACAAACCGTGCGAGGAAATCGAAAATCAATACTATTGCCAACAAGATAACCTTCAACAAACCAACGATAGTTGTGGGGCCAAAATCATATTAAATCAGCCAGCACACTGCAACATAATAAAATCTATGTTGCCTAAAACGATCATGCAACTCTTCACACAGTATATATACATCAATACCAGGATACCGATAGAATTTAGAACAATATGTGGTCTCCAAATCCAGAGACATATTGAAGGCATCAAGTTAATCAAAATAAGGAATTGCTCCATAATGATAAACAATAATTTTTTTTTCCTTAACTTCGTCTTTATTATTTACAAAAGATATTACATTTATTAAGTGTAGGCTAAAGACAGTTATAAAAAAAGCTCTTGCAAAGAGTCTCTGTCCGATCATTTTTTATACGTTATATAATTCTAAAAAAATTTTATTAGTCTATTTATTTAATTGAATGATTAAAATTTTAGGAGAGTTTTAGTTCAAAAAGGTTGATATTTAGGTGCAATTGATAGATTGGACAGAGAATCTACCCGAATTAAATTCAGTGTGTTCTCTGTTCGCTAATACACCTAAGCCATCTTAATATATAAGTTTTTTTAAAGATTATAATTATATGTTGGTTTTAATTCTATTATTGTAGAAAATATGTTTGCCGCTTTCCGTCTTGGCATCTAGTAAAGAGAATCTGTGTGTATATTATATTTGCCTCTAGTTGTGATTCTATTGTAATGTGTATAGTTGTGGATAGTGTTGTCATCTGAGTTAATTGTGTTGGAGAACCAAAACTAATTTTATTACCAAAATTGATTTATAATTAATTTTAAGTATATAACAACACTTATTCTTATTTACATGCATAATCAAAACAAACTGTCAATATGCTTGTACTATATACTTAGTCATATTATATATAAATAGATATAGATGAGAAATTATAGTAAAGAATGCGGCCAATGCACGTAGTATAGAAACAAGTAGTGTAGATGTCATCCACAATACAAATTTCCTGGTGCTATAAAAATTACCTGATTGACAAGTCTATAAAAGATGAAAAAATAAATAAAATCACTCTCTTATATTTTGGCGATCACTTAAACAACATCAACCTTATCAACATTATTAATATTACAAGTTTCGAATAAACGTGGACAAGAGAATAAAAATTGGTTGTGGTGTAATTTATTTGGTTCAATCAATTAAATTTGGAATATTTGGATAGACTCGTACAATTAACCATTACACATCCCGTCTGTATTTTTGATATACATTTTTTGGTGCCGAAACCCGGGATTCATCCGAACAATTAGATAAGTAGATTCAGTTTACTTTTATTTTATTGTGCCTAGCACATATTCAAAATTGTTTGTGCACAATTATTAACTACATGCAAACTAAACCTTTTAAGTGAACTAAAAACGTGGTGTGTAAAAGTTAATTTAGTGGTGTGAAAGTAAAAAAAAAAAAAACTATAAGAATTATTGATTGTGAAGTGCTAATTAAAAAGGAATAATGGCTGACAGAGACGAGCGTTTAAGAGATCGCGCTTATTCACAAATGGTGCAGATTTTAAGGTTTGCAGAAAAACTTACGGAAGATACAACTCGTGTGGAAATAAAGACTCGGTTAGAAATATTAGAAACCAGGTATCAAAGTTTCAATGATATGGAGCTGCTATTATTTGAAAACCCAGTCTACAAACCCATTACAGTAGAAGTTGATGAGGTTTATTTTAAGGCAAGGAAACTATTGGAACAAGCTTGTGTTAGCCAAGGTCGAGGTGGTTTAAATCAAAATCATGAACTTAACACTACCCTAGAACAGTTTTTTAATCAACAAAAAACCTTTTATGAGGGTATTAATTCATCACAACATGTACGATTACCCAAAATTAATATTGAACCATTTTCTGGAAATTATAAAACTTGGGCATCATTTCATGACCTTTTTGAAACAACCGTACACAATAATCGTAGCATTAGCAATGTGCATAAACTGCAAATGCTCAAAGGTTTAGTTCAAGGTGAAGCTGCATCCTTAATCCGGCATTTTCAAATAACGGACACTAACTACGAGGAAGCATGGGAAAAGTTATGTAAACGGTACCATAAGATGACATCAATCGTTACAACACTGGTACACACGTTCACGGAACAAAAATCATGTTTACACGGAAGCGGGACAGAATTGCGTATAGAATAAGTGAAACATCAGATGAAGTATTGCGTGGTTTACGAGTATTAGGACCAGGCGCGGAAACTCGAGACCCATGGTTGATTCACTGCCTTTTAAGTAAAATTGATGAAGAAACCAAACAACTGTGGGCACTCGATTCAGTAGACATGAAGTTTCCAACAATCGAAAATCTTTTAAGCTTCCTGAATAAGAGATGAGACGCTTTGGAAATCTGCGAAGCCACGAGAAAAAAAAGTACAACAAGATCCACAACAAAAACATTCGTCTCTACGCAATTCAATACTGCATTTCATTGTGTAATTTGCAAACAACAGCATCCGTTATTTAAATGTCCTGAATTTAAAAATTTACAGAGAGTAGAGAGAGAAAAGATAGTTTCAGAAAACAATTTATGTCGCAATTGTTTAAAGAAAGGACACATCAGCCAAAAGTGTTATTCCAAATCGTCATGCCTCATTTGCCGTCAAAAACACCATACAATGATTCATCAACCTCAAACCACAGCACATCATGGTTCCAACCAAGCATCATCAAGCCATCATATTTCCTTGGGTCAGTCATTAAGTAATCAGCAATCACAAGAGCATTACAAATCAGAATTACCAAGCCAAGCAGAAAAGTTTATAGTCCAAACACTGCCAAATAATATCAATCAGAGTATTCCAAAAACAGATGTTTTACACGCACACTATTCCTCTATAAACACGGTATTACCAATGGCAGTTA
The DNA here is from genome assembly GCA_963556175.1 of Tipula confusa. Lineage (NCBI taxonomy): Eukaryota > Metazoa > Arthropoda > Insecta > Diptera > Tipulidae > Tipula > Tipula confusa. The sequence goes on along the minus strand of OY744475.1, from coordinate 191,110,322 downwards.
TTCATGTGTTTCTATTTACGGTCCAGCCAATGCTGGAAAAACCAGAGGAAACATCGATATGACCATATCATCAAGAACAGACAAATATTACAAGCGAACTTTTACGGCTCATATCATAACAACTATCACTAATTTACTACCAACCAAACCAATATATTATGACAAATCAAAGTTGCCATTGGAGTTAGCAGATCCCCAATTTTATTCACCAAATAAAATAGACATCCTTCTTGGAGCCGACATATTTTTTGAAATTCTAAATTTAGAAAAACAAGTAGTTGATGGATTCCCGATATTGCAATCTTCGAAGTTCGGCTGGCTGATAGCGGGATCAGTTCATAACTCAGTGCCAATGATAGCTAACCTACATACCATCACAAACCCAAATCTGCAAGTGACAAATGAAGATCTGCATTTACAATTGAAAACATTTTGGGAAACGGAAGAAATCATACCTCACCCCAACACAACTACCACTATCCATCCATGTGAAGATTTCTACGAAAAAACTACTATCAGAACTAAAACTGGTCAATTCGTGGTTAGACTTCCATTTAAAACTCCATCACCTCTATTAGGTAGATCATATGAATCAGCTTACCATCGGTTGTGTGCAATGGAAAGAAGATTCGCGAAAGCGCCCGACTTCTTCGAATCATATAAATCTTTTTTGAACGAGTATATCACGTTAGGACATATGAACTATATACCGCCAGACAAAATTCCAATGCAAGATGATAAAAAATACTATTTACCACACCATGCAGTAATGAAACCTAGCAGTAGTACTACCAAATTAAGAGTAGTCTTTGACGCTTCAAGCAAAACCAGTTCAGGGTATTCTCTTAATGATGTAGTACAAACTGGGCCGAATGTCCAGGGTGATTTGACTGCAATCATTTTAAAATTTCGTATGCATGCTATTGCATTGGTAGCCGACATCGAAAAAATGTACAGGCAAATTTTGGTCAATCCTGATGATACTAATTATCAATTAATACTATGGCGCGAACATCCAACGGAACCGGTGAAGACATATAAATTAAACACTGTTACCTATGGAACAGCGTGCGCGCCATATTTAGTAGTGAAAACGTTGAAAAAATCATCCGAAGGTTTATCCTAAATATACACAACAGCTGCACATGTGATCAAGAACAATTTTTATGTCGATTATTTGTTGGCTGGATGTGACAGTCTTGAAAAAGCAATACTACTTAAGCAACAAATTAGTGACATTTTAAAGGAAAGTGGTTTCAACTTAAGACAATGGAATTCCAATTCTCAGGAGTTTTTGGAGTCATTTTCTCAGTACGAAGTTGAAAACATCCCAAAACTAATTGAAGAGGACTCAACAATTAAAACCCTCGGGATTCTTTGGGATTCGAAACAAGACACGTTTTCATTCAAGGTACAGAGAAATACAGAACTAAATTGGACCAAAAGAAAAATGTTATCAACAATTTCCAAAATATATGATCCGTTGGGTTGGCTTGCACCGTCCATAGTTCTATTCAAAATATTATTACAGAAACTATGGTTACTTAAGTTGGAGTGGGATGCCAGATTACCAATCGATGTAAATAATGTATGGCAAAGTCTCTATCAGTCGTTACCAGATTTAGAAAATATTAAAATTCCTCGGCGGTTAACAACATTTTCAACAACAAATTCACGCGTTGTAACGTGCAGTACTGTACAGTAGTGCTGTGTACAGTAGTACTGTGTATTACTGTGCAGTACTGTAACGTAAAATTTGTTGATATTGTTGCTGTTGGCTCTAATTGTGTCCGAAAAGCTGATCATCAAACCCTTTCTCATTTCTGCGTCTTGGTAGATGATAAATGAGCGGCAATTCTGTTGCATCGTTCCGTAGTATATAGCCAATCTTGTCTAGGTATATAAACGTCTCTGGTCCAGATTGTTATCTTTCTTACAATTAAATTTGTTTATTGTATCATCCGTATAATAGGGTCCATAAATTAAGCTGTTGCACGACGTATATGATTGCGGACCAATTTTAGAATATGTAAATCGATGCGTTCTTTGCCATATTTTTCATATTGTTTGAGATTTGATATATAATGTTTGTATTGTGTCTCCGCTTTTCGAAGTGCACCGTGGCAATATCTTAGATATTTTCTCTCAAATCCTCGAATTTTCTCCATTGTATTTGGTCCAATATTCCACCATATTGGACAACCGTATGTTATTATAGGTCGAATTAATGTTTTATAACATATATGTTTTACTTTTGTTGTGATATTTTTTGTATAAAAACTCTTTTGACCTTTTTGAGTTGCGTATTAATATGTTCGTCTAAATATAAGAGTCTGTCCAAGTTTATACCCAAATATTTGACAGATATTTTTTGTTCACATATTGTGTTATTTATTTTGATTTTGAATTTTTTCCAATTTACTTGGGTGTTTCTTGAACATAATTGCCATGGTTTACGGAATAATATTGTTTCGCATTTGTTTGGATTTATTTTGATTCGCCACGTATGCAAGTAATCTAATGTGAAATCGATTGCTTCTTGAATGTTAGCAATTATATTGTTTATTTTTAAATCTGTTCCGTATACTACAATGTCGTTAGCATACGCAATTGCTTGAACTTTATTGGATGATAAACAATAATGTTTACACCAATACAGCACCAATATTTTATGAAGATCTCATCAACTTACAGCCTTTCCACGAAATAAATACTAGTAAAATTGAGATACCTAAATTGAGATACCTACCACAACTCAATAAATGGACTATACACAATATGGAAAAACTTGAAGAACTATATAGGTATTAGTCTGTTCTTGTCATCATATATTTGGTTATTGATATTTGTAATGGGGTTTTCACTTTTCAAATCGATATGATGTTTGACAGTATTTGTGAAACTCATTTTGAGGTTTTCCTTTTGAAAAATTGGTTCATATTTTAGACATAAATGCCGTATAGCAAAGTTTTTTCTTCATTGAGATGAGAAGTTCGAATAAGATCTTAACTTTTATGGGGTCAAGTTTTTGACCTAAATTTGTTTAATCACTATATGCCTATATATTATAGATGAGGATCTTTACTTTAGACAAAAATTCAAATGGAGCCACTTCCGCCGGTCAGGTATTCCCATATAGCCTAATTAAAACTAACATTACACTTAACGATTACACGCAAATTTGCGTATAATTTAAAAGTATATCTACATACATACATCAAATTTAAAATCTTAAAAATCCACCGGTGCGGTCTTTATTTATTTATATAGGCTAAATCGTTGGACAGTTAAGACCTTAATATAATAAAATCTTACTAGCATATAATATATCGTTTTACTATATACTATACACTATACGGTATATATAGTTTATAGTTTGTTTATAATAAAATTAAATTGCTCTATTACTGCACGTTATATAGTGTGTCTAATAATTTAAATTTAACGACTAATTCTTAAACTGGATAATATAAATTCTCTTATATATGAGATGGATAATATTTAGTGACTCGTAAATTATATCGATTTTTCATAATAAAGTAGAAACGGCCATCCCTTTATTTATATTTATATATAGTCGCAATGGAACTAAAATTTAATCTGCATGCAGTAAAAGTATATGCAGCCTGTGCGCGTTATAATTTTATTTTAACGTTTTCATTGTTTATAATAAAAATAATTTTTTTTTTTTATGTAACAATAATTGTGTCTGCACCGATCGATGATCATTAATTATTTTCCAATATAAATAAATAATTTGATTGTTTTCATAATAAATAAATAATCCAATAAATTTTAAGTGTTATACGGCGCGTATATTATATAGGAAAAAAAACCACCTACATTGAACAAAAATATACATAAGCTGGCATATGTAGCACCACAGATTAATCTCAGAATCGATATTGAAATTTATATTATATATGTTGTGTTTGCAGGTCATTTATACACAATTGATCTGATGATAAAAATTTAGAGAATCGCCGCGTGATTGAAATATGTACATATATAGCTGAGTGGGTGACATTATTTTAAGTATATATGCATTTATATGTCTTAGATCTTAAAATAGAAATTGTTAGACGATTTTTTACAAATCGTTACAATCACATTATTAAATTTTAATATAGGTGAACGATTAGTATTGTGACCATTTTTTTTATAGAGGCTTAGTTTTATAAGCTTAAGTAGAGATATATAAACAATGAGATAGAAATCCAAGTGAAAACATCTGAAATAAAATAAAAATTCTATTAGCGCCCAACTATGCTCTCTTTGCAAATTCTTATCATATTAATAATGGGAACAAGTGTTTCATGATGTATGATCCACCCCATTTAATAAAATCGATTAGAAATAATTTGATTGATTCCAAACTAATCACACCAGATGGAAAAGCTAGTTGGGAAGTAATAAAAAAATTATATAAAAATGACCAAAGTAACATTACAAAGCTTTGTCCAAAGCTATCATCAGCTCACATCTTCCCAAATAATTTTAAGAAAATGAGAACACGACCGGCTATAGAGGTGTTTAGCAGAATAGTTGCAGCCGCATTACGCAGATCAAATAATATGTATATTTTCCCAAAAATATTAAAGCCAACAGTAATGTCATCAGCACTTGTTTTTGAAAAATTAGATAAATTTGTTGATACCGTAACGTGAAGCTCACTTTCTTATTCAGAAAATGTTAACAAACCGCCTATTAGGTGCAATAATAACACAATATCAAAACGAAAGGCATTAGCACATTGGTTCGAAGGTTGTAAATTTGCTAAAAAAATCCCACGTATTGCAATAATGGTATAATTATGACCATTAATTCTATTGTAGAACTTTCTTCGGATTTATTAGATGAAGATCCATCTGTAGATTTTATTTTTTGTGGACGCTTCAAACAAGATGCATTGGAAAATTCCTTTTCCACGCAGTGTGCAATAAAGGAAAACCATTGTAAAAACTCTTCGATTTTCCAATTCAACAGTATTACGGCTCAGATGACGTCTCTAATATATAAATTAAAAAAACACAAATATGGGAAGCTATGAAGATGATAATGATGAGCTACTTACGGCTATTTATAATTTCAATTAGCCGACTAATACAGAGGATCAACAATTATTTGAAGGTATCTTTAGTAATATTATCGATGTAATAATAAAATCAACTGCGTTCTGTGTACGCATGAGTTATTGAATACCGATGGTAAATTTGCTAACAGTAATGAATATTTTATTTATTATAAAATTTGTTCATTAAATAACAATTTTGGTAGCCTACATCCTCCGACTTATGCATTCTTTCATGTGTCAAAATTTTTATTTTATTTTTAATGTTTTTGAATACCTAAGGAGAAGCAGAAACCGGTATGGTGGTTCTATAAAGAGCACCTTAAAAAGTATAAAAAGGGAAAATCTTACTACGAGCTCAACGAGCCCTAGTTACTTATTTAAACCAGATGGGTTTAATTAAGTAACTAGGGCTCGGTGGAGCTTGGTGGGAATAGGGAAAAATGATCGTCGGGGTGCCCGGAGGGAATCGTGTGCAAAAACCGGATCCTATGAGCTAAAGGGCTTTAGACCCTATAAATCGGCAAGCCCGGACGGTGTCATTCCAGTGGGATTGCAAAAACATTCGTCGAGCATTCTCTTATATAGCTGGAGGTGATCTTCAGGGGTGTTTAAAGCTGAATTATATTCCTAGGAAATGGGCGGAGGTTAGAGTGATTTTTATCCCGAAACGGGGAAGAATTCACAGGCCTACCCAAAGGACCTAAGACCTATAACTATATCATCCTTTCTGTTGAAAACATTTGGAAAGACTGATTGACGTGTACATACGTGCAAAAATAAAACCCAATAATTAGGCGACTTTTCAGCATGCGTACTGAAGGGAGATCTGTAGACACAGCTCTGCATTCCCTGATACGCCTTTCTCAATATAGAGTACGACTTCCTCGATATAGAGGGCGCCTTCAATAAATAATGTCAGGTCGGAGGCAGTTCAGGAAGGACTGTCTTTCATAGATGTGGACTACCCTTTAAAGAGGTTAATAAATCAGATGCTAAAATGCAAGATTGTTAACGCGGAGATAGGGGAATCCACCATTAGGAGGCGAGTAGTTAGAGGAACTCCGCAAAGTGGTGTCCTATTACCTCTTCTCTGGAACATAGTAATCAATGGACTACTTTTGGAACTGGAAGGGAAGGGAATAGGGGTCATAGCGTATGCAGATGACGTAGTGATTGTGATCTCGGGTAGGTACCTAAGCACGATTAGTCACGATTAGTCATGCAACACGCGCTCTTAATCATTATACAAAGTGTGCTAGCAAATGTGGGTATAAATCCGTTCAAAACAGAGCTTGTACTCTTCACCAAGAAATATAAAATTCCGGTAGTCACCCCTCCTACCTTAAAAAGCACGGCACTGGCCTTTACTGATAAGGCAAAATTTCCGGGCATAATTTTGGACAATAGGCTAAATTGGAAGCCCAATATTTTAGAGAGAGTAAAAAAGTCTACCATGGCTCTGTACTCATGTGGGAACGCCGTCGGTAGGAGATGTGGTCTAAAACCAGAGCTGGTACACTGGCTCTTCACCGCTGTAGTTAAACCGATTCTGATGTATGGGGTGAGTGTGTGGTGGCCAGCACTAGACAAGAAAACTTATAAAAATATGATAGAGAAGGCATAAAAAACGACCTGCTAGCTTATAAGCGGGACACTGAGGACAACCCCTACACGTGCCCTGGAGGGCCACTCGACCATTGGCAGTTCGCTTAAGGAGGACTTGGTGAATAGTGACTACACAATACCGATTGTATGCTTGAAAAAGGCTTCCGGACCCTTATCCGCTTAAGGGAATCCTGGGGTAACAGGTCAACAGCGGAAGCTGGAAGTATACAATTATACACCAATGGGCCCAAACTAGATGGCAATGTTGGAGCAGGTGTCTATTGTAACAAATTAAATGTGAATATATCCGTTCGTCTTGATGATCACTGCAGTGTATACCAGGCAGAGATGGTAGCGATTGAGGAAGCGCTGACTTGGTTGATGCATAATGTCATATTCACACGAGATATAACAATATATGTGGACAGTCAGGTGGCAATCAAGTCGCTGGAATCAGTTTCGCTGACGTCCGCGGTTGCATTGAAATGCTGTTCACTTTTAACGAGATGAGTGAGTATCTCAATATCCAGATAATCTGGGTCCCCGGTCACTCGGACGTTCTGGGGAACTGTAGGGCGGACAAACTAGCAAGGAAAGCTACAACTCTCCAATTGGAACCGGAAAGGGCAAATCTGGGGAGGCCTATAGCAGTGCTTTTTATGGCGCTTAAAAAGGAGGCGATAGCCAGAGGTGGAATAACACCATAAAATGCAATGTAGCGCGGCAAGTCTGGCCTATATCTTAAGCTACATAAGTAGCTCTGAATGGTCCCAATGAAAGTAAAAGAGGAGTAGGATCCTTTGGTATCACAATGGAACGTCACCGGTCTAAGTGTGCGTTAGCAGCCACTCTAACCTAACCTAACCTATATCTCTAGCTTAAACAGTTTAAATCGATCGGTGAATGGAGAGTACTCTGTCTGGATAATGTAGTTAAAATAAACCTTAAAAATAGGCTAAGATCTGTCAGTGTTTGAATAAAGAGTGTTAAACGAAAGTCAGAATCGTCTAAGTTCGTAGCATATGCCGAATTATTTGGTTAACCATTAATTTATCATTCAAGTCGTCGAAATGTGGTTCGAAGTTTTTTTAAAACTATTTCCCAGCTACTGATCAATTGTACTCCTAAAAAAGGTCTTGGAAGCTGGTACTAAATCGCAATGACAATAGTTATGCTTATGCTTTCACTATTTCAAAAATTTTGAGTTTTTCGATTTTGAAGCAGCTCGAATTTAAGTAAAAACCGGATACAATTTGGTCTCAGCAGCTAAGAAATAATTAAGCGATTTAAATGAACTTTGGTACAGTTTATGTGAATTACAAGAACTATTATTAGAGGTATCATTGACCTCAATCGGACCACTATTAAGGATTTTGAGTTTTTCGATTTTGAAGCAGTTCGAATTTAAGTAAAAACCGGATACAATTTGGTCTCAGCAGCTAAGAAATAACTAAGCGGTTTAAATGAACTTTGGTACAGTTTATGTGAATAACAAGACCTTTTCTTAGAGGTATAATTGACCTCAATCGGACCACTATTACGGATTTTGAGTTTTTCGATTTTGAAGCAGCTCGAATTTAAGTAAAAACCGGATATAGTTTGGTCTCAGCAGCTAAGAAATAATTAAGCGATTTAAATGAACTTTGGTACAGTTTATGTGAATTACAAGAACTATTATTAGAGGTATCATTGACCTCAATCGGACCACTATTAAGGATTTTGAGTTTTTCGATTTTGAAGCAGCTCGAATTTAAGTAAAAACCGGATATAGTTTGGTCTCAGCAGCTAAGAAATAATTAAGCGATTTAAATGAACTTTTGTACATTTCATGTGAATTACAGGACCTATTATTAGAGGTATCATTGACCTCAATCGGACCACTATTACGGATTTTGAGTTTTTCGATTTTGAAGCAGCTCGAATTTAAGTAAAAGCCGGATATAATTTGGTCTCAGCAGCTAAGAAATAATTAAGCGATTTAAATGAACTTTGGTACAGTTTATGTGAATTACAAGTACTATTATTAGAGGTATCATTGACCTCAACCGGACCACTATTACGGATTTTGAGTTTTTCGATTTTGAAGCAGCTCGAATTTAAGTAAAAACCGGATATAGTTTGGTCTCAGCAGCTAAGAAATAATTAAGCGATTTAAATGAACTTTGGTACAGTTTATGTGAATTACAAGACCTATTATTAGAGGTATCATTGACCTCAATCGGACCACTATTACGGATTTTAAGTTTTTCGATTTTGAAGCAGCTCGAATTTAAGTAAAAACCGGATATAATTTGGTCTCAGCAGCTAAGAAATAATTAAGCGATTTAAATGAACTTTGGTACAGTTCATGTGAATTACTGGACCTATTATTAGAGGTATCATTGACCTCAATCGGACCACTATTACGGATTTTGAGTTTTTCGATTTTGAAGCAGCTCGAATTTAAGTAAAAACCGGATATAATTTGGTCTCAGCAGCTAAGAAATAATTAAGCGATTTAAATGAACTTTGGTACAGTTTATGTGAATTACAAGTACTATTATTAGAGGTATCATTGACCTCAATCGGACCACTATTACGGATTTTGAGTTTTTCGATATTGAAGCAGCTCGAATTTAAGTAAAAACCGGATATAGTTTGGTCTCAGCAGCTAAGAAATAATTAAGCGATTTAAATGAACTTTGGTACAGTTTATGTGAATTACAAGTACTATTATTAGGGGTATCATTGACCTCAATCGGACCACTATTACGGATTTTAAGTTTTTCGATTTTGAAGCAGCTCGAATTTAAGTAAAAACCGGATATAATTTGGTCTCAGCAGCTAAGAATTAATTAAGCGATTTAAATTAACTTTGGTACAGTTTATGTGAATTACAAGAACTATTATTAGAGGTATCATTGACCTCAATCGGACCACTATTAAGGATTTTGAGTTTTTCGATTTTGAAGCAGCTCGAATTTAAGTAAAAACCGGATATAGTTTGGTCTCAGCAGCTAAGAAATAATTAAGCGATTTAAATGAACTTTGGTACAGTTTATGTGAATTACAAGACCTATTATTAGAGGTATCATTGACCTCAATCGGACCACTATTACGGATTTTAAGTTTTTCGATTTTGAAGCAGCTCGAATTTAAGTAAAAACCGGATATAATTTGGTCTCAGCAGCTAAGAAATAATTAAGCGATTTAAATGAACTTTGGTACAGTTCATATGAATTACAGGACCTATTATTAGAGGTATCATTGACCTCAATCGGACCACTATTACGGATTTTGAGTTTTTCGATTTTGAAGCAGCTCGAATTTAAGTAAAAACTGGATATAGTTTGGTCTCAGCAGCTAAGAAATAATTAAGCGATTTAAATGAACTTTGGTACAGTTCATGTAAATTAAAGGACCTATTATTAGAGGTATCATTGACCTCAATCGGACCACTATTACGGATTTTGAGTTTTTCGATTTTGAAGCAGCTCGAATTTAAGTAAAAACCGGATATAGTTTGGTCTCAGCAGCTAAGAAATAATTAAGCGATTTAAATGAACTTTGGTACAGTTTATGTGAATTACAAGACCTATTATTAGAGGTATCATTGACCTCAATCGGACCACTATTACGGATTTTAAGTTTTTCGATTTTGAAGCAGCTCGAATTTAAGTAAAAACCGGATATAATTTGGTCTCAGCAGCTAAGAAATAATTAAGCGATTTAAATGAACTTTGGTACAGTTTATGTGAATTACAAGACCTATTATTAGAGGTATCATTGACCTCAATCGGACCACTATTACGGATTTTGAGTTTTTCGATTTTGAAGCAGCTCGAATTTAAGTAAAAACAGGATATAATTTGGTCTCAGCAGCTAAGAAATAATTAAGCGATTTAAATGAACTTTGGTACAGTTTATGTGAATTACAAGACCTATTATTAGAGGTATCATTGCCCTCAATCGGACCACTATTACGGATTTTAAGTTTTTCGATTTTGAAGCAGCTCGAATTTAAGTAAAAACCGGATATAATTTGGTCTCAGCAGCTAAGAAATAATTAAGCGATTTAAATGAACTTTGGTACAGTTCATGTGAATTACAGGACCTATTATTAGAGGTATCATTGACCTCAATCGGACCACTATTACGGATTTTGAGTTTTTCGATTTTGAAGCAGCTCGAATTTAAGTAAAAACCGGATATAGTTTGGTCTCAGCAGCTAAGAAATAATTAAGCGATTTAAATGAACTTTGGTACAGTTTATGTGAATTACAAGTACTATTATTAGAGGTATCATTGACCTCAATCGGACCACTATTACGGATTTTGAGTTTTTCGATTTTGAAGCAGCTCGAATTTAAGTAAAAACCGGATATAGTTTGGTCTCAGCAGCTAAGAAATAATTAAGTGATTTAAATGAACTTTGGTACAGTTCATGTGAATTACAGGACCTATTATTAGAGGTATCATTGACCTCAATCGGACCACTATTACGGATTTTGAGTTTTTCGATTTTGAAGCAGCTCGAATTTAAGTAAAAGCCGGATATAATTTGGTCTCAGAAGCTAAGAAATAATTAAGCGATTTAAATGAACTTTGGTACAGTTTATGTGAATTACAAGTACTATTATTAGAGGTATCATTGACCTCAATCGGACCACTATTACGGATTTTGAGTTTTTCGATTTTGAAGCAGCTCGAATTTAAGTAAAAACCGGATATAGTTTGGTCTCAGCAGCTAAGAAATAATTAAGCGATTTAAATGAACTTTGGTACAGTTTATGTGAATTACAAGAAGACCTATTATAAGAGGTATCATTGACCTCAATCGGACCACTATTACGGATTTTAAGTTTTTCGATTTTGAAGCAGCTCGAATTTAAGTAAAAACCGGATATAATTTGGTCTCAGCAGCTAAGAAATAATTAAGCGATTTAAATGAACTTTGGTACAGTTTATATGAATTACAGGACCTATTATTAGAGGTATCATTGACCTCAATCGGACCACTATTACGGATTTTGAGTTTTTCGATTTTGAAGCAGCTCGAATTTAAGTAAAAACCGGATATAGTTTGGTCTCAGCAGCTAACAAATAATTAAGCGATTTAAATGAACTTTGGTACAGTTTATGTGAATTACAAGTACTATTATTAGAGGTATCATTGACCTCAATCGGACCACTATTACGGATTTTGAGTTTTTCGATTTTGAAGCAGCTCGAATTTAAGTAAAAACCGGATATAGTTTGGTCTCAGCAGCTAAGAAATAATTAAGCGATTTAAATGAACTTTGGTACAGTTTATGTGAATTACAAGACCTATTATTAGAGGTATCATTGACCTCAATCGGACCACTATTACGGATTTTAAGTTTTTCGATTTTGAAGCAGCTCGAATTTAAGTAAAAACCGGATACAATTTGGTCTCAGCAGCTAAGAAATAATTAAGCGATTTAAATTAACTTTGGTACAGTTTATGTGAATTACAAGAACTATTATTAGAGGTATCATTGACCTCAATCGGACCACTATTACGGATTTTGAGTTTTTCGATTTTGAAGCAGCTCGAATTTAAGTAAAAACCGGATATAATTTGGTCTCAGCAGCTAAGAAATAATTAAGCGATTTAAATGAACTTTGGTACAGTTTATGTGAATTACAGGACCTATTATTAGAGGTATCATTGACCTCAATCGGACCACTATTACGGATTTTGAGTTTTTCGATTTTGAAGCAGCTCGAATTTAAGTAAAAACCGGATATAGTTTGGTCTCAGCAGCTAAGAAATAATTAAGCGATTTAAATGAACTTTGGTACAGTTTATGTGAATTACAAGTACTATTATTATAGGTATCATTGACCTCAATCGGACCACTATTACGGATTTTGAGTTTTTCGATTTTGAAGCAGCTCGAATTTAAGTAAAAACCGGATATAATTTTGTCTCAGCAGCTAAGAAATAATTAAGCGATTTAAATGAACTTTGGTACAGTTTATGTGAATTACAGGACCTATTATTAGAGGTATCATTGACCTCAATCGGACCACTATTACGGATTTTGAGTTTTTCGATTTTGAAGCAGCTCGAATTTAAGTAAAAACCGGATATAATTTGGTCTCAGCAGCTAAGAAATAATTAAGCGATTTAAATGAACTTTGGTACAGTTTATGTGAATTACAAGTACTATTATTATAGGTATCATTGACCTCAATCGGACCACTATTACGGTTTTTGAGTTTTTCGATTTTGAAGCAGCTCGAATTTAAGTAAAAACCGGATATAATTTTGTCTCAGCAGCTAAGAAATAATTAAGCGATTTAAATGAACTTTGGTACAGTTCATGTGAATTACAGGACCTATTATTAGAGGTATCATTGACCTCAATCGGACCACTATTACGGATTTTGAGTTTTTCGATTTTGAAGCAGCTCGAATTTAAGTAAAAACCGGATATAGTTTGGTCTCAGCAGCTAAGAAATAATTAAGCGATTTAAATGAACTTTGGTACAGTTTATGTGAATTACAAGTACTATTATTAGAGGTATCATTGACCTCAATCGGACCACTATTAAGGATTTTGAGTTTTTCGATTTTGAAGCAGCTCGAATTTAAGTAAAAACCGGATATAATTTGGTCTCAGCAACTAAGAAATAATTAAGCGATTTAAATGAACTTTGGTACAGTTCATGTGAATTACAGGACCTATTATTAGAGGTATCATTGACCTCAATCGGACCACTATTACGGATTTTGAGTTTTTCGATTTTGAAGCAGTTCGAATTTAAGTAATAACCGGATACAATTTGGTCTCAGCAGCTAAGAAATAATTAAGCGATTTAAATGAACTTTGGTACAGTTTATGTGAATTACAAGAACTATTATTAGAGGTATCATTGACCTCAATCGGACCACTATTACGGATTTTGAGTTTTTCGATTTTGAAGCAGCTCGAATTTAAGTAAAAACCGGATATAATTTGGTCTCAGCAGCTAAGAAATAATTAAGCGATTTATACCTCTAATAATAGGTCCTGTAATTCACATGAAATGAACTTTGGTACAGTTCATGTGAATTACAGGACCTATTATTAGAGGTATCATTGACCTCAATCGGACCACTATTACGGATTTTAAGTTTTTCGATTTTGAAGCAGCTCGAATTTAAGTAAAAACCGGATACAATTTGGTCTCAGCAGCTAAGAAATAATTAAGCGATCCGGTTTTTACTTAAATTCGAGCTGCTTCAAAATCGAAAAACTTAAAATCCGTAATAGTGGTCCGATTGAGGTCAATGATACCTCTAATAATAGGTCCTGTAATTCACATGAACTGTACCAAAGTTCATTTCATGTGAATTACAGGACCTATTATTAGAGGTATAAATCGCTTAATTATAAATGAACTTTGGTACAGTTTATGTGAATTACAAGAACTATTATTAGAGGTATCATTGACCTCAATCGGACCACTATTACGGATTTTGAGTTTTTCGATTTTGAAGCAGCTCGAATTTAAGTAAAAACCGGATATAGTTTGGTCTCAGCAGCTAAGAAATAATTAAGCGATTTAAATGAACTTTGGTACAGTTCATGTGAATTAAAGGACCTATTATTAGAGGTATCATTGACCTCAATCGGACCACTATTACGGATTTTGAGTTTTTCGATTTTGAAGCAGCTCGAATTTAAGTAAAAACCGGATATAGTTTGGTCTCAGCAGCTAAGAAATAATTAAGCGATTTAAATGAACTTTGGTACAGTTTATCTGAATTACAAGACCTATTATTAGAGGTATCATTGACCTCAATCGGACCACTATTACGGATTTAAAGTTTTTCGATTTTGAAGCAGCTCGAATTTAAGTAAAAACCGGATATAATTTGGTCTCAGCAGCTAAGAAATAATTAAGCGATTTAAATGAACTTTGGTACAGTTTATGTGAATTACAGGACCTATTATTAGAGGTATCATTGACCTCAATCGGACCACTATTACGGATTTTGAGTTTTTCGATTTTGAAGCAGCTCGAATTTAAGTAAAAACCGGATATAGTTTGGTCTCAGCAGCTAAGAAATAATTAAGCGATTTAAATGAACTTTGGTACAGTTTATGTGAATTACAAGTACTATTATTATAGGTATCATTGACCTCAATCGGACCACTATTACGGATTTTGAGTTTTTCGATTTTGAAGCAGCTCGAATTTAAGTAAAAACCGGATATAATTTTGTCTCAGCAGCTAAGAAATAATTAAGCGATTTAAATGAACTTTGGTACAGTTCATGTGAATTACAGGACCTATTATTAGAGGTATCATTGACCTCAATCGGACCACTATTACGGATTTTGAGTTTTTCGATTTTGAAGCAGCTCGAATTTAAGTAAAAACCGGATATAATTTGGTCTCAGCAGCTAAGAAATAATTAAGCGATTTAAATGAACTTTGGTACAGTTCATGTGAATTACAGGACCTATTATTAGAGGTATCATTGACCTCAATCGGACCACTATTACGGATTTTGAGTTTTTCGATTTTGAAGCAGCTCGAATTTAAGTAAAAACCGGATATAGTTTGGTCTCAGCAGCTAAGAAATAATTAAGCGATTTAAATGAACTTTGGTACAGTTTATGTGAATTACAAGTACTATTATTAGAGGTATCATTGACCTCAATCGGACCACTATTACGGATTTTGAGTTTTCCGATTTTGAAGCAGCTCGAATTTAAGTAAAAACCGGATATAGTTTGGTCTCAGCAGCTAAGAAATAATTAAGTGATTTAAATGAACTTTGGTACAGTTCATGTGAATTACAGGACCTATTATTAGAGGTATCATTGACCTCAATCGGACCACTATTACGGATTTTGAGTTTTTCGATTTTGAAGCAGCTCGAATTTAAGTAAAAGCCGGATATAATTTGGTCTCAGCAGCTAAGAAATAATTAAGCGATTTAAATGAACTTTGGTACAGTTTATGTGAATTACAAGTACTATTATTAGAGGTATCATTGACCTCAATCGGACCACTATTACGGATTTTGAGTTTTTCGATTTTGAAGCAGCTCGAATTTAAGTAAAAACCGGATATAGTTTGGTCTCAGCAGCTAAGAAATAATTAAGCGATTTAAATGAACTTTGGTACAGTTTATGTGAATTACAAGAAGACCTATTATAAGAGGTATCATTGACCTCAATCGGACCACTATTACGGATTTTAAGTTTTTCGATTTTGAAGCAGCTCGAATTTAAGTAAAAACCGGATATAATTTGGTCTCAGCAGCTAAGAAATAATTAAGTGATTTAAATGAACTTTGGTACAGTTCATATGAATTACAGGACCTATTATTAGAGGTATCATTGACCTCAATCGGACCACTATTACGGATTTTGAGTTTTTCGATTTTGAAGCAGCTCGAATTTAAGTAAAAACCGGATATAGTTTGGTCTCAGCAGCTAACAAATAATTAAGCGATTTAAATGAACTTTGGTACAGTTTATGTGAATTACAAGTACTATTATTAGAGGTATCATTGACCTCAATCGGACCACTATTACGGATTTTGAGTTTTTCGATTTTGAAACAGCTCGAATTTAAGTAAAAACCGGATATAGTTTGGTCTCAGCAGCTAAGAAATAATTTAGCGATTTAAATGAACTTTGGTACAGTTTATGTGAATTACAAGACCTATTATTAGAGGTATCATTGACCTCAATCGGACCACTATTACGGATTTTAAGTTTTTCGATTTTGAAGCAGCTCGAATTTAAGTAAAAACCGGATACAATTTGGTCTCAGCAGCTAAGAAATAATTAAGCGATTTAAATGAACTTTGGTACAGTTTATGTGAATTACAAGAACTATTATTAGAGGTATCATTGACCTCAATCGGACCACTATTACGGATTTTGAGTTTTTCGATTTTGAAGCAGCTCGAATTTAAGTAAAAACCGGATATAGTTTGGTCTCAGCAGCTAAGAAATAATTAAGCGATTTAAATGAACTTTGGTACAGTTCATGTGAATTAAAGGACCTATTATTAGAGGTATCATTGACCTCAATCGGACCACTATTACGGATTTTGTGTTTTTCGATTTTGAAGCAGCTCGAATTTAAGTAAAAACCGGATATAGTTTGGTCTCAGCAGCTAAGAAATAATTAAGCGATTTAAATGAACTTTGGTACAGTTTATCTGAATTACAAGACCTATTATTAGAGGTATCATTGACCTCAATCGGACCACTATTACGGATTTAAAGTTTTTCGATTTTGAAGCAGCTCGAATTTAAGTAAAAACCGGATATAATTTGGTCTCAGCAGCTAAGAAATAATTAAGCGATTTAAATGAACTTTGGTACAGTTTATGTGAATTACAGGACCTATTATTAGAGGTATCATTGACCTCAATCGGACCACTATTACGGATTTTGAGTTTTTCGATTTTGAAGCAGCTCGAATTTAAGTAAAAACCGGATATAGTTTGGTCTCAGCAGCTAAGAAATAATTAAGCGATTTAAATGAACTTTGGTACAGTTTATGTGAATTACAAGTACCATTATTATAGGTATCATTGACCTCAATCGGACCACTATTACGGATTTTGAGTTTTTCGATTTTGAAGCAGCTCGAATTTAAGTAAAAACCGGATATAATTTTGTCTCAGCAGCTAAGAAATAATTAAGCGATTTAAATGAACTTTGGTACAGTTCATGTGAATTACAGGACCTATTATTAGAGGTATCATTGACCTCAATCGGACCACTATTACGGATTTTGAGTTTTTCGATTTTGAAGCAGCTCGAATTTAAGTAAAAACCGGATATAGTTTGGTCTCAGCAGCTAAGAAATAATTAAGCGATTTAAATGAACTTTGGTACAGTTTATGTGAATTACAAGTACTATTATTAGAGGTATCATTGACCTCAATCGGACCACTATTAAGGATTTTGAGTTTTTCGATTTTGAAGCAGCTCGAATTTAAGTAAAAACCGGATATAATTTGGTCTCAGCAACTAAGAAATAATTAAGCGATTTAAATGAACTTTGGTACAGTTCATGTGAATTACAGGACCTATTATTAGAGGTATCATTGACCTCAATCGGACCACTATTACGGATTTTGAGTTTTTCGATTTTGAAGCAGTTCGAATTTAAGTAATAACCGGATAAAATTTGGTCTCAGCAGCTAAGAAATAATTAAGCGATTTAAATGAACTTTGGTACAGTTTATGTGAATTACAAGAACTATTATTAGAGGTATCATTGACCTCAATCGGACCTTTATTACGGATTTTGAGTTTTTCGATTTTGAAGCAGCTCGAATTTAAGTAAAAACCGGATATAGTTTGGTCTCAGCAGCTAAGAAATAATTTAGCGATTTAAATGAACTTTGGTACAGTTTATGTGAATTACAAGACCTATTATTAGAGGTATCATTGACCTCAATCGGACCACTATTACGGATTTTAAGTTTTTCGATTTTGAAGCAGCTCGAATTTAAGTAAAAACCGGATACAATTTGGTCTCAGCAGCTAAGAAATAATTAAGCGATTTAAATGAACTTTGGTACAGTTTATGTGAATTACAAGTACCATTATTATAGGTATCATTGACCTCAATCGGACCAATATTACGGATTTTGAGTTTTTCGATTTTGAAGCAGTTCGAATTTAAGTAATAACCGGATAAAATTTGGTCTCAGCAGCTAAGAAATAATTAAGCGATTTAAATGAACTTTGGTACAGTTTATGTGAATTACAAGAACTATTATTAGAGGTATCATTGACCTCAATCGGACCACTATTACGGATTTTGAGTTTTTCGATTTTGAAGCAGCTCGAATTTAAGTAAAAACCGGATATAGTTTGGTCTCAGCAGCTAAGAAATAATTTAGCGATTTAAATGAACTTTGGTACAGTTTATGTGAATTACAAGACCTATTATTAGAGGTATCATTGACCTCAATCGGACCACTATTACGGATTTTGAGTTTTTCGATTTTGAAGCAGCTCGAATTTAAGTAAAAACCGGATATAGTTTGGTCTCAGCAGCTAAGAAATAATTAAGCGATTTAAATGAACTTTGGTACAGTTCATGTGAATTAAAGGACCTATTATTAGAGGTATCATTGACCTCAATCGGACCACTATTACGGATTTTGTGTTTTTCGATTTTGAAGCAGCTCGAATTTAAGTAAAAACCGGATATAGTTTGGTCTCAGCAGCTAAGAAATAATTAAGCGATTTAAATGAACTTTGGTACAGTTTATCTGAATTACAAGACCTATTATTAGAGGTATCATTGACCTCAATCGGACCACTATTACGGATTTAAAGTTTTTCGATTTTGAAGCAGCTCGAATTTAAGTAAAAACCGGATATAATTTGGTCTCAGCAACTAAGAAATAATTAAGCGATTTAAATGAACTTTGGTACAGTTCATGTGAATTACAGGACCTATTATTAGAGGTATCATTGACCTCAATCGGACCACTATTACGGATTTTGAGTTTTTCGATTTTGAAGCAGTTCGAATTTAAGTAATAACCGGATAAAATTTGGTCTCAGCAGCTAAGAAATAATTAAGCGATTTAAATGAACTTTGGTACAGTTTATGTGAATTACAAGAACTATTATTAGAGGTATCATTGACCTCAATCGGACCACTATTACGGATTTTGAGTTTTTCGATTTTGAAGCAGCTCGAATTTAAGTAAAAACCGGATATAGTTTGGTCTCAGCAGCTAAGAAATAATTTAGCGATTTAAATGAACTTTGGTACAGTTTATGTGAATTACAAGACCTATTATTAGAGGTATCATTGACCTCAATCGGACCACTATTACGGATTTTAAGTTTTTCGATTTTGAAGCAGCTCGAATTTAAGTAAAAACCGGATACAATTTGGTCTCAGCAGCTAAGAAATAATTAAGCGATTTAAATGAACTTTGGTACAGTTTATGTGAATTACAAGTACCATTATTATAGGTATCATTGACCTCAATCGGACCAATATTACGGATTTTGAGTTTTTCGATTTTGAAGCAGTTCGAATTTAAGTAATAACCGGATAAAATTTGGTCTCAGCAGCTAAGAAATAATTAAGCGATTTAAATGAACTTTGGTACAGTTTATGTGAATTACAAGAACTATTATTAGAGGTATCATTGACCTCAATCGGACCACTATTACGGATTTTGAGTTTTTCGATTTTGAAGCAGCTCGAATTTAAGTAAAAACCGGATATAGTTTGGTCTCAGCAGCTAAGAAATAATTTAGCGATTTAAATGAACTTTGGTACAGTTTATGTGAATTACAAGACCTATTATTAGAGGTATCATTGACCTCAATCGGACCACTATTACGGATTTTGAGTTTTTCGATTTTGAAGCAGCTCGAATTTAAGTAAAAACCGGATATAGTTTGGTCTCAGCAGCTAAGAAATAATTAAGCGATTTAAATGAACTTTGGTACAGTTCATGTGAATTAAAGGACCTATTATTAGAGGTATCATTGACCTCAATCGGACCACTATTACGGATTTTGTGTTTTTCGATTTTGAAGCAGCTCGAATTTAAGTAAAAACCGGATATAGTTTGGTCTCAGCAGCTAAGAAATAATTAAGCGATTTAAATGAACTTTGGTACAGTTTATCTGAATTACAAGACCTATTATTAGAGGTATCATTGACCTCAATCGGACCACTATTACGGATTTAAAGTTTTTCGATTTTGAAGCAGCTCGAATTTAAGTAAAAACCGGATATAATTTGGTCTCAGCAGCTAAGAAATAATTAAGCGATTTAAATGAACTTTGGTACAGTTTATGTGAATTACAGGACCTATTATTAGAGGTATCATTGACCTCAATCGGACCACTATTACGGATTTTGAGTTTTTCGATTTTGAAGCAGCTCGAATTTAAGTAAAAACCGGATATAGTTTGGTCTCAGCAGCTAAGAAATAATTAAGCGATTTAAATGAACTTTGGTACAGTTTATGTGAATTACAAGTACCATTATTATAGGTATCATTGACCTCAATCGGACCAATATTACGGATTTTGAGTTTTTCGATTTTGAAGCAGCTCGAATTTAAGTAAAAACCGGATATAATTTTGTCTCAGCAGCTAAGAAATAATTAAGCGATTTAAATGAACTTTGGTACAGTTCATGTGAATTACAGGACCTATTATTAGAGGTATCATTGACCTCAATCGGACCACTATTACGGATTTTGAGTTTTTCGATTTTGAAGCAGCTCGAATTTAAGTAAAAACCGGATATAGTTTGGTCTCAGCAGCTAAGAAATAATTAAGCGATTTAAATGAACTTTGGTACAGTTTATGTGAATTACAAGTACTATTATTAGAGGTATCATTGACCTCAATCGGACCACTATTAAGGATTTTGAGTTTTTCGATTTTGAAGCAGCTCGAATTTAAGTAAAAACCGGATATAATTTGGTCTCAGCAACTAAGAAATAATTAAGCGATTTAAATGAACTTTGGTACAGTTCATGTGAATTACAGGACCTATTATTAGAGGTATCATTGACCTCAATCGGACCACTATTACGGATTTTGAGTTTTTCGATTTTGAAGCAGTTCGAATTTAAGTAATAACCGGATACAATTTGGTCTCAGCAGCTAAGAAATAATTAAGCGATTTAAATGAACTTTGGTACAGTTTATGTGAATTACAAGAACTATTATTAGAGGTATCATTGACCTCAATCGGACCACTATTACGGATTTTGAGTTTTTCGATTTTGAAGCAGCTCGAATTTAAGTAAAAACCGGATATAATTTGGTCTCAGCAGCTAAGAAATAATTAAGCGATTTAAATGAACTTTGGTACAGTTCATGTGAATTACAGGACCTATTATTAGAGGTATCATTGACCTCAATCGGACCACTATTACGGATTTTGAGTTTTTCGATTTTGAAGCAGCTCGAATTTAAGTAAAAACCGGATATAATTTGGTCTCAGCAGCTAAGAAATAATTAAGCGATTTAAATGAACTTTGGTACAGTTCATGTGAATTACAGGACCTATTATTAGAGGTATCATTGACCTCAATCGGACCACTATTACGGATTTTAAGTTTTTCGATTTTGAAGCAGCTCGAATTTAAGTAAAAACCGGATACAATTTGGTCTCAGCAGCTAAGAAATAATTAAGCGATTTAAATGAACTTTGGTACAGTTTATGTGAATTACAAGTACTATTATTAGAGGTATCATTGACCTCAATCGGACCACTATTAAGAATTTTGAGTTTTTCGATTTTGAAGCAGCTCGAATTTAAGTAAAAACCGGATATAATTTGGTCTCAGCAACTAAGAAATAATTAAGCGATTTAAATGAACTTTGGTACAGTTCATGTGAATTACAGGACCTATTATTAGAGGTATCATTGACCTCAATCGGACCACTATTACGGATTTTGAGTTTTTCGATTTTGAAGCAGTTCGAATTTAAGTAATAACCGGATACAATTTGGTCTCAGCAGCTAAGAAATAATTAAGCGATTTAAATGAACTTTGGTACAGTTTATGTGAATTACAAGAACTATTATTAGAGGTATCATTGACCTCAATCGGACCACTATTACGGATTTTGAGTTTTTCGATTTTGAAGCAGCTCGAATTTAAGTAAAAACCGGATATAGTTTGGTCTCAGCAGCTAAGAAATAATTTAGCGATTTAAATGAACTTTGGTACAGTTTATGTGAATTACAAGACCTATTATTAGAGGTATCATTGACCTCAATCGGACCACTATTACGGATTTTAAGTTTTTCGATTTTGAAGCAGCTCGAATTTAAGTAAAAACCGGATACAATTTGGTCTCAGCAGCTAAGAAATAATTAAGCGATTTAAATGAACTTTGGTACAGTTTATGTGAATTACAAGAACTATTATTAGAGGTATCATTGACCTCAATCGGACCACTATTACGGATTTTGAGTTTTTCGATTTTGAAGCAGCTCGAATTTAAGTAAAAACCGGATATAGTTTGGTCTCAGCAGCTAAGAAATAATTAAGCGATTTAAATGAACTTTGGTACAGTTCATGTGAATTAAAGGACCTATTATTAGAGGTATCATTGACCTCAATCGGACCACTATTACGGATTTTGTGTTTTTCGATTTTGAAGCAGCTCGAATTTAAGTAAAAACCGGATATAGTTTGGTCTCAGCAGCTAAGAAATAATTAAGCGATTTAAATGAACTTTGGTACAGTTTATCTGAATTACAAGACCTATTATTAGAGGTATCATTGACCTCAATCGGACCACTATTACGGATTTAAAGTTTTTCGATTTTGAAGCAGCTCGAATTTAAGTAAAAACCGGATATAATTTGGTCTCAGCAGCTAAGAAATAATTAAGCGATTTAAATGAACTTTGGTACAGTTTATGTGAATTACAGGACCTATTATTAGAGGTATCATTGACCTCAATCGGACCACTATTACGGATTTTGAGTTTTTCGATTTTGAAGCAGCTCGAATTTAAGTAAAAACCGGATATAGTTTGGTCTCAGCAGCTAAGAAATAATTAAGCGATTTAAATGAACTTTGGTACAGTTTATGTGAATTACAAGTACCATTATTATAGGTATCATTGACCTCAATCGGACCAATATTACGGATTTTGAGTTTTTCGATTTTGAAGCAGCTCGAATTTAAGTAAAAACCGGATATAATTTTGTCTCAGCAGCTAAGAAATAATTAAGCGATTTAAATGAACTTTGGTACAGTTCATGTGAATTACAGGACCTATTATTAGAGGTATCATTGACCTCAATCGGACCACTATTACGGATTTTGAGTTTTTCGATTTTGAAGCAGTTCGAATTTAAGTAATAACCGGATACAATTTGGTCTCAGCAGCTAAGAAATAATTAAGCGATTTAAATGAACTTTGGTACAGTTTATGTGAATTACAAGAACTATTATTAGAGGTATCACTGACCTCAATCGGACCACTATTACGGATTTTGAGTTTTTCGATTTTGAAGCAGCTCGAATTTAAGTAAAAACCGGATATAATTTGGTCTCAGCAGCTAAGAAATAATTAAGCGATTTAAATGAACTTTGGTACAGTTTATGTGAATTACAGGACCTATTATTAGAGGTATCATTGACCTCAATCGGACCACTATTACGGATTTTGAGTTTTTCGATTTTGAAGCAGCTCGAATTTAAGTAAAAACCGGATATAGTTTGGTCTCAGCAGCTAAGAAATAATTAAGCGATTTAAATGAACTTTGGTACAGTTTATGTGAATTACAAGTACCATTATTATAGGTATCATTGACCTCAATCGGACCACTATTACGGATTTTGAGTTTTTCGATTTTGAAGCAGCTCGAATTTAAGTAAAAACCGGATATAATTTTGTCTCAGCAGCTAAGAAATAATTAAGCGATTTAAATGAACTTTGGTACAGTTCATGTGAATTACAGGACCTATTATTAGAGGTATCATTGACCTCAATCGGACCACTATTACGGATTTTGAGTTTTTCGATTTTGAAGCAGCTCGAATTTAAGTAAAAACCGGATATAGTTTGGTCTCAGCAGCTAAGAAATAATTAAGCGATTTAAATGAACTTTGGTACAGTTTATGTGAATTACAAGTACTATTATTAGAGGTATCATTGACCTCAATCGGACCACTATTAAGGATTTTGAGTTTTTCGATTTTGAAGCAGCTCGAATTTAAGTAAAAACCGGATATAATTTGGTCTCAGCAACTAAGAAATAATTAAGCGATTTAAATGAACTTTGGTACAGTTCATGTGAATTACAGGACCTATTATTAGAGGTATCATTGACCTCAATCGGACCACTATTACGGATTTTGAGTTTTTCGATTTTGAAGCAGTTCGAATTTAAGTAATAACCGGATACAATTTGGTCTCAGCAGCTAAGAAATAATTAAGCGATTTAAATGAACTTTGGTACAGTTTATGTGAATTACAAGAACTATTATTAGAGGTATCATTGACCTCAATCGGACCACTATTACGGATTTTGAGTTTTTCGATTTTGAAGCAGCTCGAATTTAAGTAAAAACCGGATATAGTTTGGTCTCAGCAGCTAAGAAATAATTTAGCGATTTAAATGAACTTTGGTACAGTTTATGTGAATTACAAGACCTATTATTAGAGGTATCATTGACCTCAATCGGACCACTATTACGGATTTTAAGTTTTTCGATTTTGAAGCAGCTCGAATTTAAGTAAAAACCGGATACAATTTGGTCTCAGCAGCTAAGAAATAATTAAGCGATTTAAATGAACTTTGGTACAGTTTATGTGAATTACAAGAACTATTATTAGAGGTATCATTGACCTCAATCGGACCACTATTACGGATTTTGAGTTTTTCGATTTTGAAGCAGCTCGAATTTAAGTAAAAACCGGATATAGTTTGGTCTCAGCAGCTAAGAAATAATTAAGCGATTTAAATGAACTTTGGTACAGTTCATGTGAATTAAAGGACCTATTATTAGAGGTATCATTGACCTCAATCGGACCACTATTACGGATTTTGTGTTTTTCGATTTTGAAGCAGCTCGAATTTAAGTAAAAACCGGATATAGTTTGGTCTCAGCAGCTAAGAAATAATTAAGCGATTTAAATGAACTTTGGTACAGTTTATCTGAATTACAAGACCTATTATTAGAGGTATCATTGACCTCAATCGGACCACTATTACGGATTTAAAGTTTTTCGATTTTGAAGCAGCTCGAATTTAAGTAAAAACCGGATATAATTTGGTCTCAGCAGCTAAGAAATAATTAAGCGATTTAAATGAACTTTGGTACAGTTTATGTGAATTACAGGACCTATTATTAGAGGTATCATTGACCTCAATCGGACCACTATTACGGATTTTGAGTTTTTCGATTTTGAAGCAGCTCGAATTTAAGTAAAAACCGGATATAGTTTGGTCTCAGCAGCTAAGAAATAATTAAGCGATTTAAATGAACTTTGGTACAGTTTATGTGAATTACAAGTACCATTATTATAGGTATCATTGACCTCAATCGGACCAATATTACGGATTTTGAGTTTTTCGATTTTGAAGCAGCTCGAATTTAAGTAAAAACCGGATATAATTTTGTCTCAGCAGCTAAGAAATAATTAAGCGATTTAAATGAACTTTGGTACAGTTCATGTGAATTACAGGACCTATTATTAGAGGTATCATTGACCTCAATCGGACCACTATTACGGATTTTGAGTTTTTCGATTTTGAAGCAGCTCGAATTTAAGTAAAAACCGGATATAGTTTGGTCTCAGCAGCTAAGAAATAATTAAGCGATTTAAATGAACTTTGGTACAGTTTATGTGAATTACAAGTACTATTATTAGAGGTATCATTGACCTCAATCGGACCACTATTAAGGATTTTGAGTTTTTCGATTTTGAAGCAGCTCGAATTTAAGTAAAAACCGGATATAATTTGGTCTCAGCAACTAAGAAATAATTAAGCGATTTAAATGAACTTTGGTACAGTTCATGTGAATTACAGGACCTATTATTAGAGGTATCATTGACCTCAATCGGACCACTATTACGGATTTTGAGTTTTTCGATTTTGAAGCAGTTCGAATTTAAGTAATAACCGGATACAATTTGGTCTCAGCAGCTAAGAAATAATTAAGCGATTTAAATGAACTTTGGTACAGTTTATGTGAATTACAAGAACTATTATTAGAGGTATCATTGACCTCAATCGGACCACTATTACGGATTTTGAGTTTTTCGATTTTGAAGCAGCTCGAATTTAAGTAAAAACCGGATAAAATTTGGTCTCAGCAGCTAAGAAATGATTAAGTGATTTAAATGAACTTTGGTACAGTTTATGTGAATTACAAGACCTATTATTAGAGGTATCATTGACCTCAATCGGACCACTATTACGGATTTTGAGTTTTTCGATTTTGAAGCAGCTCGAATTTAAGTAAAAACCGGATATAATTTGGTCTCAGCAGCTAAGAAATAATTAAGCAATTTAAATGAACTTTGGTACAGTTTATGTGAATTACAAGAACTATTATTAGAGGTATCATTGACCTCAATCGGACCGCTATTACGGATTTTGAGTTTTTCGATTTTGAAGCAGCTCAATTAAGCGATTTAAATGAACTTTGGTACAGTTTATGTGAATTACAAGACCTATTATTAGAGGTATCATTGACCTCAATCGGACTACTATTAAGGATTTTGAGTTTTACGATTTTGAAGCAGCTCGAATTTAAGCAAAAACCGGATAAAAAGTGGTCTCAGCAGCTAAGAAATAAACGAGCGATTTAAATGAACTTTGGTACAGTTTATGTGAATTACAAGAACTATTATTAGAGGTATCATTGACCTCAATCGGACCACTATTACGGATTTTGAGTTTTTCGATTTTGAAGCAGCTCGAATTTAAGTAAAAACCGGATATAATTTGGTCTCAGCAGCTAAGAAATAATTAAGCGATTTAAATGAACTTTGGTACAGTTTATGTGAATTACAAGACCTATTATTAGAGGTATCATTGACCTCAATCGGCCCACGTTTACGGACCTATTCTTAAATGAAGAGCAAAGCGCTTTGTATGCAAAGCGAGTTTGTAGACGAAAACAGCGTGACGAGAATGGTGAAATGCTAAAGAAAGTCTTAAAAGTACAATAATTCAGAATGAGGGCAGTTCACGTAACTGTTTTAGTCACCAGACTCCACTATACCTTCAGACTTAGGTCTATCGCCATTTGAGACCAGGACGGAAACATTTTAATATCAGTGCATAGTGTTCCAGATTTGGAAGGAGCATTTCTCTGATTTACTCAATGTTCAACGAGTGTCAAATGCTGTAGTTGATAATTGTTGAATATAGACTGCGGAGATATGCAAAGCGGACCCACCCCTCGAAGAATTCACACTGACCATGCAGAAACTAAAAATAAACCATTCCCTTGGGGTTGATTGCATTAATCCTTAACTCTTGATATTCGGAGCGGGGTAGTTCTACTGTGTAGAACTAACTTTTCGACCTTATTCGTTTAGTGTATTGCAAAGCAAAGTTATGCTTGATGAATGGAAAGAGGCCGCGTTGTGACATATCCTTCCTTGCACAGCACACAAATTACCTTCTTGTATAATATTGAAGAGAATTATTACGAAACATCTCGTGATGTACAACAGGTGTTCTTGGATTTTCAACAAGCCTATGACTCAATCAATCGATATATAGCTTATGGTTAGAGCTGCGATGTCTGAAAATGCAGTGAGAATGTTGTGTCAAAGTTGAAAATAAGCTATCAGGAATTGTAATTAGCTCTCGGTATTTATCAAACAAATTCCCTATCAGGAATTGTAATTAGCTCTGGCTATTTACACGGTATTTATCAAAGACAGAGGTTGTTGTCGGTGATGATGGCCCCTCGGGCAAGGAGATACAGACTTGCCTTCTTCGGGTTGTCTAAAACAATACTATAAGAGTAAGCTCGAATCTTTACATTATTAGCAACCATTCTGAATTATGATGACAATGCCTCTAGATTAATCGTTTTAATCGTCAGACAGCAGAACTAAGTGAGACTTGTGGTGGAGCAACAATGTTCTGCTTATATAATACGCATTTGGATTAGAGGTCAAAGATATTAGTTCCAAATCGTTCACCGCATTCTTGTTATTTCTGCCGCACACAGACTTAACACATCCTATACTATATAATACCATTAACTTCCAAAATGAAAACAAACGAAAGTTTTCACTATTTTCTTTACTAAATTTCCATTCTTTTATTACCATTTCCGCTCTTCAAAAAACGATTTGTTCCCAAACAGAAATTACATTTTAAATCCACATAATATTATTAGTGTATTTGAAAAAACATTTCCACATATATACACACACACACGATATAGGATTTGATCGCGATCGAAGATTAAGATAAAAAAAAAATTGTAAACAATATTGATCGACAAAAAACAATTTTGTTTATTATTTCAACCGCGCGTTGTTGGTTTCTTATTAACATACGAGTATATCGAGTGTTTTTTTTATATCTTCAAATTGGTGGCGCCAAAGTTAGAGAACATTGGAGAAAAATAATTTCTAAATTTTTTTGTTGTTTCTTAATAAAAATATCTTAATATTACCTAAATGATATAATCATGATGTTTGAAAAAAAAAAAATTTTATTTATTCATGGTTTAATATCGATTTAGTTTCGAAAGATAACAAGAAATAAAAAATTTAAAAAAAAAAATTAAATAAACAAACGAATGAATTAATTAAGAATAACAAAACTGTAATAATTAAGGTTGGTATAGATATAGCTATATACGGAAAATAATTTTTTAGAGACAAAATTTTTGTCGGATTGTAGATTTTTATTTATTCTGTACCCAAAGTATTGAGTCTGCGGAGACTAGGGTAAAACTCGAAAAAAATTATGTTGATAATAATTTGTTGGACTGGAAATGTATAACAATAAACAAACATTAACGATTTGACATTTGACTTAGATTGATTTGTTTCATTAAAATAAAAAAATTGAAAAAATCCGTTGACAAGTACATCGTTATGTTTATACATTTTATATGATTTAAATGGTAATCATCGATGTTTTTAAGCGATGTGTGTTTAGATGATGCCTTTAACATAATAAAGCGTCTGTCGGAATTAATAGGTTATACGCGTTTTTTCATTTTTATGATGTATGTAAATTGCGGTAATAAGTGTTCGACAGAATTTGTTATCGTTAAATAAGAGTAACCATATTATAGTGATTATTGACATGAATTCCACGTGCTAAATCATACTTGTCAAACTAAATTATACTTAGTTGTATTTGTGATTTATATAACATATCGTGGGGCGCAGAGGTTGAATGATACCTTCGCGGTGCGCTCTGGACTGCTATGGCAGCCAAACGGTCAGGATAGCCATGGAAACCTGGTAAACTTCTGGCACCTAGTAGTAGGCACCTAGTTGACGAACGACAGCAGCATAATAAAATAAAATCCAGGAAGCGTCTGTCTTACAATGAGCAGCTTCTCGGTCTGCGTCTGCACCGAATCGGTCAGCAGACTAATAAAATCCAGGAAGCGTCTGTCTTACAATGAGCAGCTTCTCGGTTTGCATCTGCACCGAATCGGTCGGCAGTTTAAAGTCTGGCCGTAGACTTAAAAGGTTATGGGTAGGACAACCTTAAAATAAACCAGGAATTAAAAAAACATCAGGAAATAATACCCCAGGTGGCAGACCTGCACTGCAGGAAAATCCACCATCTACAGAGGTTGACCCCATGGATTCTGGGGAGGGTTAATCATTGCAAAACAAGCATGACGCTATTGGCTCAGACAATTTCATGAGCGGAAGAAATAGTGACAACCCATTCAGAATGGGCAAGCTAATGATAAGATCTCCTATAAGGCCACGAAGTATCTCTGTGGAGCAACAAGTAATGATCCTCGGCAGATAAACTATAGTAATAATCAACAAATGTCTTGGAGTGATTCAAATGATAAAATAATCCAAACATTACAAGCTGAATTAAAGGAAGCACGAAATGAGATCCAACAATTAAAACTGTTGATAGAAAAGGGTTAGTCACAAAAAAATGATTATACTATACCTGATTCGAACGAAGAAGAAGACATAGTAGCACAAGAAACAGCATGGCTACTACCAAAATCCAAAATAAGGAAGCGTTCATCAGAAAAATGTAATCAAGCAGGTACTGCATCAGACAAAATGGATAACCATCTAAATCTAAAAACAAAATCTTAGCCTGAAAAAATAACACACCAGGAAAGCATACAACTTTTCAAAAAACTAAAGAACCTAAAAAAAGCAAACAAAATCCTCCCCCCGTAATACTTAGCAATGTGACAAACTATTCAGTCATTAACAAGTCATTACAGGATGACAGCATCAATTTTCAAGCTAGAATGATGAACAACAATCAACTAAAAATAAATGTAGACACCGAGACAGATTATAGAAATCTAACAGAATATTTAAACGGTTCGCAGCAACAGTGGCATTCATATGAAAATAAGCATACGCTTATAAGAGTTATATTAAAGTTGATAAGAGTTGATAAGGGTTATATTTAGAAATGTACACCAATCATGCAACCCAGAAGACATTAAAAGCAAACTTTGGAAAAAGGGGTTTTAAAATCCTTCAAGTCGTCAGTAAAATTAAAAAGTCTAAGAAAGGGGATGATGGAATAAGAATTCCCCTTCCATTATTCATGCTAACCTTCGATAACAAAAAAGATATAAGAAAAATATACGAAATAAAACATATGTGCCATATGGGAGTACGGATCGAGGCGGTTAAAAGTAATCGTATAATTCTGCAATGTAAACGTTGTCAGCGAAATGGCCACACTCAAAAGTTCTGCCAACACGAACCTAGATATGTTAAATGTGCTGAGAAACATTTAACCATTGCTTGTGAGAAACCCAGTACCACCGCGGTAAAGTGTTCAAACTGTGCACAGACCCACCCTGCAAGCTACCGAGGATGTCTGGTAGCGAAAGACTCCAAAAAAGAATAAATAATCAAAATAAACCAATGAGTTTGCAAAAGAGTCAACCAACAGAATCCTTTAGTCATCATTGCAGAGGTGGTATATTTTATGCACAGGTGGCTGCGACGGGAAAAGTCAGATCAGGATCAGTGTTGAACCCTACACATTCAAATACTTTGATGAAAACGATGCAGAATGTTTCGAATGCCATTAGCAACCTTTCTAAAAGGCCACAAAGATTGGAGCAGGGCAATCCTGCTTTATTATTCTAATTATTTCTCCCAAAATGATGTACCAAGAAAAATTGAGAATTGCTACATGGAATGCTAACGGTATTAAAAATAAAAAACATGAACTTCAAGCCTTTCCATGAATGCCAGCATTATCAATCACCTGAAACCCAGCTTACCGTAGTAGAAATTACATCTACCAAGCAACGCCTTCAGATAGGAGCGGTATATTTTCCCCCTAGATACAACCTGAAGAAATCAAACTACTTGAATATCCTACAACAGTTCAATGGTAGATTTATATTAGGAGGTGATTTTAATGCAAAACATGTTGACTTTGGATCTAGGCTTACAACAACCAAAGGTAACGAACTAAAAAATTCAATAAATGAAATGGGATTTAACATACATTCCACTGGCAAGGCGACATATTGGCCTACGGACGCAGTTCAACCTCCTAATTTACTGGATTTCTTTATATCAAAACAAGTTTCATCAAATTTTAATGAAGAAGAGGATAATTCAGATATGGTCTCTGATCATTCTTCAGTGATACTTACCAAAAGCGACAAGATAATTAGGAAGGAAATAAGACCAATAAAACAACTGACTGGGTAAGCTTCAGATTTGAATTAGAAAGCAATATTAACCAACAAATACGATAAAAACGGTAACGGAGCTAGAGGAAGAGGTTGAAAACTTCACAAATATCATTCAATTAGCCGTGTGGAATAACACTAAAAAAACAACATCCAAAACTACTGGTAAAAGCTACCCAAGAGAAATTAGGAACCTGGTCTAAGAAAAAAAATGAAAGTTAGGAAAAAATGGCAACAAACGAGGAGTCCATCTGACAAGACAATCCTAAATAACAAATCACAGCAGCTTAAGCGAGATATTCAGAAACTAAATGAAAAATCGTTTTCTTGCAGATCCCTCCTATTAAGCGAAGTGATGGCTCGTGGGCCAGGGATAACAAATCAAAAGCTGAAGTATTTGCTGATAACCTGGCTGGTATTTTCCAACCGAATAAGACCGAATCGGATATTATAATCGAAAATGAAAGCAACGACTATGGGGGCAGAATCCCTCTAATAACCCAGAAAGAAGTTAATAAGGAAATAAAATTCAATCTGAAGACCGGAAAGGCTCCTGGATATGATCTTTAACAGGAAATATTCCGAAGCAACTACTAAAGAAAGCTATTGTTCAAATAACCCATTTGTTTAATGCTGTTATTAGATTATAGCATGCTTCTTCTGCCTGGAAAGTTGCAGAAATTATTATGCTACCAAAACCAGGTAAACCGCCAATCATATCGTCCGATATCCCTGCTTCCTATCATCTCAAAGCTAACGGAGAGGTGAGGACAGGAGTCCCACAAGGCAGTGTTATGGGCCCACTCCTATATCTACTTTATACAAGTGATATACCACAGTCCGATCATGTAAGCATAGCAACGTTTGCTGACGACACTGCTATACTAGCAACAGCACAAACTGTCAAAGAGGCGGCGAATAAACTGCAACCATGCGATAGAAAATCAAACTTAATGAATTAAAATCTGCGCATGTCAACTTCACGAACAAACTATTGGATACCGTCTCAGAATTCGCTAATTAACCAAATAGCGAGATTTAATGTAAACATCTAATCTCAACAAACAGTATAAGAAAGTCTTCGCACCACCGTTAGATCTCTGCACGACTTGCAAAGCCGATATAATACTTAAGCCAGATGCTCGTCCACGTAATTTCAAGCCATACAATCTCCCTTTCGCTCAAATCGGTGTTGTGCAAGCTGAAATCGATCTTATGGTTTCACTTGGCATATATTCTTAAACCTGTCAAATCAAGTGAAAAGGCCGCACCAATCGTAGTAGTGAGGAAGCCGAATGGAAAAATCGAACTATGTGCCGATTTCAAAGTATCGGTAAATTCTCAGCTCAAGGTTGATCGTTAACCGATCCCTCGTGACGAAGAGCTATTTCATAGGCTCCAGGGTGGCCAATATTTTACTAAGGTGGATCTGTCAAAAAGTGGATTCTTCAAAAAAGTTTATGGTAATAAACACTCCATTCGGGCTTTTTGAGTATCAACGGATGCCTTTTGGAATAGCATCAGCACTGGTTATTTTTCAGCGTTTCATGAAGGAGGTAGTAACTGGTGTACGTAGCTGCGCAGTATATTTAGACGACGTTATTGTCACAGGTCAGAAAAGTGAAGATCATGTGCATAATCTCCAGGAAATAATGAAATGGTTTGTCTAGATTTGGGTTGATATATAAAAAAGAAAAATGTAGTTTCGCAGAGAAAAAAAGTGGAATACGTTGGGCATGAAATCGATTCGTCAGGAGTTTTGCCATCAGAAAAAAGATTAAAGGTGGTCAAATCGATGCCTAGCCCACAGAATGTTAAACAAGTAGAGGATTTTATTGGCAAATTAAATTATTTCAATAAATATGTCAAAGGCGGCACCTCTCAACAAGCTTATTTTGTTCATTATCAGGATGATCTACCCGTCATACTTGCAACAGATGCGTCAAAATATGGGATCGACGCGGTAATATCTCATCGATATCCGGATGGGAGTGAAAAGCCGATCTCATTCGCGTCCAAGACGCTTAATAATAGTCAAGTCGGCTACAGCCAAATTGAAAAAGAAGCTTTATCAATAGAGTATGGGGTCACAAAGTTTCATACGCATTTGTGTGGTAGACCTTTTCCCTTAACGACAGATCAACAAGCTCTCACTAATTTATTCCATTCCAGCAAAAAATTGCCAGTGATGATATTGACTTCAGCGATGTGGGCAATTGTTCTGCAGGCATATAAATTATACAATCAAGTACAAGCATACTAGTCATCACGCAAATGCAGACGCCTTTTCTCGACTACCGGTTGGATCCGATGAGGAATACCATCATCACATGAAGTTAAACAACAACAACAAACCAAATATAAAGTTGATCAACAAGTTCATGCGCGAAACTATTCGCGGATAAAACACGATGGGATTATATATAAGGTGTTACTGGTCGATTGATATACAATATCAGAACTGTTCATGGCATGATCAGATGACATCAGAATCAACTTAGAGGAAGGAGATCAATGTCTGCAACAAGTACCGGCAAGTTCATTTTACCATCAGACGATACTGAGGCTTTTGAATCCCAGATACAGGGGACCGCTGCTCCAACATAACACCATAATGTTCCACAATTTTAACTAGAACAAGAGTTCCGTCACCACCACTCTCATATGAAACACCGATACCATCACAAAGGAGTGTGTCGTCTGGTTCAACTCAAGTTCGACGAATGGA
This sequence comes from Tipula confusa, assembly GCA_963556175.1. NCBI lineage: Eukaryota > Metazoa > Arthropoda > Insecta > Diptera > Tipulidae > Tipula > Tipula confusa. Next base: position 191,075,552 of record OY744475.1, on the reverse strand, counting down.
GAGAGTCAGACGGAAGGTTGTTTTTTTTTCACCTGATTAACGAAAATTAACTCCAACTTCAAGCTATTATAACTTTTCCATGACCGAGCAATTGGCGCAGTAGTTAATGCTGTGGTGTTTGGGACGGGTGGTACCGGTTTCGAATCCCATCGGGGGAGGGTTGCAAAGGAGATTTTTCATCACTTGATTACGATCGTTAATGACGATGAACACAACTATGACCCCCCGTTGGAGTGCAGAATTCATGGGTCGAACCATCGTCCATGCCAGTACAGGCTGGATGGAGCAAAGCAATGTGCAGATGGATATTTGAAAAAACGCGAACCTGTATTCGCGCGTCCTTGATTTGGCTAGTAATGGCGTAAAGTAGGACGTTAATTAACCGCGAAAGAGTTGGGAGAGCTTCGGCCCCAAAACAGATTGCATAGAAAATAAAACAAAAAAACAAAAAACTTTTCCATGTTACATGTTTAGATCAGTAGTCATCATTTTGTTATTCAATGAAGAATTGCTAACTTTTGGAAGTTCGTTATTACGTGAACTAAACATTAAATGGTTTTTTTCCTCCATCTCATCTGAGACCCTCTTAACAGTAACTATACTCCGTTAACATTTTGTGAAACGGAGCGCTACTCGTCGGGCCACTCAGTTCATGCTTATATGTTAGTCATGCAACCACGAAATCATTTTATATAATATTGGGGTGTACTTGTTTTAGGCCCATTCCTACATTTTTTGGACATTACAAGCAAGTAAAAAGTCAGAAAACAGCACCTGCTCCAATATAACCGAAAACGCTGTCAATCGCAATCATTGCAAGGGTTCAAGTAAAATACATTACAGTGGTACCGAAAAAACAGCAAACACTGAAGCGTCGGGTTATTATTTTAAAATTTCCTAAAATTTTAGGAAACTGGTACTGGGTGGATAAGGAAATATCCTTTTTCCTTCGTTCACCCTACAGTTGGGCATTAATTAACAAAACTTTATTTTAAAAAAATATTTGCATACTGAAAATATTTTCAAGGCGGTAAGACACAGCGGAAGTAGTCTGCAAATTGACACAAACCAATCATAAACTACTTATGAGTGGATTTATCACTAAGCAAAACTTTCCAATTTGCGGCGATCTTTCATAAGATAGTGAGGAAACAGTGGTGTTTACGTCATAGATTTGTCGAGATCGTGACTGTTCTTTGGTCTTATTTTTTTGTGTTTACCAGTTTTTGTCCTAAAATATTCCACTGACAAAGGAGTACAAAAAACTTTTATAAAATGATCTTATATCCAGTAAATTTGCAAAACTTGCGTAAATTTGCGTCAGATTGAAAATAGCTATTGCAATTTACTTACCACAATACATTTCCTCGATGACTCGTTTGGGCTTCCGAATGCTTGAAGCAGCTAGTGGTAGTGTACGAGTGGCCTGCAGAAATGGACCTATGGAAGAAAAGAAAAAGTTAAATGTCTAAAACTCAGAGAACCGATTGTAAAATTATCGAAATATAGCAAAACTAAGTAAAACACTGTAGTCAATGGTAATGACTTTATAAATATGAAAATTGAAATTGTTTTGGGTAAACCACGTAATTCCTGGTTGCGGTGAAATGTAACCGTCTTGATGTGACACTTAAAAATTTAGTGAATTTTTAGATGCATCATTTAAGTTAAGTATAAATGTATATAATGTATCTGATTAAGCTGATTTTGACATGACCCTTTATCCTCACTAAAGCAGATAAGAATTACCTAATATTTTGGGTCTTTTACCTAATATTTTGGGTGACCCAAACCAGAAGTTCCTAATAAGGGTGCTCTCCACACTTCATAAAACTATTATATGATGGATTGAAATGTATATTTATCTATCATGTTCATGGTAGCCTATATAAATTCCATTAAAATTGTATACGAATTTTTTATCTTACTTTGATTTAAAATATGAACACCCGCTATGAAAAACCCTTTACAATACTTATATAGCAGCAGCTGTTCGTTTAATATTAATATTTATTCATCTTGAAAATGGCTACAATTATTTTTTTTTTATTTATAAATCAAAATTAATTTTTTGTATTATGAACAATTTTTATTTGTAGTTGAAAATTTGATTTTTTCTTTGATAACGATTGATTTGTTGATTGCATGATTTGAGAGTATGATTTTTGTATTATATCATGGATATGCATATCCATGAACTGAATAAAATAAAAATATACTGTGCATTTGAGCACAAGGTATATATTAATTTAACATGTGTGATTTGGGTTAAATTATAACCCAAGGCACTTTTTAAAATACAAAAATTCACAAATTCCTTCACTAGGACAGTTACCATTTGTAAAAAATATTCTAATTATTGATTTTTTATTTTAAAAGTATAATCGGCTAGTGGTTTATGAATATACGATGAAGCGGCTATTCAATCCATTAACTTCGTAAAAAAATTATAAGTTTAGATCTGCACCTTAACTGATATACCAATTTAATGCAAAACAAATTCCAAAACCGTAACAAGCGGCAAATTCAAATGCTGGCAAATATTATCGATGATAAATATTGCCAAAGAAACAAAAGACACTAAGAAAGTTAAGTAAATTAAATAAGTTAAATAAGTTAAATAAGTTAAATAAGTTAAATAAGTTAAATAAGTTAAATAAGTTAAATAAGTTAAATAAGTTAAATAAGTTAAATAAGTTAAATAAGTTAAATAAGTTAAATAAGTTAAATAAGTTAAATAAGTTAAATAAGTTAAATAAGTTAAATAAGTTAAATAAGTTAAATAAGTTAAATAAGTTAAATAAGTTAAATAAGTTAAATAAGTTAAATAAGTTAAATAAGTTAAATAAGTTAAATAAGTTAAATAAGTTAAATAAGTTAAATAAGTTAAATAAGTTAAATAAGTTAAATAAGTTAAATAAGTTAAATAAGTTAAATAAGTTAAATAAGTTAAATAAGTTAAATAAGTTAAATAAGTTAAATAAGTTAAATAAGTTAAATAAGTTAAATAAGTTAAATAAGTTAAATAAGTTAAATAAGTTAAATAAGTTAAATAAGTTAAATAAGTTAAATAAGTTAAATAAGTTAAATAAGTTAAATAAGTTAAATAAGTTAAATAAGTTAAATAAGTTAAATAAGTTAAATAAGTTAAATAAGTTAAATAAGTTAAATAAGTTAAATAAGTTAAATAAGTTAAATAAGTTAAATAAGTTAAATAAGTTAAATAAGTTAAATAAGTTAAATAAGTTAAATAAGTTAAATAAGTTAAATAAGTTAAATAAGTTAAATAAGTTAAATAAGTTAAATAAGTTAAATAAGTTAAATAAGTTAAATAAGTTAAATAAGTTAAATAAGTTAAATAAGTTAAATAAGTTAAATAAGTTAAATAAGTTAAATAAGTTAAATAAGTTAAATAAGTTAAATAAGTTAAATAAGTTAAATAAGTTAAATAAGTTAAATAAGTTAAATAAGTTAAATAAGTTAAATAAGTTAAATAAGTTAAATAAGTTAAATAAGTTAAATAAGTTAAATAAGTTAAATAAGTTAAATAAGTTAAACAAGTTAAATAAGTTAAATAAGTTAAATAAGTTAAATAAGTTAAATAAGTTAAATAAGTTAAATAAGTTAAATAAGTTAAATAAGTTAAATAAGTTAAATAAATTAAATAAGTTAAATAAGTTAAATAAGTTAAATAAGTTAAATAAGTTAAATAAGTTAAATAAGTTAAATAAGTTAAATAAGTTAAATAAGTTAAATAAGTTAAATAAGTTAAATAAGTTAAATAAGTTAAATAAGTTAAATAAGTTAAATAAGTTAAATAAGTTAAATAAGTTAAATAAGTTAAATAAGTTAAATAAGTTAAATAAGTTAAATAAGTTAAATAAGTTAAATAAGTTAAATAAGTTAAATAAGTTAAATAAGTTAAATAAGTTAAATAAGTTAAATAAGTTAAATAAGTTAAATAAGTTAAATAAGTTAAATAAGTTAAATAAGTTAAATAAGATAAATAAGTTAAATAAGTTAAATAAGTTAAATAAGTTAAATAAGTTAAATAAGTTAAATAAGTTAAATAAGTTAAATAAGTTAAATAAGTTAAATAAGTTAAATAAGTTAAATAAGTTAAATAAGTTAAAAAAGTTAAAAAAGTTAAATAAGTTAAATAAGTTAAATAAGTTAAATAAGTTAAATAAGTTAAATAAGTTAAATAAGTTAAATAAGTTAAATAAGTTAAATAAGTTAAATAAGTTAAATAAGTTAAATAAGTTAAATAAGTTAAATAAGTTAAATAAGTTAAATAAGTTAAATAAGTTAAATAAGTTAAATAAATTAAATAAGTTAAATAAGTTAAATAAGTTAAATAAGTTAAATAAGTTAAATAAGTTAAATAAGTTAAATAAGTTAAATAAGTTAAATAAGTTAAATAAGTTAAATAAGTTAAATAAGTTAAATAAGTTAAATAAGTTAAATAAGTTAAATAAGTTAAATAAGTTAAATAAGTTAAATAAGTTAAATAAGTTAAATAAGTTAAATAAGTTAAATAAGTTAAATAAGTTAAATAAGTTAAATAAGTTAAATAAGTTAAATAAGTTAAATAAGTTAAATAAGTTAAATAAGTTAAATAAGTTAAATAAGTTAAATAAGTTAAATAAGTTAAATAAGTTAAATAAGTTAAATAAGTTAAATAAGTTAAATAAGTTAAATAAGTTAAATAAGTTAAATAAGTTAAATAAGTTAAATAAGTTAAATAAGTTAAATAAGTTAAATAAGTTAAATAAGTTAAATAAGTTAAATAAGTTAAAAAAGTTAAAAAAGTTAAATAAGTTAAATAAGTTAAATAAGTTAAATAAGTTAAATAAGTTAAATAAGTTAAATAAGTTAAATAAGTTAAATAAGTTAAATAAGTTAAATAAGTTAAATAAGTTAAATAAGTTAAATAAGTTAAATAAGTTAAATAAGTTAAATAAGTTAAATAAGTTAAATAAGTTAAATAAGTTAAATAAGTTAAATAAGTTAAATAAGTTAAATAAGTTAAATAAGTTAAATAAGTTAAATAAGTTAAATAAGTTAAATAAGTTAAATAAGTTAAATAAGTTAAATAAGTTAAATAAGTTAAATAAGTTAAATAAGTTAAATAAGTTAAATAAGTTAAATAAGTTAAATAAGTTAAATAAGTTAAATAAGTTAAATAAGTTAAATAAGTTAAATAAGTTAAATAAGTTAAATAAGTTAAAAAAGTTAAATAAGTTAAATAAGTTAAATAAGTTAAATAAGTTAAATAAGTTAAATAAGTTAAATAAGTTAAATAAGTTAAATAAGTTAAATAAGTTAAATAAGTTAAATAAGTTAAGTAAGTTAAGTAAGTTAAGTAAGTTAAGTAAGTTAAGTAAGTTAAGTAAGTTAAGTAAGTTAAGTAAGTTAAGTAAGTTAAGTAAGTTAAGTAAGTTAAGTAAGTTAAGTAAGTTAAGTAAGTTAAGTAAGTTAAGTAAGTTAAGTAAGTTAAGTAAGTTAAGTAAGTTAAGTAAGTTAAGTAAGTTAAGTAAGTTAAGTAAGTTAAGTAAGTTAAGTAAGTTAAGTAAGTTAAGTAAGTTAAGTAAGTTAAGTAAGTTAAGTAAGTTAAGTAAGTTAAGTAAGTTAAGTAAGTTAAGTAAGTTAAGTAAGTTAAGTAAGTTAAGTAAGTTAAGTAAGTTAAGTAAGTTAAGTAAGTTAAGTAAGTTAAGTAAGTTAAGTAAGTTAAGTAAGCTAAGTTAGTTAAGTAAGTTAAGTAAGTTAAGTAAGTTAAGTAAGCTAAGTTAGTTAAGTAAACTAAGTAAGTTAAGTAAGTTAAGTAAGTTAAGTAAGTTAAGTAAGTTAAGTAAGTTAAGTAAGTTAAGTAAGTTAAGTAAGTTAAGTAAGTTAAGTAAGTTAAGTAAGTTAAGTAAGTTAAGTAAGTTAAGTAAGTTAAGTAAGTTAAGTAAGTTAAGTAAGTTAAGTAAGTTAAGTAAGTTAAGTAAGTTAAGTAAGTTAAGTAAGTTAAGTAAGTTAAGTAAGTTAAGTAAGTTAAGTAAGTTAAGTAAGTTAAGTAAGTTAAGTAAGTTAAGTAAGTTAAGTAAGTTAAGTAAGTTAAGTAAGTTAAGTAAGTTAAGTAAGTTAAGTAAGTTAAGTAAGTTAAGTAAGTTAAGTAAGTTAAGTAAGTTAAGTAAGTTAAGTAAGTTAAGTAAGTTAAGTAAGTTAAGTAAGTTAAGTAAGTTAAGTAAGTTAAGTAAGTTAAGTAAGTTAAGTAAGTTAAGTAAGTTAAGTAAGTTAAGTAAGTTAAGTAAGTTAAGTAAGTTAAGTAAGTTAAGTAAGTTAAGTAAGTTAAGTAAGTTAAGTAAGTTAAGTAAGTTAAGTAAGTTAAGTAAGTTAAGTAAGTTAAGTAAGTTAAGTAAGTTAAGTAAGTTAAGTAAGTTAAGTAAGTTAAGTAAGTTAAGTAAGTTAAGTAAGTTAAATAAGTTAAATAAGTTAAGTAAGTTAAGTAAGTTAAGTAAGTTATGTAAGTTAAGTTAGTTAATTAAGTTAAAAAAATTAAGTAAGTTAAGAAAATTAAGTAAGTTATGTAAGTTTATTTTATTTATTTTTTCATTAATTTAATATAATATTAACATTTGAAGACGAAACTCGGGGAAATTTGTTAACTAATTAAATAGAAAACTGAAAATCTTCTATTCGGTGCGTCGTCATTTGTATTCTGCAACTTGCACCACGTGTTCGAGTGAGCTACAATCAAATTTATTAATCTACATCAAAGTGAACTTTATCGTGGCCCAAATATTAAGTTTAAGTATAGTGCAGTGAATATCGTCACCCGATGACCGAGGTAGAGATACTTAAACGCAAGCGTGGCCATGCTAAACCACCTTTTACGTGTTTGAAAAAAGCTATTGTGGGGACAAAGTTGACACTGCTATTTAGAAGCTGTCTATACACCTAGAATAACTCAAAAAAACCTATATACAATCCAAAGAGCATGGCTAGGGCATTATTGCACTTAATGACTCGTTGCCGGAGATTGATAAAATTGAGCACTTACGCTACAGCAAAGCGAAAGCCTTACTGCGAAGGGCAATGCGATCTTTCACTATGCATCAAAAGAAAATACTTCACAAAAAATCCTTCTCTGCTATTCCAAATGATGAAATAAAACTTCCAAGAATTGAAACACCGATTTTTACTTGGAAATATAAGTACAATCATTATACCTAGTACAATCATCGGGACTACCTACAAATACTGCAGTGATGGCAAGGAACTCATTATTGCCAACTGTTCTGGTAAAGGTAAAAGACACAATTAGGGAATATCACTATTGCTGGACATTGTTGGTCTCTGGATCAAAGGCCTCATTAATTACAAAAGCTTGCGTGAACAAACTTCAACTAACCCCTACAACTAGAATTCCCACTAGTGCTGTAGCTTCTAATACCAAAGGTCGAACAGTAATTACTCTCACATTGCATGAGTGAATGCATTTTGACACGGAGGTTGACGTTTTCATTTTGAATCGGCTCATTCGCAATTACCTAAACTAAAGGCTTCAGTATTAGATACGTGGCCTAAGCTTATCTCATTACATATTGTTGAACCTCTGGAAAATCAGTGTCTTAATGCCTAACTTCTCAGCTGGACCAATCCAAGTTCGAAAGTCAGAGTGGTATTTGATGGTTCAATAACCACATCATCTCGCTTAACTTCAAGTTGCTAGTGGGATCAATGATGCAACCCCACTTGATCAGTATTATCATGCAATTTCGTCATCATCCGCAGTAGCATTAAAGGCAGATATATAGAGCAAATGTGTCGCCAAATATGAGTAGATTTCCGAGGTTGCGATTACCAGTGCATTGAATGGCGTGGAAACCACACTGACCAGATGAAGCATTTCCGATTATTAACAGTCACATAATGCACTTCTGTTGCTCCGTTCTTAGCTACAAGATCCTTCGCACGACTTCATTTAGATTCGCCATCTGTGTTCCTACAGGCTTCAAAGCAGGTTTTCCACTATACAAATTCGCTTCAAACTCCCACGAACTAGTAACATTATCAAGCGTTTACCGAGACATGACAGTGGTAAGCTTGGATAAACCAAATTAACACAAAATTCTCGGTCTTCGCAATGGAATACACAAAAAATACCTCAAGTTCCATGTGATTGAGCTTCCAGAACCGCCCGACTATACAAAGCAAAGTCTACTATCCGAAGCTATCCGAAAGAATCTAAAGCAATTAGAGAAAATCTACATTTCTTGCTTAATAAATATCACACCGCCAACGAGTGGACTTCACGGGTTTACAAGTGTAAGTAGCACTGATTAGGTGTAAGTAACACTGCTGAGGCACTCTATAGTGTAGGTCAGTTGACATATTTGCAAATTTACATCGTTCGATTAATTGCGAACAAAACAGGAGTGGCGCCGTTCAAGACGATTTATGTTGCTCGACTCGAGCTATGCGGTGCCATGCTATTGGCAACCCTAACTTAGTATGGCATTGGGTCCATGGAGTTATCGTCTATTCCTGTATATTACTAGGCTTAAATATAGTCAAGCGCACTAGCTAACGCACCTACCCATCAAGTGGAAAATATTCATTTCCAACCGGACTTCACAAATAATGGATTCGCTGCCGACGACAAAATGAAATCAGATATTCTCATGGGATAACTCTGCCGACCGTGCCTCTCGAGGGCGCAATCCAATCGATTTAAAATGTCACGATAGCGCTTACTATTTACTGCATCTTTACGTTAATTTTCGAAAAAATAAGGTCCAATGATGTCAGCAGCCCAAATTCTACACCATTTATTTATTTTTTGGACAAATTGGTTGTTCATGAACGACATGAGGGTTTCAGTCCTCCAAATGTGAAAGTTTTGTTTACTAACATATCCGTTGAATTGAAAATTAGCTGTATCTAAAACGATTCATTTTTTTTTTAACATCCAATCAACAAAACGACGACGTTGCTGATGATCAGCTCTCTTTAATTGTTGAATTAATTAAAATTCAATGTAAAGTAGCTAACGCCACATTAAACTGTTATGAACGTCGCCTCAAAGCGGTGCTTGGCAAAATTTTTCACTTGCACCTGTGACGACCTGTAACAGATCCAGTTTCTTGAAAACGTTCAAAAATTTTGCGAATCATCACATATTTTACGAAATGTTTTCTTACAGAACGACTATTTTTGTAATAAGCTTGGATAACCGAAACGCATTCTTATATGTATATTGTGAAGAAATCCATGACTAAAAATGACATAGTTTTGACTTTTAAAGTCAACTGTTCTGTTTAAGTATTTTAAAATGTTTAAATACTTAACTGAGCTTAAGACGTCTTGTAAGAATATAACGACAATATGGATGACGCGTCTTAGTAGACTGAGAAACAAAATTTCTCAGTCTACTAAGGCACATAATAATGATACCTTCTACGACTAGTAGTGAAAAAAATTAGACAACAACATGCATATACTATTTTAAGCACCTTAAAAATATTTTGGGAAGGGAATAGATTATCCTAAAATTAAAATTGCATGAAATAATTTTTCGCAATTTAGGATACTCACTTGTCTTATATATTCAACTAATTAGTATATACACCAATATTTTAACTATACTACTGTATAACCACTTATACTTTTAATTACAATTGAAAGTGTTCACTGTTTTTAGGCGCCTCTCAATAATATGTTCAGACTTTTACAATAATATCGTTTTGTTGTCTCCCACAGTTTTCCAATCAAATCGAATGTTAAATAAAACCACGTGCTTAAACTAAAATTAAAAAAAAATGCATTACAAATATAGTTTAAACGCACCATACAAAATAAATAAAAAATTTAATTTCTAAAATAATAATTATAATTCGAAAATTTAAATGAAAAATTGTATAGGAATATGCGTTCAATCAATTTTTTGGCGCCAACAGTCGATATTCAGTTTTAATTATTATATAAACTTCCGGCATTCTAATTCTATATAGTATGAAATAAGATTTTAACTGACGATTAAAATGCATAAATAAATAAATAAACATTGTATATTATATACATACATATATATTGTGTTATATATATTATATATATATATATATATATATATATATATATATATATATATATATATATATATATATATATATATATATATATATTATTTACCCATTTTATTTGAAATAATGTTAGGAATGTCAAAGTAAAAGTATTGATAAGTAAATTTATCCGAAAGCACAAAAATTTGATGACTCATTATCATCCGAGCAGCAAACTAGCCTAAAACATATTGCAGAAAAATGTAGAAAGCAAAAAAAAATTTTCAAAGAACACACCAGAATGGAAATGTACATGAATTCCTCTTAATCGAAATAAATATTCCTTTTATCGCAGAAGCCAGTCGTCATTGCTTTAATTGCTTGGCATAACGTTGTAGGTTTAATTTCGATCACTTTTTCTCATAAAACTGGTGGGATCTGGTGGATGGCGTTCGTTATGTTGACTTTGAGAGCATAAATTGCTTTCGATTTATATATACCTATAATTTAAGATAGCCCTAAAGGGCGAGGTCTAAACACGTTAAATAGCACAATCTCGATGGCCTGTTTTGGTCGGCAAAGAATGTCCACCGAACAATTCAAAACAAATCAGTTAATATAGTTTAATCGAAATACTCATTTCAATAACATTTCGTAAACATAAGTACCCTCCGCTATCATCGAGAAGATGTTCAGACAAATTCTTATGATAGAGACTATCAATGGATTAAGGCAAAGGTCCCGAGTCAAAAGGCACCCGCTCCCTATTTAGCTGAGCAAACACTCATTTCCTTGCTGATTAGTTTGCTACCAGATTTCCAACTGGATCCGGTATATTGAAAAGCGATTTCTATATATGAACGACTTGATGTCGGATGGAAATGTGCTAGAAGCAACCCTGAAGCTACAAGATGAAACTATCTCCTTGCTTATATTAGGTGGGATGAACCTAAGAAAGTGGTGGCCGAAAATTCCACCAGAAAATAAAGAGCTGTCATCCTGGGAAATAACTGACGAATTTAATTTCATATCTGTGCTAGGTATTAAGTACGATCCTGTTCAAGACAATTTCTTTTACCGCTTATCCTTACTCGAAACGAATAACTTTACAAAGGGATCATTCCTTTCTGAGACTTCAAGAATTATTTAACAATTAGGTCTACTTGCTCCGATAGCTATTTGCTTTAAAATATTATTCCAATCTCTTTGACTAAAAGGAATTGGCTGGGATAACAAGCTTCATCGAGGCATTGCACAAGAATGGTGTTTGATTCAAAACCATCCTAATCAATTAACAATCCTTAAACTACCTCGATAGATATATATGACTATAGATTTAGAGTTCCATAGATTTACTGATGCGCATGCAAGGAGCAGTATCCAGCAGTAATATATGCAAGAGTATAGTAGAAGGTAAAACCATCAAAACCAACTTAATTGTAGCAAGTAGCCCCTTTGAAAATCATATCAATTCCACGATTAGAACTAAATGCGGCTACTCTACTGGTACTTAGAATTAGTCCAGATTATTAGAATTAGTCCAATGATTATTGTGTTTAACATACTCCCTAACGATTTATTTATATACGGATTCGACCTTAATAGTAGATTGGCTGTCCAAATCACCCAAACTTATACGAGTGTTTTTTTTTTTTAAAAACTCTACGATACAATACAAGATCAAAATTTAATCATTCCAAAGGGGAAATACATTAGTGCTACAATTAATACCCCCTTCCACTCCTTGTAGGTGAGGCGGGGAGTAACTTTGAATTGACAATAGGAACCCCTGCAATTTTTTATTGCAGATTAAGATTTTTCGGCTAAAAATGAGTAAGGAGGTTAGTTAATTTTGGCTAAAATTGGCTAACCGGAGTGGCTGCTTCCATGGGGAGTTTTTCGAGTTTTAAATATTTTAAAAAGTACAGTACTCATGAAAAAATTGTTAGATGCAAAAATGTTGTATTAAAAAAAAACACAACAAGTCGTTACTTATACAAGTCGTAACCAATAGAATCATGTATCATTGAAAGAAAACCCCGCTGATTGCGCCACGCGAGGTATATTGCCGCAAGAATTAGTAGAAAATAATTTTCTAGTTTACTGATTCTGAATTCCTCCTTAACTATACCTATGGATGTCAAGGGAAGTTATTAAAACCTCAGCTAGGGTCCTGCAGCTACGCATACAAGAATATCGAAACATTTCATCGATCACCTTGCGCTGATGAATTAATCATCGATAATCTAATCAAAGCCGAAGCAACCTTTAAAAACCTGACTCATATAATAGCATTATTGTATAGATTCATCATAAATGTAAGATTAGAGCATCATTAACGTACATTAGATTCGCTACAAGCTAATGAAATGCATCAAGCTGAGACGTTTATTTTCCAAAAAATACAAAAAGTTATTTACGCAAAAGAAATTAAATCACTAACTAAATCATTACCGTTACCGACAAAAACTAATTTACATTCGATTTTTACTTTTTTGGACGACCATGAATTGTTACGAGCTAGCGAATGCTGGAATTTTCAGAAATGCCTTATGATATTAAACATCCAATAATTCTGCCTACCAATATTGTTATTATTGAGCAAGTAGTAAGCGAGTTGCACGTTAAGCATTTATATGAAGAAACTATTCTTGATTCCTCGAGCTAAGGTCTTTATACGTGGAATTATTCATCGATGTATAGTTTGTTGTAGATAGCGCGCCACGAATCAGCAGCAGTTAACGGGCCAGATACCAAAATCCCGAATAATTCCTCCAGCAAGAGCATTTATACAGACCGGTATTGATTTGGCTAGTCCATACAATCTCTTGTCGTCAACGTGGAGCTAAACCGCACAATTCTGATTTGATAATATTCGTCTGCTAGCCGACAAAGGCAACAATTTCAGATGTACTAACCAATATTAGCACTAACACACTTTTAGCCGCACGTGATAATGGTACTAATCTACTTGGAGGAAGGGACGAGTTTCGTGAATTGTACTCTCAATATTTTACCCAGGCAACTCGAGCTTATATATTAAACTGCTGCACAGATAACGCAACCCATTGGCACTTCATTCCTCCTGCGGCACCTACCGTCGGTGATTTATGAGTGGAAACCATCAAGTCTACGAAATATTACTTTCGTCGCGTAATTGGATTATTACAATTCTAGGATTCCTTTCCGTGATTAAAGAAATCGAGACGCTACTGAATTCTCGGCTTCTTGGATCTATCCATGATGATGATTATAACCTCCTTACACCTGGTCATTCTTCAATTGGACAATCAATTACCATGTCAACAGAACCCAATTACAACCATATACAAATTATCCAATCATTATTACAAGAAATCTGGAAACGGTGGTCACTAGAGTACCTAGGCATCTATTATCCTAAATAAGGCATCTAATTGGCATACCCCAAAACGCTACCGGCATAATGGTCCCTAGCCCGAACTAGTGACGTACACCATTTGAAAAGGATAAATTAGTGAGAGTTTTTACCGTCAAACTTGCAAACGGTAACATGGTGACATGATCCTTCCAAGTATTGACTCCAAAAAACAATATGTTTGAATGACATATCGATCTAAATGAGCTATATGATTAGAGTGGAGCCATCTATGATCAACTAGAATAAGTAAATATGTACTATTTTGATGGTATTCGACTCCATTGTTTTAACGGCCAGCTATATTTAGTGAATCCAATTTTCTGTAACTAGCAAAATATGTGTTTACAGCTAATGTTGCTGTAATTCCTTAATTTAATTTTTAATTTTTGCCGATTTTTATGATTCCTTTAATAATTTTTCTTTTGTCCATTATCAGTTAACTAGTTAATAATTTAACTAGCAACGTGATGGCTAATTAAAAACAGACTTCATCATTAGACTCAATCATCCAGATCTCTTTCTCTGCAGCATTTTTTTTAGGTCTGCCAACATTCAGTAATAACTGGGGACCAAATCTGATAAATAAAGTAGATTAAGAAGCAATTTGAAACCCAACTTGTGTTTTAGTCATCATTTTAAGCCACTTCTTACAGGACTTGCGATATTGTCTTGGTTAAAGATCACTTTTTTCTTCTTCATGTGTGGCCGCTTTTCAGCGAGTTCATTCTTTAAATACACAAATAATACCATGCAATATTTGCTTTCGATAGTATATCCTGTATATTTCGATGTATATTCTGCTGTGCACACCCTAAACAAAATCGTGCTTTGGTGACTTTCACTAGTTGTGCTTCAATCAGCTGACTTATTTTGAGTAAACAGAGCTTTAAAATATCTTGTGTTTGTCGACCACGTTTAAAATCGGCACTCCACCGAAATTTTTTTTAATTATAGTTTTATTACAACTGAACTATAATTCATCAAGAAATTTGTCTTTAATATCTGGTATTCAATGTTTGTGGGGATATAACCCATCGGCTAGTCCCGAATTAGTTTATTTTATTCTTGCTGCCCTAGTTCTAGAGGTCTCGTTCTTAGGAGACGTCTACCTAAGTTAATCCATCATACGACGAATCTTAATATTTTCTTGTTGATAAAGATGAAGTATGGTTTCCTCGCGTGCTTCGTGATTTCTTCGTTGACGTATTCCATCTTCAAGTCCCTTTAGAGATTATTATTTCTGATGTACCATGGTGCAGTTACAATACCACGTAACACTTTGTTTTGGAATGATTGTATTATTTTCACATTGGTCTTCTTGGTGCTAAATACCGTAGGTTCATATTGGTTTTAGAATTTGCCTATATAGCAGTAGTTAATTATGTAGTAATAGATCAGAATTCCTACCTATAAGCCAGTACATTTTTCTGTATTTGATATTAAAAGCTCTTCTTTTTCTTTTTGATATGCTCTTTCCGCTTAAGCTTAGCGTCAAGTGTCATGCCTTGATATTTTGCTGAGTTTGCATGTGGAACTTGCTTTCAGTTGATTTCCACTAGTATCCAGTTAACTTTTTTGTTGGTGAAGGATACATGAATTGATTTGGTGTCTTTTAGATGGATTCGCCATTCTATGTCCAGTTAGTCAATGTGTTAGTGGCTCTTTGCACTTTGCTCGTTGCAGTGTCATCAGCAAATGTTGCTATGTAAGTTTCATCTGTATTTGGCAAATCGCTTGTGTGTAGGGTATACAAAAATAGACTTAACATACTACCTTGTGGTACTCCTGCTAATATTTTCGTCAATGAGGAGTATCGTTTATATTTTAGCCTAAAATGTCGATCAGCTAAGTAAGATTTAGAATCTGATAAAACTGCATTAATAGATCTCGATGCAGTTAAAATTCTAGTCTTCTGTGCCATATTTTATCGAAGGCTTGTGAAACACCAAAGAAAATACTTTAACATATTTTTTGGCTTTCCAGCGCATGTTTTCCGCCACCGAAAAATCGTTGGTTTTAAAAACACTGTTTTATCAATACACGATATACTCTTTTCTCGATATATCTTAACTCAGAATTTTATGGTTTGATTGTCATGAAATTTTGACATATTATATCGTTTGGAGGTTGTTACGTTGCTAAAACTTAGAATCTACACATACCACTCGGCCACCATGGCTTGATGAAATGACCATTAATTTTCAACAAATTCCTTATCTGATCGAAACCGAGCATTGCTGCACTCATTATTCAATTCCGAATAGTTATTTTGAGTCTACCTTCTACTTTTAACTCGCCCTGGGTTTTTTACATATCGCAATAAGCCAATTTAGAGGTTCCAAAGAATTTGGACCGAAAAACTTTAGAGAACCAAAAAGAATGTTTTAAAGTTCTATTTTAGCTTTATGTGTTAAAGCGATTTCCTTCTCTCAAATTTAGTTTTGACAGCTGAAGTTTCGTGGTTTGGTGTTCAAGACAGTGTAACGGCCACCACATTATCTCTGCCTTGGATGTGTTGAATATCCGTCATGAACTAAGATGTAAAATCCGCAATTAGCTAGTTTGTCACAAATTGCACTTAGCCTTAGATAGAATCGCTCAAGTGAGCGGTTTGTGGTCGGTGTGGATTTTAAAACAAGACGTTCCCTATTCCCCTTAATTATTTATAGCAACGGCGTCTTGCAACGTAATTAGCCAATAGCATAATGTTTGCTACAGTTATTTTTTTCTGTTCGAATGTCTGTTAACATACATACGGCAGAAGTCGTTCTTCACCGTTTTAGGCTATCTCGCTATCCTGAGCATAAACCTGTGGTAATGATTTATCGTGCTGCTAAATAACTGTGAATACCTGATTGATTGAGAAGGTGGAAACTCTCGTATGGTATTAATTTGTCCAGTGGGAGAGAAAATCTAAGATTTTAGTACTTAAAATGCACTTCGAACTTGTTGATGCTCACCTCGAATTTAGAAAGTTTTTGAAACAATATTTTTATACGTGAATCTTGTGTTGTTTCCTCGATATTGAGGCTACAATTCCTTTTTCACGATAATTGTTTGGGCGTGGATATGAAAAAACCGCCGGTGAGGTCATGTTTAACTCGCAAAAATTATGTGAAAACTACTATCTCTTCTAAACAGATCTCGAAATCAAAATTAATACTTTTACTGAGCAATTGCCATAGTGGTTAAAGTTGTATTTGAAGCGGGAGATACCGGGTTCAATGAGCCGAACCATCGTACTTGTCAGTACAGACTGGCAAGAAGCAATGCATTGCGCAGATGAATATTCAAAAAGCGAACCTGTATTCGTGGGTCCTCGATTTGACCCTCGTTGGCGTAAACTAGGAACGTTAACAGTAAAAAAGTTAGGTGAGCTTCGGCTTCAGAAAAGATTGTAGAGATTTTATAAAAAAAATAAAAATTAATACTGCTATTCATTTTTAAGCAAAAAATCCAGAAAGGTGTAAAATTAAGGGGTAAATGCCTTTACAGATTCTCAAAAATAAATAAATATATAGTCAATAGTAATAGTGGTTTGATCCGTTAAATTGTTCATTTATTTTACCAAAACCAACCACCATGTTTATTCAATCCTAAAACCAAAACCTTCTATCATAAAAGTTAAACTCATCGCGTAGCACACATAAAAACCATATACATTTTTTTTTTTTATTTTTTCGTTGCTATGACAATTTTAATAAATAGCGCACACTTTTAATTAAGACGGTACTGGTTTTATACCTCAAAAATAATAAAAAGAAAATTGATTTTGTACAGCCAAATATTGGATGGATTTGGCTTTTTAATTATAGCATGCGTTGCTAATAAACATATAGAAATTTCATTTTGTTTTGGTGCATCAGTCAATTAAACTTTTCGCATGACTTGTATATTAAGTATTAACAAAGTTAAATAAGATTCAGCTATATCTGTGATAAACGATCCACTATACGGTAGCCGCAAAGGTATATTTAGTGCAGGGAACCTCTTAACTTTTTCTAGATCTCTAGTCTAATGGGGCCAGATTATTGATACAGTAAAGGTCGCAAATTATTAAACAAAACAGATCCCATTTGTTTTCGTTTTGTTCACTGCAACAAGTGAAATAAAATTGTCTTCTACCCAATAGGTCTGGAAAAACGTATAAAAATAAACTTTTCACGTCTGTTTTCGGAAAAACATGAAACGTCATCTATAGAAGCCAACAAACCTCGCATTTAATAAATAAACAAACCAAAAAATTATTTTTATGAATGGACTTACATTTTTGTACCTATTTATAGGCGTCACAGTACTCCTGGATAGTATATAGAAGCTTACATATAGACAAACGGTATCATTCAATCCCGGTTTCATGTGAATTTAACGTTAAAAACAAATATTAAACCGTTGAAATTTTGTGTAATCAAAAAAATGGTTTGTATGCACTATTATAAAAATTACAGTAGCATTTCATACACGAACAATGAATGAAATTATGTTATGAGCTAGTAAATATGTTTCTAGAATAAATATAGAATCAAATAAATTACATTTTTTTGTTTTGAATAGAAAGAATTAGAATATCAGTTTTTTCCAGCTTCCTCTCAGATTCCAAACACAATGAATTTGCTTATTTTTTTTTATGTTTAAATTAATTTAAATTAGTACAACATATACGTACTCTAACAGTATCTTATAATTTATTTTTATGTTTACTAAAACTAACCACATCATTTTTTATATTTTACATAAGAATAATATTATTAAGATGATCAAGAAGATTATAAAGGTGTATAGAATACAGGTATGTAAATATTCACGAGAGAATGTTTTGAAGTAGATAAGGTGATGGTATCTTTTAGAAAATATCTATGTAAATATCTTAAGGAAAAAAATTCATTTGCTTATAATCGCGCGATATATATAAGAATATTGTATAAATGTTAAAGATCTGTTTGATCTATAATTACAGATTATAATTAAGACAAAGTTGAAAATAAAAAATGAATTCGATTTTTAATGTTTCTATCTATCTTTATATATAAGAAGATCGTATGGTGATTATCTACCCTTAGTAAAAGATAGCACTAACATGGCTTAATGAATTTTTGACACCTTTGGACAAGATATGAAGTTTTTTTTAAAAGGTTATTGAACCGAGTCATCTTTGTATGATAGCAATAGTTTTGAGTTCCTATTTTATTTAGATTTTTTCCGGTAACCTAACGAAGTTCCTCAATTTGTTTGCATGTTTCATTTTGATCGGTGGCACTAGTCTCGTTGATTGAATTGGTTTTGTGTTAATATCAGCGCATTATTGTCGACATGTTAGTATTGTGGTTATTTAAAATTATTTTTTTTTTCGTTCGGTACATTTTAAGATTTTATTTGTTATGTAATGTAATGGGTGCGGTCCATATATATCGAGTGTGGCAATACTTACGGCTATCGTGTAATTTGATTGAATGATTGATTAGAATGTACGGCCAAGGACGAACCTGGAACTCTCAAAATGGATGGAATGTTAGTAATGACAGACTCGATCCGATTACTGACACCTAAGCGATCGATGTTTAGTATTTTTTGTGTGGCAAAACTTATAATCGTAAGTTGTATTCGAGAGTAAACAATTTGATAAGTCATATTCGACTGAACGACAAAAATGAATCGCTGATAATCAACTTTGTTATAACTGCCTAAATCCCGGGCAATTGTTTATACTTGTTGTTTTGGAGGAGGTTTTAAAAATGTTATCGCACGCACCACACCCGTCTACATGAAGAGGAAATATCCAACATAGAAAATATTAACTAAGACTCGTCCCCTTCCCAAATTGTTTCTAATATGCATTGCACTAGATTCAACAATATTTGCATGTTACATACTGTGGTTGTAGTGTTCAAAACTGAAGTGATCAAAGAGAATAGTCACATAAATGACAAAAAAATTCAAAATTTCAAATCATTAAAAATGGCAGATACTAATTGGATAAATGATGGTGGAGTGAATTTGTTACTTGGGACGGATATTTTCGTAAAATAAGTTAAATTTAATTTTTAACCTGTTTATTTTTGTTCCGATTTATATTTTTAAAATTCATTGAGTAACAACTTTATTGATCTTTAATGACATTCGAGAATTTTTTTATTTTTTGCTTTTATTCTTATTACTTACTTTATTATTATTTTTATTTTTACTGCTATTTATATTTTTATTTTAATTTATTTTCAAGTTGGTCTGTGCTTTACTGTGATCTGTCAGAAAGTTATTTTTTGGTGTGTAATTTTTGAAACGTTGTTGATCTTGGAGATGGTGTCGGATAATTCTTTTATTTTGAGCCCAATATCTATCAATATTGCTAATTGTGTCATGAAATTCTCAATTAATCCTACCTCTGATAGTATCAAAATGACTTATTTCAATTCACGCAGTTTGAATATGGATAATAAATTTTCTGAATTAGTTAATTAAATTGATGAGACCTGGCTTAAACCGTGGATGTCCTAAAATTCTTTAGCTATAAATGGTTATACGCCAATTTGGAATGATCGTTTAACTCGAATTGGTGGTGTTGATATCTATATTATAAATAGTTTAAAATGGAAAATCCTCGACCAGTCTATATACGTGTCGTATATAATACTGGTGGTGGAAATATGGATGTCATAGAGGATGTTCTTTATTCACTTGTAGGTTACGATGATATTATAATAGACGGTAACTTTAACATAAATATGCTTAATAACAGTAGATCAAGTATCCAGTTCAAAAACGTGTTGGTCAGTCAAAGCCTGAATTATCTTCCTAATGATCAACCTACTCATTTTTCCAGTTTCCATCAAAGTGCATCGTTACTATACCTAAACATTACTAAGAACTCCAATTTCTGCGTTTCAATATAGATCCTTTTAATACATTAATCTATAGATGCCTTGGCTTATGACTGTGTGAATATACATTGGGATTATACATTGAGACCGACCTAATTGATCAGAAGGTTTCGATATTTAATACACATCTTTTGAGCTTGTTTGATAAACATGTTCCTAGTAAAACCTTGGTTGTTCCCAAACAAACGACGCCTTTATAGTTCAGTGTAGAAATTAAAATTGTGATAGCTGGTAACGTGCTATAAACGTTGGAAGCGTAATAAAACTATTGATAATCGTAGAGATTTTATCGTAGTAGATACTATGAAAAAACTAATTAGATCTGCGAAGTCCAAATATCTTAATAAAATGCTTGACCATAATTTATCTGGTCTTTCTAAAAATGTTGGGTAATAACTCCTCATTTTTCAGCTTATTAAATTGATTTTAGAATATATTTTACCAATTATTTGCCATTTAATTAATAGTTGTTTAGATAAATCGCGATTTCCTTCTCATTGGAAAATTTTAAGAGTTGTGCCAGTTGCAAAGTGTTCAAATCCTAAAGATCTAATAAACCTAAGACCTATTAGAATATTGCCTATGTTGTCAAAAGTTCTCGAAAGAGTCATGTGTGATCAATTGGTTTGATGTTTGGAAAATTATAATATGATTAATAGATTTCAATCTGGCTTTAGGAGTAAACACAGTACAGCTACAGCGCTACTAAAAATAAATGATGATATTTCTGTTGCTCTATATAAGGGTCATGTTGCATTATTAGTGTTACTTGACTTTTCAAAGGCTTTTTATTCACTAAATCACAGCATGTTCCTTGTTAAGTTGCAGGCATATTTAATTTTTTTACCGCAAGCAAATAAATTGATTTAAAACTATCTAAGTGGTCGTTCCCAGTACAGCTATAATAATGATTATTCGAATAACATTAATATAGTGCGGGAAGTTCCCCAAGGATCGATACTAGGGCCCATACTGTTTATGCTTTTCATCAATGATATCACTTCCGTAATTAAACATTGCAACTATCATATGTATGCTGATGATGTATAAATTTATGCAAGCAATAAATTTGATTATATTAAACATATCACCGATTCTGTTAATGCTGATATTAGAGCAATCTCTAATTGGGCTTTGATTAATGAATTAAAGTTGAATTATTCCAAATCTCAAGTTTTACATATCAATTCTCATAATCTGGGTATTACATATCCAGCTGTGTATATTAGTAATGATGTTGTGCCATTTGTTGATATAGCACGAAACTTGGGACTCATTATGAATAATATTTGTTCAAATATATACGCTGGGTTGAAAAGGCTTAGCGTGGCCTTTAATTCTATTACAATATATGTATATAGTTTATCTAGATATGATCACATTACACCATTTTCTAAACATTTATTAGGTTGTTCTTTTGATAATTATCTGAAATATAGGTAATGTGTATTCATGTTTAACATTAGGTATGGGCAATCTGTTGATTATTTAAATGATAAAGTGCAAACTGGCATTTTTGAAAGAAATCCATTTATTATTTTACTCCGGTTTAAAACCGCGCTTAGAGCAAAATCTTATTTTTTTATTTTTGGGGCTCAAACTTTCAATATAGCCTACTCCTTACTCTAAAGCGTATTACACGTCTACACCGGTTTAAAAAAGAATGTTTGAAATACTTTCCCTTCTCTAATTAACTTATAAAATTGAATACTACATTGTTTTTGGCTACACACCAACCCTTAAAAAATTACTGTATTATTATTATTATTATTACTATTATTATTATTTCTATTATTATTATATTGATATTATTTTTACTGTATTATCATTGATATGATTATTAATCTTAGGCTTAGTTTTTTACTCAACATAATTTTATATTAATATTTGTTCTTTGTACTTATTTTATGGACTTTAAAGTCTGATGTATAAATTTTAACCATAAAAATAAATAAATAAAAATGTTGATGTGACCTTTGTAACGACGGTTTGTTTAAATTTAATAATGGAGCTTGATTCTATATTAAGAATGTTTTGGGAAGTTGAGTTCCAGAACAACTATATCTAAAAACTACGTAGGACCTGAGAATAAATTTGCTGTGCACTTGCCATTTAAAATACAACTAAACCTATGCGGGGTTAACTTATAATATTGCATTTAAATGATTACTATCAAATCCATATACGTTCAAATCCATATATCACGATTTTATGTTCGAATATCAATACCTTGGCTGCATGAATTTGTCATCTCAACACAAACGAGTATTATTTGCCTCGTCAAAGAGTATTGAAAAAAGCACCACCACTCGTTTAAGGATTGTGCTTAATGGGTCAACAAAATGTTGGAACGAAGTGTGAGGAACCGCTAATGTGTTATGTTAATGACTATGCTTTAGAAGACGACTTTCTCTTATCTATTATTCGAGAAAGATTTATTAATGAAAACAAGTAATTTAATTCGTTAACATGATCTACTACAGCAAATTACACCAATGGAATTAAGTGATAGATACATCATTGAATGGATATCCAAAAGTGAGTTACCAATAAATATAAATGATGGTGAGGATGGTAAAGCAATTTCTGGAATCGAGGAATTCGAAGAAGTCGAAATTACTCTGTTATGAGCGTGCTGTTAACGGCTTCAAAAAAGTACAAACTAAAATATGATCCTTCTGTAGAGCATTATCGATTCCATGATAATTTTTTTACAGTGTTTTTCGATAATCAACTATCCTTTAACATTTTTTTGACCAAATAAAAGGAAACGACCAGTAACGAAATTAATCATCATACCAATTTTTAACTTTGTTAATTTATCATATCAGTAATTTATAATCACATACTTATAGCAATATGTAAGCTGAACCTAAAAAATTAACAACAAACATTATTTGTGTCTTGAACCACATTAAGCTCAATCAGAAGTTGTATACTAGCCGTATATAGACCAAAAATTTAAAAAAAAAATGATGCAGAGTACACAAAATAACCAAATAAAGGTGACTTGATTAATTCATTCAATTATATCTCATCTACATATTACGGGGAGCAACAAACGTAAATAAAAAAAATCGAAAGGAAGATGGGATTTATGGCACATAAATAGGTACATATCATTAATTAGGACCGAGCAAAGCGTATTCACAAGTTCATGTTAACTTTTTTTTTTTTTTTTTTTTTTTTGTTTATTGTTGAGATGATACAAATACGCGTATATACGGGAACATGAATAATGAATTTAATTTATCATTTCACGGTTTGATGGATTTGAAAATGTTTGTATAGCATCGCATAAGCGATATGCATATATTTATAATGCGATTGTCTTAAAGATATAAATTGTTAATTTTACTTTTTCAATTAAAATAATTTTATACAAATTTTTTTAAAACTATAACAACAAACATTTAGAACATGGATCGGGAACACCTTTTTTTTTACTATAATAAGTAACAACTATGCAAACTAACATAATTTTGCCTCTTCTAAATGGTGGTTTCTTTTTAAGGTATCGTGCATCGTTCGGCCAGAATTAGCTGGAAAATTATTGCAGATCTAACCTATTCGAATTATTCTTATTGCTGTTTTGGAAGTATAAGATGTTGCACATATGTGGAAAGTAAGGTCTACCAATGTCCATAAAGTAATCTTGAAACCAACTTTGCGGTTGCAAATATATTATCTATCAGGTGATGTTCCAAATAAATGTATTTCATGATGACCCCAATACGCTTTGGAACGTATTTTGATGGTAAAAAAGGTCAAAAAATTCGTCTATAATGGTCGATGTCACTTCAGATTCAGCACTCTATATGTACAAACCATTTGTATATTATTACAATGATAAAACTGGGGAAGGAATAGTAGATTTAAAATTGCAAATAAGGTCTACGATATACCAATTGAAGATAGCCATAGACAAGGTTACGACTATTAAATATTATCCTTTATATTATCTCCATACTACTTGCAGTTTAAGTTTGTGCGGTGTTTATGCAGCAGAATGCAGCCATAATGAAATTACCTTTTTAGGAACCATACAAAAAATTTATATTATTTTCAGTAGTAATGCGATGAGATGTAAAATTTTAAATAATAATTGTATCAGTACAAGAATCAAAAGGGTTAAACGGTTTATTAAACAATCTAAGGGAATCAGAAAAATGACCATAAACTAGTAAATATTAATTGCTATATGAATGCAGCAAATGTAGTCAATTTAAACACCTAAGAAACAAACAGCCATAAAACAGTCACGCACTACAAAAAACTGTGTAAAGTGAGAAGTTTACTAAAGCTGTCGACTTATAAGAGATCATGTGGATTCAAATTTGAAACACATAATAAAGATTAATTTATAAGACAAGAAGTTATATTAGCACAGAGCCTCAGACAGAGCACTGTTGCCTATGTAATAAAGAACCCCGTAGTGAAGGCCAGCAAATGAATAAATAAAAAAACTATAAAGAAAAAGGATGGTTCCTCAATTTTTTATGAAACTTATGTAATCAATCTAGAGTAGTTCTGCTTTTCCCTTAAAACTAGCATTTAGTTATTTTTCTATATTAAATTATGTCCGAGGCCTTTTTTCTTTAGAATATCGAGCGAGGTTTTATTTTTAAAAATCATTTTTTTTTTGAGGCTTTACGTGCTTTTTATGCAGTTTTTGGTTGTGTTAGAATTGTTTTTGTTACAATTTATTTGATGGAGATATCGTTAAGTTGCGAGTTTGTGGAGTGAAATTTTATTACTACTTTTTATTCATTCAGGCCAGCGATCCAACCTTATTTTAATCACCTTTTAGGACAAGCCAAAGAGGCAATTGTCGAACTCTAAGGATAACATGCTCGTTTAGAAGTCTTTTACGAGGCATGGGAATGCCTCCTTCCCAATCACAGGGACCAATTTTAAAAAGAGATTCGTTTAAAAATTGCTTATTATATTATATTTCCAACAAGAAAAAAAAAATTTTATATTAACAGTAACATACAAATTAATACAAATAATAAAGAATTAACTATCACTAATAGCAACGCTATAGTGTCAAGTTATACTTTATAAATAGTTAACCATAGCCAATTTCCTCCAGTTAAATTAACTGAAGATTTATCAGCCAGTTAATTGTTGTGAAACACAATTTTTACTATAACGGCCAGTTAAATCAAGTTATCCGACGGTTAAACGGGCATATAGGGAATAAATACTATTTTGGTAGATCCAGTTACCGATGGCCAAAAAAAAAATTCAAAACGAACCACCAGTATTTAACATAGAGTTAGTTTTTGATTAGTATTTTCGATAACAAAGATTAAGCTAGGACCAATCGTCCTAGCTAAATCTTTGTTATCGAAAATACGTAAGTTTTAATACGTAAGTTTTAACTATATATTTCTGCAGGTTTTCTGAATGGATAACCAGATGCACAAGTGACTAAAAATCTCTATTCAAATAATTGATCTAATAGATAAGATTTTTAACTGCAACTGCCTAGTTGTAAATGACAAGTTAGGAAGATAATTGTGCACAATTATTTTATAATTACTGGACCTTTCAGATCAATTAAACGCATTGACATGACGCCACAAGAATTAATGCGACATTGGCACGCTACAAAACTAAAGCTAACCTTTTGGTAGAACGAGAGCTGATAAAGCTAAAAAAGATAAAGCTAATAATGTTAACTACATCTCTACATGCGCTGTTTTAACCAATTAATAATGTACTGCCCTCTTGAATGAAGCATAACATAACAAACAATAATAATATAATAATTTTTCTGTTTCCAGAATTCTACGAGTCTATTTTCAGCGCAAGATTCCACTTTCAAATTAGATTTGTTAATAACTTTCTACATCCTTTCGTTTTTATCGATGGACATTAAAACCAATAGTACATTTTACAATTAAATTTAGAAAATTCTCTAATCGCAAAAGGATAAATACCGAAAAATAGCCCCATTCGTAAACTGCAGACATTACCTTGCTGCAAATTACAAAGAATGTGTAGAATACAACGTCTTAAAACTGCGAGATTAAATAAACAAAAAATCGTAAATATAACTCGTTCAATCTCAGGGACCAACCGTAGGAATCAAACGAAGCTGTAGCAGCTCCAAAAAGCCAAAAGTAGCAGCTGCTAACCTTAATAGGTTGTCTAATGATCGACAAGCT
Organism: Tipula confusa; assembly: GCA_963556175.1. Classification (NCBI taxonomy): domain Eukaryota; kingdom Metazoa; phylum Arthropoda; class Insecta; order Diptera; family Tipulidae; genus Tipula; species Tipula confusa. Next base: position 191,049,055 of record OY744475.1, on the reverse strand, counting down.
GCATTTCTAAGTTGTATCAATCTTCTAAGACTGTCAATTGTTTTTAATATTCCCAATAAGTTTGCCAAAATTGTATTGCCACAGTTAAAAATCTTCTGTTAAAATGGAATAAAAGCCTTGTATTAAATTTTATACAATACAATATTCTATTATAATTTAATGCAAACCACCGATAAACAATTGTTTAATACAATACTATTTAAAAATAATGATATTGCATTAAATATTTTTGTTAAAAATGAGTGCAGCGGTAAATCCATTATTTTACTCTTATTTTTACTCAATTTGACTCTCATCGACAGTTATCATAAGCAAAAAAAAAAGAGAATATGTACTTTTTTATATAATATGTATAGGATAGCTATATATTTTTTGTTTCGTTTCTCGATCGGTAAATTTGTATATTCTCGACTTATCCTAAATTTTTTGATTTATATTTGTGTAGCGTTTAGAGCAGATCCATTTTAAAATGATATTTTTTTTTTATTTTTTTTTTTAATCAAGAGAAAAGTAGAGATATTTAGGTTTGTGATAAAAAATAAAAAATAATATGTGGTCAACATGTGGTTAATATGTGGTTAATAAAAATTATTAAACATAGTGATAGCGAGTTTAAATATAAAGATTTCGTAATTTCAGGTAAGTCGCACGTTTAATTTGTTGATTGTATAGTTTTTAATATGTAATATTAGAAGTATTAGTTTTTAATATGTAATACTGGAAGTATTAGTTTTTACTATACTAAGGTCACATGACAGTTTCTAGTGATTTTATTGGCTTATTTACTTAATAGAATTAGTATTAAAAATTTAACACTTAATATCTAATTAAAAAATAATTTATTAAATAATAATTATATAAAATTTTGATATTATAGTTCTTACTAAATATACTAACTTAAATTTTTTTCAAACTTCAATATTTAGATGACACATCTCATTTTGTGGATTGCGAAGAAACGCTTGTTCCAGCCCATATGTTTATAGAAATAATAAAACGATGAGTATAATCCATAATTTCACCTGAATTAAAAGAACCTACATCAGCTTTACAAAGGAGTGGTATTAATAATTCTTAAAAATTAATAGAAACAAGTTGCAAACTTATAATAATAATTTGATTAATTTTAATTTTTAATCAAATAAAACAAATAATCTGTAATATTAGTATGAAAATAAAAAATGTATTATAAAGAATGATATCTATTGAAAAATAAAAACCAGTTTTATAAAAATACAATAAAATATTGCATTATTGCTTTTAAATAGAGGCTGCATTTAAATATAATGGTTCCATCCATTATACTAATAAAATAGTGGCACCATTGAAAGTTAATAGAAACAAAAACACACATTTTAATAGATCTTGTTTTTAAAAAAACTAATGGTGTCTGTATTAAAATCTAATAATTCAAAATTAATATTTTTTAATACAACTTGCATTAAAAAAATGTAATGATTTTCTTCTATTAAAATGTAATAGAAAATTGCGTTGGACTTATATACAATAGAAGTAGTATTGTATTTACGTAATTTTTTTTTACTGTGTGCATGTTTATACTTGCTTCTAGTCAAACGAAATTTGATTATTTTTCACCCGAATAATTTCAATTCTTTTCATTGGAGATTACGGGAACATCATAATGCTAGTTCAGCTTTTGTTGAAATAGTTGATGGCTTGAGTCAATCTTCGGAGAAATGTAAAATTATATATTTCTAATATTGCTTGATTTCCCTCAAGGTTTATACTCTTTATGGATATTATGAAATGTTCTTTGAGTTAGGAGTTTCACTCTCCTTGAAGCTAAACTGCTGACACTATGGAAAATGACAAAATATGTATTGAATACAACGCCACAAGACTGTGAGATCAAATAAACAAGAAAAATGTATTCGACCTCGCACAATCTATGTACCAGAAACAGTAGTTTCTTAGGTAAAAATTAATTGAAATGCAAAAAAGCAGACAAAATTAACGAAGGAAACTATGTTTACTAAGCTCAATCAGCAAATAGAGGGCCTTTATTAAGTCTTTAAGTTAAGTTAAGCAAAATATAACCTAGAACATCTTAATTTTCTTAATACCTTCGATTTTATTGATAAAGCTCGACCTGTGATTCAAAATCTCTTGCCATATTGAAATTAATCAATATGAACATATATAAGTAATCCATTTTTAATAGAATATATTTTGACGTGGGTCGATTTTTGATCATAGACTTTTCTGCGCAACACCAACTCCTTGTCATAAAAAATCATGCTGAGGTCCTTTATTGTTCACAAATCTTTTGAGTGCCACCAAGAAAGCATCCATTATTAAATTGTCAGCCAGTTCTAGGTGGATTGCCTTGACCGAAATGCAAACAAATACAACGATGTATACGCTTTAACGAATCTCGTTCCTCTATAAACTATAAACTGGTTTGAAGGATGAGAGTTTTTTAGCCTTCCACAGATAATGCAGTCGTTGGTAACTTGTTTTGCCAGCTTTCGTACTGTAACGATCCAAAATGATTGTCAGGACTAATCAAAATATAAGTATTAGTTAGAATGATTGGATATTTTTTGGATATTTTGCGTGTTTGAGGCACCATCCTACCTGCAATATGCCGATGTCATCTAAATACTGTGAAAGAAAGATTATTTTTTTCCTTTCTAGGTTGGTCGCCCTAAGATGAGAAATCGAATTTCTTCTGCGAAGTGCACTTCGCCCAATTATATCCGCCAGGTTTGATTTGAGCCTCGGGGATGGTCCAAAGCTGTTAAATTCTTGGTTTTTCATATAGTTCAAAATCTTCCCATGTGAACTAAGATCTGTTTCATTTGCTGTCGTTTGGTCATGCAATTATGGAAACCAAAGCTTGTTTACGGTTGTAGTGCTTTCTTCTAAAACGACATTATTTAGACACCTTACATCATGGTGACATCCTTGGCCGGATATGCTTATGTTATTTTAGCCAGTGGGGTTCCATCCCAACACAGTCGGCGAATAGTCCGGCTATGCGAAGTTTCGGATAGCAGACATCGCTTCATGTAGGCGGTTGATTCTAATAGCTCAATCACATGGAACTTGAAGCAACTTTTTTTGTATCACAGTGAATACTAAAAATTTTGTGTTCATTTGGTCCGTCCAAGCTTACCACTGTCATGTCTCGATAAACGCTTGATAATGAAAAAAGTAATTCATGCAAGTTTAAAGCGAATTTGTGCAGTGGAGAACCTGTTGCATCGAGAATCATTGTTATACGTTATTTGCCAATGCTGATGTAGTGTCGCTACTCCCGTTTAGCAGATCATCCACATAAAAATCGTTTAGAATGGCGTTTGAAGCTGGTGGGAACTCAGATGCCGATTCTAAATCAAATTTTGCAAGGGCTCGAGTAGCTAAGAATGGAGCAGCAGATGTGCGTCAGTTAGCAGACAAAAGTTCTTCATCTATAGTCAGTAGGATTTCCACGTCATAGAATCCGCTGGTAATAAATACATTTCTGCAATATTTTTGTTTAGCTGTTAGGACCTTTTAAGATGGAAGCTCTTCTACCTCCCAAAACTTACGTAACATTCTATCGATATTGAACTTCATTTTTAACATGCGTAAGTCAAACTTCGAGCTACCTCCTATGATAATTCCTCGAAGTGCAGCGTTTTTTGTGATTAGGCTATTAGATCCTGCAAACTTTCCTTATTGAAAAAGTTTGAAGAAGTGATTTCGTCCCAGAAGAATATCGACATTAAGACACTGATGTTCCAGAGGATCGGCGAAGATTAACTGCCTGATAACTAATAGGAATTCTAGACAGTTATGGGAGGTAAGCTTGTTTACGCCAACTTTGGAAATTATTGAAGCCTCTGGTCCTGAGTCAAGCAATGCACTGCAATAGTGATATTTCCCATTGCGTCTTTCATTTTGGCAATAATGAGTACCTTGCCGCCAATGCAGTATTTATGGGTAGTGCCAACGAATTAAGAGAGGTGTGGTGTCTTCGTTAACGTATCAAGCACCGTCATTTCCATGGCCACATATTAGACATGTGACCCTTGAATAAACAATTAAAACATACTCGGGCGACCGCAACAAATTGTATCTTTTGTTTTAGGTTGCTGTATTGCACGAAGTCCTGCTCTATATGGTTCATGGCATTTGAAACATTGGAGTAATTGTCTGTTGTCTCATAAACTGCTTAATTAGCGATGTAAACACGGGACATTGGTTGTTGCACCGCACACAGAGTTTCTCCCAAACCTCCAAACAATTAGCAAAGTTATTAAAATATGCCGTAATAAATTTGCAGCATCATGAGTTATCATTCGGAAAATTGTAATAGATCAGGACAACATATTGCACCGTTAGTACAGCTGGGTTTTAGAGTGTGTATAGAGGATATTTCTATTAGGCTGATGGGCAACTTTTTTTGAAAAAACCCATGCAAACCATTTTGTTCAACAATGTCTAAAAGGAGACAGGAAAACCGCCATTTGGCAGCTGTATATAGGCACGAAAAGCAAGCTCAAGATCAAAATTTTAATTATAAATTTTTTCCATTTTAAAACAATTTTAAAAAATGTCTTAGTACATTAAAGAAACGCTGAATATTTTGTAACATAAATAATTTCAACTATAACTTATATGTGGTATTAAGGGAAGGGAATTTACTAAAGTAAATTAATTGTGGCGCGTCGTCTAGCCGGAATACATAATTAACATTTTTTTTTTTTTTTTTTTTTTTGTAATGTAATTGAAAAAAAAAATTAAAAATTTGTGATAAGATTTTTATAATTTTAAGATAAACAATAAAATTATAAATTGATGAATGACAAAAAACTTATTTCTTAATCTTACTAACTTTTTTTTTTTTTTGTTATTGTAAAGAGCTTAATAGTTTTGGTCTGTATATATGACAAACTTATAAGATGTGTCAAAAATTTGATTGCTGATGTAATCGTTTAATTGAAAACATTTATATTAAAGCCAATGCGGTGGGTGTCCAAATACACACAAATTTTTAACCAAATAATTTTGTCGTGAAAATGAAAACACTTCCTAGAACCTACAACATAAATTGTGGCATCTAATATGTAGAACTAATCTAACTGAAGAGAACTAGTTATAGCCGATTTAAATGAAATTATGACCATTTAATATACTAAACACCTAATCAACAGACGATTTAACGGAAAATGTTATGAAAATGTATAGCTTTGGTAGAAGAGGATGACTTTCCTCAGCCAAACATAGTTAGGATTTTTTCACAGAGCCTTAGTTTTTGTAGCAAGAAAATTCTTGCTACCATGGCCACGCAGAACAATGGTTTTGCGGTGAATTCCAGGAAGATACTGCAACGGACGACAACTGACGTACTCGTCCAATATACGGTGATATGGAATAGGTGATTCTTCCATGAAAACACTGCGCAAATCCAAGGGGAACGTGGCATATTGCTTCGGTCACATCAGACTCGTTGTTAAGAGTGATTACCTCTCCACCAACATAACCACTGCAGTCAGCTCCAGCAATGAGTACGTCACCAGTTTCAGAAGGAGGTACAACCTACAACGATGGGACATCTGAGAACAGCAGTACAGCAGCGCATTCTGTTCTGCTGCCTCTTCGGCGGGAGAATGATCAATAGATCTATCCGCAACTCCTACTTTGGTACGTGGCAACCATACGCCTAATCCCACGAAACAATCGGCTGGTAAGTAGTCAATGAGTAAACCATCAGGAGCGGAGATTTCCTTACCCTAATAATCAAATGTGGCTGGTACTTTTAGGGTACTACAAGCAAACCTGCATCAAGCAAAACAAGCCTCGGATACCTTTTGCAACAGGTTTGCTCAACAACATTTAACCCTTAGCCTCATCCAGGAACCTTGGGTTAGTGGAGGAAAAATCAGAGGCCTCCACCTTAAGTCATGTAAGCAATAATTGTTTCATCAAATATTAACGTTCTTCCAATTCCAGAGTTCATCACTAAAGATTTGGTTGCAGTAATCCTGGAAGTATTAACTAGCAAGAGAGTGCAGGAGACAATGTGTGCAAACAATTCAATACAGGCTGCAATGCAAATACACATCATATCATTTGGGGTAGCAGCGACACAAATAGTAGAGATGAACCCCTTTTAAATTATCTGATGAGTAATCCCATAGACATTTTAAATAAAAGGTCTAACCCCACTTTCATTAACACGATTTGGCAAGAGATGTTGAATATCACTTTGTCTTTGAAGCTTCTTTGTCGGACCACATGCACATCAAGTTCGATACACCGGAAGTGATTATACTGGCGGCAAAGCGTCGTATCCCTTGTTTTACAAACTGAAAAACCTATCCAGGGATACTTTATTCATCAAAGCGGACATGCCGCCAACTGCATCTTTGAGTTCAATTAGTGACCTAGAAACTGCAGCTTGTTTACTAAATGATATGCTCCTATCTTCTTACGGAAGCAGCTAAGTGGTGCGTATGGTTGTGGTAAATTGCAAAGTTCCATGGTAGTACAAACAGCTGCCTAAACTCCGTAAGAGGGTTAGGAAATTATTTAATAGGGCAAAGCATTCTAATGAGTGGAATGAATATAAGCAAGCCTTAGCAAATTATAACACAGAACTAAGGCGTTTAATATGCCTTACGTGGAGGAATAACTGTGATAATATCGAAGATATACCTACATCTGATCGATTTCATTAAGTTCTAGGTAAGGATCAGTTCAACGAGATTGGGCTTATAGTTTATCAGGTAAGCTTTTTACACCGGAGAAAGTCAAATGGGCCATTAATTCCTTTCAGCCGTTTAAGGCTCCAGGCGGGGTGGAATCTTTCCAGCCCTTCTCCAAAGGGACTTGAATTTACCTCTAGATTACCCCTGCTCTAGTAGCCTTATTTAGAGCTAGCTTCAATTTAGGTCATATACCAAAGGCTTAGAGCCAAGTCAATGTTGTTTTTATCCCAAAGCTTGGCAACCCGCCACGTGAACTCCTTAAATCCTTTCGACCTATCAGTCTTCTTCGTTTATTCTAAAAACTGTAGAACGACTGATAGATCTTCATATCAGAGACTGGTTAACTGTAACCAGACCTCTGAATCCTAATCAATTCACCTACAGAAAAGGCAAATCCACAGTGGGCATTGCATATACTCGTTACCAAGGTCAAAGCGGCCTATCGCTCGAAAAAAAATTTGCCGTGAGCGTTTTTTGGATATTTATAACAGGCCTTGCTTGTTATTTCGAATTAGTGCACTAAAGAGGGCCTTTCGATAAATTCTAGCAAAACAGTGCTGGTTGGTGTGGGCCTGTCGGCGTATGTTCGGCAGGACTGAGGCTGGATGTGCATCATGATAGTGAGCCCAATTGTAACCTATGGGGCCATAGTTTGGTGGCCTAAGGTAAAACAAAAAGTCATTGTGAACAAACTAACCCCATTGCAGAGGCTTGGAATCATGTCACTTCATATCTACGTTAAAAAATCAGCTGCTATTTGTGCAGCTAGGTAACAGCTAGTGAAACAATATATAGTCATGATGGTCATATGAGTCATCCGAACATTTTCAATGAACTTTCAGAATTGGATATGTTCTTTGGAGTCCCGGATGTGATGCCCAGAGAACTCTGCTTTGGCAGGAATTTCGAGGTACTTGATAGAACAGACTGGGATACTGGTGGACCTCCTATGGCACCTAGCAGCCTAGTTTGGTTCAGTGATGGATCAAAAATGGAAAGTGGTGTTGGCATTGGTGTCATTGAACCTAACTTTTCCAAGTGTTTTTCTAGCCGAAATTCACGCCACTGAAACCTGTATCTCAACTTTTATGACTCAAGGTCTTAAAGGTGCCTCAATCCACATTTTCTCTGACAGCCAAGTAGCATTGAAAGCACTGGCTTCTAACTGCTTGGATTCTAATTCAGTCAAAAGTTGTTACAAACTGCTACAATCTCTCTGTTGCCATAACAGAGTTAGCTTCTGGTGGAGACCTGATCACAAGGGCATTACTAGTAATGAAATAGCCGACGAGCATACACGGGCAGACATAAAATTTGTCACGCAATGACTTGTGATTCACTAGATTGATTAATGCACCTGTTCTATGTTACCTGGTTAACTTCCAAATATTTCTTCGCTAGAAATTTAAAGGCACCGATGATTCGATTTGTTGCATTATTATGGCACAGGTTGTATGTTAGCAGTTTTCTAGAGAGGAGGAAAAACTCCAGAAGATCGGTGGAACAATAACTACAGTATGGTTTTGACAGAGAGTTACAACAATATTTGAAAACAATTGAGGAAATACCATCCAGGCTTGCTGACTTATTATTGTCAATGTCTCCATGGACTTAAGTAACAACTTCAGCTACAAAGATAATCGGGGGTGTTAAGTTAGAATCAGCTTAGTTAGAGTTTGTAGTAAATTATTCAGGTAGACGATTTCGTACTATCTAAGAAGCTTTCCCAAATTCTCTTATGCGGAACCACTGAAACGCCAGGAATGAAGCCAGATCTTCGGTTTAAAATTTCACAGTTTTAATCTTACTTCACAAATTACATTATCAGGCTAATAGTGCCCATTATAGAAAAAATATCGCCTAATCTACGCGAAATTTAGAGCTCCATAGTGCCACAAGTACTGTCAAGTTTTTGATGCCTGCGACAACGGAAATTTTTAAACTTCTCTAGTGAGATTACCATAGCATAGCTCTCAAAAAGAATTAATTTGAACATCTCTTAAATGCGCAGAAAATTTATATAATTTGCTTTTCATGGCTAAGGCCAAAAGCGTCTTAGGAAAAAGGATGTGTAGGAAAACCAAGATGGATATGGAGGAGTTTGTATAGGTATTTGACAAGTTATCGAGTAACTCTTCAAACAATTAAGAAACGGGGTGCCAGGATGAGTGCGTACCAAGCGTAAACTCTCTGGTTGCTAATGGTGTCAACTTGATCAATTAATTGTTTCGGTGTATGGATTTATTGTCAGGTAATGTTGTCAATAATATTTCGACGGAAGTGCAACGAAGTAATTCTGTAGAAGACAACATCCTCATTATTGACAGAGACTATCAAGAAAACAGAATAACTAATTCGTCTACTATTATTGGAAATTTCGACAGTCACATTATTTTTGCTGATTCTTACCTTGAAAATGATGTTACAATCGTCAATTTGTGGTTACTCACAAACCAGCCAGAAATGTACAGGTCTTATGCAAATTGCTCTAATAATACTCTCAATAATTATTCGTTGAAGGTGTTACGATCCAATCATTGTTTACTTGCAGCAGACACACATGGAGTTAGCTGTGCGACTTCACTGGAAGCAATTATGACTGCATTAAGACGATGAGGATTGCCAAACTTTTCCAAAATGCATCAACCGTAGTGAAGCAGTAGTTCTCCCCCGTTATAGATACTAACTTTTGTGAACAAAGTAGCTCCTAGCTTTGTTCCCAATTCTGTTTACGTTAAGTCTTCGAACTTGAGAATAATTCTGTTAAGTCTTCGAACTTGAAAATGCATTGAAAATGCATGGTACTGAACAAAGATAGTCCCGATTCTTAAACCTGAAATTCCCGATTCTTAAACCTGAAAATGAATCAGACTCATAAAGACCAATCAGTCTTTTATCATGTGTGAGAAAAGATTTAGAGAATAAAAAGCTTTTTTGTAGATATAAGAATATTGGGCTTGAAAAGCCAAGGGATTGCATGACCATTCTGATAACAGATATTAACATATCATTTTATCAGATGGAGGAAGTTTTAGCTTCTTTTCTGAACGTTCCTAAAGCCTATGAAAATGTTCATATTGATATTTTATATAGGAACTTGATACACTAGGCATTCCATCCAAGATAGTGAAATTTGTTTGGCAACTCTTTGTTTGGCAGCGATCCTCGTTAAGTCCTTTTTTCTATAATATTTACACACGTAACATCAACCCAGTAAAAAATCAAGATTTTAATTTTTACAATACGCTGCGATGACGTTTTGATCTACAAGTCAGGTCAAAATCATGCATCGCATGGAATCAGACATCCTTGAATAGATTAGTAAATTGGTACAGTGGTCTGGGAGTAAGTCTTAATGGCACAAAAACACAATGGATTGTTTTCTCGAGAAAACGCACGTTGCCAATAGTAGCAACATTAGTCTAGATAACATTCCGGTAGCACGGATAGATGAAGCAAAATATACAGAAGTTATTTTTCAATGAAACTAAAACTGGGCCACTCACATTAAAATTCTGATATCAAAATGTAATAGACGAATGAATCTACTGAAATGCCATCAGGTATAAAATGAGCCGTGCATACCCAGAATATGTTCTCATTCTGTTTAAAGGTTTTATTTGATCCGTATTAGAACAAGGCTCTCGTGCGGTACATCAATCCATTGGAATACGGCTTATGGTTTGCTTTGTGATGCCTGGAAGTACATGAAAGGAGTACATAAAAGTGAAAAACCTCAGGACAACATTTTATATCGTCAGTCCAATCAGGTCCTGGCACAGGTTCTTGTATTTATGTAATTGAACTGAATAGCAACAGCGTAAAAGAACTACTATATCTCAGCTTCCGTTAGTCTCCAAATCAATGAGTCGAAAACAAAATATATAATCACTGGTTTTAGAAATAAAAACGCAATGGCTTAGTGGTGACCACACATTTGAACGAGAATGATTTGTCTTCTTTAGATTGTCTAGAACATTACGAAGAACAAGCTCGGGATCAAATCCGATGGAGCCAGCCTTGGCCTATAAAAACCGTATTATTATTATTATGTGAAGCGTCCACAAACGAAGAGCAACCATTGAGTCAGTAAGAGAAATGATACCGAGAAAGAATGATACAGACGCAATAATGGTTAATCAAGCTTTTTTTCAAGTATTGAAGGATTCGAAAGCAGCAATATTATTTATACAGATAGTTCGCGACAGAACGATTCCTATGGATTTAGCATTTTTAGTGCCCAATCTATCAGTAATATCAGCGCTAAAGCACACAGCACTGGCCAACAAGATGAGGTTCTGATAAAATGGGACAATTTAAATACTCAATCTTTCTGAGAACAAACATTGATCGAACCATCGATCACATGCTTTAGAGCTGTCAACTATATGTCCAAGAAAGGATGCTCTTACGCAACTCTACCAGGTTCCCAGAGTTATGGACACCATAAGTATAGTTGGATGCCGCCATTATGAATTCTTAACGGAAATTGATCAGTAATGGCTTGGCTGGCGATCCATAATAAAAATAAAGGAAATAACGGAAGTTTTCTTCGATTTTACGAGCAAAGGACCAAAAGGTTCGATTGCTTTAACCCGGATTAAAACTTAAGCCGCCTTAAATTCAGCAACATTTTAAGTACGAGTTTTTATATACATTTTACCGGTAAAAGCTTCCTTTATTAGCGATTCCTGTTCTACAGTTGAGAATATTACAGAGATTGTCTGATTTTATTGACTTACAGAAAATGGAAGGAAAGAAATATTCCATTCCTATATAAGAAATTTTCCAAATACCTGTTCATTCCTACCCAGTCTGCTTTTTTATATCGCCAATTCGACGTTTAAGCTATGTTCATAACATCGATACAAATTTCCAAACTACCAAACTCTCGAGCTCAAACCAGTCAAAACACAGCATATGATAAAGACTCCGCCTTTTATTTCCATACTCGAGGTGAAATAAATTTAACTTCATACAAAATGAGCACAAATTATGTATAAACCGAGCTTTAACAAGGTGTTCCTGATTTTCCAACAAGCCTATATATCTACCCTTCAGGATGGCTTATAATTTACAATGAAATGTCTATGGTAATATCTCAAAATCGTTGGACACAATTGTACAGTTCTCGGCTTTCTGTTGATCTCAAAATCTATGAGTTTTAAAAAAAAAATAATTTCAGACGACCACACATTCGTAGGAGTGACGACTTGCCGATATTTCGGATTCCTTGTCATACGTAATAATTGTGTGAGAGAGATGATATCAAATCGCGTCCTGCCACTGGCAAACATATTTAGCTTACCCAACTTCAAATTCTAAGACAATATTATGCATGATATATGGTCCCAAACGAGACGATGTTGCTATTTATATATAGAACACTTTTCATTCACGAGATTTGAAATTTGATGAAAATTCTTTATATCGTCCATAATGTAAAAGGTATGCTGACACGATCGCCAATGGATTGTAAAAACTGTTTATTATTTTCCATAGCTAATGGAACATAATAAAGCTAATGGGTCGTTGAGTATAGCATAGCATATACTGATGTACAGACGATTGGACAGGTAATTTTAGAACGTATACTAATATGTTAAGATATGAAGGTGACCGGAAAAATTCTGCAGATCCTTTTGACATAGCATAGTTTCTAAAAACAAATTTTAAATATATATAACTCACCAATTTCTAGTTTTAAAAAGTTAGTACTCTTGACCACTTTACCCATATCACATGATAGATATAATACACAGAAAAGGTGAAAATGAATTATCCCTTTTTGAACACCGACTCCATAAATTATATTAATTACGTTAGAGTACCTTACATGTATCCTTTATAAACATATTATGTATTGTTTATAGTAAAAAGTAAAGAAGTCAACATATTATCATGAAATAAATTATGCTGTGTATAGAAAAGTCGAAAATAACATAAAATTTAAAACTTTTTTTTTGGGGTTTTCACATAATATTGTTGAGATGAAAATCGTATACAAGTTCATATCGTGTGCTCAGGTATGTTTTGGGTGGCAATAAAAACAGCACAGTATTCTTGTAAATAACATAAAGGCATTTTCGGTACACTATGAATGAATTAATAATGGATATATAACAACATAACATACCTGTTGCGCGCTTTTTAGTTTTATGTTAAAGGAAATAAAAAAAAAAAAAAAAAGTTTTGTGTGTAGTTTTATTATAATACAGTGACTTAAATACTGTATAGTGGGATCATTTATCATTTCGACAAACTTTTTTTTTTTTTTTTTTGTTTATTCACCACAATTATACATGAACATAATTTATAAAATTCTGTGTGTACGAGGTACAGTATATAAGATACCCAACAACAAAGTATTTATTGTGTTTAACAATAAAAATAAAAAAAGTTAAATTTATTGTTCTTAACGGACTTTCGGAAGTTTTATTATTAAATTTAATTTATTACCTTAAATTTCGTTTTAATAGAGATGAAAATATTAAAAAAATAAACAGAACTTGAACACTACATTAATGGGTGATATTAATTTTTCATTTTGGTCAGGTTTCTATATACTCGTATCGTATATGTACGACGACGATTTGATTAATTGTCGTTAAGAAAAAGGGCAAAAATTACGTACGATAATTGTTAATAAATTTTATGTTTTATTACATATTAAATACGTAAATTATTGTTTATATTTATCATGACATCAATTGGTTCAGTTTTTTTGTTCGTTATATTTACGGAGTAATACTTTGAATGCTCATTTAAATCAACACTTAACTATATGCTAAATTTGTTTAATGAATTGGCTGGTTTTTGGTATTATAATTTGAATGATATATTAAGATAAAAGTAGGAACTTGATTGATTGATTGATTTATAATGTACGGCCAAGCATTAACCAGGATCTCCCGGAAAGCGCCGGGCCTATCGTACATACGTTTTTACATAAACTTGGAAGGATAAGGCAGGATACTAGTTAAATTATTGATTTCGAGCCGGTCCCAGACACCTTGGTGGCCAAAAGCTAGTAAATTTTTTGTGAGGTAGGGAAAGGAAAAGTATGTCAGGAATAACTGAATTGGTCCGGTTTCCCAGTAGCCAATATTTAAACTACTGTTAGCATAAGATAATCACAATTATAATGAGCTGGTGTAGCACCATTCAACTTTAATCTGCAATGTTTCTTTAAAAAAGATCCATTAATGGGCTAATTTCTCAAAGCCGTAAGCTGTAATAAATTGAATTAAATTTCATTTGAAACAATAAATTAATAAATTCATAATATAATAACATAATAATTTCTGCACGCCTTAGGCTGTAATAAATTGGATTAGTTTTTGTCTGAAATTTACAATTAATTAATTTATTACATAATTAAAAATATAAAATTATAAAAATTAAAATAAAAATTAGATTTTATACAATTTGCTTAAACAGTACAAATCAATTGGATTAACCGTTTTATGACAAATACGTCACATAATTGCACGAAAATATAATTTATATACCTGTTCATTTATATACCTGTTTAACACCATTGGGTGTTGAGTATGTCTCAATAGGGTAGGGGTTGATTGTCTATAGCCATGACTACCATGGTTTATATTCCAACTTTGTAACTATGTAGAAACCACTAAATGTGTCTAGTATACCTCCAAGTAGTGACACTCGGGCAACGAAGGAATACCCAACGGCCAAATACTAGAGGCGAGTGCAATCAATACACTATAAAAACGCAATGAGTGAAACAAACAAGGCAAAAATTACCCCATGTGGTAAACCTGATGCTCAGGGAAATCTACTCTCTTCGGAGGTCGGACTCATGGATTCTGTGAGAGACCAATCATTGCTATAATATAATTATTACAACCAATCCCAAGATATGTTAGAAAAAAATAATAATACTCAACTCAAACAAAAGAAAAGGATATTTCATATCAGAAAGTAGTCAGAAGTTAACCGATCTCCTACAAAAGTCACTAGCCCCTTTTTGGTAGGCAACATCAAATTAGTGCAACAAAAGTAGCAAATCGTCCTGAAAAATAAGGAAACCCCAAAAAACGAACTGTTGCAAGAGAACTGCAATCGTTCTTTAACTGAGAAAAAGCTGTACAGTGAATTGTGCAAAGCACAAATAGTGCATTGGTCGATTCCACAAATATAAACAAGTAACTGAATCAAACAATTGCATGGATGCAGGAGCGCAACAAGTTCTAGAAAAGCAACAAGTTCTACTTTCATACAAGTTCTAGAAAACGAAGTTAGTACTCTTAAATCAAAGGAAGTCAATAACCAAAAGACTAGAGTACCATACAGATGAAGAAGAAGATGAAGAAGAACTAGCTATAGGGAAACAGAGTTTGTAAGCGTTATAAATCGAAGGAATAAAAGGAAACGAAATGCCTCGTTCGCCTCAAATACAACTGAATGTTCCTAAAGGTTATAACAAAAAAGTCACAAAAACTAGCTCATTCGTTCACTGTGGAGAAAATCACCCCGCTAACTATAGTGGATGCAGTGTTGCTATTGAATTGCAAAGCATCAATTTTATAGGGAATGCTACTTATGGGGAATACTATAAATATAAAATAAAAGGAAACAATAACCCTAAATAAATTAAAGAAATCTTGGCAGAAAAAATGAAAGCGAGAAGAATAAGGCAGCAAACAAGGGCTCGTCAATAAACTCAAACCTAAGTTAAACAATTTAACTCAACAGTTAAGAAGGGAAATCCAAAAAGTAAAAGATGAGTCAGTCAGTAACTGTCTAAAAACACTAACTAAAGATAGCAGGACAAAAAAATTAAAAGACGAACAATGCAGAACCCTCCAATAAGAATAGAAGGGGGAAATGGGCTCGAAATAACGAAGATAAAGTTCAATATTTTGCGGAGCACCTCGAAAAAATATTCCAACCACATAATGATCAAACTTTAGAATCTCAAATAATAACGGTGGAATCTGAAAAAGAAAGTGAAGAAATTCTATTGACTTCACCAAAAGAAGTCATGCATGAGATAAAACTCAATATGAATTCGAAAAAAGCTCCTGGTTATGATCTTATTACTACAGAAATTTTAAAAGAACTACCAAGGAAGGCCATAGTTAAGCTTACTTATCTTATCAATGCAGCATTTAGAATCAAATTTGTGCCCAGTTTGTGGAAAATTGCAGAAGTAATAATGATATCAAAACCTGGAAAACCACCATACGAAACATCATCTTATAGACCAATTTCGTTGTTGCCAGTTATGTCTAAACTCTTTGAGAAAATACTGATTAAAAGGTTCAATCCGATAATTGAAAGGAATAACTTATTCCCAAATCATCAGTTTGGATTTCGTCGTCAACACTCAACAATACAACAAGTACACAGAGTAATCAATGTAATTGAGAAAGCACTTGAAGAGAAAAATGTCTGCTCCACAATATTTTTAGACGTGGCGCAAGCTTTTGACAAGGTTTGGCATGGAGGATTTAATCATAAGTTAAGAAACCTTTTACCAATGCAATTCACTAAAATACTGGAATCATACTTGAAAGATAGACTCTTTAGAATTAAATTGGCTGAAACTTATTCTGAATTGAAAGAAATAAAAGCAGGTGTACGACAGGGCAGTGTATTAGGACTGATTTTATAATTACTATACACGCATGACCTACCTGAATTAGAAAACAAAACAAAGGCGACTTTATCTGATGGCACTGCGAACCTAGCTGTTGGAAAAAGCAACGGAGAATCAACACAAAAATTACAATCAGCTATCTCCGAAGTATGTAAATGGACTAAAAGATAGCGAATTAAGCTAAATGAAACTAAATCAGTTCACATAAATTTTACCAACAAACGAGCTGAACATGTACCTGTTTCAATAAATCGAGAAATAATACCATATGTGAACACAGCTAAGTATCTAAGCATGACCCTGGATGCTAAACTTAGATGGTAGGTCTACGTCAAAAAGAAAAATGAAGAACTAAAACTAAAATATAGAAAAATGTATTGGCTGATAGGCAGCCACTCTTCTCTATCATCATACAATAAGCTGCTACTTTATAAGCAAATACTAAAACCATTATGGACTTATGTTATTGAACTTTGGGGTTGTACAAAACCCAGCAAAGTCAATATCAAGAACATCGTCGATGCACCATGGTACGTCAGGAATAGTGATCTACATAGAGACCTTAAAGTGAACCCCGTTTCAATTGAAATTTAAAAAAATACAAGGAAACACGACGAAAGACTCCAGCAACATGTGAATATAGAGGCAATTCAGCTGTTAAGCAACACCAATATTACGCAGGCTGAAAAGAACCAAACCCTTAGATCTGGTTTAATTGTTAGAACAAACAGCGGCTTGCTGATTTAGATCCAAAATAACGATGTGACAGAAACAACAACTTACCAGAAACTGTGAAACGCCAATGGATGGAGTCAAAGATATATTTATCTTAGTAAATCAAGTCAGAAGCAAATTGCTCATTAGTCCAGGAGACTAGATTGTAATAAAATAAAATAAATATATACCTGTTCGACCCAATATTAATTCGCATGTTGCTAAATTCTGGTAAACGCGAAAGATTGTTTTTAAATACCGTAAAGCTGATGAGTGTTGAATGTTTTTAACTTGATTACATAACAATGTGACGAATTCAGACTGTTAAATACTCTTGCTTGATAGGATGAAAATAACTGGTAATTGAATATGGTCTCCATAAACGAGTTCAGCCGATTGTGAAAGTTATTCCAAAATAAAGTTCGCAAATCAATTAGTATTAGTAGTAAAGACTGTGTCTTTTGTCTATCGGTGACGCATATGATTGGTTCTTTGAGATAATGGTGCCAATGCTCTAAACCGTTGGAAATGAGGTTGTAAGCTGTGTTCAGTTTGCGTAGAAATCCGAGCGATTTAGAAAACTCGTTGCTTCAAATTATGCACCTCTATCAGTCATGTGGTACTCGATGGTACACCGAATCAGCTGATCCTTGTTTGGAGTGTGCAGTGACCGATCATTATCAAACAGTACAAACTACCCTCTTCCAAGCTCGTTCGACAGTGGTTGATGCATAATCGATGGGTTTTCGCTGTCAACCTATACGGTCAATATTATAAAGAGTATTCTGTAAGCTGTCTCCCAAAA
Organism: Tipula confusa; assembly: GCA_963556175.1. Lineage (NCBI taxonomy): Eukaryota > Metazoa > Arthropoda > Insecta > Diptera > Tipulidae > Tipula > Tipula confusa. Next base: position 191,031,189 of record OY744475.1, on the reverse strand, counting down.
TGTGACGTTTATTTAATATATACTAGGCAATAAACTTTAATTGCCGTGTTGATGCCTTTTCTGGATTATGATGTAATGAAAACGTCAACGGTTTATGGTTTAAATAAGCAGCTAATAGTTTCTTGTCAAATGTACTGTTGGCTCCGGTTTCGTTTAACTTTCTGCCATCGATCGATTTGTCGGTTGAATTTATGAAACACTTATCCTTCTTTCTTCGACCTTTTATGAATTCATATAATTATATCGCTTAATCGTGTGCTACCATTGATATATAAAATCGGTAATAATTGATCATCCCCAAAAATCGAAGGACAATTGTTCATTACCTCCACTCTAAGCTTATCGAATGACATTCCGTTTGCATTTATATAGAATGCTATGTATAATCTTTGTGAATTCGCACTTTTTTAAATGTATCATCGGACCTGCGTTGCTTAGGCATTGAAAGACAATATTTTTGACATGGTTCTTTATATTTTTTGAGGCGATCAAAAGATCTTCGATGCACGGAAATACAAATGGCAGGTCTCGAAATAATGAGTAAACTAATCAACGAGAGAAACTCAAATAATCCGAAAGGAATGATGATGGTAATATTTTTAATGTCGTGTTCTTTGACAGGGATCTGATAATAAGCTCAGACAAGACTGATGTTCAAAAACGAATTGATTTGATGTTTGAAATAACGATCAGGTTTTGTTTCCGAATTTATTGCCCGGTAGTCACCGCGTAACGTCCAAGTACCACCTTTTTTTAACTAAATGGAATAAACTCACCCAATTATCTTTGGAGGGTTAACATACCCCTTTAGTGACCAAGCTTCAATTTAAGCCTTAGCGATCTTTATTTTATCCGCATTTCAACGATATAACTTTACGTGATAAGGTTGACCGGGTGCCACTCGGACGAAAATGAATTTAATCGAGAAATGTTCGACTTATTCTAAGAAAAACGATTCGAGCAGTTTGCATTATGATGTTTGCAGTTTAAATAAAGTCCAGTTAAGTTATACAGGTTGCAGTTATTGGGGGTCGGTGTTAAACTTGTTGGCAGCCAAGTATTAAAAGGGGATCGATTTGATGTGTTCTATAAATTTTGTTCGGATCATTTACCTATTACCTTTAGTGTTTCACAAAACTTTAAAATATTTTAAATATTTGAAGAGGAAATAATTTGGAATACCAAAATACAGTCCGAGATAACTTTTAGTATTGTAAAATAATATCGTTTCTACTATTCTGTTCTATACTCTTAATAAGAGGCCTACAAAAGTATTCATTATAAAATCCAGAGGTATTTTTAAGAAAATGTTTGTAAAAAATTAAGTAAAGTATAGAGCCTCTTATCCTGTATGTATAACATTTCATATAAAACAATTAAACATTTACAAATATCGTGATTGTGCGAATTAGTACTGATAATAAATGTCATTCTCATTTTTATTTTTTTCGGAACTGTTGAAAGCTCTCGAAAATAAAGAAAGTAGAAAGTAGGAGAAAAAACATTAACTTATTCCGAATGAACCATTTTGCCTCGTTTGTCAAAAATCTATAAGGTTACAAACCTATAAAGCCATTAAAATACCAACGTAAAACGTCAGCAAACATCTTCCAGCGGTTGTTTAGCGATGGTTAAGATACTTGCTTACCACCACACAGTCCAGAGTTCAACTCGCCATATTGACCAAAACTAATATAAAGCAAAAGGTCTCTTTAGGGACATGGTAGGGCCCTTTACGTCCTCTATCCATAGTTCAGTTTATAAAGCTACATAAAATATGTCTTGCAATATTGTCACAGAGTGAAGTGGATACGCATTTGAGATTTTTGCTCGAGAATTTATTCTCAGTAAAACTCTCAATAATAAAATATTCTCAAATGGACAAAACTAAGCTTTTGAGTGTTACTACCACTCGCAGCTTTCAAATTGACACATATATTAATACCAATCATTTTATATCGAAACCAAAGCCGTCTTTAATCTCTTATAGGAAGCCCAATTACAAAAAATGTCGTTGTTTATTTATGATTGTGAATACAGTGTAGAAAAAATAACAAAAAAGCTAACTAAAGAGGAAATAAACCGAGTAATTGGCGCAATGGTTACAGCTGTGCTGTTTGGTTCGGGAGGTACAGGATTCCAAACCCAACGGGAGAGGTTTGAAAAAGCGATTTTTTATCACTTGATTACGATTGGTGATGATGATGAATACAACTATGATCCCCTGTTGGAGTGCAGAATCCATGGGTTACGCTAACGAGAGCCAAATCGCAAAATAACCGCGAAAGAGTTGAGTGAGCTACAGGTTACATTTGTAAAATGGTATATGCGTATGGCGTGAACATGCAGGCTTCTTAAAAGAGATTGAAGACGGCCTTAATCGGAACTTATACTAATCGACCAGAAAATATAATTTACAGTTGAAAATCATATAAGGTCTAAAATGTAACGTATAAGGAGTCCGATTTTTTCAACTAAATTACAGACTAATTTTTTCAATGACACTTTACGCTCCGTCACTAATAGATGGCACTAGTGACAATAGAATAAGCTTTGTCGTGCGTGGAAACTAAATTAAAAACTTTTCAAGCGTCAGAGTTGTTATTTTGTGCTCATTGATAGTGTATTGTAATATATCTTATCGGTGACTTCTTTGTAAATTAATTTGATGCGTCAAATTTCGGCTGAGTGTTTGAAACTGGAATCATGGCTTCTAAAATATGCGCACATATACATAATCATAATAATTTTCAAAATTAATACGTCAAAAAACTCATCGTCACCTTCAAATATTTCCAATGAAAAGTTGATTATTTTGTAATATTGACAACTAAATTGAAAAGTAACCATGCGAGGAGACTTTACGATATTAACTCTGGTGGTTAATAGCGTAATGTATCGCCAAAAAGTTTAGTCTTAAATTTATGCTGTGTGCCTCAGAAGACTTTTCAAACCAAACTTTTCGATATACTATTAGTTCAAAAATATGCCAACAGATGCCACTAGTACAAAAGTCTTAGTCTGTGCCTCAAATCCGACTAAACTTTTGTAAAATAAAATTGAATTAAATAAAAAAAACTGAATATTATGTTTTATACAATTTTTACAAAGAAAGTAATTTATAAAAAATTTAATAATATTACGGCATTAATTAACTGGCGGTGTGTGATAGTTCTAAAAGATTTCTATACATCTGTTGTGGCTGCCTGCAACAGATAGCTTAAATTTTGACGAATTTATATTTATCGACAAAGTATTACTTTTAGCATATTACTTATAACGGTTTAGTATTACTTCACGGGTTCCAGATGTCCAATGGATATATTTGGCTTCTTACAATTCCATAAAGATAGTTACTTTTTCTATTTTGGAAGTTAAGAAAAAAGTCAAGTAAAAAAATAAATGTAAATATAATGAAGACAGCGTTTCCTTGTTTGGTCTAATCTATACGTCTACTTACTTCATCCTCACTGAGATAAACATATCTGGACATTGTTTCGAAATTTTTATAAGACTTGGAGTGACGAAATTCATCTGAATCAGCTCAAGGTCAAGTACGTCATATTAATTTAAATCACCTCTACAGGCATTATAAACCACTATATGCTCGTATTTACATAAAACACATTTTGTTCAAGTACATAAATCAATTTTATCATTTCAACGATAAAAAAAACTTTTATAAAACTTTTAAAAAATTTTAAAACATTTTTTAATTTAAATTTTTAATTTTTTTTTTTTAACATACATATTTCAAATAAACATTTTACATATCATGTACCTAATAACAAAGGAACGTTTTATCTCCACCTTTAAAATCTAACAAATTCTAAAAGTCAAAGAAATTTTTTTAATTGTAAATTGTAATAAATACAAATGATAAAAATTGCAAAGAATTTGTGTAACAAACAAAAAAAAATCGTGATATAATTTATGTGTCTGATAAGAGAAATTTTAGTGCATATAATAGAAGTACAAAAATAATTTCTGTACATTTCCATCTGATATTAGTTCGTGGACATTTTTTTATATTGAGAAATATGAGTATAGGATTGTGTAAAGTTTATAGATTTGCCCAAAGATACGTTGACAAATGGTAACTTATAATACACCACAAACAGATAAGTTTCTACTATAGTAGCCAGCCTGCAGGGAAATTAGGTGTTAGTTTTGTCATCCATCATTACCTAAAACAACAAATTTTTATTTTCTGTCAAAACCGAAAGACTTCGGTTGAAGAATATCATTGACAACACCTTTCAGTACGACTGTACTAGGATTACAGGTGATATCAAGTTCACTGAAATGTGCAGATATCTAAATTGTTACTAATTGCATTGATCATTAGCTAGTGATAAAACAACATGGAATTGAATTCCCAAACATGGAATGTCAGTTAACAGAATAAACCAAAACCAAATTGGTCACGTTATGGTCTTAAAAAAAACAAAGCTATCGATCAGAACGATCGTACGAACGTATGATGCTGCCATTGATATTGATCACATGATTATCATATTTCAATAGTAGAGAAAATTATCTATTATTAATCAGTAAGCTATAAATACTATCCAGGTAATTAATCCAAATCTTAATGGGCAAAACACGAATTCAGACACTTTGAGGCCATTAAGTGAATTTAAATGTTTGGGAACTTTCTAGTTTTTCTTAATATTTCATTCTTTTAAAAGACTAACCTTCATTTATTTTTAAGAATTGTTTCCGGTCAAAATTTTTTAGATAATTTTCTGGGTTAGCCAGAATAGTATAATTTACTCAATTATACACCGAAAAATCTGTCATTGTGGTTTGTGTCAGTAAATCTTATCATCTTACATCAAATTTACCTTCCGAAGTCATAGATAGAGTTCAAGACATCATCATAAATGCACCAGAATATATTATCGCAAAACAGTGACGAAAAAAGAATAACGCGTCTTCTAGCGGGAAATGATATCGGTGACATACACCATCATAATATTCTAGACGGTTAAATATGGCCTACACTTCTAAAACAGAATATCAAGATTATTTATAAACAATTTGGATGAATGGGTGGCCGATTTATATTAGAACTATTTTAGCTGCAACTGGCTAATCACTAGATAGTATACAAATATTTGAGGCTAGTTTTCCTCCTGCTACTTCACAAGTTGATACCGACGAGACAAAATTGGATAGCAATTCCAGTGGAATCACTACAAATATTCCGGTATTAGCACCCAACAAGTGGCAAGCTCAGAATATAGAAAAAAGATTATATTAAAGTTCAAGCTGAGGCGGAATTAACAGTGGTCCTTCGAGCCATTAAAAATGGGCAGAAAAAAATTAAGCCTTTAAGCCATTAAGAATGGGTGGAAACAAACAAGAGTAATTACTTTAAGCCATCGAGAAGTGGCGCAATCGCAATAGAAAAATTGTAAATAACAACAAGTGGCACTCAACTGGAAAACGAGAATTAGAACGAAAAATTCAGAATGATAACGCTTGCATTTAATCAAAAAGAGCTTGCGACTCAGTTCGAGCTAATATATCAATTACAAAAAGTAAAGCTCGAAGAGGAAGAAAAAAATCTGTCTCACCAAACGAGCATCAGCATCATCAAGAATATCAACTGTTGAAGGCGATCGAAAAGATGTCTGACATCCATTCTAATGATGCAGGGTTGGAAATAAGTTGCAGCAAATGATGAAACGGCAGACAATTCGGATGAGAAGCCTCTATACAGGAAAAATAACGAGGCCGGAGACCTTATAGTAACTAAGTCAAAGTCAACAGTAAAGCTTGCACCTAAAAACACTGCAAAAACCGATGGAGCAAATAGCTGAACTCCACGAAGAAATTTGCATGCTCGTTACTGAAGAAGAAGAACCACGCATGAAGTACATTATAAACCAGTATTTTGCAAAACTTTGCAGAGAGTGTCAAACCATCATCCTGCAAATAACAACAAACACAAAAGGAACCGATAAACCAACAAGGTAAACAACAGGGGTTTACCAGAAGTGGACCGTATTTCGTGACAAGTTCAGCTAGCTCATCTTTGAAAATACCCAGATAAGTGATAACCATCAAATAAACTATCGAAAGAGTCAGTTGGAGGGTGCTGAAACCAAATTAATCAACCACCACCAACCAAAAGAGGAAAATTACCAAGCCGCTTGGGAAATTATGAACAACAGATACAACAACAGAAGACTGTGATTTCATCATATTTAAAAACGTTCTTAAGCCAAACACCCATAAACATAGAATCTGCAGCAGCACTAAGAAATCTGCACGAAACAACATGCAAGCAGAATATGCAAGCAGAAAAACCAATGAACCATATGCAATGGGAGACATAACACAGGACTGCGATGCTGACATCGATTCTAAAGCAGGTAATCAGTAGGTATCTAACAATTATTTAACAACGAAATCGGGTCCGGTGATAACACCCCCAGCACTAATCACATTAACAACAAGTGAGTGGGAATACATGCTCTTTAGAGTATTAATTGACCAAGGCTCTCAAGCATCATTCATCTCCATAAATGCAGAAAATATTTTTAAGGCGAGAAGTACATTTAGGGCAATGGTGTTTAAAAAATTAACTAAAAATATCCCAGACATCAACTTCCACACCAACAAATGGGAACATTTGCAACATTCACAACTTGCAGATCCATAATACAATACGGCCAAAAACTAACATTAATAATCTGGAACAAACAGTCGATGACGAGGAGTTTTCAAACAGCGCCTCACATCTAATATTAACTTCCTAACAAAAATAAAACAACAAACCAAGCTTCCTTTCGTACTATTAACTATTAATAATCAATCTCTAAAAATCCTAATTGACACTGGAGCCGATAAATCTTATATCGATCCAAAATTTGTCAAATTATTCTCAAAAATAATTGACGTACAATTCAAGTACAATCAGTGTTCTCCTCAACGGAAATAACACAAATGGTCGACATTCAATTCAAAGAAATTCTAACAAAATTAACCTTCTTTATATTTAAATTTCATACATTATTTGAGTCTCATTGGATATGAGAACTTACAAAAGCTTTTGAATACCTCACAAATCTAAAAAATTAATAGAAATACCAGTAACTATATCAAAAGGAAACTTTTACATACAAAGCAGTATGCTTTCACCTAACATAAATATCCAGGATGGAATAGACTACCTGTGCACCCTACAAAGCAATTGTAGAAATTATCAACACAGGACAGGATGAGGAATCGTTCCAATTATTGAGCCCAATTAATGTAAATGAATTTTAAAAGCAATATAACGAAATTAATTTTCATATTGCCAATCAACAAACAACAAAAGTTGAACAAATCCTGAGGATAAATTTCCAATATTGAATCTATGTAAAAAATTCCAAAGTTTATTCTACGACGAGAATCAAAAATTAAGCTTTAAATAAAACATGAAATAAATTACTCAAGGAAAAGCCGCATTATGTAAAACATTACAGGCATCCTAAGAATCAAAAAAAGAAGTCAGGAAAGAAATCGATAAACTACTAGAAAATACAATTATGAGGCCTTCATTTAATCCTTGGTCTTCGCCCATATGGATGGTGCCGAAGAAACCAGACTCACAAGGAAACAAAAAATGGAGACTTGTCGTAGATTTTCGACAACTCAATTCGCAAACGATTAACGATAAATACCCTCTTCCCAATATAGAGAGGATTCTTGATAAAATGGGAAAGGCAATCTATTTTTCAACGAAAGATTTGGCGGCGGGATTGCACCAAATTGAAATCAGAAATTCCGACATACCAAAAACGGGTTTTTCGATTACTAATGGACATTTCGAGTTTACTCGTAAAATATATATATATATATATATATATATATATATATATATATATATATATATATATATATATTTATATATATATTTATATATATATATATATATATATATATATATATATATATATATATATATATATATATATATATATATATATATATATATATATATATATATATATATATATATATATATATATATATATATATAATATAATAATAATATGACAATATAATGATCAAATTAGTAAACTACTAACGTCAACATTATTGCAATTGTGCTATGCAACAAAATCATTCAATCTTATTGACTACCCTGTCACTTATATTCAAATTATTTATATTTTGTAAATCCATTCTTCATACAACAACAAAATATAATTCCATATTTTGTGCAGCGGACGAATGAAAGTCAAACCGGGTGACTCTTCATATTTGGTACACACAGTACCAAATAATAATATAAGTGTAAGTACACACAATAATTATATATGTATATGAATAAAATAATTAAACAAAAAAAGTACAGCCTGCTATACTCAAAGTACCAAACAACGATTATCATCGTCCATATACCATCTTAAATGCGTATCGAGCCGAATAACGATTCCGCAAACACCACAGCTAATGGCAACTGGTAGCCGTAGTGAGTGTTGCGTTATAGAACGCAACACTACACCACAGCCGCCAGCTACCATGCGCTGTGGAGCTTGCGGAATCGCTATCCGACTCGATATGCCCAAGATGGATTTGAACGATGATTCGATGTATTAATACTATAGTATAACCTGCAGACTGCACTGAAATATGAACAACTTTTTTTCTATATATATTTAACATGAATGTCACAGTAGTTCTAGCGAAGTATAAAAATCACCATAAAAAATGTATAACTTTCGGTATGTACGCAAAATGTAAATCACATGAATACAAAATAAAATACTGCAATATTAATACTAACACCACAGAAATACATAAAAAACACAAAAAACAAAAGTAAAAACAAAAATAATTGTAGATGAACGTAAACATTACAATTACATTTAAATTTGACCTTCGGACAAGACGATTTGTATGAAAAATTGATATAATACACCTATCCCTCGCTTAACGAAAACTTTAATAAATTTAATCGAATTTTCGCTATTACGGTATACGTAATAAAATTTCGATTTACGAAATTTCGATTGTTTTACGTATACATATTTTACCTTCTTGAATTTCATTTCACGAAATTTCGTTTTACTCAATTTTAATTTACGAACTTTTCGTGAACGAATTAATTTCGTTGAGCGAGGGATAGGTGTAATAGCAAGGTTTATTATGCAAAATAAAAAAAAACAATATGTGTATATATACGCAATAGTGTTGGTTTTGAAAATAATAATAAAATTACGAACCATACCATCGTAACAGCCGAGAGTATTAAAATGCAGAACTGGTTTCCACAATATATGAATATTATGATCGAGTAATGTACACCATTATGTTAAAAGTTTATACACTTGTACACGATATAATGTCATAAACTTTATTGGGTTTGAATCTCGACTATGTATAAAAAATACAAAAAAAAAGAAACAGAATTATGAAATTGGTAGCCGGAAACATCACTGTAAAAAATAAAAAATTTAGCACGATATAGGCCGGAATCATTTTTTTTTTTATTTTGGCATCTGACAAACTTCAGAAGTGGGATTATTACTCGTGTGTTTCAGAGAATAATTAGTGAAAGTTCGTTGATTTTGTAGAAAAAAAATCGTATAAAATGCCAAGAATTAACGAAAAAGTGATTCTGAGAAATATTATAAAATCGTGGAACGAGGAAGACGTGGAGAAAGGAACAAGAGTTGTTAGTGCTAATAACGAGATCGAGCTAGACCGACCACGTGAACCAAGCAAAGGTTATGCACAAATGGTAGATATATTACCATCATTTAGTGGTATCGATTAAGTACAAATGGTAGACGATTGGGTTGACCGAATCTAAGAGTTTGGTTGTATGATGTGAAAGCAACATGTGAAGTGAAAGTCGTGCCCGACGAATCTCAACAACTTCTTATGTTAGTGGGACATTAATTTACAGAACAACCACAGTAAAAATTCTTAGCGGCAAGCAGGGACTTCAAATATCTAACTTTAAACATGTTCACGCCTCGTTGTAACTCGTTACAATCAAAATATTATAAAATGACAGATTGAAAATTGTAATGAGGAATACAGTAGTGGAACATGATTCAATTTCCACCTTTATTTTATAGATACATGTGGATTGTCATTTTAATAAATTAAATTCCTTCGCTTTTGTCAAAACCGTTCAAATCAGCACGATTACTACAGATCGAAAGAAAATTTCTCAGAGATAAACCATTCGCCAAATTATATCACGAATTCATGGAAATTTATTTAGTACAAGGCCACATGCAAGTAATGAAAGATGGGCCACGAATCACGAAAGTGCTACCACAAAGCTGAAAGTAGTATTCGATGCATCGAGCAAAACCACTTCAGGACTATATTTAAATGATATAATGATGAACGATCCCAAAATTCAAAGTGACCTAATTGACATCATCCTGAGATGGTGAACACACAAATTCGTTCTAACAGCAGATAAGGAAGAAATGTTTCGGCAAATTTGGATGCATCATAGTTACCAAAACATATAATCAATATTGTATGTCGTAAGGGATTGTTTCGCCACAATTAATATTGTGGCGAAACAATCCCTTACGACCAATAAGAGAATACAAACTAAAAACGGTCACCTATGGCAACACCAGGGACGTTTCTCGCTGTAAGAACATTAATGCAACTGTCGGAAGATGAAAAGAACAACTATCCGATAGCAGCAAAGATCATGGAAAAATATTTGTACGTAGATGATCTTCTCACTAGTGGGGACAGCCTTGAAGAGGTTGTAACCATTCAACAACAGATGGCAAGACTCGTGCACGAAGCGGAGGATTTTCAATAAACAAATGATCATCAAATTTTGCTGAAATTTTAAGAAACCTAGGCTCACGAGAGCCCCTACAAGCAAAGGGATGATTAATCTTAAAATCAATCACATCATAAAAACTCTAAGGATTCTTTACAATTCTTAAGACGACACCTTTGAATTTAACTGAACAGGTTAAATCTTTCAAATGAGGAACCAACGAAATTTTATTATCCGACTCGTCAAAATTATTTGATCCTGTCAGCTGGTTAGCACCAATCTGTTAATGCAGAAAACCTAGAGAGCCAGTCAGTACGATGACAAGCTACCAGAAGCAAAAGAACAAAAATTGGCAAAATATAAAATCGAATTAGAGGAAATTACCAAAATAAAACTACCAAGATCGGGTTAAAACAATGTCAGCGCTAAAATTAGAATTACATAGATTTGCGGATGCTTCGCAACAAGCATAAGACTAGAGTTGCTCCAATCAAAACCAAACTAACAATTCCAAAGATGGAACTAGATGATGCTCATCTGTTACCCAAGCTTTTAGGGTACGCCAAACACCATGAACTTCCCATATGTCAAGTTTTTTGCTTAGATGGACTCCACCATAATTGTAAGTTGGATGAGAGCTGTCGTCATTAAACTAGAAGTCATTATTGCTAATCGAGTATCTCAGATTAAAGATAATTTACCTCGGCTACATTGGAATTAAAAGCTGGCCATTATCTTACCGAAGGACAAACAGATAATTGAAGATGTGCATTAGACTACAACACTTCATGGGGGCATACAACTAACATTGGCAAATGTTCGCAATAAATTCTGGATCATTAATGGTAGAAATCTGACATGTCACATTATACAGAAATGTGTTATATGTTTCAGATTTACGCAAACAACTCTCAACAAACTAATGGGTGACTTACCGACCTGCAGAGCAACTCCGTCACAACCGTTCAGCAAGATAGGTATTGATTATAGACCAATTCTACTAAATAACAAGATATAGGAAGTAGCAAACCACGTATATAGTATGTGGCTCCTAAGGCCCTACATGTGGGAGTAGTCAGCAATTAACCAGATGCATTTATAGCAGCCTGTCGTAGGTTCAAGTCACGCACAGTATTGTGTTCAGATATCTATTCGGATAATGGGATCAACTTTGTTGGTGTGGATTGAGTACTGAAACAACAAACCAAGAAGATTGCAACTCTAGAACCAGTGATTGCAAGGTTATTTCAACCAGATAAAACAACCTGGTACTTTATACCCCCTGGTGCACCACGCTTTGGCGGATTAAAGGAAACAGAGGTAAAGTCGGTGAAGACTCATATGAAGAAAGTCATAAGGGAGATAGCATTGACATTTGAAGAAGCAACAACAATGACGGCCTAGAAATATGCTTAAACTCTCGACCATTAACACCGGCGCGTTTTCTGATAAGCGGATCAATAAAAGTAGTTCCTGAGAGTAATGATGATATTTACGCGCTCATAACATGTTAGCATCTAGTACAAAAAATTGTAAACGACTTTTGGAAAAGATGGTCAAGAGCCAACCTACAGCAGTTACAACGACGCATTAAATTTAAGAAATTTTTGGCCCAATTTAGCTGCAGGGAATGTAGTTCTGATAAATGAGGAACCACTTCCACCAGCGCTTTGAAAAACTAGGAAATGTACAGGATGTGCATACTGCCTCAGACGGCTTGGTTCGCATTGCGACAATAAAGTCCAACCATAGCCACAACAAATAAGCGACGCAAATGAGACTCCAAGCAACAACATCTATCAATAACAGCAACTCAGACGCTAACCAGGGAGACAAACGAAAGGTGAAATTAAGATTAATCTGACATTATTGGGCTTAATGTGCTGTTCCATTGGCAGCGCTAAAGAACCGATGCAGATTCAAAAATTACAGAAGTAACAAGAACCAATCGTGGGGTTGGGAACACAACTGGACTAGTATTAGGTGACATGTTTGGAATATTAACACAGAGAAAAGCAAATCAATATGAAGAATATTTTCAAACTATAGAAGCCAATGAAGATCATTTGCTGCTTCTAATGAAGAATCAAACCTTATAATAGTTGATAATACAGTAAAGATCCTCAAGGACAGCCAAAATGCCACAGTACATTCAATTAGTAATATTCAGAGGAGATTGCGGCAATTAGACAAAAGCATAAATAACACGCATGTCGCGAAACAACAAGTTTTACCAATTGTGATGACATCTCTGGAGCTAGTCTTTGCCACTGAAAATTTACGAGACGTGCAGGAAACATTACTAGATGTTATGCACAATGCACATCATTTTTCATTCACTTTTATTAAGTCTGTCACAACTCGAACTGATAGCAGCTATTAGAGAATAAATTCCAAGTTTACATTACAATACCTGGTCATGGATTGAATAAGTTAGATTACTTATTCAAAAGTATGACAATTATAGGGCAAGAGTATAATAAAGAGATATGTGATAATCGAGAGTTCAATTCCCTTATCATATATATATGGGCCTACAGTATTTATTCAGTAATAGCTGTACCTAACATACTACTAATTCAAAGACGTGCACATATTGTGCCAGCAACTGAATTTATCGCCGTTGATCTTCAAAATGAAAATTTTACGTAATTGACAGCAGGAGATATATCAAAATGCAATATTATCGATGATGATCATCTTTTATGTGATAAACCAACCATGCACACAACATTCAGAAAAGTAACCTACTGTAAAACCGCAATAGTACAACACAAATCTAATTTGCAAGACATATGCAAAATAAAATACCAAAACGTTACATCAAACCGTTGGATAAAGCTGTATACGCACCAAATCAATAACTCGTGATGATAAAGCAGACAACTGTGACTATTACCTCTGGGTCAGCCACTAACTATGAGCAATTTTTCGGATCGAGAATAATTCAGTTGGATTCGGTATGTATCCTAAGAGACCATTTAGAAAGTATACTGGCATCTGATAGATTCCAAACCATCATAGATAACTTCGGGATTGCACCATACTTAAAGTGGATGCACTTAAAAAAGCTAGCAATGATAATATCTAAACAAAATTATCAAGAAAATGAGCTCTTAACCACTCCAGATACATGGGGCATGGATGTTTGGACCCACTGGCCTTCTATTCTAAGAAAAATTCAACTCGATGAAATTAAATAAGCAGCATTTAATAGACATTTTACTGAAGGTGGAAATTGTATAGTCTTTACAGACTATAAGCCTTTACCTACTGCTATAGTTTCCAATCCAATACGGCAATATGGCAATAGGCGGAATGCCTATATATCAAGAAGCTTAAATGAAATCGAATCAATTAAAACAACAGGTGTTGTTGTCGAAAGACTCTTTATAATCTCTCGCATCCTGGCATTCGGGCTATTTGCAAACTCATATGTACCACATATTTCTGGCCAAGCAAAAAATATGTATAGCATACCAAAAATCCAAAGTTTTTAGAAATACAAAATCTCCAAATGAATAATTTAATCTGCCGAAAACTAGGTTTGAACATGTAATCCATAAGATTCGCACGACCGGGTACCATCCGTCTAGCAATGGAGTAATAAAACGAGCACATCTCAAAATAAAAAGTCACTAAAACAAGAGCCTTTACATCACATTGGAGCGATCAATCGCTACAAGTTCTTCTAGGAATGAGAACCACGATTAAAGAAAATGTAGGCTGTACTCCGGCTGAATAAGTATACGGACAAACTTTGAAAGCACCAAGTGAGTTTGTGGTATAAATTCCTAACCCAAAAATAGAAAATCCCACAATGACTTCATAATCAAGCTAAAAAAAAGTTTGCAAAATATATAATCAGTTTGCAAAATACCACTCAAAAGGGAAAAGTCACTTACATCCCTACAAATTTAGATTCAAAGGACTTTGTATTTATAAGGACAGTTCAAGTAAAGAAAGGACTAGAACAACTATATAAAAGACCTTTCAAAGTTATACGGAGACTCAGGAAACAATTCGTGTTAAATATAAAAGGTAAGTCGCAAACTACATCAGGATCAAATGGTAAGAATCAAAATAACAATTTTAGAGTAGTAGAGTAGACATTAATTGATAAACAAACGTCATCAAAGTAAAGAATCGCAGCCAAGCTTTAAGCTTCCTTGAATAAAATGTAACAAAACCCTGAAAAAAGTGAAAACAAGATTCCAAGGTTTGTACCTTAATATGCGTAATTTACATCAAAAAAATATATACTCCGTTAGCCTAAATAGTACATAAATATTCACTACCACATAGACCGCAAAAAGTAAAAAAGTATAGGGAACTGTACATACTGTGTTTTTGTGTGCCATCTTGACTTTGCATTTTATTTACTAAAAAAAATGTTTTGAAGTTTTTAAATATTTCACTTTCACTTGAAACAATTTTATTAAAACACTTTACACTTTTTAAAATAATTATTTGGCCACAAATTAATTGAAAACACAATCACAAATAAACCGAACGCGATACTAGTTACACACACAGTAGTAAAATAAATCAAACACGAAATTAAATTGCGATGTGCAATGTCCGAGAGTTAAACAAAGACTTCAATACCTTTGGCAATATAGTCAGGATTGAAAAAAAATATTTGGTTTGTAGTATAAATTTACAACTAACTTTATTTCAGTGGTTACTCACCATTTTCTATCGTAGTATAAAGCTAATGATAAAGGCAATTTATAGCTCCGAACTTAACTAATATATTTATCTGCATCACGGAAGTAAAATAACTGTTTCTTACACTATATTACGCGATAATTTCGTATGGTATTTGTTCACTACTTCGTGTATAGACACCTAATAAATGAAGTATATGAAATATGATTAAAACCACCGTGGTAATAATATTGAATACGCTATGTGCAATTATTTCAGTCACCATCAATATGATTGATCCAGTAATCATCGCAATAATTGCCACTCGTTGTCCAAAAAGCCATGGATATATCAAACAACTTGAGTTCTAAAAAAAAAAATTAAGTTACATTCTAAGTGTATATAGACTATAGTTCTTCGGCTACTAGTATTATATACACACCATCATAATACCAATTATAAGAAGTATGCAATTGACAAAATGAACTGATAACAACACAATTACAGAAATGACTATAATTCGGAAACGATCCAACATTCCAAATGTATCATAAATAAAGATGAGCCATACTATGGATGTTAAATAGACTGCACCGGCAATTAATCCAAGCACTATATTAGTTTTCATAATGTTTACGAATTTGATATGTTGATATGTTTACTATCCTAATAAATAATAATATTTAGTTTGTTAATGTCACTATATAAACTTGTTTGGCATATGTGCGAACAGGAACTATTTACAATTCCAATAAATAAATTTAAATATTTTGAAATTACGATATCAATTTACACAAAAATGTTTAGTTGACAGATTGATCAATAAGAGTATACGTTTAAGTGAATACAGACATATGTTAGTAAAATACAGATTAAACGAGTTTTATTTAGGCCATTGCTGGCCCTTACCGTAAACAACAATCGACTTCTTACTCAGAAATTCGATCACCTGGTCTTTGTATTATTCCAAACAACCAGAAGAATCCAACAATTTTTTCATAATTCGAACTATTTAGTTTGCTTCACAATAAACCGCAATTAACATTAAAATCGATCAGATGCAACATGCGACGAATTGTAGCATAAGTTTGAATTGTATCAAAAATTGTCCATACAAAATGTGTTGAATCAAAAGATGACGCAAAACGTTTTAATATCAGATATCCAAACGTTAAATTGGATCACTATTATTTCGATGCCGCGTAATGCAGCTATTGTAAATAGGTCATGCACCGATTTAGTTTATGTTGATGACATATTCAAATTGAATATTAAATCGTAATTTTATTTACAACAAACTAGTCGATTGAACAGCTGGGTCCAAATTTAGTATGTCAAATTTCAATTTTCGATGTAAAAAGGAAAAGGGATCATGTTGCGCAACCTATTGTGCAACATGTACAAGATGTTGTGCAGCATGTTGCACAACATTTTACGCAACATATGCGAATTTCACACGGTTTTACTTGCATTTTACTTGTTTCCCTTGTGCGAGGCCGAAAGTAAAATGGATCTGTGCAATTCTATTTCAATAGAATTGGTGCCACCTTAGTTTTTCCTGACATTTAAATCACATTAGTTTTCCTTGCTCTTTTCATTGCACTTGCCGCGTTATTACTTAATGCCCATTTTCGAGGTTTGGAAAAGTTTAGAATCAAGCATACGTCGTAATTGTTGCTGACATCATATTGCATCTGGGTGGTGTGGTAGTGACTCTATAGGTAATGGCTAATGATAGCAACTAGTTGTGACTCATTCTCCATTGTTGCAACTATGTAGTCAATGACTAAGGCCAGTCCCGTAAGGAGCCGCTCGAGACCAGACGATTTCCAGATGTATTTAGGCTTATCCTTGCATTGCCGATCTCTGCAAGGATGGATATTCTTTTTTCCGCTACTCGTAGGACTTAAATGGAAGTTTAGAAAAGAACATAGAGGCAGGCACTCTTAAAATACCGGAAACTCCAAAAACCGAGAATTACAAATGCACCGATAATGCAGGTCCCTTCAAACCAACCTATAATGCTAAAAAGAAATCATGAAAAGCCCTAAAAAGGAACAATTCCATTGGTGGATATGACGGATAAGGACAGTGCCACCCTGGAGTGGGCTACTTTTAGTAGAACCAAAGCTAGGAAGTTCATCCGGGAGCTTCTTGTCCAAAAGACAGTGATCTTCGGATGAATCTCCAAAGGCCACTAAAAAGTCAAATTTGCGGGCAACTGAAACTGGGTCTTTTAGCAAAATTCTCAAGGGTCGGTGGTTGTAGCGGTTGTTAAAAGAGCACATCAAGCATCACTTCCGCTTATTGAAGGAAAGTGGAAAAGGTTCTTGCCTCCTCCTTCCTGAAAATAATGAAGGAGAACCCTGGAGCTGCTCCCACATGTCGGGACAAAGATTAATACAGGAACCTTGTCAAGTTGACAGCTTGTTCAAACCAAAAATCTCTATTTCTATATAAAAATGTGATCAGTAGCCTAGGTAAAGTTTGGCCTGGAGCTAAACTAGAAGTCCTTGCGCCTTAGGATATCCCTTGTAGGCCAAGAGCTCGGGCATCGATTCCAGCTGGACTAAGTGATTGTGGAACTGATTAGAATGGGTAATCCTGAGTTGCCGACCAACAACTGGAAGAAAGCCAGACTGGAGGAAGCTAAAAATGATTACATGTCGGCTATTATCATAATTAACAACGAATCCACTGATAGTGATGGCTAAAACAGGTGGCATAATTATCTATGGTTTTGGCGCTGTCACGCTGAAAGTTTATAAAAAGGATGGAGTTACTAAGTCAAGAGCATCAGAATCAGTTGGGGGAACTTCCGTTTTGCATGGAACCTCGGCTGAGGATGTGTGTCCTTTAGACGAGCAGCCTCAAACAGTAGAAACGAAAGAAGTAATGGAGTCAAATCTGCAATCTTTCTACGACCTCGATTTCAGAAGGTTCTGACATTACTGTGATGTCGATTGATGTCTTTAAGCATCAATAATCATTAGTTTCTGAGGACAATCAACAAAACAGTGACTTAATGGTTCCGTGGCTTGAAGTGATTTTTAAAAGTAGTCTGGAACTGTGTTATGTTCCAAACAAATGAACTAAAGTAAAGTTCATTTTTATAGCTAAGGCGGGAAAATGCTCTCATTGCGATCCAAGGCTCTTTAGCTTATCTTCGTACTTCTTGAAAACTCTAGAGAGACAGAAAAAAGCTTATATTAGAAGCTCAACTGAGCCGGTAAAGTAAGCAGCATCTCAGCATACATATTTTAAGGGGAAATCAGGGGAATCTGCACTGCATTCCCTTTTAGGCCTTACTGAAAAATCGCTTGATGGTGATCTTCTGTGATATAGAAGGAGCCCTTAACAATGTCAAACCAGAGGCGATCACGCAGGCACTTTCAGCTTTGGGGCTGGATGTGTCACTCGGATGCTGGTTTGATAAAATGCTCAGGGGCAAGGTCGTTTTGGTTAATATTGGAGAGCAATCTGTCCGGAAATTTGTGCGTAGAGGTACTTCACAGGGTGATGTATTATTTCTCCTTCTTTGGAACTTGATTATAAATTACCTGTTAGTAAACCTAGAGGGGTATGGCTTTAAAGTGGTCGCTTATGCAGATGATGTTGCCATCGGCACCCTCAGAGATTTTTTGCAACCATAGCACCCTCAGAGATCTTTTGCAAATTGCTCTTGGTATCCTTACAAAATGGACAATTAAAGCCTAAGTGTTATTCCATGTTACTCGAGCCATGGTACTCTCAACCTAGACGAAAAAGTTAACTAAGTCACTGCAGGCGTCCAATATAAACGTAAACTTCTGGACTGATTCCATGATTACGCTATCATGGATTCGCGGGAATCCTCACAAATACAAAACCTTCGTGGCAAATAGAATTTCCGAAATTTAAAGAAAATCCAGTCCACTACCGTGGAGACATATAAGTTCCAAAGAAAATCCTGCTGATTGCACATCTATAGAGAAGTTCATCCAAACAAATTACAGAAACACACATTATGGTGGACTGGGCCTTCATGGCTGCAACTAGATACTCAAAACTGGCTACGACAACCGTTTATGGATGAGAATATAATAGGCCCAGAATTAAAACGGGTATTTTCAGCTACAAGCTCCACAGTAGTCAATCCCTTTTAACAGTTGATATAAAGGATATTTAAGGTGAACAGATTATTCGGCATCTTATGCTATTGTCTTCATCAAAAGATGTTTAAAAATGGAACCTAGTAATTATTCAGAAATTATTCCTTCAGAAAGAGAGCTCAAGAAAGCCCGTGATTCTATATGCAGAATAGTTCAACGTCAAGATTTTCAAGAAGAAATTAGGTACATATACGCAAATACGGATCAGTATCTGTAAAAAGTAATATCCTGTCACTTAAGCCTTTCAATAGCGATCAAGAGATACTTCGAGCGGGAAGTCGCATAACTGACAGTAATCTAGATTTTAAAGTCAAATATCCTATTCTATTGCCACCAAGGCATCATATAACGAAACTATTAATTGCAGATGCACATGTAAAAACACTACACGGATATCTATGCTTTTCAACTAAAGCGATTCACTTAGAAATTGTAACTGATCGGGCCTCAAGGCACACAGAGGACTTTGTAAAAATATATCCACTCAGACAATGGAACCAACTTCGTCGGAGCCCGACCCGTACTAGAAAAAGAAAGACATGAAGCCATTAAACAATCTATATTCCCACATATTCGAAAAATGCGACAGGCGGAACAACATGGCATTTCATACTGCCCTCAGCACCACATTTTGGAGGACTTTGGGAAGCAGCAGTCAAATCAATGAAGTGCCATCTTATAACAGTAGTTGGTGAAAGTATAAACTTACATATACGAGGAGTTGGCACAGTGACGATAATAACGAAAAAATCTGCAGATCCATACGATATGATATTAACGCCAAGTCACTTTCTAATTGGAAAGTCGCTAGTTCCTCAGCCAGAGGCAAACATACTGAAAAAAATTATTTCTCCTGTGCAGCGCTGGAGGTTAGTATAAAAATTTGCTCAACACTTTGAACATGGTGAACTTGTTGCGATTCATGTTGTACTTATTGCACAACATGTTGTACGTGGTGTGCAACATGTTGTGCAACATATTGTTCAACATGTACAACCTGTACAACATGTTGTATTTATAAGCTATTTCGATGGATTGAGTCATAGGACGATTGGAAATCTAAGAACACCTAACGTACGTCACGAGACGTTTCGTAATATTTAGAAAGAATCAACCTCAGCGAAGAAACTAGATCACTGACCGATTCGGACGAAATCTTCCTTGGTACCTACAATTCTTCATCCTATACGTCTAGACCAACTTTTGTATAAACTGAAACATTAAAATGTCCAAACAACGACATTAGCCTATCAAGATGGCAAGAGCAATTAGAAAACTAAATAGCTCAACTTTAAAAAAATTCAACAAAGACGGAGATAGCTTAAACACTTTCTCAAACACCCTTATTTAGAAGCACTGCACAGTTAACGAATATTTTAAAATAAGAAACAGGTAGCTGACATATGCATGCAGGTATTAAGTGATATACTGCTCCGATTAAATAACAAACCACCTAATTAATACGCCGATATTAAAAATAACAGAAACCAATCTGCAAATTCCAATGCCCACACTGGAATAGGAAACAATGCTACACATTAGTTAATTTCTATATCCCTGGTGAGCCTATATTAAAGGAACTGCTAATAACATAAAATAGCAATAATAAGACATATTGTGAGTGACAACTTTCGATAGAGGTTCCTACCGTTGAACTGTAAATCTGTTTGCGAAACCTGGGCAGCAAACACCAAGCTCCCCAATTACTTCTTAATAAGGTACATCGTTCATTGATTCTCACGATCTGATTGATTCTTGGGTGATATTTCTGAAGTAAGTTTCTGAAATAGAGTTTCAAAGTTTATTGAATATACTGGCTTTCATCTATTGATGATCGTTCCCGACTTATCTACATGTCAAACAAACATTTGGCCTCGCAAATTTCCTTTTTTTATTATTTAAGTTATTTTACTTGGCCGGAGCATTACTCCTCATGCGCATTGCATAGCTCCATGTCACTCTGTACCACGATGACATGGCAGATGGATCGACCCATGGGTTCTACACACCAATAGGAGGTCATAGTTGTGTTTATCAATATTACCGATCGTAATCTTTGTGAGAAAAATTTCTTTTTGCATCCTGCCCCTGTTGGGATTCGAACACGGTGCCTCCCGCTTCAAGCGGCACAGTGCTAACCACTGAGCTACTCGCTCGGTAAGTAAAGGCAAATTTCCTTCATTTCATACTATTTCTTTAGAGATGATTTCAAATCAGCTTTCGAAAATGGATTGTTGGAAAAAATGGGCAAGTCATCAACGTAAATTGCCACAATCAACATCTTACGTTCATTAGTATGAAAGTAAATGCATGCGTCAAAATTTAACCATCCATCAACATCACGAGCTTCCAAATCATCAGCGTTTCTGTTTTGATTATTATTTGCTGTTATGACAATTGGTTCATCCTCCTTATTCTTTGTTATCATCTTCGAATGGATAAAAATGATTAGAAAATTGGTTACAATCAATTACCTTTTTTTTCACAGCGTTGACCACCCTTTGCGCTAAAAAGTATATACATCTCGCATCCTTTTTGCCCTGCTTGTTTGGTTTCGCGTATACTTGAAAATATTTAAGGTGTTTGATTTGTTTTCGTTGAAACATACAGACACTTTGCGGCTTTAAATCGTCCTAAAAATGCATTGGTCTACTCAATCAGTGTGCACCAGTTCTAGAGCTCTTGAAAACCGAGATTTGGTATCCTTGAATGGAAAGCGGTTTTATTTCCCTTTGATACATACTTCACACTTGTCTTGTTGACCACAGATAAAAATTATCCCATCAAAACCATTACGCTATTTAATTAAACTAAAATGACGACGGTTCCATAATTTATGTGAATCTCCAGGTCTGACAATTAAACCAGCTTCTCTTGGCTGCAATATATTCTGAACATTCTAGCACTCAATTTTGCCTTAAACATTAACTTATTGTTTTTGTCGAAAACTTTCCGTTCGTTTGCTTGAAACTTCACAATTAATCTTTTCAATGACTGGCAGCAAAACTGAGCAAAGACCAGGTATTGAACCATTTTATTCTCTGTACGATTATTCTATTGAAAATCACCTATCAACTTAACTTTTATTTTTCGTGACCTCTCCTGAATCTGACAATACGACTAAAGAATTTCCATCCAACCTTGCGCACATGTAGACGTACCAGAGTCTACATACCAATCAGTCGATTAAAGATTACAATCTGTCAAACACGGAAAAACAGACGAATGTCATTTCGCCATTTTCGCTTTCGGATATTTGTTTTTGTATATAGTGACCAACCTCACCACATCAAAAACATTTTACGTTCTTTCCTTTTGTTTCTTCTTCTACTTGAATGTGTTTAACTTCGTTTGCGTTACGTTCATAGCTGATGAAGAACCTTCGTCTCTATCATCTAAATGAACTTCTTGGAGTAGCTTGGTCTTTAAACTTTTTATTTTTATTTTTTTTTAAATGGAAGTATTCTCACTTAGACATGGATGCACATCAAAATAATGTCTAAATAGCATCTACTGATAAATGGAACCAGCAATAGCTGATAAAAATGGCCAAGATCCAATGGGCCATGAATCCGGATTTAATCAAACTACCAGTTTAATACGTCAAATCAAATTGATTTGGTTAAATATTTTTAAAATCAATTAAAGACATAACAAAGTAAAGATAAGATTACAAAATAAAATTTAAATACAATTATACATATACAACCCCATCAACCAACGGTGAACTCCACCAGATTGCAATACAATTAGATAAGAGAAGAATTTTAGAGCGCACATAGCTGATATAAATATTGATCTACTTCACGGAAGTAAAACTACTGGCTGTATTATCATTTCGGGAGCTATTACTCCAAATTTTCGTATTGTGGTTGGTGTTCAACTCTTTCATTATGTTGCTTGTATATCGAAAAGGCACCCAATAAATGATATATCTGGTATATTGTTAAAATCACCGTGGCACTAATATTAAGTACGCTAGGCTTAATTATTCCAGTCGACATCAATATGATTGGTCCAATAATCATTGCAAGAATAAGCACTTGCTGTCCAAAAAGCCATGGATATATTAAGCAATTTGATTTCTTAAAAAAAATTAAAAAAAACAAATATCAATTTACACACACAAAGTGTTGATCACCCACTACTCGAGTATATACATATTACACACCACCAAAATACCAATTACAAGAAGTATGCAATTAATCAAATGTATTGAAAATATCACAATAGCAAAAATCACAATAATTCTGGAACCATCCACAATTACAAATTCATCGTAAATTAAGATGAGCCATACTATGGATGTTAAATAAATTGTACCGGCAATTAATCCAAGCGCTATGTTTCCATAGTGAAGCGAATTACAACAACAGATTTTTTTCATAAGCACCATTATAACGAAATATTTATGTAGAACTGTCACCAGAAATTATTTTTTATCAATTTATTCATTAGTTTACGAATGTGATAAGCCGATATGTCAAATACGAACAAATGTTGTTATATAAGATAGAAAGCGATATGTGCCATCGTTCGTACGTTTGTGTGCGTTTTGATAAAAATACGCATGTATATATTTATAATCAAGACGTACATCACACAAACTAGTTGGAACTGTGTTTTTTACATTATCAATATCCGCGTCACAAATTTTAATATTTTGAAATTATGATCGATTTACACTAAACTGATTGATAAATACAGATGACTGTATAAGTAACAAAATACAATACAGGATTCCCCTTAATAATCTAAACCCAAATATGTATGCATATACATATATTATGTAAGGGCACTGTATTTCAAGGTCGCTTGAATGTTTCGTAAATGAATATCAAATTACGGTTTGCTATTCTCTTCTATTGCAAAACTAGTAAATAATTCTAATAGAACGAAATTTTACAGGGTTGTAGTACTACTTGAAGACAGTATTTTGGGAAAAACTCCATCTCTAAAGATTAAGCCAACCCAGGAGCAAGCAGGGTTGGAATAACCAATTTTAGGTGTCCGGAAAAATTTAAATAACTACTGAACGGTACACAGCACAAATTTGCAAAATGGCTCAAATCACGAAAAATGTGTTAGTGCATAATATTAAATAACATTATTTTTTAATTTATGGCTGTTAAGTTGGTCAAATTTGAGCTAAATGATAAAAGTAAGTAAATTTTTGGAGTTTGAACAGTTAGCAGGGCTTATTTATTCCATGAAATTATGCGTGATTCAATTTGTTGTGCTTTGAGCTAACTTGCAGGTTTGTGTGATATACCGTTTCGAAATAACTTAATTTTATTAAGAACCCAACCTTCAAAAAATCCATGATTAAAAAAATTAAAAATGTCATATTTTAGTACTTCAAACTATTGATAAACTATCAATATCATAGAGATCTTCTTCGCTTGTAGTGGTCTTACATGATATACCCAGGCAGGTCATTCCTGACTGCTTACATTCGCATCTTGTGCATTGCTTCCAACAGTAGCAAGATATCAACTTGAGCAGATGTTCTGAAGCCGGTAACAGGTCAGTTGGAATGAGCAGCAAACTATTTCACAAATTTCATTGGCCTGCAAAAGCTTGAATGCAAAAGCTTTCCTTTCCTGTACAATGCTGAGGTTGTATCGCATCCGGTAAAAGCATGAAGAACTGGAAGCAGGTCGCTTAATGAAAACAGCCATGTCCTCTCTGCTGCTATTGATCATATAATCTTCGATTTGGGACAAAGAAGCAAAATTGTTTGAAGTGCTGGTGAACAAGCAGCATGACGATGTCCTTTACATCAACAAGATCAGCAAGATCCCCATGGTTTGCAAAGCTCACAGCTATATTTGCGATAGAGATATCTGCGTCATCTTCCACCGGGTGTGTTAATGTTCAAACAATGTAGGTTGCTTCAGTTAGCCGATTAATTTCGATTTATTATGGGTGTTTGCGATAAATTCGCTTTGAGAAATTGTTCACGTCATATTGCTATATACTTCGATGTTTGCTGAAATTTTAGCAATGGCTCGTCTCTTTTGTTCTTCTCTATTTGTGGTGGCGTAGTCCGAATAGCCATTAAACACTACCATTGTGTTTCTGCCATAATGTTTTAAAACATGATCACCTTACCATATACTACCGAGTGAAGCAGATAGCCTCCATCTACAAAATATTTGCAATCCGTTGGAAATATGGTTTAAGTATTCAATATAGTTTTGATGCTCGATTTTGTTCCCTTTCGTAGGAGGCCGTCATTTAAAAGGAAAGATGGAGATGAAGCCAACTCATATTTAAAATAGGACTGCAACTCTTTCGGACTTTTGACGACACAAACAATCCGATAAAATAACTGCAGCGATTTTATAACGAAAGTTTTGTTATTTATTTTGATTCCCTGAACCTGAGCTGCAATTAGAATAACTTTGTGTTTTCTTGCGTAAACGATGTCCGCAAAACTCTTACCCAATGTATTATGCAGCAGGATTTTACCTATATCCAAAGAACTATCACAGGTGATGTTGAAATCAGTAACAAGTCCAGTTGAAAAACTGACAAGATCACCAGCTCGATTCCGAAATGGGTTATGTTGTTGAAGCCATGAATAAAATTTGTTTTTGTCAAAATTGTCTCTTGCTTTCCTCCTGCCTCTTGAAGTAATTGATGACTGTCCTGTAAAAGTTTCCATCGCGGATATCATAAGCATGCTAACGAGCGTAGAAACAACCTATTTTAAAATGGTGTCATCGGTAATGCCTTGTCCTCGAGATAATCCTCCTATATCGTCTTCATTGATCGCATAAGTGATTGTTCTATGCATATGTTCGTCCAAATACCGCTCCATTGCATACTTTTTCTTCTTATCAAAAAGTATTTCTGCCAGTTTAAAGCTTGCCTTGTTTATGTTACTTTTAAAGCATTACTCCAGATCGCGTACTACTTCCGAATCAGGACACATATCCGGTGACATGCTGTTTTTTTATCAATTTCTGATACGTTTCCATGACTTCAGCAGATTTCATTACAGATTTCAAATCTTCTGAATTGTCCATTATCAAATAATTTAATGCTGATACCGGCAGTATATGTACTCGCAAAGCACGCGAAAAAGCATCAATAGGTAGAGAAAACATCAATAGATATTCAATAGGTCGATTATATGCCTCGAACCAACTTTACAATGAAGGTAAACTGATAATCCAAGCAGCACTGGTGATATAAACAATTTTGGTCTGCATCCGTATATCTTACATTGTAATCATAAATAATGAAAGTACCGTTATTTTTTTTCTTACTTAACACATAGAGGTAGGGATTTTTCTGAAAAGGGTTCCTTGAAATAGGGAACACCATTATATTAGTTAAAAGTTTATTGGAATTATTTACAAGTTTATATGGAGCCCTGTTTTTGTTTCATGGACCAGCCGATCAATTGAACAAAATAATCTAGGCGTAGATTAGTTTGTTAAATAGAATTTTGAAATAATTTGGAGTATATCTAATGGTCTAATGGGGAACAGGCACAACGCTCCATCCAATCCATTTCATATATCCACTTTATTGCTATAGATTAAAAACAGTGACATATGGAATGGCCGCTGCGACATATTGGCAACAAAAACCTTAAATCAATTAACGAAAGATGATTTATTGAAATATCCAAGAGCTTCCAAGATTGTTCAAACTCACCTTTACGATGACGATCTGCTTTTCGGGTCCAACACAATAACAGAAGCGGTAATTGCATTTGAGAAGAATTACTAGGTCTTCTTTCTAGAGGAGATTACAACCTTAGGAAATGGAACAACAAAGCAAAAATGGAATACTGGAAGGTCTTTCAGACAATCTGACATAATATAATTCAAAGATACTTAAGAATGAAAGTTTTGCGGCTCATCTGGAATTATTTAACAGACTCGTTTCAAAATTAGATCACTCTGTCAGAAACGAACATTTTTATCAGAAACATAGAAATTGTTCGACCCAATGGGCTGATTAGTACCAGCCGTAGCTCAGGTCAAAATTTTTCCAAGATGAGGCAAAATTAATGGATACTGCACGCCAAGAATTTCATCCAGTATGATACACAATTGTACAAAATGTGGTAGATTTAAGAAGCGAACCCCCCAATAGTTACCTCCATCGTCTTCATGCTGGACCCATCAGTTTAAAATTATATAAAAGGCACTGCATTAAAACTCGCAACAACGCTCAAGCGATTGATATCCCAAAGAGGGCTTCGCCTTAAAATATTTATTGATTGTGGGACAAACTTAGAAGGCAACTAAAGGTTCAACAACAGAAAGAAGCAGTCGAAAAATTGTTGAAATAGAGATCAAGTGGAATTGTATCCCCACTAAAATCCCCCACTTCAGAGGTTTAATGGAAGCAGGAGTAAAATCTGTCAAAACCAACTTCTTTAAACTCTCCAAAGGGGCTTATTGAACTTTATCTCCAGTTAGATGAAACTTACTATCCAAAATAACCCAACAATTTTGGTCATCAGAATGTTTACCAAGGCTTCAAAGCCGACTAAAATGGCTAAATAAACAAGCCAACATCAAGGAAGGGGAGTTGGTGCTGATAAAAGATGAACAGTTTCCATTTTTGATAATTACCCACCACTGAGAATATAGACGACACCATAAGCGGAACCAGCCCACCGTCAAAGAACTAGTTCAAAGGGTGGAAACAGCTCAAGCCATCTGGTTATAGCTAGGCTAGTGATTTGCTGCTTACTATAGGTATCGCAAACACTAACATTGAAGTAAACCTTTTTACATAACGTAAATGTCTATACTAAATTGACATTGAGGAATCCAACCAGCCTTCGGAATATTGCGATTTGTTATTATTACTAGATTTAGATTAGGTTTAGGTGGCCGTCATACAGTGACATGGCATAGACACAAAAACGTCCGTAGCCCTAGTTTTTATTACTAACTTTGAAATAAAAAATTTCATCTTCCCAGAGACCTTTGAAATAGCCTAACCTCTTAACCGTTATTTTTAGAACAATTAACACTCGTATGTTAGGCTGTGGTTGTGCTTCGAACATAACGGTGCCAGATATACTATCCACCTCAAACAATAAATAAGTGACTATAGTAGACGATTAAGCTGCGCCACTTTTTTTTAGTGGTGGAGAAAATCTTTAAAGACCTTACAAGAGACTATCATGTACTTGCAAGGATGTCAGATTCTTCTTGCAACGCCCTAACACCTCATTTGATTTGCCATTTGGTCTTGTGGAACTACCGTTAAGTATTACTTCACAAAGCCGGCTCAGCTCAAGCTACCATTATTTTTGATTATAACTAGCGTTCCTGCTCCTTTTTAAGTGTCGTAGTTTTTTCATAACTTTTGTAGTCATACTGCATACCTTTTCCCAACATTCCCTCAGAATGATTTTCTGATTTTCAGACAGGTTGCCTTTGTTTTTATAATGGCTTGCTGCAGTCTTTCGCATATGATCCATTCTAATATTTTACCAGCAAGGCGATTGGACGGTATGATGATGGATGACAGTATGATGTTGAATTTTCTAATGCATTCGTTCGAACCGCACCGGATATGTAGGAACTACAGTTGTCAACACAAGCTTAGGAATCAAGATCGGAAGCCTTCTTGCTTCCCATTTTGCCTCAGGCCTTTAGATCCTCCTCCATTGACACTGATGGAATTATTTCTTTCTTGGTTCGATGATTCTCACATTGTCAAGCTACTGTAAAATAACATAGGGAATATTTTCCAACAATTCCAGGTACAATGTGCTTGCATTTTTAACTGGCAGTTCCGCACATTGAAGAATTTCTACATGTTTACATGTCTAACGGTTAATTCAATTGATTTGTAATGTTAAATAAATTTTTTTTAATCTAATTTGTATTAATTTTAAAGTTATTGTGTCAAATAAAGTGTATATAAATTAGATTTTCAGCGATTACATGACGTATTTGTCATAAACAGTTCATTCGATTCATTTTTAATTTTTAATTAATTTTTAAAATCTAATTTATATTATAATTGTTTTTGTAGATTACAGTTGAATGGTTTGTTATTATCTTATGCTAACAGCAGTTTAAATATTGGCTACCAGGAAACCGAACCGATTCTATCATTACTGACATACCTTTTCTTTCCCTACACCTCAAAAAATAGAATAGAATTGAGCCGTAATGATCATGAGGTGTTAGAATCCGGGTCATTTCTATCATACATAGAAATATATTTATAGAAATAAAAATATATAAAAATCCCTCCTATCTTACCGTTTGTTAAATATAAAAAGGCTGTGGGAATATGATCGGCGTTAACTAGAACACTTGGAGCTTGGTCTCATCAATAAATCAATCAATCAATCTTCAATTCAGCATATGCTCCTCACTTTGGCGGTTTGTGGAAAGCTAACATAAAATCCCAAATAGAAACTGTTTTAAAATCCAGAACTTTAT
Source organism: Tipula confusa (assembly GCA_963556175.1). Classification (NCBI taxonomy): domain Eukaryota; kingdom Metazoa; phylum Arthropoda; class Insecta; order Diptera; family Tipulidae; genus Tipula; species Tipula confusa. Next base: position 191,001,184 of record OY744475.1, on the reverse strand, counting down.
GTAGCCTCTTCGAAGATGTATCATCTTATGATGTTGTCACACGAGCTTATTTTTTGCTTGGAGAATCAATGAAGTTAGTTCTAAAACCCGATTTAAACATGTTGATGTGACATCTCGCCTTTCAATATGGCAAATATATATATATATATATATATATATATATATATATATATATATATATATATATATATATATATATATATATATATATATATATATCAACTATAATACTATCCCAGCATTTTTGACTTTTACCAAGAATTTAGTTAGGAAGCCTTGAAAACACCATTATCTTGTTATAATAATTAATGACTGCAACAAATTTGAAATTTTATCGTTTTTATCTATACACTCACACCTATGTAATGTGCAACAGACTATATAAAATTTCCAACATACAAAAGTATATCAAAGTGTATTATATAGCCGGCTCGTCATTATTAGATAACAGTTAAATTCTAGTTTGACAGTTCTCTAAACAAATTAGTCATCATAGAACAAAATAAAAAAAACAAATCGAATTTAAAACACAAAATGGTTCACACATGAACACTAATATACCTTTTATTCTTCACATACATTGAATAAACACAAATGTAAAAGTAAATTTGAAATCCAAGCCATGCCACCACCCCAGAAATAATAAGTTCGAGATATGGTACCGAACGTGTTAACAATACCACAAGTGGTATTACAATTGAACTAATTATTATTAGCATTTGTGTAAAAAGCCATGGATTTATCCAAAGTTTTGATCGCTAAAATTTATATAAAATATATAATTTAGTAATAAACGTCACTAGTGACATATCGACTAATTATGCATACCGATGTTGTACCAATGATTAACAATATACAATTGATCATATGTATCCCGGACAAAACCATCACAAAACTGGCGACATATTTCCATAAGTAAACAAGTGGAATATCTTTATATAGGAAAAATAGCAACACCATTAAGGTGTTGTAGAATACGGCACCAAACGTGCCCAGAAGAACATTTCCCCGACGAATTGGAATACAGCAGAAAACTTTTTTCACTATAATCATTTCTATTTTATATATGAAATTATGCACAAATTATCAACAACCGAACGACTGTCACCAAAAAAAAAAAATTTGTAAATCGATATTTTCGAAGAAACTTAAAAATTGTGCATATGTATATGTATTTTGATAAACAATTGTCAGATACTGATAGTAATTATATCACATGTACATATTTGATTAGAAATGTATATTCGATTAGATTTTATTTATGTTTATAAGAATGTAATTGAAACCTCCATATATACTTTTGTGATAAGAATTTTCATATAAATAGACAACTCGCGGGAATATGACATTTATTAGTAGAATGTGGAGCATATTTTTATGGGTTATTTTGACGCCAAACAAAATTTTTTTCATAACTAACATTAGAAATGTAAACTTGAGACTCAAAGGAGTCGATGGATCTAATAGAATGCTATGTGACGCCATGTTGAGTATTCTACTCTGACCTAAAAAAAACGGAAGGGGCTCCAATCATAATTTAACTATTTGATCGTTTTATCTTTTAACCGAACAACAAAATTGGAATTTTGTCTGTTTTTATCGATATTAAAAAATGTCTTTCAATAGAAGTAACACTGGATAGGTCAACATCCACCAGTTTTAGTTTTGCACAGGACAAACTAAACAAAAACAGTCTTATCTACATAATGATTACAATATCCACTTCATGTTCAAATGCCCTATATAACCAAATTCCCAATTAGCTAAGTCATTATTAATAATAAAACGACTTTTACAGGCCAATTCTAGCCCATACGGAGTCAACAGTCTGGATCCATTGGATTCGATTCCGAGCTTGTTTTTCGTATTGTTCTATAGACAACCAAAAGAAGACAAGTCGCTCTCTTTCACAATCAGCCATGGTCGCTGACAATGACCCTTCCAACTGCCAAATGGTGGCTCTCCTCTCAAAGATTGTTGTATCATCTGATTAGGATCGGCTTGCAGAACGTGACCGAGCCAGCGTACTCGCTGTCCTTTTATTTTATGAAAGAGATCAGGAATTTTTAATAAATTTCTAATTTCGTGGTTGAATCAAACTTGGTGTCGTAATCGTCGAATCTATCAGGGTCGAACTCTCATACCCATTCATGACAACAAGTCTGATCACCAACTTGTATAACTTCAGCTTGTCGATATTTGCAAGTATGTTGACTTTAGCAGCGAGCGTAGGGGCGCTTTTATATCCCCACATAGTTATCATGAGTGACAAAAGACCCGAGGCATCGAAAACTTGTTATTCCTTCAAATGTGTGGTTACCACTGCTAATTAAATCCACTGCGTCTTGGTCTCTAAAACCAGTGATCATATATTTTGAATTGGACTCATTGATTTTGAGACCAACGGAAGCTGAGAATCGTACAAGTCGATACAGTAATGCTCTGGTACTGTTGTCATTCAAATTAATTACACAGATATCATCTGTATATGCCAGAACCTGATTAGACTGACGGTACAAGATGTTGTCCTGAGGTAGTTCATTTTTACGAAAGATAAAATTCCTGTCAACTTGTTCTCAATTTTGACACAAAATTGTGACTGCATTACTATCATTTTACATAAACGCACATATTTGTCAGGTAGTCCCAGACATTGCAAAGCAAACCCTAAGCTATCTCCATAGATTGAGTCATAAGCTTGTTGGAAATCCAAGAACACCTGTAATATATATTATATCTCGTAAGATTTTAAAAGAACCATCTTTGACGAAAAAACATGATAAGTGACTGACTAATTTAGGCAAAATCGTCCTTAGTCGTCACCTACTTTTTCTTCTACCAGTGGAGTGATTCTCTCCAATATTATGCAAGAAGCAGTTATTTGTATGATGTGCAAAGGAGTGCTTTGCCACGATAGTTTTCGTATTTTAAGCGATCTCCTATTTTAAGGATAGGGCATAATGAGGCCACCTTCCATTCATCAGGCAACATCGCTTTGCCCGACTAATCGAAAAAGGTTGAAAAAATAGTTCCACAAAATTTCTCATTCGAACATCAAGAGCTCCGAATTAAAACAACCAAACCCAGGGGAATGGTTTTGTTTTAATCTCTGCATGACCAGAGTGAATTCTTCGTATGAAAGGTCCTCCATGTACATTGCCGCAATCATTGACAACTTTCAAAACCAGCATTTGACACTTGTTTAGCATTAAATAAATCAGAGAAATGCTCCTTCCAAGTGTCGAGCACATAATCGAAGTAAACTCAAAGGTTTCCATCCTTATCTCGAATGCCGATAAGTCTAGGTCTAAAGTTATGATGCAGTCCGGTGACTCTTTTAAAGAAGCCACGAGAACTGCGCTTATTGCTAAGTTGTTGTACTCTTCAAACTTCAGCCTTCCACCATTCACGCTTTTCCGTCTACAAATTCGCTTGGCTGTTCTCCTAGCAAGAACCACTTTATTCTTCCGTACGATTGTAAAACATATTCACGCTTTTTTGTAGTCTATATTCTGTTGCTGCACCGATAACCGAAATATTCAATACCTCCCATAGAGCGTCCACATCATCAGAACGGTGGTTGGTCCACAATGCTTCTGCTAACCAGATTATATTATTACGCTTTCTCATCTTCGGTTATCAAACCTTCACAATTGAAACGTAAGTTTCGTTTTACTCCCTGAATTGTACGAAAACTGCCATCTTAGCTTTGAAGTTACCAATTGATGACCACTGCCTCCAAATTTGGCAGCCTACTGATAAGATCTTACATCTTAGATGACCCGAGATATTTCCTTAGAAATTAACACATGGCCAATTTGACTGCGGGACGTCTTACAAGGGTACGCCTTGTTTTCAAGTGGATATTTTTATGGGGAAAGAATGTGCTAGCAACAATGAGGTCAGCACGACCAAGGTACATCATTCGTAAAACAAATTATTTTCTAATAATAAAGATTTCATCTGCATGGTGACAAATCCAACCGCATTCATGGTTTTCTAATCATTTAAGCCGTTAATGTTCGATGAGCAGTTGCACGCACGATTCGTCATATTAACTAAAGCCAGCCAGTAGAAATGGAGTTACTATAAGTATTAAAACTTAGACACAACTGTTGAACCAAGAGTAAATATCAACATGAACGAAACGTTCAATTTAACTCAACGCATGCTCAAGGTTACGAGTTACAGTTACCCAAGGCGATTGTACCAAACTTTATCCTTGTTTCATTTTGCTCTAATATCAATGATCGTCACAATTTAACATCAAGCCAAAAATTTTAATTCCTTTGTGGTTATCTAGAAATATCTGATGCAAACTATTTTGTAGCTCTTGGTGAATTGCGCGATCGATACAACAGAAAAAAGCAAATAGCCATTTCGTATAATACAATATTTCTGGATATTTTAGATAAAATTCCAAAAGGTCTCAGAGCGCTCGGTACTGGAGCTGAATCGAGGGATCCATGGTTATTTTTTTTCTTCATCTCCAATTAGAGCATTTCTTTCTCTATATCGATTTGCCTTGCTTACAGGAGAAGCTCCTCGTTCGTAATTTTGTTTGGCCAGATGCATCTTATTAATTATCTGAGGCATTCATCTACAAGTATCTGGAGAATTTATGTGATTTTCGACGAGTTTTTAATACTAATTAACAGAGGCATTGAACATTCATATAGCTTTGTATTTCTTTTTAGATCTTGGAAGCATTTTAAGGTCTTGCTGGTTTAGTTAGTCCTTTGATTTATTTCTTCTTTAGTTCTGTCTCTTTTTCCTATTGTACTCCCAAGATATAAGAATTTCCCAACCTCTTCAAAGTTTTCTTGATTAATGCTTATGTTCATTTTGAATATAGGCGCTTTTGTGTGCTAGCAGGCATATATCAACTGCGTAATCAAAATCGTTTAATCGCCTGAGAAGGTCTCGTTATATACCATTTGGGCTTGCTAGGTCTAATCTAACAATTAGACGGATTTCTGCTGCTTCCCAAACTAATCCTTATTGCCTTCTAATTCTTATTGCATTCCACAATTGTCTGGGAGGTATCATCTCTTATCCTTGGTTTCCTTGTCTTATTCTTCTATTTGTGATCATTTCTCAGCAACTGTGCCTGTTTTGTTATTGGTAATGTTAAGTTTTAGGGCTTCACTGAAAGCAATTTTGACGTAGACATTTCTCAACATTTCCATGTTACATTTCATCATGTTTTTTTTTGCGTATTTTACAGCGGCGGCTTTTATTTTAAATGGTGCAATTTCATACTTACTGGTGATCGCTGTGCATATCTGCTTCTCAGCTCTGGCATTTTGCAGGGATGATAGAAATTATTTGTTTACCAGCACATGATCTATTTGGCTTGTGGTTCTACCATCTGGTGACACCCAAGTGATTTTGTATGTTTTAGTGGGGGAACTTACTGCCACCTCTGAGTAACTGATTTGAGATATAATAATTGAATAGTTAAATCCGTTATTATTTCTCGTTGACTCTAATTTTTCTTTCTCTTGATTGATGTCCTGCCTGGATTGACGGTTCTAATTTTTCAGAATTCTAAGCATCTTTTATTGTGTCATCTAGTGCGTATAGCACAGTGCATCAATACTTCCCCGATGGGTGACTAAACTTCTTTTAAATAAATAAGATAATGACACAAGAGAAAAAAGGGATCAAAAGCATCTCAAAACGAGGAATTTCCAACGATCAAAACGTGTTCAAGTTTATAGAAGACAGAATTGATGCTCATGAGGATTCTAAATCGATGCAAGGAACAGAGCAATCAAATCTTTGAAAGAGTTCTTCAGCACTATTTAGAAAACAATGAAAAGCAACCTCAAAGATTCTTATTTACTATAGTATCAACATCAGTAGCGGCAACAAATTAAGTCGTAAAGAAATAGTTTAAAAAAATAATAAAGTGTTAAGAAAATTAAAATATTTTACCGTCGATGTCTTTTATGTAAAAAGCTTAAAGTTTTATCAGTTCGGTAAACATAATATAAAGGCAAATTGATATACATATTCTGCATATCTTTCCGCTTCTAATATTCCATTTTATAATTCACACTGATCGTGCGAGTATCTCCAACAAAATCTAAGAATCTTTCGCAATATAACCGCCTTGATAGTAAGGAAATCAGTGATGACATTTTTAGCAATAAAAGTATTCGGATACAATAAGTAACGGTAAATTATAATGATCCTTTTTTTAGAGCTAAGGATTCTCTGTTATATTAAGGTCATTTTAGTCCACTATATAAATGCTTTGCGCAATACTAAACCAAAATATTTAATATTATACCTGCAGGGAACCAAGTCTTCTCTCAGTAAATAAGTATCAGTTCATTTCTGATATTATAACTAAATACCATTGACTGAACTACAAGCGTTTAAAGATTTATTTGAAACTTCAATTCACAAAAATACTTCAATCAGTGCAGTACACGAGTTTCAGTTTCTCAAAGGAATTTTGCGTGGCGAAGCTGCCCCTCTTATTAGACACATTTCATGTACATCCGCTAGCTATCAATAAGCATGGTGTTATATAGTTAAGAGTTACCACAGGAAAAAACCAATTGTATCTAAATATATACAGTTATTTTTAAATATTACACTAGTTACAAAACTCAAGCCTCAAAACAGCCTGTTGAATAAAGTTAGATATTAAACCTGTTGCACAACATTGCACAACGACTCTCCGTCATTTTATTTGTGTCTGAAATTGATTAGTGTGCAGTGTGACATCAAGAAAATCAGTGAAACGGTCTCGACTACAGAACTACATAACACACAGATTGCCAAATTGCAGGTAGAATTGCTATTTATCATGCTACTAACTCACCGAGAGACAATAAGACAACGAAACGTTTTTGTTGACATTACTGCAGGGGAAGACATCACTCGTCACTTCATTTATCATTCCATAGTTCCTGTAACAATTCAGAAGCTCATTAAAATCTCTGTAGCTATCATTATACAGTTGCAGAACATCCATTGTCAACAGCTATCATTCAAACTTAAAATGTCAAACTTTAATGCAGGATACTAATAGATTCAGTAAACATTCACTAAGCCATCTATACCACAATCAGAGAATGGCTCAACTTTATTTACGATGAGTAACGAGAAAACCAGGTACGGCGTGTATTTTTTAAAAATTTTTGTTTACAGGATCCTAGTATTTTTAGAAGATACCAATCTTTCCGGAATTTTTTTCATATTTTCCGGGAAAATTTTCATAAAATGATTTATTTTTCAATTTTATTTAATCTACTTAAAAATGTGGAGTTTCTATCGAGATTGGACGAAGGGGCGGTAGCCCCATCCTCTAAGGTATAAAGCGAAAAAAATTTGACAGTTTTAATCGCTGACGCTGCTTCCTCTAAGGTATTAAACGGTTTTATTTCCGTGTTGCAATCTTGCACGGAGGAGTCCAATGCTAAGCGCCTTTAAGAAGTTCTTTATTTTAGTATGAATATTCCGATAAAAAAAATGGGAAAATGACAAATTTTTCCGGTATGTGATAATTTGGTATTATCTACATCGTAAAGCATTTTTGTACATTTCGTCGAAATAAAAAAATGGGAAAAGCGACCCAGAAAATGTGATAATTTTTCCTAATAATATCTAATATTTTTTCTTCAAAAAATACGCTCCTTACCTGATTTATCAGTTATTCTCCGTAAGTACAATAAGGCCCAGAGCATTTATTTTTAGCCAATTTAAATTTCAATACACGAAGTTCAGTGGATATAATCATAAATGAAAAAACGGTATTCAGCATTTTACTCTCTGATAATTTCAAGATACCAAACACTTCAATCATTGCGCAAAATAAATTTTCGGATGGGTACTTGTAGGTGATCTATTAGTTACTAACTTAAAATTACTAAACGCATTAAATTGGCACGTATTATTTTGGCAATTTTGATCACTACGGGTGCCAGCCATCCAAATGGGTCAAACAATTTTGAAGCGCCTGAAAGAAATTTTCATTTGGTAAGCAAATATAGTGTTAGGTATGTAATTGTTAACCATGTATACGTAAATAGATCAGTTTTAGGTTGCCAGTGTATACTTAACCCCTTTACGGTACTATCTTCGACTTTAAAAATTACTAGGTAGTTAATTTGATGATCTTCAGATAGTGATCTCCCGCTAGAAATGGGGCTGACGATGTACCAAAATTTTGGTTACAAAATTTTTGAAAAAAAAATTTGTTCATGAAATTTATTTACGCGCGTTAAAGCTTATTCGTAATACACTCTGTAATATTTATGGTGGTACGGAAGATTTTGTGTAGGTAAAGTAGATTATTAAAAAAGTGACAGATATTCTAGATAATATGAAATACAAATGGAAAAGTCAAATTTAAATAAGATAATATAAGTGATCGTAATTTGAATATATATTTTGTGCGGTGACTATTAAAAATCTCAGTACCACGGTTAGGCAATCCAGAACATAAAAATTTGACCGAGCACAGAAAACGTTATTTAAACTGGAAGAAATAAATAGCGGAAATTCAATAGATGACGAACTTCAAAAATTTCTATATCATTAATAGAGTTCGAAGATGTGTTTAGGACGGTAATAATAAAGCCAAACATGGACCCAAAAAATGTTTCCAAGAAGTGGGATGAGCTAACGGGACCAAAAATTTCGGATAAAGAGTGGAAAACGGTAAATAAAATATGTGGAGAGCTGGTTAAGGGCGTCAAATGTTATTATTGCCTATGGTGTAACTAAGCCTAGTCCCGGCTCTGGTTATAGCATAAGATATCAATATTTAATATTATTATAAATTATTTTAAATGGATTCGAAATGAATTAGATAAATTTGTAACGCAACAGCGCCCTTAAACGGGTGAAGTAATTTCGAAAATGGCGGCAGTAGTTAAATTTCCCTTAATCGAAAAACGAGTTCATTAGACAAAGTATGATCGCAAAAGGTTATAGCAATTTTCCAAAAAATAGAATTTTATGATTCCATTACCATACCCATACACATGGATGAATTAGATGTCCTAACAAAGAGGTACCTTCTAGTGGTAAATCACGCTGTTTCGATAACAAGGAAGTTACATTTTCCAGAAATTGCGAAGGGATGCAAAATCAACGAATTGTGGCAACTTAATCAAACAGCTTATGTTTCTTAGTGAGACTTAGTCACACCAGATTCCGAAGTGATGGAAATACAAGAAGAAGCAAGAAATAATTTATCGATTTATTTTGTCAATTAAGAATTAGTTCTAAAATTAAATATGATTGAAAGTACTGGATGTATTTACTGTTATTAAAAAATCAATGAACTTAAATTTTCCAAATCACTTAAAACTATAAATGCAAAGTTTGAATGCTTTTTGAAGTTATCGAAAATAGTAGTGTCAAGGTCAGCAAATTAAAACTCTAGACGAGGAAAACTTTCAGTAAAAACAACAGATTAAATCAATCAACAGCAAATTAGAAAAGTTTATAGAAAATTTCTAACATGCAAACATTGTCATATATGGTGTTCCTGTTTAAAGTAATGAAGTTGTATTGATAGTGCATTCCATCGTACATTGAAAACATAAAAAAACGTTAATGAACGAAATAAGCATCCTACAGAAAATGTTATTATCAATTCAATCATCATCAAATGTGACAGCATACTAAAGGGTGATTTTTTAATAGGTATAGGACATTTTTCCAAAAAAAGACACAAAATTAAGAAAAATGCATGAAATCTTTATATGAATCGATAATACGGTCCATATAATTTAATGTTTGAAGATTATTTCATGCAAATGTTGACCGCGGCTGCGCCTCAAATGGTCCATCCGCTTAGTCCAATTTTGGAATACACTTTCCAACATTTCGGCCGGTATTTCACGAATAAATGCTTCAATGCTGTCTTCTAATGCTTAAATCGAAGCGGGCTTGTCAGTATAAACATAAGCCTTAACATAGCCCCACAAAAAATTATCTAAAGGCGTTAAATCGCACGATCTAGGCGGCCAATTGAATTGTCCCTCTCAATTGGTTCATTGTTTCGCGTACTGTGTGGCATGTGGCACCATCTTGTTGTAACCACATGTCATGCAAGTCAAGCTCTTCCATTTTGCGATTCGCATCATCTTTAAAGAAGTACGGTCCACTGATGCCACCAGCCCATAATCCGCACCAGACAGTAACTCTTTCTGGATGCACTGGTAGCTCTAGCAATGCTCCTGGCTGATTTTTACTCCAAAATTGGTAATTCTGCTTATTTACGAATCCATTCAGCCAAAAATAAGCTTCGTCGCTAAACACAATTTTTCGATAAAAAAAATGGATCTTCCGCCAACTTTTCAAGAGCCCATTCACCAAGGTAGGTTCTTCGACTTCAATTATTGCACCAGCTGTATTTTGTAAGGCTTCACACCTAAATCCTTCCGCAAAATTTTCCACGTTGTTGAGTAACAAAGGCCCAATTGCTGCGAACCGCACCGAATCGATAATTGATGGTCATCACTAACACTGGCCGATACAGCTGCGATATTTTCTTCTGTTCGCACTGTACGTAAGCGTGTTGATGATTTAATGTCCAACAATGTAAATTTGATGCAAAATTTAGTCACAATAGCCCGAATAGCCGCTTCAGTGGGTCGATTAAACTGAACATAAAATGGAAGAATCACTCGATGAACTTTCTTAACAGAGCACGCATTTTGATAATAAAATTCAATAATTTGCAAGCGTTGTTCGTTTGTAAGACGATTCATGGTTAAATTATAGACCAAACTGAAGATGTTTGATAGTGACACAAAACACGAAACATACAAATGTTTGATGCCTTTATGGCGAAGAAAATTGAATTGGGTCGAAATGTCTAAATATTACGGATCTAAAGTTAAAAAGTCTGGTTCCTGCATCTAAACAACAGAATTTTTAGAAGATTCTATAATTACACTGCACTTACATTTTTTTACCAATTGCCACTCAAAATAAGTTGCCTCACAATTACTAACCAATTTCTCAGGTCATTAAAACTTTGGTTGCTTGACTTAGACGATGCTGAAATTTTCCTTAAAGTTTTAAAATATTTTTTAAAAAATTTTTTTGTTTATTATGTTAACGATTGGCTATGGAAGACTAATTGAGGGTTAAAAAATACAGTAGCTTAATGGATTACTTACAAGAAATATATTCTATTTAGGCAGATATTCCCATCAGGTGAAATATCCTGAACTGTATGAAAACTTTGTAAAACACACGGTCGTTGTGACCTTCAGAACCCTAATGTGACTTGCATGGGAAATGTAAAAAAAACTCATCAAATAAGGTTTCCATGAGAAAACCAATAAATTTACCATGATGAGGCGCAAAGTTTTCTTGACTCGTTTATATTAGTTCTCGTGAATCTATGTCGAGGTCCTATACGTTTGGCAGCTCTAAATTGCTAAAATATATAATTTGAGAAGATCAAAGGCTTTTCAGTGGTTGTTACCTTTGATAGCGATTAAAGCAATCAGTAGAATGTATATTGCTGGGGTCAATGATCCTGAAATATTTTAAGAACTGTATATATTACACTAAACGTATCAAGAGTGCTCCGGTAGAGCTTGTAGATTGCTTGCAGGTGATACAGTAGATAAAATGAAAGAGACAATAGGGAACGTTTTGTTTCTGAGAGACTTAACCATTATACCTATAAAAAGTGATTAGAAATTAAGCGAAATTAAAAACACTTAACCGTTTCATTTAAAAATAATTATTTATTTTATTTTACATAATGTTAAAATTAGTTAACAGATCAACAAAAACAATTTGCAGGAACTTTAAATTTGGTTTTTTCTATGCTCAAATTTCATAAAGATGTGTATAGGATGTAAGGTTCTTTTTTAAACTAAAAACAATAAAACGCTTGGGTAAAATGAATAAAATCACTTAATGCCATCCATGACCGCCATGACCACCACCGCCACCACCACCACCTCCATGACCACCACCTCCATAACCACCACCTCCACCATGACCGCCCGATGATCTTTCTTTGTGTAAAATATGTTTGTACACGGTGACAGGAACTGCATAAGGTTTTGGTATTGGCACTTCAATACGTTTAATAACTTCAACTGGATATGGTTTTTCGACTTCAACGGGGTATGGTTTTTCAACGGTGTACGGTACTGGTTTTTCAATAATTTGTGGTATTACTTTATAGACGGGTATGTGAATTGGTTGTTGTACGGTTACGTAAACGGGATGCGGTTGTGGAATAGCAATTTTAACGTAATGTGGTACAGGTACTGGAACCGGGTGTGGAATTGGTACACCAACTTTTTCATAAACTGGTACTGGAACATGTTTCGAAACTTCACTGTGGGTTGTTTGTATATCTCCACCGTATCCACCGCCTCCACCGCCTCCACCACCACCACCGTATCCTCCACCACCACCACCACCTCCACCGTATCCACCACCATATCCACCACCATAACCACCTTCATCACCACCACCATGTCCAGTTGAAGCTGTAACACATACAGCCATCAATGACATAACTAGAATATTCTTCTGTAAATGGATTAAAGTGAAAGATAAAAATTTTGTTAAGTATTTTGATTGATTCAAGGTAAATGTGAGAAAGTAATTTTCTTTATTATTAATATTATTGTTGTTGTATACAAACGAAAGTAAAATTAAAAATCATATATATGTGTAATCATTTTAGTTCACGCTTTAATAATTTTACATTTGATGAAATCTTTTAGTTTCATATACTATTCACATATTTTGTGGTAACAAGATTTGGTTGCAACCAAAAATAAAAAATAAAATCGAGCAAACATTTGAAAGTGAAAGTGTACAAGTGTACAATGAAAGAAAGTAATTGAAATTCGAAGGGTTTTTCCATGATTGTTCTTATATAATGGAATATGATATTATACGATAGTTTCCCGGTATGGATTTTTTTTTATAGTCTTAATCACAACAACAATTAAATTATATAATATATTTAAAAATCACTTAAGGACACACAAAAACCATTCATTTTGATCACTCGACGACTCACTAGAATTTTATTCATTTTTCACTTGGGTTAAAAAAGTTTTACGAATAAAAACTTAAAACTTCACTATGAAGTTGTTTGTTTAAGATGAAACTATGATTTGATGTTGCTTTCACAAAATCGACTGCTTTTTATATTCGTTTGGGCCAAAAAAAAAAAAATTCTTTTAAAATTCGTAAAAGTAATAACCCCCCCGTTTCACCACAAAATTTCTTTCCACGGTTTAGGATTCCAAAAAAATGTCTGTGAGTGTAAGTTTTGTTATAATTATTGCTTCTTATACGAGTATATAGAGAGATTATACTTTTTAAAAATTGTATCAAGTCACTAATTTGTTGCTGTTTTGTTTTCGGTGAGAGATGTACATTGTACATGTACATACTTATTAAGTGAAAGATTTTAAATTGTTGATTTTAATTCATAAAATATACAAAAAAAAAAATATCATAAAGAAGAAAACTAGAGTAAAAGGTACGTTTTGGTGTAGAACGGAAAATCCGTCAGATAATGAGTCGAAATCACAATTTAATATTTATATGAAATGATAGTCGCACTATAAAATTTTAATGATCTCAAAAATAAATAACAACAACAACAAAAAAGTTAAATCTTAAGTTATGTAATATGCACAGTATATTAAAGCGTTAAAGATCTGATGAAAATCATGATCACGTACAAACTATGGTATATTATAAAGTGATGATACGCCGATGACGACCTTTTTTGTAGCACGCGATTTTAATGTTCTAACATCATTATACGTATATACGATAGTTTTATTTTTGTGGGATGATACAATAATCTACAAAAAAAAAAAGTCTTTAAAATAAGCTCACGACATTTTAATATACCAAATAATTTAAATTAAATTGTAGATGTACGGGTGATGTTTGACACGCGACATCTGTTTTGATTAATTGTTCTACAACATTTTTTTTTTTATATATAATTTTGGGATGTTAAATTAAGTCGTCACAATGATATTGATAGCAGTCCCTTATTATGTAATTTATAATTAAAGAACCATCCAATGTATATGTTTAAAAGCTAAAAACTGGTGTGGCTCACCTCAAACTTTAAATTACATATAATTATTTTAATACTCTGCAATTATAACACATCTTTGTAAATGATATGTGCCATCAAACATACGGTGCATTGCAGCTATAGGGGATATGATATGACCATCAATTTATGGTTAATTTTTAAAATCGTACACCTCATTTGTAAGAAAAAAACCATAGTACCTAAGTCACAGAACCAAACCACACATCAAAGTTAACGGCTTAGAATAGACCACATCGGATTATACTCGCAGAAAAACACGTATCACGATTCAATCTCGAATCAAGTCTAATTACATTGCCACCATTACGGCTCGATTCCTGAGGATATCATACTAGATCGGACACGATTTAAAATTTGACCCGGACAGGCTCCATTAACTCTTCGAACAAGTATCTAAGTATAAAAGCTCGACCTCATGGCACTGCAAGAAACAAGACTAATCAGCAAAGGCATCATCGATTATAGTCGCTACGGATTAACTCTCTGTCGAAGCAATAACATGGATAATTTAGCATCGGTTTCTTGATTGACAACCGATGTCCCCCATTCGTGACTGATTTCAAACTGTCAATAATAGGAATTGCACATTCAGGTTTCAATGAAGTCATTTTAATATTACGTTTGTGAACGTTCATGCCCCTCAGAGGAGAAACCAGATCAAATCAAGGATAATTTTTATGACAAACTCGAAACTGTATTGAGCAAAATACCGAAACATGACGTTAAAATCGTGTTAGGCTACGTCAGTGCTCAAATTGGCAGTGCTGGCAGCACATATCGTAGCACCATTGGTCCAAACTCCTTGCACTCTAGATCAAACAACAGTACATTCTTCCCACATATAAGCGCATACATATAGACTCAACGACATCAGAACCAAACGTGGAGCCAACGCCAATTCAGACCACTTCCTGATAGTTGCTAAATTAAAATTTGCCTGTCAGGCACATAAAATCAATGTTTCCAGCGTATCACTCGTTCGAACACATTAGCATTAAGCAACGAAGTAACTCGTACCACCTTTTAGACTACTAACAGGAATCTTGGATGAAAAACCAGTTCCTGGACCCGTTCAAGTGAAGGTTAAAATCTGTGGCTGGTCGATGATTGTTTAAGGGCTATTCAGGAGATAGATCGCGCACTTCAACAAAATTTATCACAAAAAACAATGCAATCCCACGATGCCTACATAGACATACATAGGTACAAGCGCTATTTGCAATGAAACAAGAGAGTTACAAATGGACACTAAAACCGTCCTAAAAGTGTGGAGGAATTATTTATCTTCGCTTCAACCTATTTTGATAATATGTCATCCCAAATCAACTTAGCTAATTGCATACGCTGACGACATTTGCATTCTGGATCGCAAAATCATCTCACTGAAAGAAGTGCTCTTCCCCTTGAAGCGAAGGCCAAGTGTATGATCACCACGAGAAGGCAGACACTGGGAGACTTCATTTCAAAAGAAACACAATATGAGAGGGTGAATGAGTTCTGGAATGATTAATCACCGAGCAAAACGCCGTTTCTGTAGATATGTCATCGAGGATTGCACCAGGATACCGAGCATTTTACACCAGTATTAAAGTCTTCAGGTCTCCAATTACATCGCGCAAAGTAAAGCTGGACATCTATAAAGTGATGTTAAGACCAGTGATCACCTTTGGTTGTGATTCTTGGACATTGACAGCACAAAACGTCCAAAAATTTGCTGTAACGGAACGTAAAATTATTCGAATTATTCTCGGCCCCATCGAGGAGGATGTCATGGATCACGAGATCAAAAATGATCGCGATAAGGTCGAAATCATCGAATTCATAAAATCATCAAGGTTAAGATCTTCGTTCACATAACAAGACTTGAAGTCAGCACCAACGAAAGTGGGAAACCGTCTTCTCGTTAGATGGATGATGTCAAGAAACCTGAATGCACTCGATTACCGTGTCTGGCGTTCTCTGGTAAGGGATCGTAAAATTTGGAGAAACATCATTGAGATGGTTAAATCCCTTCATGGGATGTAGCGCCAGCGGAAGGAAGGAAGAACGATCTGAACAAGACGCTAAAAAATTTAGGACTATTGAAGAACCACCATCCTACAATCGAACGCGACATAGTATCTACGGCAGAATCAGATATACGCGGTCAATAATTATATGCGTCTACCACATTGAAAAGTAGGAATGGGCGACGGATAATACGTTTGTCACTAAAGGAACCTCGAAACATGTCTTGGAAACTCATACGTAACTGCAAGGATTCAATTTTTGGCGATGGAACGTATACATTTGCTCGGGACTTAGCATCCTATAATCAATAACATGAATTTATCAACGATTATATTCATAAACTGGACGATATTGGTCCTAAAAACTGGATTATATTAGTTCCAATATCCCAGCTGCCTCAAGATGACAACCATACAAGTCTTGTTTATCGCATCATGGTGTACAGAAATTCGGCAGCAGTAAAACAAAGCTACGTGTCATTTTTGATGCTTCATGTCAGTCATAAACGTCTACCTCATTAAAGGATGTCCTACACCAAAATTGGTAGGACCCAAAATTACTAATCGATTCATTTTTAATTTTGTTAAATTTCAGTATACCTTAAATTGGGTTTGTGGCTGACATCCGTCTGATTGGTTCATCTGTCTTCATAAAACAATTAATTAACTGCAAACTGTTACGTATGGCTTTGCGTGTTCTTTGTACTTAGCGATTCGTACATTGTATCTGAAAATTCGAAAGATTATCCAAATGTAGCCAAAACCATATCTCAAGAATCCTACATGGATGATCTATTATCGGATCAGACGCGAAAATGCCACAATGATTTTATATAATCAGCTGGTCCACGTCTTACAACATAATGAGTTTCATTATAACATTCCAGAGAAAAGCGCTGCGACTCCTAAATTGATAGAGGACAATGAAACCGTTAAAATTTTATTAGGTGTTATGCAGAAATCAGCCAACCAGTGCATAACACCTTAAAGGTGACTTATTTACCAATGAAAGTTGAATGCATAGGATGGTGTAATTCCAACGTAGTGCTGACATGGTTGGCCGATATTTCTATAAGATGGAAGTTGTTCATTGCTAACCGCACTGCGTTTATTTTCATTATAATACCACGTCCATAGTAGTGATACATATCGACCAAATCTAATCCTACCGATCTTGGCAGACATAAATTCATCAAAAATATACGTCATGGCTATAAGAGGATGATCATCATTGGCCAACTGTCAGTAGTTCTCGTTCGATGAGCTAACGATGAGCTAACGTTTTTCTGAGTGGCGCTGCTAACATGCCGCCATTAATTGATACGATGTTAAAGGCATGTTCATCATATTTCAAAGGTTTCCGTATGCTTATGCTATTTATTCATAAGCCTTATTGGAAATCCTCACCTGTGAGTCCAGCAGTAATATCAACCAGCACCGAAGCCCAAACAAATTAGTCCTCCGAGCTGAATTGGGGTCACAGGTGAATCAATATCATGCGAGAAATGTCCGTAGAAACACGCGGTCGAACATATTGTTACAACCATATTGTTACATCCTAATGTCGCTACACTGGTATTGTAAAGTGGGGTCTGAGTGTAAACGAAAGTGACAAAAGGCTCAGGTACACTGCATAGTGATTGAGTTCAAATAATATGACTTCGAGTGAGTTAACAGATGGTTCAGCAATACCTATAGATGAAATTAAAACCAGACAAGTGTATGCAATGGATTTGCATAAAACCTCGAAAGTTTTTGAAGCTAGCAGCAGCCATATACTTAAGATCAAATCGGAAGAACAGCAAATAGGATATTTTGTGGATCAATATTTAGCAGCAATAGTTAAGTTAAATACGGCATTACGCAAACGTCAGGTACTACTTTATCAAAGATAATTGTCAGGCAACCACGATGAAACAATGTACTGCTACCGTCAACAACCAATCAATATCGTCAAGTATGCTAAAGACGATATTCCAACATTCTTCGGCGAGTCAACCGAATTCCAAAGTTTCATAGATTTGTTTAACGCTGAGTTTCATAACATGGAAACAAATACACAGTCTCAAAAATTTCAATTGCTGAAGCGATATTTGTCTGGCTGGTACGTCATAGTCCAAACAGTGATGTAAACTATTCAGCGGCAAATACGCGTTTAAACCATCGATATGATCGTATAAAGCCAATAATTTACGCATTCATTAGAAAATTTGTTAACAGACCGAAACTACTACGAGCAATAGCATCAAACATAAGATCAGACATGATACGGCAGATGACGTGCAACGAAGCCTAAATTCATTAGGGGACACTGCCGAGGTGTGTGACTGGTGGTTAATCTACCCGCTAATCACTAGCATGAATGACGAGGCAATGTCATTGTGGGCATATGACACAGTTAGTAAGGATCAAATTGTAATTGATGATTTGCAGGCATTTTAATGCAATTAGGATACCAAGCAAATCCACAGTTTAAATGGACATGAAGAAACACAGTTATTCTGGGAGGAATATGAAATGTCTATAAACAAAATATCCAAGCACAACGCCCCAGGTTCTGAAAAAGCTAGAAATTAAAAATCCCCGAGCACAAAATTGCCACGATCATAATCCGATGCCAAAAAAGAATATATAATAATGGGTTAATACTATGGATTAATAATGGTTTTGGGATATTGGTTTTGGAGATATCAAGCCCAACCCAAATATTTTACATTCATACCACTGCGTTTACCGTATCTGCTGATCCAATTGGACCTAGCTCTGGCTTTCTCCTCTTTTAATCAGATCAAAAATCATCTTGCAACACTTGTGGCGTTGCAATGTGGATTAGAATGATAACAATTCACTAACCAGAGACGGTGAACTCGAATTACATGGATTCAGCGATGCGAATGAAGTTGCCTACTTTTAGCAGTAGCTATTTAACCACAGTACTTGTCGCATACTAAGCTGCACACCAACGTCGCACCGCTGGACTGATTGTCCAGCTCACCAAGGGGATGGGCAAAATTTGTACCAAAACACGTTGGAAAAATCAAAACCCTCTTCAACAAGAGTCACTGGCGTCACATTCCTTCTCAATTCAACCCAGCGGATTTTGTTAGTTGTAGTTTTTAATTACTAATAAATATTTTTGGATTGCCTTAACATGACTTTTGAAACTAAACCATCTATCCTCTATTGTTCGTGCAAATAATAAATAAAAGCGAACCTATATACCTTTCGATTTGACCGGCAACAAATTAAAATGCATTTAAAATAGAACTGTGAAAAAGTTAGATTTAGGCTTCGGAAGAGATAGCAGGTATATATTCAAAAAGAAGTATTACTGGGTGTAAAACTTTAAAACGAAACCATCAATTAACCCGCATTATAACATAACCTCAAATGTTTAATAACATCATTAAGGTAATTATTTGCGGCAGAATCATCGCGTACCTAATCCTTTGTAACTTTTAACATTATTTACAAACTCCAAGTTACACGTTCAAATTGCAATAATGAACTTGAAACACTGCACCACAAACAATGAAATAAATAAATTTTCATTGCAATTTTTTTGCAACTCTTTTCAAATTGTTTTCTTTTTTTAAATTTTAATCATTTAATAATCTTATGATGTTACAAAAATATAAAAAAAAAATAAAAATTTAAAAATTAACAAGAAAATTTTTTTATCTGTACGAGAGCCGGGTACTCCTAACTGGTTTATATATTGGTTGAATGAAATATCGATATTATTATTTTTAAGAAAGATACAAGCAGTTTATATTATAAGAATGAATATAATAATTTTTCAATTGTGATTTTATTTTATTTTGGAAATTTATATAAAATCGATATAAAGGATACAGAAGCTATTAGATTTTACAGCATCTTAATAATATATAATATATATATATATATATATATATATATATATATATATATATATATATATATATATATATATATATATATAAATATTTATATATATATATATATATATATATATATATATATATATATATATATATATATATATATATATATATAATATATATATATATTTATATATATATATATATATATATATATATATATATATATATATATATATATATATATATATAATATATATATATATATATATATATATATATATATATATTATATATATATATATATATATATATATATATATATATATATATATATATATATATAGATATATATATATATATATATATATATATATATATATATATATATATATATATATATATATATATATATATATATATATATATATATTTACTTGTAGATATCGGGTGAGTCATTTAACTTGATACAATTTGACTTATAGTCTACTGTCGAAATTACATAATTGGTTAAATAATATTTCTAGTTTCAATGGCATAATTTTTTTATACTGGCTCTGGTATTATTATACTCTTACAGATTTACCAAATATTGGCAAATTATAATAATTAGGAAAATCATCAATTAGAATTAGAACCTCGAAGAGCAAATCACTGAAAAATAACAACTGGGAAAATTTCTGAATCAGTATAATGAATCAGTAAAATAATGTAAACTATTTAGTCATTCAACCACCGCAAATGACGAGGTACTTGATAGTTTTTAAAAATATGTCTCCACTATATAAAGGGTGATTAAATTTTAAGGGCCGATGTGGAATGTGAACCACACCTAAACGTCAAGTTTTTTTCTGCATGACATTTCTCAATTTCAGACTAACTCAATTTGAACCATGGAAAGATACACAATCGAGAAACGCGTTAAACTTATTCAGGCTTATTATGAAAATGGGCGTTCAAATCAAAATGCATATCGTGCACTTCGTAATTTTTTCGGTCAATTTAATCGTCCAAATGTGCGTACAGTCGGAAAAATCGTGCAAAAATTTGAGCAAACCGGATCTGTAGGAGATTTTAAAACACCAGTGCATGCTCGTACAGCTCGTACTGCTGCTGTTTGCGATAGTGTGGCTGAAGAGCCGTCCACCTCAACTCGTCGTCGTGCCCAACAATTGCACCTCTCACGCTCGTCGTTGATGAACATTATGCATAAAGACTTGCATTTACACGCTTATAAGGTGCAATTGACTCAAGAACAAAAGCCTTTTGACCATTCCAAACGTCGTCAATGGTCAGAATGGTGGCAAGAAATGGCAAAAGTGGATAATCAATTTTCGAAGAAAATCATCTTCAGTGATGAAGCACATTTTCACTTCAGTAGATTCGTCAATAAGCAGAATTGCCGCATTTGAGCAAATCATAATCCAAGAGTGATTGTCGAAATACAAATGCACCCACAAAGAGTGACTGTTTGGTGCGGTTTATGGACTAGCGGCATCATCGGGCCGTATTTTTATCAAAATGAAGCCGGTCAGGCAGTCACTGTGAATGGTGTTCGCTATCGTGAAATGATAAAGAACTTTTTATGGCCCGAATTGGAAGATATGGATGTGGGCAATATGTGGTTTCAACAGGACGGTGCCACTTGCCACACAGCTAACGAAACAATGGCTCGTTTGCGCGCCAAATTCAATGGTTGTGTTATCTCACGTAGTGGCGATGTCAATTGGCCGCCAAGATCATGTGATTTGACACCGTTGGGCTTCTTTCTTTGGGGTTATTTGAAAGAAAAGGTGTACGTAGATAAGCCAGCAACAATTCAAGAGCTAAAGGATGAGATAATTCGGCACATTAACGGCAAAAAACCTCAATTATGCCTAAACGTCATCGAAAATTTGGACCATCGGATGGAGGTGTGCCGCCGAGGTGTCCGATATTTTGTTCCATACATAATTAAACCATACAATATGATCATAATAAAAAGAATTGACAGTAATTTCCTAAATAATTTGTGTTTTATTCAAAATCAACATCGGCCCTTGAAATTTAACCACCCTTTATTTTGGAAGTTTCCGACTGCTGATTCTGTTCGCAAAGAACTCATACTGTTCAACGAGCTGAAAAATGCAATAAATCTCCATTGCACGAGGTTTTACAGGAATGACAATTGTTACAAAAATTAAAACAAGAAATGTAAGCTGCTAAACTGGAGCTTAAACAGCCTTTAGGACAAAATTCAATCACCATACACAAAATAAATATTTCAGAGCGCAAAAGTCTATATTAAAACTATAGCACCATTAGAGATGCTGACCTCAATAAAAGTCTTGACTCAAAAAAAAGAGTCTCAAAAAGAGTCTTGAGTCAAAGCTGCAAAAACGTGACCCCATAATATGTCGACTTCTCTGGAACACCGGTAAAATTGTTTAGTTAACTTGTAAAATTGTTCAGATTTGGTTTCGACGAAAAGTTTGATGTTACATGCAAAAAGTAGTATAGAAGTATTTTACCTTCGAAAATTGGAGCCTGGGACAAGAAAATTAAGACAATATATGGAGACTATTTTATAGCAATATTAGTATATACAGGTATTCCGGATATGCTGACGAAATTAAAAGTCAGCCACCATTAAAAAAGTTTAGGGAATATCCAAAACGAAATCTTGACTGGATCTACTTGGTCCTCTATACTCTCCTCATCTATCTCTGGAAATGTGACCTTTTGCGTTTATTATTATGGAAGCTGTGATATGGTTTTCTTATCTTCTTCTCTATCACGGCTCGGTTTACGTTATGTTTTCTTTTGATCCACCTCCTCAACTAAATTGAATGTGTAAGTGTCCCGACTGTCGCCATTTTGTATTCCAAGGTCTGATTATTTATGATTGCATTGATCGTATAGTTAACTCAGTCAAGAAATCCACAAAAGCATTACCGTAAACTAGCCGAGCTCATTTCGTAATTTCCGTTCCAAATCTTAAAGCCGGCCTCCTTGCTGTTACTTTTTATAGCTGCGTGTATTCCGCATGATGTAAAGTTGTATATAGCACTAAAAATAATACATCAAGCTGTTTTTCAGCAGCCAACCCATTATAATGTAGTTTGGCTTGGAACTGCTCTTTAAAATCCTCTATCGCAAACTCAGCGTCGAATAATAGTGGGTTTTAGATTTATTTTATTGCCGACGTTATTTGGTTCCATTTCACTGCATTTAGAAATGTATTTTTTTAGGGCACAGTATAATCTATCCATTGAGCTTAAAATTATTTTATGCAGCGCAACTCTTGCATTCTAATTTTTACACCCGTTTCCAACTCTTGCATAAGTTGGATCCACTTGTTACGTACACATTTTTTTAATTCTTGCGCATGGTACTTTGTCAAAGCAATCACAATTGGTACGATTTTTAGATTACTTCAGCCGCCTTCTATTTAGCTTCGGAGCTCAGATGGTTTATTGTCAACATTAAGGCATGCAGAGGCGATTCGATACCTGATAATTTTTCAACTCCTTTAAAGAGGTTACTTGTTGGGCATTCTTATCGACCAAAGTTTTATTGACATTATCGCCTAACTGCTTAATATAATAATATAATAATATAATAATATAATAATATAATAATATAATAATATAATAATATAATAATATAATAATATAATAATATAATAATATAATAATATAATAATATAATAATATAATAATATAATAATATAATAATATAATAATATAATAATATAATAATATAATAATATAATAATATAATAATATAATAATATAATAATATAATAATATAATAATATAATAATATAATAATATAATAATATAATAATATAATAATATAATAATATAATAATATAATAATATAATAATATAATAATATAATAATATAATAATATAATAATATAATAATATAATAATATAATAATATAATAATATAATAATATAATAATATAATAATATAATAATATAATAATATAATAATATAATAATATAATAATATAATAATATAATAATATAATAATATAATAATATAATAATATAATAATATAATAATATAATAATATAATAATATAATAATATAATAATATAATAATATAATAATATAATAATATAATAATATAATAATATAATAATATAATAATATAATAATATAATAATATAATAATATAATAATAATATATTTGGAGAGGGGCCACCGGCTCGATCGATTGCTACCAACAATCTAGGTTTTATTAATTTCTCCATGACCTTACCGGCTGAGTTGAGCATACACAGGAGGCCACTAAGACGGTGGCAGTTCTGGGTATCCATTCCACTTGCTTATTAGGATGAGACGAGCGACTTTTCAAGTGTAAAGTCCTATCAGGACTGCTTTTATGACTCTTGTAGCTCTGTTTGCCTCAAGTTTCTTTACCATTAGTTTGTAACCAAGCCTCCAGTGGTTTTCTTTGATATCACCAATCAGCATTTCCTCCAGCAATGAGCCTTGCTGTTGTTGATGGCATATCGTAATTGCTTCCTTCTTTAATTGATGGATCGTTTGTATCCTTCTTCCCGTGTTCTGGCCCGTTACATTTATCACCTTGTGTGCTTTGGTCGCTTTTTTGGCATAGAAAAGTTGCATGCCTCAACGATCAGGTTCATTGTATTTTCACAAACGCCTCTACCTCCGCTCTTTTGTTAATTCTATCCATATTCAATCACAGCGGTAACTCCTGGCTGCCCTTCTTGCCACTGGTATATCTCCAATGTGAAATACAATATACTGATGGTCACTGCTGGTCTATTCCTCGATTACTCGACATTTATGTATTTTTGATGTTAGTCGTTCTGTCACAAAAGTAATATCCGGGATAGTTTCTACTTACCCTGGTCACTACACTGGCATTAATTGCATCCTCCTTCTCTATTGTCCAATCCAGGTCCCGAACCTCCAGTAAGACTTTGGGCACCAGACTCTTAACAGTGCCGGAGCCATCCACCACTTCATTCAGAGCGTTGGTTAAAATCACTGTATCCTTAGTGCTATTAATAATCTCTAGTAGCACGCTGCCCTCTGTTTCCGTGCACGAATATGCATGATGCATATGTATAGACGTACAAGCCCAGCCCATCCATATACATATGTATATAGGGATTGCATAAAAATTTCGAAAACTTCAAATGTCAGTTGTATCAATTTAAATAACTCACCCGGCCAAATGGATCAGAGGTTACAATAATAAACGAAATAATATTTTCCGTTTACGTTAATGTATGTGCGCGAGCGGGTACATTTAAGAAATGTTTTAACAAGACACAAATATATAATAGCAGTAATAATAAAATGAAGTGATCGAATTTTATTATATGGTTTTCTCTTCCAAATCGTTATCAAAACGATTAAATCTTGCAACTTTTTTTTTCCTTTTCTTTTTATCCAATTCGATATGCTTGTCTATAGATTGTAATCTTAATCTGTTTGCAAAAAATTTTTTATTTTTATTTTTAAATTGAACAGAAGAAAACCTTTTAAATAACTGCGCTCACGAATGGAACAAACGAAATTAACCATCTAATTATTTCAAGTCGCTTGACATCACAAAAAAATTTTTTTGTACTTTTATAACAATTTAATTACACAAAAGAAGTTTAATTGAACGACGGTTGGTATATTTTATAAGTGGTGCAGATACACGTTGCTTTATAGAATATGCGCGATGATATATTACCAATTTCTGACAACTTATTATAAATTGGTCAGCGCGGAACTTTTTAATTCATCACACGATGAAATTAAGATTTATGTATATGTATATGTGTAAACCATTAAATCTTAAATTCATTATGTGTAAAATAATTAAAAGAAATCAAAAAAAATAACTATCTAAATTTCTTTTTGTGGAGTTTACCAGAGTTAATGTGGTGAAGTGCAAAATATTTGTATTTCATTACCGATTAAATATTGTAGTTAACATGTAGTTAACATAATTATACTTTAAAAATAATAAAATTATTAACCTGGGGTTTTTGTTGGTTAATTAGTCGTTTTAAATGTGTAGCATCACCATAACGCTTTCACTACGGAGTAACCCAATAACTCGAATAGTAGTTTATGAACATTCTGGCTCCATCGGATTCGATCCCGAGCTTATTCTTCGTATTATCAACTCGAAGAAGGCAAGTCGTTCACTACCCCGAGGAGACGTCATCGTTGACGGAAACCTCTGCCACGCCAAAAGGTACTCTCCTTTCTAAGATCGCTGCACTATCCATTAAGGATCGTCTCGCAGAACGGGACCGAGCCAATTTTCATTATTAATTCTTGATCTTGTGGTCTAATAAAACTCGGTAAGCGTCGTAATCGTCGGGTTTGAGGCCATTATTATACGCATGATTCTTCTTTCGAATGTAATTAACCATACCTCATGGCTTCATTTTAAAGAGAAGTCTTTGACCCCGGAGAAATATAAACTGGCCTCTGCTAGTAGCATTCTCGCCTTTATTAGGAAGGTGGAGAAGTTTTTGAAGTAATAAATCCTAAAAGCACAAAAAATCTTTTAGGTTGCAGTGCTGGCCATTTGGGATAGGAAAAGTAAAAACATATATCATAATCAACCATCACAACGGGTCTGATCAACATCTTTTAAAGCTTTAGCTGCTTGGCATTTGTAAGATATTTTGACTTTAATACTGGACATAAGGCATGCAAGAATACTCAGGAAAGTAGTAAAAATAGGTAGGTACTTTCAAGTGTTGTAGTGTAGGTGAGAAATCCAAGAAAGAGTGGTTATTGTATTCACCATCAACAAAATCACAGTTTGTTACAATATAATAAGGTTTAAGTGATTGGCAAACTACTGTTGTAGTTGATAATCACGGAAAAAGCACTACACATCGAGATTCTATGCTGACATACTTAACCCGTAGACAAAGTGCGGGGTTAGTACAAAATTTAAGAAACCAAATTCAGAAAGAGTGTGGTTGCTGGAAACATGTCTTGAAACGTTTCGTAGCTGTTTTTTGTACGTTAGCGGAAGTGGCTTTTCTTTTCGAGCAACAGAAGAAAAATATGGATCTTTGTACGCTGCAAATTTTTTAGGGCTGCTTGAACTAATTAGTCAATTTGATTTATTCTTAGCAGGCCACATTTCAAAATATAGAAATTCTGGTAAAGGAAAAAGTAATGCAATTACTGGAACAAAACGTCCACGCCGTCACTGTTGATGAAATAAACTGCTCTGGTTATTTCAGTATTTCAGGTGATTTAACACAAGATCTAGCACTTATCGACCAGTTAAGTTGTGAACTTAGGTACCTAAAAGATGGGTAACTTACATAAATAATGGACTGCCAATACTGGCAGGTGTTACAATTTTTAAGGGAAGTTTGTAAATTAAACTTTTTAAAAATATAGGGGTTAATCTTACGATAATGGTGATAACACGTCTGGCCGTTATAAGGGGTATTATATGCACCACTGCCTACTGTTGTCAAGAAGCAGGGAACATATTTTCTATAGTCCAGTTGCTCTAACTTTTTTATCGGCCTTAACTAGCCGGTAGGAATCTTTAAATCATTTATTGGTGATAAAATCATCTTAAAATTCCTTTTCAATACCAGATCGGAGGCATATGCTACCCCAACAGCTGTAATTTTGAAATCATTTGTAAATATAGTAAAAGCTTTAGTATTTATTGCTGAAGACCAGTCACAGAAGGAAGACACTAGAAGAGAAGCCAGTGACATTTCAAATAAAATGCAGGACCTTAGAAACAGACACATATCTATATACGTATATCGCTATAAGCTACCAAATTTGACTCTACGAGATTTGACAAAAACGAAACTATTTCAAACCAAATGCTACCAGATGTAAATTACAGGGAACCTGAAACTAGCAAATATCTTAGAAAGAAGATACACAATGATGGAGATGCATCAGAAACAAACCTCAATACTGCTTTCGAACAAACACTTTCTCTATAATTGTAGATAAACTCCAAGCCGGGATGAAAAGCAGAGCATATATTTATAAAGTAGTAGTACATCGTTTTAGTTTACTAACTTATTTTCCAGATATTACCGCCACTGCGCCTTCTATTGAGCTTACAAGTTATTTTCAATGTTGTCAACAGCTTATTGATGCTTTTGACAACTGAGTTTAGTTTAGTCGATCGACTAATTGGAAAACAAAATTTAGTCATGCTGAGCTTTAAAACATAATTGTGGAACACAATATTGAGCCGGCTTTTCCAAATGTAGATATATATTTGCTTTAGGATATTTCTAACATTGACGGTTACAAATTGTTCAGACGAGCGTTCATTGTTCAGACGAGCGTCCGTAACAAACGGCCATAAGGTAGACTACTTGCATTACCGTTACTAATAGAAGCAGATGTGTTCGGAACAATTTACAATTGGAACAATTTATCTTCGATCAAACAATTTACAATAAAGAAAAGTAGGAAAAACTATTTCAAATGTAATAAAGTGAAATTATTCAAAAATATATGTATGTATATAATATATATACATACATATATGCATATATATATATATATATATATATATATATATATATATATATATATATATATATATATATATATACATATATATATATATATATATATATATATATATATATATATATATATATATATATATATATATATATATATATATATAAATATATATATATATATATATATATATATATATATATATATATATATATATATATATATTAAGAAACTACAGAATAGCAAAGGGTAGCAACGATCCTTGACACTTATGTCACAGTATTTTAATCATACTAAAGCATCATTTGCGTTAAAGTCCTTATTTTCAATTTGATTTTTTTGTAATAACAATGACGTATTTTGTTCAGTTTAACAGTTATTTAATTTAATTTTCGTGTTAATAAATGTTTTTTTTTTAAATCTACAATTCACAGGCATTTTAGAATTTTGCGTATATTGAGAGTGCTGTGACGTGTTTTGAGAACGTTGGAGCGGTGGGTATTTTACTTTAGTTTTTGAACTTTTAGGTGGTTTTTATTGTAAATTGTATTTGTATATTTTCAGATAGCTATTAGAAATTGGTATATAAATTAGGTTATGATTCGTAATGTTTAGTCAATTTTTTAAAATCTAATTTATATTATTATTTTTATAATTATATATTTTTAATGATATAATAAATTAAATAATTGTAAATTTCTGGCAAAAACTAATCCAATGTATTACAGCCTAGGTCTTGCAGAAATTAGCCCATTAATATACTTTGTTTTTAGAAGATTCTTTTGCAAATTATAGTTTAAAGGTGGCACACTGGAGTTTGAATATTATAGCTACCGGAAAACTAGACCAATTCTGTCATTACTGACATACCTTGCCTTTCCCTACACCACAAAAATAGAATAGGATTGTGCCGTAATGATCATGAGGTGTCTAAAACGGGGTCGTTTCTATTATGGCTGGAAATATATTTATAGAAATATAAATGTAAAAAGGCTGTGGGAATAAGATCAGCGGTAACCGGAGCCTTTAACAAGCGCTTGGTCTCACAGTCTTATTAATCAATCAAGCAATCTGCTATCAATTTGCCTGTTGATTGTTTCGGATCCATTGAAGGGCGTTGAATTGCAATACTCGATATTATTATACTACTATATCTTTACTGTGGGTATCTAAAGCCACCAGCCCGTGTTTCCTGATTCATAACTAGTGGATATTTGTTCGTACATTTTTTTAAAATTTGCAAATCTGGGTAAATTTGCCAGGCCTTCTTGAAGATTGCTGATATCATACGATCAATTTGAGTTGGGACTATTTTGCCTTTCAAACAAATCAAGATATAAGAACGAGTAAATCATTCTATGGATTACATCCAGCAGTGAGTTTCTCCGTTGATCTGATATTTTGTTATGCGATCCTACAAGTTTCTGTTTGTAAACTCGGGCGTAAGGTCATGTAATCTTCAAAACGAAGTGTCTTTAAACTCAAACTAATATACAGGAGTCGTTTGCTTTTGATTTTAGCAACAATGCATTATTGGAAAACGGCACTGGGTTAGTTTGCGTTATATTAAAATGATTTCCATCTTTTGTTTTTTTTTTTAACCCTGCAATCTTTTCTGGGGACTAAGCTCTCCCAACTCTTTCGCAGTTAATTTTTAATGTTCTACTTTACGCCGTCACTAGCCAAATACAGGTTCGATTTTAAATCCATCTGCACATTGCATTGCTCCAGTCAGCCTGTACTGACATGGACAATTCGGCCCATGGATTCTGCACTTCAACAGGGGGTCATAGTTGTGTTCTTCGTCATCACCGATCGTTTGAACTCAAGCGGATTGAATGCAATTTTTAGCATAAATGATTCGTGCTGGAGACAAGTTCCATTTGTTTTGTGTAATTGCAGTATATATTTTTAACCATGTCCCTCTTATTTTAATTCCAAAAAAGAATGTAAATGGTGGAAAAAAGGTATTATGCAAAAAGGATTCTCAGTTGGGCTGGCATATCGTATGATTTTGCGTCTTTCAGATATTTTTTTTAAATTAAATGATCTAAAAGATATTTCGGGCCAAATATATTTCAAATCAGGCAAAATTTGTCCAAATTTTTATAAAATTCCCGAGAATTTGTATTATAATTCGGCTAAAAGTGGTTTGAGTTATTATGAAAAATCTGAAAATTTTGTTTGGGAGATTTATCTTGGCACCCAAATTATAAAAGGTAAAACTTCAATGACGATCGGTTTAGTGGCGGAGATGTCCGTTACAGACATTCATAACATACATACAAGAATTCATTATATATATATATATATATATATATATATATATATATATATATATATATATATATACATATATAAATATATATATATATATATATATATATATATATATATATATTTATATATATATATATATATATATATATATATATATATATATATATATATATATATATATATATATATATATTAGTATATTAACAGGTGCTCTTCCATTGCAGTAAATGATTGCTTTTTAACAGTTGAAAAGTTTTCTGCGAGAAAATTGAAGAACAAAAATATGTTGATCTGTCATAATATTATTTTGTATTTTGTCAAATTGTATATGCTTGTAATAGCTCTAGTAATACAAAATCATGTACTAATGTCTGATAAAAAAACCTCGAAAATTGTTAACTGTCCGCCAGGTGATTTTTTGATCATGTAAATTTTCAATATAACGCAAAAAACTGTATAAACTGTGACTTGGATCCTTAGAACGTTACCGCATTCAAAAACCAAACCATTTTTCTAGATTATAGATAAAAATTACATAACGAAAGTATACCAACCACTAAAATAATAAAATAATTCGTTTCTTCTGTGTCTGCATTACACCGAACTTTGCAACAAAATGTAGAGAACCCCGAAGAAAACCAAAAACATTGTGCGCGGTACTTACACTGTATACTTTGATATATGTTTTTTAGGGTTTTCTTCCAGAACCAAAATAAAAAAAATTTTGTCCAACTTTATCTTGTTGCGAGAATCTTTAGACGTTCATTTTTTTTGTTGGCATTTTGTCTTGAAGACGTTTTTTGCATTCGGTCGTTTTGGTCTCCTACTGTGAAAATGGGACATATTTTTATTTAATGAGGGTAACAACGAAAATTTTATGATTCTCAATCTTAACATACATTTATATATATATATATATATATATATATATATATATATATATATATATATATATATATATATATATATATATATATATATATATATATATATATATATATATATATATAATTTAAAACATAAAATAAACAAACATATTTCATGTACTATACAATTTATGATTTGTTTTGAAACATTGAAAAGACAATGAGTTGAAGGTAATGTAATTTCATTTTTTTGGTTAAACAAAATACTGCTAAAATAATTACTTTGTGTCAACATTTATGAGATAAGACGCAAAATTAAGGAAATTTAATACAATAAAAACAAAACAAAAAAAACAAAAGAATTATGCTTCTAAAGATACTTGGGGAAAAGCATAAAAATGTTCTCATTTATTTATTGCTTGATTGATTAACTTACGGGACTTGACTTTGGTTTCTTCAAGT
Source organism: Tipula confusa (assembly GCA_963556175.1). Taxonomy (NCBI): domain Eukaryota; kingdom Metazoa; phylum Arthropoda; class Insecta; order Diptera; family Tipulidae; genus Tipula; species Tipula confusa. The sequence goes on along the minus strand of OY744475.1, from coordinate 190,969,098 downwards.
TTTTTTTTGTTTTGTTTTTGTTTTAGAATCTCTCGGCGGATAAAATAATACAATATACATGGAATGATTTATAATGTGGTCTTATCATTTGAAGTTTATATCGTTGTGCGGTGATAAATAAGATTTACACAAAAGTCATGTACTCATAATCTTGTGTTGTATATGAAACTTGAGATTTCAGAACATATAATGTTGCTAATATATTTTATTTAACAACCACTTCAGATAAATCTAAGTTTATGTTAACTGTAGGTATAGGCATTTATATGCGGGAATTGAATAATGTATGTACTTTATAACTTAAATTCATGTTATCGTCCTTGCAAAATAAATTCAAAATAATCGAAATCTGTAATAGCAGTCCGATCGGACTTCCTAATACTTTGCAAGTAAAAGTTTCGTGAAATTTATGAACTGAATCAAAATTTATGTAAATTAGTTTGACGAAGAATTCCTAAAACAATAATTTAGGGCCTTAATAAAATAATAGTAATCGTCCATGGCCAATTCACTATTCAACTACTTCTGAGTAGCTGAAGGAGCCTCACAAGAGACGAACCAGCAGCTACTCAGACATTGATTAATTGATGAGACTGTGAGATCAAGCGCTTGTCAAGTATTCCGGTCCTATTCCCACAGTTTTTTTACATTTAGCAAACGGAAGTATGAGAGATTTTCATATATTTATATTTCTATAAATATATTTTCATGCATGATAGAAAGGACCCGGTTTCAGACATCTCATGATCATTACGGCACAGTTCTATTTCCCAACACTTTCCCCACCCGAACGTAAATATTCTGCTTCTAACCATGAATTGCTAGCAATTTATTATGCTATCAAGCTTGTTAGTTACTTTGTCGAAAGTAAAGTTTTTTTATTCTTACCAACATTATATAGTCAGTGACTACTGCCATGCCGTTAAAGTCAAAACGTAGTCCCGCCGGGCTCGCCAATTGGACTAAATTTCGCAGTTTACATCAGACATATAATGCATAAAAGGAATAAGTAACGTGTGGAAGCGGAAACATAACCAATAACTGAAACCAACTGATTTATGTCATGCCAGGCCAAGGAATTTAAGCTTTTAGAACTACAACAAACTAGGATCTAAGTTTAAATTCGACTTTAAATTCGCTTGTTTTAAGTTAAATTTATACTTGGTCCAGTATGAACGTAGACACAGGGTACTAGTCCAAAACATGTCTCGCTTGTCAAAAAGCAAAGTCAATTGCTTTACACGTTCCAAAAAAGGATGCTTTGATATATACAAATTTGGTAAAACGTGCAATCGAACATCAGTACCCGCAGTACGTGTCAAGATTTGGTGTTCCAATCCAGATAACGACTAACCAATGTCAGTTTGAAAGTAACGTATTTCAGGAATTTAACCAACTTTTAGGTTTACACAAAATATGGACTACGACTTATTAACCACAGTCGAATGTTATAGTAGAGCGATTCCACCGTACCCTAAAAGTAGCCTTGTACGTAAGAGACAATACCATGCACTGAAGCACAGAGTTACCATTTATTACTGTGGGAGTTATAACTACAGTCAAACCTGTTCAGTCTGATCTTGTCTACGGACAACCACTACAGGTCCCTGGAGAACTCGTAACCTGGGTCAACTTTTTGTTTGAACAAATTAACAGTTTTGAGCTGTTACCTAGAATCTTGCATTGGGATAATTAAGCGAAAATGGGCTAAAGCAGATTGGTTCTTAAACAATTTTGTAAGATTCTTCAAAGTTACTTGACAAGTAACTCCAGTGGTAGTTGTTTTGTTTTTTTTTTTTTAACAAATCTGATTGCGAAATGTAAATAACACTGTACAGAGTACATACTAGTTTCCTATTAGAATGTTCTTGTTCGATTTCATCAATTCGATTTGGAAGTACCCCTTTCGAATCGATGCGTTTTCCCATTTTGATGTGCTTGTGAGATCTTTGGACATTAACATCGCTTGTTGGTCGTAAGGTCGATTTAGACTATTCGGTTTTGCTGTCGGGAGGGGTTTCGCCAAAAGGGCATGTTTTTAATATTGGTTGTAAATGTTTGTAAATATTCGTGATCGGTTGAACGGTAGTTCGATTTTGAATGGAGTGTTTTGTTGGCGTTGTTTGTCTGAAATTAGGATAGGTTTTCATATGTAAAAATAAATAATTAATTTTATAATTTTTATATGTTTTATTAATATTCTTAAATTTTTTTATATTTTTATATTTTTTATATTTTTTATATTTTTTATATTTTTTATATATTTTATATATTTTATATATTTTATATATTTTATATATTTTATATATTTTATATATTTTATATATTTTATATATTTTATATATTTTATATATTTTATATATTTTATATATTTTATATATTTTATATATTTTATATATTTTATATATTTTATATATTTTATATATTTTATATATTTTATATATTTTATATATTTTATATATTTTATATATTTTATATATTTTATATATTTTATATATTTTATATATTTTATATATTTTATATATTTTATATATTTTATATATTTTATATATTTTATATATTTTATATATTTTATATATTTTATATATTTTATATATTTTATATATTTTATATATTTTATATATTTTATATATTTTATATATTTTATATATTTTATATATTTTATATATTTTATATATTTTATATATTTTATATATTTTATATATTTTATATATTTTATATATTTTATATATTTTATATATTTTATATATTTTATATATTTTATATATTTTATATATTTTACATATTTTATATATTTTATATATTTTATATATTTTATATATTTTATATATTTTATATATTTTATATATTTTATATATTTTATATATTTTATATATTTTATATATTTTATATATTTTATATATTTTATATATTTTATATATTTTATATATTTTATATATTTTATATATGTTATATATTTTATATATTTTATATATTTTATATATTTTATATATTTTATATATTTTATATATTTTATATATTTTATATATTTTATATATTTTACATATTTTATATATTTTATATATTTTATATTTTTTATATATTTTATATATTTTATATATTTTATATATTTTATATATTTTATATATTTTATATATTTTATATATTTTATATATTTTATATATTTTATATATTTTATATATTTTATATATTTTATATATTTTATATATTTTATATATTTTATATATTTTATATATTTTATATATTTTATATATTTTATATATTTTATATATTTTATATATTTTATATATTTTATATATTTTATATATTTTATATATTTTATATATTTTATATATTTTATATATTTTATATATTTTATATATTTTATATATTTTATATATTTTATATATTTTATATATTTTATATATTTTATATATTTTATATATTTTATATATTTTATATATTTTATATATTTTATATATTTTATATATTTTATATATTTTATATATTTTATATATTTTATATATTTTATATATTTTATATATTTTATATATTTTATATATTTTATATATGTTATATATTTTATATATTTTATATATTTTATATATTTTATAAATTTTATATATTTTATATATTTTATATATTTTATATATTTTATATATTTTATATATTTTATATATTTTATATATTTTATATATTTTATATATTTTATATATTTTATATATTTTATATATTTTATATATTTTATATATTTTATATATTTTATATATTTTATATATTTTATATATTTTATATTTTTATATATTTTATGTATTTTATATATTTTATATATTTTATATATTTTATATATTTTATATATTTTATATATTTTATATATTTTATATATTTTATATATTTTATATATTTTATATATTTTATATATTTTATATATTTTATATATTTTATATATTTTATATATTTTATATATTTTATATATTTTATATATTTTATATATTTTATATATTTTATATATTTTATATATTTTATATATTTTATATATTTTATATATTTTATATATTTTATATATTTTATATATTTTATATATTTTATATATTTTATATATTTTATATATTTTATATATTTTATTTATTTTATATATTTTATATATTTTATATATTTTATATATTTTATATTTTTAAATTTTTAGATATTTTATATTTTTTATATTTTTATATATTTTTATATAAACACTTTATATTTTTTATATTTTTATATTTTTATATTTTTTATATTTTTTATGTTTTTTATATTTTTTATATTTTTATATTTTTTATATTTTTTATATTTTTATATTTTTATAATTTAATAGTAAATTTCAAGCGAAAACTAATTCAATTTATTACAGCCTACGGGTAGCAGAAACTATATTATAATATGTTATTATATAATGAATTAATTAAGTTATGATTTCAGATGAAAATTAATTAGATTTTGTAGCCTGTAACTGCGGCTTGGAGAAATTAGTCCATTAATAGATTTTTGTCAGAGAAACATTGCAGATTACAGAAAAATGGTTGCAGATTGGTGTTTCTGATAAGAGATGACCGAATGCATTGCAGTTCATTATAATTGTGATTGTCTTGGGCTAACTAACAGTAGTTTAAATATTGGCTACCGGGAAACAGGATCAATTCTGTCATTACTGACTTATATTTCCTTTCCTTCTGCCACAAAAAAATACTAGCTATCGATCGCTAAGGTGCCTGTAATCGGGTTGAATCTGTCGTAACTAACACTTCATCCACTCCTTCGGTTTTGTTAAATGTAACACGGGTGTACGGTGGTACCCGGCATTCAGTTGACATGCTTCATGTAATAGAATGCTTCATGCAGTTATGTAATAGAAAATAATAATTCCGCAATCCTCATATTTGGCGCCTAAAGTATAAATATGAATCTTTGAAAATATTTTAATACATGGAATTGTTATCAGAAACTGTCCGTTATCGAACAAAAATATTGTACTTTTGAACTATTATACTCGATATGTACAGTGCGTCTACAACATCAAACACCTACGTTTGCATCACAGAATTCTCGTTCGTTAATAAAATTCCAATTCTATAGGGAGATTAAAACTTAAAATCTAAATTACGTGATCCGAAATTAGACTTGACCGCTTTTGCCCTATTCTTAAAAATCTTGCCACTGCCAATCGAGCTTTGTACTTCCTATAACCACTGAATGACGACTAATGCCGACAAGCTTAAGTATACAAGGTGCCGATCGTACTCGTTGTCATGTATGGGTGTGAGAGTTGGACTCTCACAGATGATTATTAAAAATAGCTGATGACATTCGAGATTAAAACTCTTGGTAAGTGCGCTAGCTCCATCACGTTTTGCAGTGATCTATGAGAATATAAATGACAGCAACCAATGCATAACGACGTACCCAAGTCTCCAACAACAAACTTTTAAATTTAAATGCCATTTGATAACAAACAGCATCACGCGCATATAGTAATTTGTAAATCGATCTAAACCCGATTTGATACAATTCATCTTCATCGGTTGTCCTGTTTGATTGAAAAATTTGACAAATGACAATATTACGTCAATCAAAAAAATTCAATTCAAAAAAAATGTGATAAGCATATTTTGTATATCGTTATAGTCCTCGTCAAAAAAAATTTATTTATTTTTATTGTTTTTGAAGAAGTCTCTCTCGTACAAACAACAGAACCGCACATAATTTAAAAAAGGACATAAATTGATCTCGACAAGAAGTTGAAATATATTTTGGTGCAAAGACGCGGGAACATAAAATTGAATTTATGTTAAAGTACATCAACATTTTTTTGATGTATATACGAACAAGGTGACGTATTTTCGTAATGGATTTTCGTAAATTTAATTTATGTACGATGTTGGTGTAACACTTGTTGTGTCGCGGACACAATTATTTTTAATGCTTTTATGTATTTACTACATTAAATTTTATGTTCATATCAAAAAATAAAAAATTTATATAAAGAACGCAATTTAATGTGTTAATAATTTTAAATCCTGTATAGATTTTTTTACATACAGACATACATATATAAGAAATGGGATGTTAGAGAATTGTTTGAGTTTGATTGCCCGTTTGTTGGCAATAGTAGAAAATCATGCAAATTCAATTCATTGTTACACAAAATATAAAAGAAAAATTTAAATCTGAACAAAAATTTTAAACAAAGAGGCCACAAATCAATCAAGACAGATTCATTTCAATGAGCTGCTTCTTTAGAATAAACAGTGCGCCGAAAAATAAACAAAAAAAAAAAGTGGGAAGAAGTAAAATAAGAAATGACCGTTTATTCTGTCAATAAAAATTGAAATTAGATTTAAGTATAAAGTAATAAATTTTGTGTATATACAAAAAAGGTATACATGTTTTTTGTATATATGTATGTATGTTTGTATATACAAAAATCGATTTTCTTAAGTTATGATGTTCAAATCACAAAATTGTTTGAATAAGATTTATGTTTTATCGTGATAAGAACCAACAAAATCACTATGGCAGTTTTATAAAACTCGAAGTAGATAGATAGTTAGCCACTGGCGTTGAATTTCGAAACTAACAAATATTATCTCCATTTTTAAGTTAAGGCACTTTTCCAAGTTCGGATTCTAATTCTAACAATTTAAATACGATCATGTATGGTCATGTGATTAAGAAACGTTTTAATTTTGCAATTTAATCCCTCATGCTCTTTTTTGTCTAAAGCTGCAATATCCAAGAAAACTGCGTAAACAGTATTTTTATCTTCTATGGCAAGCTTAAATGTATTTACAATTCTGTGTTCGTGCTCTACAGTTTCGTGCTGTTCCCTAAACCCAAACTGATGATCTGGTATAATGTGCCATTCAGAGAATATTAGTAATAATTATTGTAATATGTGCCATCTTTTCCAAAACCATTGAAATTATCGGCAGTAAACTTATTGACCTGTACAAGGAAACTTGAGTTTCGTCCTTTCGTGCCTTTGGGATTGTGATACTTTCTAATTGCAAAGATAAATATAACGAATGTTATATTCACTGTGCCACTTGATCGTTTGGGGTCATGTAGGAAAATTAACAAATCTATAACCTATTTGGCAAATCAAAGGTTTTGTGGCGTTTCAATCTTTCCCTCGTTATGCTAGTGAGAAGTTTGTTCACTAGTTCATTTGGATAAATTGTCAATCTTGAGTAAGATTTGGCACTGGAATTACTAATTTCTTTCCGTATTGTTGCGACCTGGATGAATGTCCAAATTTAAGTTGCTGATCGTTCCCTATTAGCTTAGACATAATTGGTAGCAAGCTTATAGGTCTATACGACGTTACTTCTTCTGGGGGCTTGCCTGGTTTTTGTATCAGTATTACTTGTGAAACCTTGTGAAACCAAGTACTGCGTTGGCTAAGTAGGTAAGAAATCAAAAACCCTTATCTGGTAACTCTTGCAAAACCTTTCTTGTGATAACTCGCGCCTTTTTAGGATTTAACTCGCTCTGTATCACAGTTTTTAGTTCAAATTTCGTGATCATATGTTTCATTTGCAATGGCCATTCCAACTGCTTTTTTTTATTGAACAGCAGTTTTTTTAACTGCCTTTTTTTACTTGCGTTTATTTTTTGTTAGTTTATATCGTTGCCATTGCGATTGCCATTCCAGTCAGTTATTTTTTTGCTTAACATTGGTTGTTTCTGCATGTTCCTTATCTTTGTAGCCAGAGTGATTAAAACAGGCAAGTGGTCCGATGATATGTCTAAACATTACGTCGCTTTAATGTAATTACTTGCGATTTCTATAGGAACGCAGAAATCTATGATTTCTGAGATCTTTCTTCTATCACTAGGCCAGTAGGTAGGTTTATAGGTTGACACATGATTACGGTTATTTTTTGGATTGATTTAAATAATGTTCGAGGTCTCGTTATAGCCAATCTTGATCCCCACTCTTCGTGTTTTGTATTATAATCAACCCTTGCTAAAAAGCGATGACTCAAAGAATTAAAAATGATCAAATTGTTCCATTTTTATTGCATGTTTTGGTGGGCAGTTAAGTTTAATTATGTTTTTGATTATAACTTCTGTGCCACCATGTGCTATTCCATCAGACTTTTTAGAAAACTTCTGCGGATGTTATGCGTTTCGGATATTAGCATGACATCAATTTCTTGATCTATCAAAAAACTTTTAACTTACTGTCCATGTTGTGACAAGCCGTTGGTATTCCAGATTGCTAATTTAAGGGTTCTGGACATTGAATGATTTGGAGACAATAGTCGTTAGAAGGTTAAGGATGGTATCCATTTTGCCAATTCATTTTTCCATCATATTTTCTAACCGTTGTTGAAAGAGTGCTGTTGGTTATGAGTTTTTCAATTTTTCGTTATGTCTATTTTCTTTTTGGTAGGGTTTTCATCCAAAGTTTGATTTTTAATTGAATCTGAGTTTCTGCGTGTATGTTCTTCCACTAACAAGCTGATAAGATGGATTTGGATTTACCTAAGATGGGATCCGTTTGGATAGCTGCGACTTCTCCACTCTTTTTTCTCTTAGAGCGGGAAATCTGAGTTCTTGTACTTCTTGGTAAACGCTGCAACCTCTATAGTTGACTGAATGACTACCTTTACACTTTTTCTTTTCATAATCATTTGTGAGATGTTCACCTGTAAATTTCACACATCTGGGTCGATGATTGCAGTATGTTTTAGTATACCCGTACCTTTGATAAGTAGTCCATTGCACCACTTCCCGCTTTACATGTGGTTTTTCGTCCTGCACAACTAAGTGCATCAGTCTACTGATCGAATCTATGTCTTTATTTTTTTCATTCATTCGAAGCTCGATTAAAGAGTAGGAGGGGCTTTTTCGTACTACTTTGCCTCATGTTGCAGATATTAGCAACAACGTGGCTCAAACCGATTACCTCACATTTCAATTCGTCAGATGTTGATAGAAGGATGCAAGTTTCGTATGACGACCTGATAGGTTTTGTTCACCTTTTTTTGGAACGAACGGAATTCCGTGTTTCGTTCCGCTAGGGCTTTAATGACCGCTGGGTATGCCACGGCATCTTTTACCAGAATTTTAACCTTTCTATATTCAATTATTTTTAAGTCAAATTTGTCGTTTGTCTATTCCTTTAACAAGGCAGTTAAAGGATTGATTTCTTCTACGCCAGACACAAATATTGGAGGCGCTAATATTATTTTTGGTTGTGGAGTATCTTCTTCCTTTTTGGGCAAACAATTAAACCGTGTCGATAAAGGCATGGTAGGTTGAGCCAACCAATAATCGTTGATTTTCATTTGCTTGCTTCTACTGAAAAGTGATAGAGGACACGTGCCTCTACCCCTTTTGCTAGCTGTTGTCCATCTTTCTTCATATCCAAGCATAGATAAGGAAGGCGTCAGTACATTTGGAATACTAGAATCTTTAGATAGCTCCGATTCTAGATACCCTTCGTTGAAAACCTATAAGATTTTAACCTTTGTTTTTTGAGGAATAATTCCACCGTTTAATTTTATTATTGGGAAAGTATGCATTTGTTCACATTGAACGTGGTTTAAGGTAATTTATTTCCGATCCATTCGCCAATTCTTTAGCCATTTCTCAATTTTGCACAGAGTGCAATCCTCTTGGGGATTACCTTAGAAATCTTTTTTTATCAGTTGGCCAGAAATTGGATTAATTAGATGATATATGTTCCTCTATAGCTTCAAAAAGTTATCTGCCTTTCGACGATGTTAGTCTTGACCCCCAGTGAATGTATTAAGCATTGTTCTAATTTCTCCCCGCAAAGACATTTTTTGTCCGATGAATTTGATTTGTTGGGCGCTCAGAGCATTTCATTTACGCCTAAATTTGTTTTTTTTTTTGTAGAGCAAACACCCCGAACTTTTCTCACTTCTTAAAGTTCCTCGCACGCCGCATCGATACTCTTGAATCAGCTACCTTTAGTTCTAAATAAGAAAATAAAGGCAACATTGCCATCAGCATACTACACTGGAGTCCCATATCTCCATCCAGAAATATCCCTTTCTATGTGCCATGTGTAAGGGACACAAATCATGTCTAGTAGGTAAGGTTAGATTATGAATGCATTAGCAGCCGTCAAATAAATGTTAGATGCCCATCCTTTAGACGGTTGCAGAAATGTGAAAGGAAACACTATTCCTTTCTTTATAAGTAGCACGCAATCCAATACAGCCTTGTAATGCTCTCGGAGCTTAGATGTTAGTTCAAACAGGAGTACATGTAAGGAATGATGCTAGGACACTCACAACTTCTAGAATGTGGCTCACAGACTAGTTTTTTATGAAATCTTGCATGCAACATTTGCGAATAAAAATACTTTTACCATCAATTCAGTAGAACTTAGATATATTGGAAAGGGTTTGAATTAGCCTACCAGCAGTTTTGTGGGGTAAGAAATATATAGGTATCTTCATTAGAGCAGATCAGATTTTTAGTATACTCCAAGATGATTAAATCAAAACAAATCCATAAGAATCTTTATGACTAATCAGATTAGCATTCTGGAGAGAGATTTACAGAAGAAGCGGGATAGCGCGCAATCCATTTTTACTATTGCACTAACACCACAAAATAAATGGCAAACAAATCATTTTCAAGTATTCGTCCTTCAGAAAATTACTACTAGTGTTATGAACTTTCATTTGTTGAAACGCCACCAAACCTAAGGAATCCAGAAACACCAGCATTTATACCTACGACAAAATGAGCTCACCAAGGTGACGTAGTCGAGCGACATTTTTTATTTTATTGCTCATAAGGCAGGAGTTTTAAATACCTTTCGGAAAGACTAATGCAAAGGCAAAATGCATGCAAGACTCGTGGTGGAGTGACTAGAGAGATATTTTTTTAGATAGAACCAAATCAAGAACCGAGTTGCCTCTTGGGAATGTTGGTTCGTTAGGAGCATTTAATTGGATATTGGAATTATTGCAAAAATTAAGAAGTGAACGACCATTCTGATTATTATTTGGGCAACTCCATGCGGTGTGGCGTAAATTAAAGTCACCTGCCGAGATAACTTTGTTACTTGATAACTTTGGGTAGGACCTGCTTTAGGCGGAGAAATATTGGATAAAATTTTTTTTCTCACCTGACAATGGCTGTAATTTGCTGGATGTTGTTCACCGCAATTAACACATTCTGCGGGCTACCGATTCTCTGTGGTGTTCCTGCAGTATCCTCTTTCACGGGTTTCCTTGCATTTTATGCAACGGAAATCTCTACTGCAATTTAACGGTGTGTGGCCAAATCTCTGGCAATTTTGGCATTGAGTCACCTGGGCCCGACCGCGCTTCTTCTCCCAGGTGACTTTATAATGACTCATGTGCTAAATAGCTACCAAGTTTTCAGGCGTTGCCTTGTCGATAACAACTTGAAACAGCGGCATCGGGAAATAAGTGATTCCTTCCCCTTGTGTCCTCTTGAAGGTCATCTGCGAGACCTTGGAATCAATATGGTGAATCTCGCGAAAATTTAATTCTATCTCTCCTGGATTCAGAGAAGCATGTGCTCCTCGCTATGGCATAGACCTAATTTCCTATCATCAATGTGCGTGTCTAGTTCATAAAAATGTCTTCTTTATACTAGGTACTTATACTTCGTATTTGCACGTTGATCTAGTGAATTATAAAATGGAAAGTAAACAAATAACGTTAAATGCAATAATATGTGTATTAATTTTGAAATTAACTTCAAACTATTAATTTTAATTTTGAACGATGAAACTAAGCAAATTTCGTCTCTTATTAAAATGAGAGTAACAAAGAATTAAGTGGTTCGTCGACACTACGAGCAAATGAATGGTACACGAATGGTGGGAGTGGGCTTTGCGAAAAAGATTGTGGTGGATTTTATGATATGAAGGGCATATTTTGTGGAACTATAGTAAAATTATGTTCTGTAAATGAAAATAACGAAGAGCTGTAACGAAGAGCGGTAATTTTATTTCTAGCATTGATAAGCGTAACGCAAAACAATCTTTATATGACAAACCTTCATCTAATATTACCAGATCAGATTAAAAGTTTTAGATGTATCTACAAGCGTTCATTGGATTGAACACTTGTACTTTATGTTTGCTGACGGCATGACTCCAACATTCCACCACTCTAAGACTAATATGCCAATTATTTTGAAGTATAACAGAATTTACATTTCATTTAATTCCAATGACGGAATACGACGTTTCAATACTACATAAAAAAAATTAATCCACCCACTTATCTAGCATTACTCACCTGAAATGCAATTAAATATCAACTTTCAATCTGTCTTGACTTAAAAGAACTAAAAATGTTATAATATTTGCATCAATTAATAATTTTTTTTTTAATCGTTAAATATAATGATAAGCCAGTGGATCAATTTATTTATGTACGTATGACGGCATTCCTTTTATACATCTTGTACTTAAAATACACTGTAGGTGCGCGCGGACGATCGATTTTAACGAAATGAAAAATGTTTTTAAAAACCACCAACAAAAATCGTCGGTCAAAATCGAAACAAAATTTTACATATCACGAAAATATAATTGAAAGTAATTAGCTGTATGTTCTCATTAGAGAATTAGTAACGTTTAATTTTTTTTCTTTTAGTACAAGATCGAGATCGCAGATCAAGCAAAAACCAAACTAATATACAAAAAAGTTAAAGACTTAAGAAAAAATGTAAAAAAATTGTATTCGTCTTTCTATCTATACCAATATGTGTGTATAGCTACATGGTGTCATTGTGGATTGTGTACAAAAAAAGGCACAAAATAAGCAAGTAATAAGGCACAAAAATTCTTTTTAAAATCAAACAAGAACGCAACAAAAATAAAAAAAATCTTTTTAGAGAGACATGAAATTTTTCTTAAATTTTTTTTTTAAATTAGCGACTAATAATCAATCAATTGCTAATTAATGATAACGACGATACTTTATAGTAATTAGTTTGAAATAAAATAAAAAAATTGAAAATTGAAAATAAAATATATAAGACGTCCTTCTTAATTAGTGCAATTCGTTTATATATAGTATATAACAGCCAGTATCTTGCATTTATATATATATATATATATATATATATATATATATATATATATATATATATATATATATATATATATATATATATATATATTTAGAACGACAACGTTTGCGAATAAGACAAAACGTGGAGTGTTTTAAAAAAAGAAATTAAAATTGGAAAAACATATATCACGATTAAAAAACTTGATAGTTATTTTTGCAATGTAATTGACTCGAAATACAAACTTCTTCGTTTTGTCGAACAAACGCTAAATGGTGAATTGATAAAGATTTTTAATTAATGGCGGTATATTTGTGTATAGAGCACAATATTTCCGGACATTATCGATAATCGGCGCGAAAATTAATTTCTTTTTGATGTTTGAATTTTAACTGATCGTGGCGAATATCTGTTTATGATTTAGTTATGTTGACTCATTATGACAACATTTGGTTTCAAAATGCAAATCATTGGTTTTAGCAAAGCTCTAATTAAACACCTTAAAAGCAAAAAGCCACGAATATTGGATCGCCACTCTTTAAAAAGTAAATTAGCAGCACATTAACAATTGTTAAGATGCTGTTCATCCAGGAGGAGAAGCTAAAGAAGGATCAATAGTAATATAGTTAGAAAAAAAGGTTAAACACCCTTTAAAGTTAAAATCAAAAAAGTTGCAACTTGTAATAATAAAGGACACTGTATTATTTATTTATTTTAATGTAAAAACCACCTTTTGGGTATTAAGACTTCAAAATTCATTCCAAAATTGTTTGAAAAATTACTCCTCAGGAGGCTTAATCCAATTGATTGATTGATTGATTGATTGATTAGAGTGTACGGCCAAGGACCAGGAACTCCCGGAATGCCGGGCACCACCGTACACCCGTGTTACATAAAACAAAACCGAAGGAATGGAAGGAGAGGTTTGTTAGTAATGACTGAATTGGTCCGGTTACCCGGTAGCCAATTATGTCTACTGACTTAATTAATTTTTATTTTTTTAAACTCAATGGATTTAACCATTGAGTGAACTTTATTTTATTTAAATTTAATTACAAATGTTGTTTTATGATTTTAAAACATAGCAATATTCTATGCTGTGTGTAATTGAGAACTAAATTGTATACAAGACAAATTCTATTTATATATGTTTTTAGTATTGATTCTATATAATAAAGGTTTTGGTATCAAAGATGATGTAATCAAAACAGTTCAAGTGTTTCTTAAGAAAATTTAAGAACATCTGAAGTGTTTTGAGGAAATGATTTTATATAATTTTAATTATCTTAAATTTAATAATGTGACAGATTTATGTTATATACTATATTGCTATTGCGGAATAATGAGTATCATTGTTAATATAATTCTTAGAATTATATTATTTCCTTATTATTTCCTTATTATTTATTGGTTTCACTTAAGTGTTTTTGATTAATAAGAAATGAATTTAAAATGTTATTTCCGTATTGGATTAATCTGAATTGCTTCGGGTGATTTGTTGTTGTAGTGGACTGTTGATGTCGTAACATTGGTGGATGCGGGAAGTATCGGGCAATGTAACTCCTCCCCTCTAAGTGGAGCCTTCGGGATGTCAGCAGAACTGGAGGCGATGTGTTTAATTTTTATTATTTTACCTCTCCATTTCTTAACTATTTTATAGACTATAAAAACAATAAATGAAATGATTAATAGTGTAAAGGCGGTGATACCCGTGGTAGTGTGAAGATTCTGCTTTTGGTGTATCATTTTTATTTCTTTCAAATTAATTAGTGTTTTATTATGTAGAAGATCCGGCTTGATATTTGGTTTTACATCTAGTATTGTTATTTTATTATATGGTAATATTAAAACGGGTTTCTCGAAAAATATCGAAGTATTTGATACGAATGTGTAGTTGCCAATATTTATAATGCAATTATCAAATGTTATTAATGTTGGTTCTGTAATATCTGTGGTATACTGGTTACATGATGATGTATATAACAAAGGTTTAGTTGGTTGAACATAGAGTTGTCCATATGTAATGTAGTCAATGTCTTGTATGTATGTAGTTTCTTGAAACATACATTTAGCTGGAATTTGCATGATGATAGCTGGTATATGTGCAAATTGGTAATTTTGAGGATTAAGGATTAATTCATAGGAAGGAATTGGTGTGATTATTTTATTGGATATTGGTATAATTTTGAATTTAAAATAATTAAAAGATTCTTTTGCAAAATTTGGTATCTCGATACTGAATATGATATCTGTATTGTTATAATATCCTTTAAGATTTATTAGGCTATATATAAAGTTATTGTTGTCAAATCTAACATTGGATTGACTAAATAATCTTGATATATACTCTATTTCTTTAATAAATGTCTTGATATTATTTGATATTTTGATAATTGTATTATTTCAGTTAGATCCTTTAAATGATTATGCAATATGTCGATTATATGATTAATCTTATAAAAGTGTTTAATTTAGTCTGTATAGCTGTTCTGTTAATTTCGTGTCGAAGTCTATCAGTATGTTCTGTTACAAAGTTTTGAATGTCTTTTATTATGTTTATCATTTCGGCATTTAAATGGATTTGTTCGTTAATTTGATTATTTAAAGTGTCTTCGTTTCTGTGTATGTCATGTAGTGCATTTTGTATGTCTAGTAAATCTTGGTTATCTAAATTTCCTGTAATATCTTTGATGAGAGATCCGAGTCCGTTTATGATACCTCTTTTTATACGTCTGGGTAGAAGTAAATGAAATGTGTCTTTAAGCATAGCTAATTTGGAAGATGTTATCAATTTTTTATCGTTTAAAATATATTTGTATTCGGGTTTACTAGATATTATTTGAACTAGTTGCGTTTCTTGTAGGGTTAAATTATGAATTAGATCGGAATAACTTTTAAGTTGAATAATATGAATTAGTTTATAATAATTTTGAATCATATAAGCGGATCCTAATTTAATTGGTATTAGTACGTTGTTCTTTGTCATTGGGGTTAAGTTAATTGATTTTCCTTCGGTCATGTTGAACCTGGAAAAGTGGTTTTACTTTAGCTTTATGAAAAATGGCGTAAAGTGGTTCATCAAGATCCTGTTCTATGTTGAATAGTTCTTGGGATTTAAATTTAGGGCCATTGTGTTGGAAATAATTTTGTTTAGGTATGAATGGACAATTGAAGTTTTGTTGATGTTGTTGTTGTTTCATAGCTTGACCATATGTAGGTTGCGTGTAGCGGTTTTGGTTTGAAGTAGTGTCCATTGGTTCAACTTTTGAATGTGGTAAAAGGTAAGAAAGGTTTATCAACTGGTTTGTAACCTTGGTTTTGATGGTTTTGATTGGTAAATGGTCTGTGATTAAAATATTGGGGTTGAGGTATGTACGGGCGTCTAGCAAATTGTTGATAGTTGAATTGGGGTTTGTAATTACTAAATTGAGGTATCCTATTGGGTAATCTAGGTGGTAATTGTGGTTTAGATTGTTCAAGAATACGACCTTTAATATATCCTATATTTTGTTCTTTTAAACAGAATGATAAAGCTTCGGGAAGTGAAGTGGGTCGCATAGCTCTAATCATGCCTCCCATTGGTTCACGGAGTCCTGCTAAAAATACAGATAAACCCATTGATTCATGGAGTTTATTTTTCATCTCAAGTAAAACAGTTCTATTTTCATCTTGTGGAATATTAATTTTAGTGTTATTGTTCATAGTATTCATTATATCTATGACTCGAGAAAAGAATCGTTCGATGGTTTCTGAACCTTGCTGTAGACGATACATGTCTCTTATAAGACTGGTCTCGTCGCGTTTATCAGCGTAATGTGTGATCAAATTATGTTTTATTTGTGACCATATATTATCAGTGCCGTACATTAAGAGAACATCATTCGCATCACCTACTATTTTGTTTCGAATGGCTCGAATAATTATAGTAGCATACGGATGATTATTTACACAGGCGGGTTGACAAATTCCTAATATTTCTTCTACGTTAAGTATGAAGTCATAAAGTCCATTTTTATCACCCTTATATTGAGGAAGATCTTTAACAGCGTCTGGAATTCGCAATGAGCTCATCATTTTTGTTAAAGTTTCATCTTGTTTTTTAGATTCTAATTCCAAATCAGTTTGAAAATGAATTGGACTATTCGATCTTGATCTTACCATTTTTAATTGTTTATAAAATTGTTCTTTTTACAGTTTAATTTAAATTTTTGGATAAATATACAAGACAGATATATATTTATATTTAAAAAAATGTTAATCGCGTTAATTAATCTACTTTTAATTTTGTTAAATTTTTAAAAATTATATATTATTTTTATAATCAAGGAAGGAATTTTTGAACATACTATAGGAATTACTCAATTACACACTCACCATAATATCACAATCAAAAATCTTTGATATGCCGTCATTGATGATTGAAGGGACGTCTTACAGCTAGCTATCGTATGTTGGTTTCTTCCTTTCCGTTTGATTTATATTTTTCACTTTTTATTATAACAGGTAGCCTACCACTGGAAGTACACCTGATATAATTTTTTTTTATGAACTTTTAACTTTTATATTAATTAAAATTTTATTTAATTAATTTTTTTCACTTTTTTGTATTAATTTTTGAATTATTTAATTTTTTGACTTTTCACTTATTTTTTTTTATTTAAAATTTTTTATATAACTTTTCACTTAATATTATTATACACCATTACTTGATCCACTTTTTTATACATCCTGTAATCGCCAGAATCTATGTATACCCTAAATAACACAGATCCATTTTATCAATCACCCCTATACACCGTGTTATCCCATTACCGAAATTTTAGTTCTTATTCAGTTTTCTTTATATTGACTCCAGCAATACTACAAACCAGATCCACAAACATTTATCAACCAGCATGACTCAATTTAATCAGCCACCTCATGTCGAATACGTCATATAATCATCAAATCCCACCCATTATCATTACCTTCGACAGAAAGCTCAAAACCAATGTAACTTGAATACCATAACTATCTTGATCTCCGCACAACCCACCTGACAATTCGATCTCTTGAAATATACCAATCTTAACCCCTTATCCATCCCCCTTACTAACCATATATCAGCAAACTAAGTCCTATTCATATACCTAAATACATTTTAGTTCTTTGTTTCCTACTAATTCTTTTGTCTGCCATCTGTGTAGTATAACCCAAACTACATTTCAGTCTATAATAATATACCTCATGGTGATTATAATAAAACTCCATGTGGTTTATATTAATTTGACATATCACCACTATTTATAGACCATATTTCTATACCCTACAAGTTGCTATACTTAAAGCGCTCCAATTTTATTAGATTTACAGTTTTCAAGTGTTCAAATAAATATTATCAATTAAACTGAGATTAAATTCATATTTATTTGAAACTCAAATGTCCGTATACGCTATTCTCCTCGATGGGAATTGTCTTTTTGGTGCTATAGTGCATCAATTTGGCATCATATACCCAAATTGTCCCCCTTATTCACCTCATGATCTTCGATCCGAGGTGGTTCACTACATCAGGAATAATCTTAATGATTATATTCCTACCCTCCTCGATTCTATATACCATTCTAACTTTTATCAATCCTCCGAGTTGTCCGAGACCCAACTTCTTCAGAGGTATGTTTATTTTATTTATTAAATATATATATATATATATATATATATATATATATATATATATATATATATATATATATAAGGAAATTTACAACATATAAATTAATTTACAGGTATTTGTCCGCCCTTCAAGAGGATGGTTTCTGGGGAGGCGCCGAATGCCTCTCTGCAGTGTCGAGGCTAAGACAACTTAAAATAATAATATACCATTCTGATGTTAGTCGTCAAACCATCTTTGTTCCAGAGAGCGGTAAATATACCCATGAAATTTATCTTCAATATAATGGCATTCATTATAATAGTTTCGTGCCCTCTTTACCCCCTTCCTTCCCGTCTACCTCGTTTGCTCGGCTTTCAAATAATTCTAGCATTGTACCACATATCGCTAACCCTGTTCATCGTGACCTTCATACATTCCATAATTCCTACACCCTCTTTGATAGTTCGCCATCCACTCCTATCTCACTTCCCTTAGCATTTACATCTCTTCGTTTTGGCACATGGAATGTACGTGGGATTAATGATTCCAAAAAACGCAACGAGCTCGATGAAATTTTGCAAGCTAACAATATTGCCCTCTGCAGTATTCAGGAAACCAATATGTCTTCTGGTGTCTCTTCCACTTCTAACTATACTTGGTATCTTACTCAAGACCCGACTACTTACCGCAGAGGAGTGGGATTGCTTCTTCATAAAAGTTCAATCATATTTCCCAAGCGAATTAAATATTATTTCGGGAGTATAATTTCTCTACATGGTCATATTCGTGATATTGGGGAAGTCCTTTTTATTGCCGTATACATTCCTGCCCAAACTTCACATTCTAACCGACAACAATCTTCCAAAGTTTTCAACCTTTTGTCTTCCATTATTGATCGTTGTCCCAAAACTCATGATATTATTATATTAGGCGATTTTAATGCCCGCATTGGCAAGCACGATTTTAAGGATCAGAAGAACATTAGCTCTAAACTATTTCATAGTGATACCAATGCGAACGGTTTTTCCCTGGGTCTACTTGTCAATATGTCCAAATTATTCGTTCATACCACTAAAGGCCTTCGAACCATTTCTACTTGGACCGACGGACGATCCTTTTCTCAAATAGACCATATATTGACAAGGGAAGGCAGTCAGTATCTTTATGTCAACTCGCTTAAGGCTGACGTATTTCGTCCCAAACTAAGTGATCATCGCCTAATCTGGGTTAATTGTTCCCACCGTAAAACTTCCACTAATACTCATTGTGTCTTAACTACTCCCTCTAGACCCTCTGTCTCTCCTTCTACCTACAACCTCAGGAGCTTGAATCTTGCCTTATTGGAAGACGAAAGTATTATGGATCAATACCAGTCCACATTTATAGAGGTTTTACAGAATCAGCTCTCAGAGAATCAATATAGTTCCCTGTGGTGACCAATTCTCAACAGTCTCAAAGTTTCATCACAGCTTGTTCTTACTGTAACGACGCCTTTAACTCCTAAATGGAGGAAGGCCTTAGCTAACTTTACGAGTGCTAAGTGTTTTCAAAACCTTCGACCAGCAGATCCAGTCGCCATCCAAAATTTAAAAGCTGCTAGACGGTGTCTAAGTAGTGCTTATGCCGAGACTCCTCAGGCGGCTTAATCCAATAACAAAAAAATCAAAATTTGATTCTCCAACAACAATTTGGATTTAGAAAAAATCACTCTACGATAGAACAAATTCATAGAGTAACATACAAAACCGAAGAAGCCCATAAAATTAATCCAGGGCCTTTTTAGATCGGCATAGAGGGTATCAAACTACCGTAAAGGTGGCAATATAATGATAGTTATTTGCTAATGTAATGTTAACCACCTTTAGCTATTACAGATCATAGCGCCGCCTACTACACTTTTAAGGCGAATAGGTAGATACTCTGAGCTTACATGTTTTGAAAACAAAATGCTGGCTGGCTTTGTAAACGCACTATCAGAAATGATAACTTACACATAGGAAATTAAACATGGGAAAACTCGGCGAAGATTTACAAAATCATCCAATAAACACATTCAGCGAATATCGCGGCACCAACATTTTTAATCACATGTTTTGTCGCATGTTCCACAACGGCCTTTTTCGCTACGGAGTTTTGTGCCTAAGCATTTTTTGCCATAACCATTTTTGTCTTGGCATTTTTGAATTGTTTTTAGGTTATTCCAGTTATCAAAGTTCGTCTTCACAACAATTTTGAACAATAAAATCTATCAAAAGCCTATTATTACCGGATAAGGAGCAATTTAAAATATGTATTTTTCCCCTAGGCATTTTCGCCAAAGCGTTTTTGCCTAATAATTTTTCTTCTTTGCATTTTTCCGTAAGCAGTTTTTGTCTCAGGATTTTGTGCTTCAGCTTGCTTTGCCTCAGCATTTTTTGCCTAAATAGTTTTTACTTAGGCGGTTTTTGCCTCAGCGTTTTTGTGCTTCGGCATTTTATGCCTAGACATTTAATGTGTAGGCATGTTTATCTCCTTTGGCATTTCATCTAAGCATTTGTAGCCTAGGAAGGCAATTATACTTTAAACAATGCTATTTTTTGTATATGCAATATTTCCTCGGCATTTTTTGCCGACGTAATTTATGACTAGGCATTACTTATGTTTAACCTATCAAGACATTTTATGCCAACATAGAAATATTCACCTACGCATCTATCTAGTCATTATTTGTCGTGCCATTTAGGCCTTGTAATTTTTAGAATTGTTTTTGGGTTATTCCATTATTATTTATTTCCTCTGATTTTTTCCTCGGCATTTTTTCCTCGGCATTTTTAACCTCGGCATTTTTTGCAAAGGCAAAAAACTCCATCGTTTTTTGCCTCGACAAACAAAATGCAAGACTATTATAGACTTAGACAATGACATTTTTTGCCCAGACATTTTTTTCTCGGCGGTTTTTGTCTAGGTAAGTTTTGCCTGGGAATTTTTTATAAAAAAATGCCAAATTAGTACTACTGTCATGAAAGAAGGTGTAAACAACATCATGTTTTAAAGTTTACGTTAAAAGTTAAATTGAAAGTTAAGTTCATTGTCGATTACACAAATTTCATCCACAATACAAAATTGCTCACAAATCTTTTTGTTCATGTTCATGTTCCATCTTAAATAATAAAAAATAATAAAAAAAAAACTATATTAAAAAATTTTTTAAAACATGAAAGATAATTATTACAAAAAAATCGGTGAAAGTAATTTCTTTATTACAATTTTGCTTAGATTTTTGACGGTCGATGGTTGCATACCCAAAGAGGAAGTTAAAACATAAGATTTGATCGATATATTTTCTCATTGTATTTGTATATGCCACAACGGATTAGATCAATTTTGGATGTATGCGTGCGAGATATAAGAAAAATATACCTTTCTATATAATTACATTGAATAGAAGTATTACATAATATCGGAATTTCTGTTTATGGTTATCGTTATACTCTCGTTGATAATGAAAGTAGATGACAAGCAATCGAGATTAATTTTTGTTTGTTTTATTATATTTGTTCTTTACATGTTAATTCTTATATAATTTTATTTTTAATATGGTTCTTAGGGGTGTGTCCTGTTGGAAACCCAAATTTAAATAATTGACTTAATAACAGTCAATCCGTGCGGTTATGATACATATAAGACAGACTTTGTCGTTGGCATTGGACCTTGGAAGTCTGTAGCATGAGTTACAGTGAACAGACTTGAAATCTATAAAAGTTTTACGTAAATCAACAGACCATACCAAAGTCCGAGTATCACGATGTCAAAAACTATTAAAATGGCTAAATATAAAACCAGATGCGATAGGGGAATTTGTGTAATAAATAATAGTGAACAACTTCCTCTAATAAAATGGTATTTTAAAGAGGTTATTCAATTTGATCATGCTGGCAAATTAAACAAAGAGCTGGTTCCAAATGAGAACTCTGGGACACACCAGACAAAATATTTATACATTTGTCGTCAGCCCCATTGAGTCTTTTGTTTTGGCTGTGGCTTACAAGATACATACTTTCCCGATTGGTAACAGTATCAGACCAAACGTTAGGGACACCAACGCGGTCTTCAACGTGGATCCCAAATTTCAGCAATTGCTAGTGCAGTCTCCAACAGCTCACCCAAAATAAAAAGTCCTACCCTCATTTTGACTTTGTACCCGCGCCTTCAAGCTCCACCGCGATTTCCGCATTCGTATTTATACGCAAAACTCATCGCGATACATGTCCCACAATTCTGATTGATTCGGTTAACAATCGACAATTTTCGGGTATTGCTATTAACAACTGCCTTATATGTAGTCTGCTTGATTAACATATACGATGCAAACATATCTGCAAACATATACGAGTCCAATATTTAATATTACAAAATTCGGCTAAGTAGTGAAAATGAGCCTTCACAGGAATTGTATCTGCGGTGGTTTTTCTGCGAGCATTTGAATCTAATTCACATGTCGCAAGTGTCCAGTAATAGAGCTTCTCCTCTTAGTAAATCCGACGTAATAAATCATTTTGCTTCATTGGGTAAGATGTGTTTGAGTCGGACGAACATATCATTTCATAAAATCGATACAAGGACTTCAACTCTAGTAAAACCGCAGCATGCTGTAGTTTACTCTGCGGTTCGATCCTAGTTTTATGCCGATCGTACTATTGAGCTACACATATTAGAGAACTCTTGTTTACCGTCATACCCATTGAATTATGTATTGCACCACAAGGCATGTGTTGCTTGATAGGGTGTTTTTTATTCTTAGCTGACCTCGTTATAACGCCAAGTGCTTTTTAACAACATTTGCTTCTGTTAAAACTAGTTGCTGACCAGTTGCGGTGAGCTAACCTTACAAATAATGTCGAAAAAAACTAGGTTCGTTCTCCGACAGATAAATTTTTTGGTGTATTTAATCGAGGAGTGGTGCATTACAGTTAACTCTGAATAAGACGATCCCGTCACTCAATTTCCCAGATTATGGATTCTAATGATTTCATAATTGGGCAACTTTTTCGTTTCCTCAAACACCACTTCAACAATAAAAAATAACTGTATGGTGTCGTTTTCATGCTGGTGGTGTGAGTGGGCCAATTTTTTTCGTTGATGGAAATGACCGTCACGTTTTAGTCAATGGAGATCGCTACAGAGACAAGTTGCAACGTTATTTCTTTGGTCAATTGCCGCAGTCGTTAGAGGAGGTCAGATCCAATATTGAACGAGAGATAGTGGTCGTGTCCATTGAAATGTGTGGCCCAATCATCGAAAAGTGCGTGCAACGAATCGATACCTGCAAACGTGTCCGTGGTGGACATATGACCCGATTCATAAAGTATTTGCATCAAAATCTTATTTGTATTCACTTTACTCAACACAAATCACCGAAATTATTATACATACGATTTTATTAAAATAATTAAACATTCAAATTCGATCGAACTTACCGTTTTATGCCAAATACATAAAACATTTGCATGAAAATTTTATTTATAATCACGTTACTCGACACAAATCACCGAAACGTTCAAATTCGATAGAATTCACCGTTTTATGCAAAATACATAAAGTATTTGCATGAAAATCTTATTTGTATTTACTTTACTTGACACAACTCACCGAAATTATAAGATTTTGTTAAAACAATTTTAAACGTTCAAATCCAATCGGATTCACCGTTTTTTACTAAGCACATGAAGTATTTTCATGAAAATCTTATTTAAAATCTTATTAGTTTTACTCGACACAAATCACCGAAATTATTATAAATTAGATTTTATTAAATCAATTAAATGTTCAAATTCGATCGAATTCACCGTTTTATACCAAATATATAAAGTATTTGAATGAAATTCTTACTTGTATTCACTTTACTCGACACAAATCACCGAAACTATTATAAATAAAATTTTATTAAAATAATTAAACGTTCAATTTCGAACAAATTCACCGTTTTATCACCGAAACTATTATAATTAAGATTTTTTAAACCAATTTTAAACGTTCAAATTCGATCGGATTCACCGTTTTATACAAAATAAATAAAGCATTTGCATGCAAATTTTATTTAAATTCACGTTAATAGACACAAATCACCGAAACGTTCAAATTCGATCGAATTCACCGTTTTTTATTAAAACAATTAAACGTTCAAGTTCGAACAAATTCACCGTTTTATGCTAAATTCATAAAGTGTTTCAGCTTCAGAATGTTGGCCTTTACAATTAATGCATACAATTAACGCTTTTATATTTTAAATTGCTCACATTTTTAATTCATATATTGTTCCTTATTGCCAAACGTAGGGATGAAAAGAGGTAGTATCTTAGAACTAAATGTTTATTGAACATCTTGATATTTATACACTTTAATTTGGAATATCTTATTTGACAAGTGTGTATGTTATAGTTTTCTAGCTTCAGTAAATCATCATCATGCGGCATGCCAATTATTTAAGACAATCTTGTTAAATTTAAATGAAAGTTTTTCAAAAAAGATACCTCAGAATTACTGTTAGTTTCATCTCATGAAAATTACTAGATATCTATAATTACAACTTTTATTCGATTCGACAATTAATTTATACAATTAATGATCTTTTCCAGGTTTTCTATTTTTAAGATAATCTCTGGCTAAACAAGCATCCACACCCACACCTTTATAGTTTCAAAGAAGACACTAACATATTATGTGTCACAAAAAAATGTATAATTTATAATTCCTATATATATATATATAACCAGAAAATTGTTTGCAAATATTAAAAGTTCTTTCAAACCGTCAAAGTCAAACGCAGGTGATATAAATATACGACATCAATGTACGTAGGATGTATAGGTAGATTAATTTGTACGTGTTTTTCACCAAACAAATAAAAATACATCGTTCATGAGGTATAATGTGTATGTTACAAGAAGTAAAAAAAAAAAAAATTGCAGACTATTTCTATCTTTCCTCATTTCAATTTTGTTTAATCATCATGTTTCACCTTAAGATCATTGTCATTAATCTGATCGAGATAAAATAATTTATTTTATTTTTTCTTCTTAGAGATTAGAACACACATTTTTAATTTTCTATTTTTTTTTCCGGAAACAAATAAATCTTTCAACTATATCATTCTGTCAGTTACAATTTTTTTTTTCTATGTTTCGTTCGTTTTTGTGTTGTGTCTATATTTTCCATTATTATCCCAAGTGATTTTTCTTCTGAAGAATGGTAAAAAAAAATTTTTTTTTATCTTTGCTCCATTTGCTTTTTTCGTCGCACAGTTATGAAAATAATTATTCCGTATGGATATTTATAGAGATTTTCCAAGATTATCAATCTTAAAATTGAAAATTGTATGAACGAAACAAATTTTTTCAGTTTTTTTTTTTTTAATTCTAATGATCAATGAAGAGGGTCATAAAAAATCTATTTATGGCATAAAATGTGATTTTTTACGAATTAATCTTAAGAGATTGAAAGAAAAAATACGTTTTAAGTCCCTCATAAAATATACTTAGAAAAATTTGTGAGGAAAATCTTGGAAAACAAATTCTCCATTCACAGTTGTCTTTAAGACTCTCTCAATAATCTGTAAAGTTTTTTTTTTGGTCCAATCTGTTTTCATCATGATCATTTATGATTAAAAATAAAAATTACGTATGTAGTTCCTAGAATAAGAACGCACCATATTGTCATACCTGATGATAAAAAATTTGTATAGCGCTTAGACTAAAAAAATTTTAAATTATATTTGAAATATGATATGACAATGCTTGGCTGTGACAAAATCCATTTGGCCGTACTACATTTAAAATTAATTATTTTTTATTTATTTATTATTTTATGCTCGTTGGCTGGCTTATGTTGAGTGGTACGACAAGACATTTTTTTTTTTTCAAAATAAATTAAAAATCATATTTTTTATTTTTGTGGGGATCTTCTTTAAACTCTTGTGAAAGGTGACTTACAAAAGTTATTTATAAAAAATAATATTATTCTTAATCAAAGCGTATAAATATTTTATGTTGGCTCAGAAAATGTACTGGATTATATTTTTGACAAATTTATATAGATCTGTTAAAGCCAGATGTTAAAATTTCCTGTATAATCATAATTGCGCAATTCACTTAATATAATAGCTTAGTGATAGCAAAAGGTCACTTCCAATAGACGATTTTATCAATATTGTGAGTTACCTTTAGAACCAACGCATATATTTATTCAAACGACTTTAAGGAATCATCAACTATGTGCAACTTTTTAGCTCTGTCTCTTCTTTAGTTCAGATCTATTATTTAATCGAGTTTTACTAACTGCATTTTCTGTAGAGTACTGCGTTGACAAGAAAGAGTTCAGTATTCTAAAAAGACTAAAAGCTGCCACTTTATATGTTTTTATGTGATTAGCATAACCACATAAAATTATTGTTTCTCTATGGAAGGTATTGAAAACTTCGATCGCCAGTGCTGCCAGGCGACTCGAGGTTTGGTAAAAATTAGACCCACAAATAATTAGCTTGATGAGAAGTGTCGTCTTGCTGTTGAGCAACAGAATAAAGCCTATAAAGAAGTAGCGAGTTCGTTTTACAATCGCACGGAAGAACAAAGCAATCCTTGCTAGGAGAACCGCCAAGCAATGAATGGAATGAATGGAAAGTGGCTGCGTTGTGCCCTATCCTTAAAAAAGGAGATTGCTCGAAATGCGAAAACAATCGCAGCAAAGCACTCCTTTGCACAACATACACATTACTGCGTCTTGTATAATATTGGAGAAAATCACTCCGCTTGTGGAGTTAATTGTATAGGTGATCACAAAGAATGATTTGATCCGAATCGGCCAGTCACTGATAAAGTTTTTTCTGATCAAGTATTTGTGTTGCGTCGATATCGTGCTATGCGCACTAAAACGGGTTACGTAATAGAATCATTTCACATTTCATTTTATTGACCCTTATTCGCCAGGTGTGTAAATAATCTATATCATCGTCGATCGCTTTCTGCACCCATTCGTTGTTATATCGAAGATATATTTATTGTTTTCGTAGATTACAATGTCATCGGCGTATATACTATTGTTTGTATGACGCCACTGTTTAACAGCGAGCTGCTGATTAGATCGGCTGTGTACAGATTGTTCAATATCGGTGCAGGTACATTACCTGTGGTACTCTGTTTTTTAGTGAAAAGTAAAACTGAAGGCCATCTATTAGCACTGATATCTATCAGAGCCCCACCGTGAGTTCAATCTGTAGCTGATATTGGACGTCAACTTAGTAATTGCGTAAACGGTTGAGTGTTGATGCCGAACCCGAATTGGTTGAGATTGTCAAGTTCAGAATGTTCGTATATTTTGTTACATGTCATAGATCTTACACAGATTCGAGAGCAGACTTACCAGCCTATAACTGTCCGCCACGACTTGCGTTTTACTTTTCGTAATTAAGGGGAAGATCCCTGCAGTTGTCCAACACTAGAGGAACGTGTGACTTTTGAAAGCGTGATTGTAGATTGCGACAGTCCTACAATAATATCTTCTGGTAAATGTTAAGCACTATGTTGAGAATATTATCAAGCCCGAATGATTTCTTTGTTGTTGTTGCTTTAAAAATGACCACTAGACCTCGGCAAAGTGGATAAATTTAAAATTTGTAATTTCTAAAGGTTTGTTTGCTGTATTTGTAATCGTAAATTTGGTGAATGTTTTATTTTATTAGACGTAGGTTTTATTCTATCTATTGCCTCGTTGATGGTTGTCTTATGATGCGCTTTCCCCAGTGTAGGATTCCGTGTTGCGCTTCGTTGAATGTGGAGGCCTTAGATGTTTAGGTTTTGTATCCCTTCCAGGCTCATGTATTTTGAGCTAATTTTGCGTAGTTTCGCCGAATCGATGTTGAGGTCTTTCATTGTATAGCTATATATCAGTCTCCTGGACCTCCAGGCGGTAGAGGCTTTTGTCCGAAGTCTCTCGCGTTAATCGATTAATTTGGGAAAACAAGCCACACCCTGGTTTGATATTTTCAAATTATGTACGTCAGTGCCGGTTTACTTCGATCGTCACATTTTGGCCGATTAGATCATTTACACACTAGATCCCTTCTTTGATTAATGTGATTATCATAATGTTGATTATTGTGTTGTACACTCAACATAATCACCTTTAATGCTGTGGTATACTTTTGTTTGTGCTTTAGTAGTAGTTTGATGTTCCAGAACATATAAGCACTCCATGTTATTTTTACGCCAAACTACCCAACTGGTTAAGCTGGTTGATTGTAGTAATGTGTTGCCCAATTTGTGTGTCATCGATGTTATGTATTGTTGAAACTATTATGTTTGGTCCTTTGTTGTCCTTCAGGTGTTTGTGTTATATATATATATATATATATATATATATATATATATATATATATATATATATATATATATATATATATATATATAAATATATATATTGCAACATTTCTGCCAAATTGCCCAGTTAACATTTCACGCAATATATTTTTTGTGAGTGTTGCTGATTGGGTTATTGGTTTGTAATTGCCCCCAAATTGCGGCAAACTAGTTCTATGGTTCTTCATAAGTGTGGAATGGAATTTCCCCATTGCCATTTGTGTCGATTTGTAATCGTCCATCGATTAAGGCTATGTCTAATAGCCTTCTGGGTAATATAGTTATGTCTTGAATAAATTGCTATTCAGGTGGAACCAATTATGAAGCTAGCTAGTGTGATACGCGTTGAAATCGCCCGCCAAAATGTAATAATGGTTAGCTAGTTCCGTTTACAGTTCCGTTTCAAAACGGCCATCTGGTAAAATCTAATGACTGCAAGAACAGTAAATGGATATAATATACAGTATTCGGCCCTTATCAAGATGCATTTTTCCGATAGTTGTTTCGAATCCGGTACTATTTTGTGAGGTATTGACTTATTTGAATTTAAGATGTCGATTTATTAGTATAGCGGTGCCTCCACCTAGCTTACTATTTGGCCAATCGATACGAACCATTTCGTAATTGTGGAATTTCAGTTTGTGTCTCGGATTCAGTTTAGTCTCCGACACCAATATAACGACGGGTTTGTGATATTTGATGAATTTGAGTAAGTTCAATCTGCGATGAATCGTACAGATTGAGTTCACATTAATTGGAATTAGCTTAAGACTGCTCAATATGCGAAAAGAAGCCGATCATTTGAGTAATTTGTTCAGATTGCCTTTCGATGATTTTGGCCATATATTCAACCTTCCTGGCTAGACTTACAACCGCATATTATGATCGTTATTACTATTATTACTATTATTGTTAGTAGTATTGTTGTTGGTGTTATTGTTAATATTGAAATGTAAATGAGCTCAGAGTAATATTGCTATTGATTATTTGTTAAAATGTAGGCCAATTTGCTAAGTGATCGGAAGCTTAATCTTTTGTATTTGATCTTTTTTATGGTTTATATTGGGTAAAATTATTCCAAGCGTGGAGGAATATCCTTAACCAGATGCAGGATTAGATGTATAACGATAGAAGGTAATCTAACATTAAAATAATATTTGAACAGCTCTTGATATATAACATTTCTTATAGAATTATAGCTGTAATACTACCTCAATGTTTATGCTTGACATTAAAATCACAAAAACAACAAAATTTCCAGAATATGTTGCTCAGAGTGATTTTTTGAAAATATTAAACCCCTTGCCAATTATTGAATTAAATTAGACCAACAGGTATGCCTATTCATGCTTTAAAAAATAAAGTCCTTGCAATCATTGTGTTGAATAAATAGCTTTATGCAATGGCATAAAGAACATAGTCACAAAATGGTTGGCAAATGTTATTTTAGCAAAAGTTCTGATC
Organism: Tipula confusa; assembly: GCA_963556175.1. Lineage (NCBI taxonomy): Eukaryota > Metazoa > Arthropoda > Insecta > Diptera > Tipulidae > Tipula > Tipula confusa. The sequence continues at coordinate 190,938,564 of OY744475.1, read as the reverse complement.
GAAAGATCTGCAGAAAAGTGCTTTTAGTCCCTATAGGACTAAATACAGCCTTCTTGTAAGAACTAGATATTTGCATTTAAAAGAGAGGAAAAAACACATTCTTGCTAATCAGTTGTGAGTTTAAGAGCAAAACACTACCTTAACATCAATTCTAGAATCAATAAACCGCACTCATATAATGAAAATATCTCAAAAGTATAAAGCGGATTTGTAAGATTTTAAACATTATTTTGAATTTCTTATGCTCATTTCCAGGTACATTTTACTGATCCACTCCAATCTTTCAAAATTATGAAATATTTTTATTTTTGTGCGAGTCCGCTGAATTCGAGTGTGATGTTCACTTGCAGTAGCGTAGTGCCATGGTGAACTATATAATTGTATATAATTGTTTAGCCATCTCTTAAATTAATTGACCAAGGTCCTCAAATTTGTGATAATACCACCAAATCTACCGTGTAGTTCTTAAATTTCCTTTAAAACGATGTCAATTTATCAACTCATTGACCGTCTGCCACCGTTTTTCGATTGTAACGACATTTTATTTCCGCACTCTCCAAAATTTTTAAAAAGGCTAAGAAAAATGGGATGATAATTTTTTTAGTGACCAAAAAAAATTATTTTTATCCCAATAAATGAAGAACCAGAAACCGCCCGTTTTCCTTGATTCCAGTATGTCCTGGCACCCACACAAGTGTTACTTTAATTGTGCTAGCCAGTCTTTTAACTGCGTTAAGTCAATCTCGCACCAGTTTAGATTCAATAGTGTGGGACCTAAGAGCCTTTAAGGCCGCTTGACTATCCGATACAATAAAGACCTAAGTGCTATTTAGGCCCCTTTCCATGCCTATTCTGGCTCAATGTTCTATGGCGTGCATTTCTGCTTGAAAAACAGTAGCATTGGAACCCAAGGACTTCGAGAGGGTATTTCCTCTCCCGAATATTCCTACTCCTGCTCCGTCTACTGTTTTGGAACCGTCTGTGAACCATACTATAGATCCTCTATCAAAGGAATGTCCCTATTCGGCAACAAAACACAGAAGGGCTAATCAAAATGTGTGGCTGGCATACTGTCGGTATATGCCACATTTTGTCGGCATATTGTCGGTAGGCATTCTAATAGTATGGTTTGGTCTTCAAAGCCGCAATTACAGTTTTTTTTTTGACATGCAGGTGCAATGCAGCCAGTCATATGCATCTAGATTGCAGAAGTCGGGCATGTTCTTATTGCTCCCGTTAATACCGTTCTCGTCAGTTTTAGGCCACCACACTATTGAAGCGGGTCTAATGATTGTAAGAAATGACCAATAGATCATTTTTAAACTCCAGGTTTGCCCATAGAGCCTCTGACAGGCCCATAGTGCTTTAATGGCTCTACTCTGAACCTTGAGTATGTGTTATTTTCAGTTTAGTTTTTGATACAGAATGACTCCTAGATAGTTAACTTCACTGGAAAAATTAACAGTAACACCAGTTAACGAGAAAGTGCAAGCTTTCTCCTCTTGGTAAAGGGCACAATATCCGTTTTATTTGGATTGACACAAAGTCCTTCCTGAATACACCATAGCCATATCAGTTCAGGTGCATTCTGCATAAGTTCGGAAATGATAATTTCAAATGTCCCTCTAATTACAGTCAAGTAATCCACGTAGCCCTCGACATCAAAGCCATGGCTACACAGAACAATCAGCAATTTTTCAACAATCATTGACCATATAGTAATAGAGACAATACCTACCTCTCCCTGGGGACATCCCTTTAATTGAGCTGTAATAATTCGGTTTTTCAGCATCGAACTAATCCACTTAACTGTTGGAAGCTCAATCCCCTTTTCACATGCTTCCCCTCTATAGACTCATAGGATGTAATGTCAAGACGCGAAGGACAATTTCTTTAACATCAATGTGCTTTCAATTTTAGTGATCAGACTACTAAGAGCCGTCACCGTAGATTTACCAGCCTGATAAGCAAACTGATTTCGATGAAGTGGGTTCTTTTTAAGAGCTTCACTTCTTATATGGTAATCCAAAACTTCCCCCATCGTTTTTAATAGAAACAACGTGAAGCTAATTGGACGATATGACTTGGACTGAGCATCTGAACGACCCCTTGTTTTGGTATAAAGACCACATTTACTTTCTTCCACAATTTTGAAATGTAGTTAAAAGCATAGCTGGCACGATCGATCTGGATCAAGCTAGGAAGAATCTCTTCAATACCCCTTTGCAGGAGAGCCGAGAACTTACCATCACCTCCAGCAGATTTGAAGGGCTTAAATGAGATAACAGCCCATCCAACCTTGTTCGGCATGAATATCTTGCTTGAGAGTCCATGTTCTTTTATGAGGGCAGACCATCTCACCAGAATCTTCAAAGGCGTTTTCAAGCGGTTCCGCTTGAAGACGCCTTCGGATTTTTGAAGAAAGCCTTTGCAAGGACCTTCTGGAGCCGAGTTCCAGAGGACCATTCATTTATTCCCTCGCAAAAACTGCATGATGATTTGGGCTTCGTTAACATGTGGTTCTCACAAATTACGAAATACCAGTAACAGGTGGCTAACGGAGTTAGTTAGCCACCTAACTACTTGAGTATCATATTAACCGAGATTTTGAGTTTTTCAGTAACTAACGAAAAAAAAAACAGTTAAATGTAGGCAGATTTCCTCAACTAACCGTTTGACCAATTGCAATCGAAACAATTGAATAAATTTTATGGTTTGAAATGTTTTTTGTGCATCAGACAATTTTCCGCAAGCATTTTCAATGTCTACACAATTATTTTGGTTTATATATTATATTTATTGGTCTGATTTGAAATGGCATTTATATTTATCTTGGATATACGGACACGTATTGAGTAGTAGACGATTGCGGCTTTTATTTTATTTGTATAAATCTTGTTCTTTATACGATTTTTTTTTTTGTAATGGTTATATAGTTTTGGGGAAGATGCAAAAAATTTGCATACGACGAAATACGCATTTTTTTTTTTCTTAAATCATAAATTTACATATTGACTTTGAATCAAATAAACGAAAACCATATTGAAAAAAAAATTGCAAGAAAGCTGAGCAAGAATAAAACTGTAATGGAGAGTTGATGTGCGGTGTCTGATATTTAAAAATATCACCGTAACCAAAAATAAAAAAAATCTAAAATCTTTATACGTTTTATTCTTTTGATATATATATATATATATATATATATATATATATATATATATATATATATATATATATATATATATATATATATATATATAAATGTATATATTTGATACAAAATGAATTAAAAATAAATTTAACAAAACCATCTTAAAGATCTTTTCTTTCTTCATGAGGAAGAAATCGATCTATATATTCTGCACAATAATACAAGACCAAAAAAAATTATTTTAAATTGAGTTAAAAAGTTTTTTTTTTTTAAATGATCTTATCGTTTAGTACGAAGAATCTCAATTTGAATTAAATGAGATTAATATTTTGCGATATGTATTAAAGATTTTAAATCTGCCGGTTTTGGTTTGCCTTGTCGTATAGTTATTTTTTTGTTCAAATTTTTTATTTTTTTTGTTGGTTAATTTTTTTAATCGAGATCAGTAGTCTTGATCTCGCAGAAATCGAAAATATCAATGCAGATTTTATATAATTTTAAATTAGTTTCGATTTTTATTTTAAATTTGTTGTTTTTGTACACTTTTAAAAAATGCAATTAATATTGCTATGCGGTATAAATAAATAGTAGCCAAAAAATCGCTGATGCAAATATCATATATGCGAAATATGCGCATGCTTAGCAAGATAAATTAAGTTTAATTAACAATTTTCGTCAAGAATCTAAGAATCTAGGTATCTTTGGAAATAATCTTTTCTTTTAAGGTTAAAAACTGATATAATAATGAAAAACAATTTTTTATGCAATAGTGGAATTTGGTTCCTATGTTTCTAGAACTTTAACAAGTGATAACTGCATCTTCACATACAGCAAAGTAGTTGACACCGGTCTTAGTGATAGTTAAGGTATCTGCTTAATACACCTCGATCCTTAGCTGAAGCGTTCATTGGGCTGACCACGTAAACTAAAACTCAAGCATTATAAAGCTGCACAAAATCTCGTGGAAAAGACGTAAATGAACAGTTTTTTCAAACTGAGCTGGAATGTAGGCTGGTTCTTTCTAGTGCAAAAAATATGATAAAACTACAAAATCTAGTGGGAAAGGTCAAAACAATAAAAGTAATATTGCGGCAGCTAGTAAGCTAAACTGTCTCCTGAAGTAAGACTTTACAGTAGTTCCATGCAAAAAAATACACGATTTGTAAATGACAAATCAGATAACAAAAAAAGAGAGACTTAGTCAATTTTATGCTTTATTACCAACAGTATTCAATAAAAATACACAACAACAGTCTACACTTTGAAATCTAAATCCAATGTGATTTCATTATTCATTTTTTTGACACTCCCTTGTACTCATTACCATCATACTTGAGGTAACACTACACTATGTTATACTCTATGTTATTATCTTAAGATAATTTTCTAATGGGCCTTTTCATCATTCCTATTTTGGTTTTAAGTGTGGTGACCTGAACCGCTAAATCCTTGCCTGGGTCTATTACCCGTCCCAACATCCACCTTGATGGTGGAAGTGTATCATCCATAATAATGACAATATCATCTAATTGCAAATTGTTTGGTTTTCCACTTATGCCGCGAAGGTTTGTGGTGTGTTAAATTTGGTTCTAGAATCAGTGTTAAGGGGTGGACTACTAAAAAATTAACAGGTATCAATGGGTCAAGCTCCTCGTTGGACTAACACAGTGGTCATGAGTTCATCATCTCTTCGATTTGCACCAGAATGGTCAGTAGTTCTTCGTAGGTTAGTATCGCATCACTAATCCTCCTTATGAATGATACTTTATTGATTTAATGGCAGCTTCTCAAACAACACCAAAGTGAGGGGAAGCTCATGGAATAAAGTGCCACAATGTACCCGTTTCTGCTGAGTATTGTTGTATCTCAGATGATGCCTTGGTTCTTGTTATTTCTTTCAACTCCTTAGCCAATGCGATAAAATTTGACACATTATCGCTGTGTTTTATTTTAAAAATACCACGTCGAGGTAACATTTCAGCTGCTTCGCTCCTCTGAATTTGGACGCCTTGATCAAACGGGCCTGCATAATTAATGCCAGTTTCCAGGAATGGTCTTGCAAATGTAACTCAGCAAGCTGGTAAATCACTCATTATTTATTCTTGTCGCTTAGCCTTGAACCTTCTGCATTTGACACAAGGGTGTACAACTTCTCTTTCCACATCCTTGCATCTAAATATATCGTATTTCTGCTTCAAAATATTTATTAGTAAGGTTGGTCCTGCATGCAAATTTTGCAAATGCTCGTCTCTACGAAGGGTAAATCTGCATGTTTCAATCTACCGTATCCACTCTGAAAATATTGGCTTTATTTAAAAATGGAGAATAACTTGTTTATTTAGACCTTTTGTTTATTTGCAGACCTGCTTTCAGTGCGTTTATTTCTGAAGCATAACTATCAGCCTGTTTGCTTTAATGAGCCCGAATAAGACTTTCCATCTCCTCGCAATTTAATGCTTCGTAGTTATTGCTGTTGCAATTTACAACCCGAGGATTCCTACTCTTAGAGCTTGCGTTTTTACAATTCTTTGAATTTTCTTAATAGTCTGCTCAAATAATGTGTGGACTATGTGGACTGGTATTGTAAGATGACGATGAATCATCTTGTCTCTTTTTTGAAAGTTATTTCCCATTTGTAGAAATAATCATTTAACCCGTTGCTAACATTCTCTAAGTGCTTGAATATAGTGGTCTTGTGCAACTACTAACTAATGCTGAATCGTCAGCGTATATAATAAAAGATCACAGAACTTCAATTTTGGTATTTCTTGTACTCTAGAAAGTTTGTTAGGTAGTTTAACATCAAAACTGCGATAAATATGGCCATCATTGCAAATGCTGTCAAATGTTTTTTCAACATCCAACAATAAGACATCAGTTGATCTTCCGTTAAATGTTCTTTGATAATATTTAAAAGTCTGATGTCCTCATGGTTGGTTAAATCTTGTTTTCAAAATCAAAATTGTTTATTTGGAATTATAGTTATAGTTTTAGTTTCATTCAAGAACGTTCGAATTCTTGAGTATGTATTTATAACTTTTCAAACACCTTTCCAATGGTATTTAGGAGGCTTTTAGGTTGAAAACTCTGGATTTGATCAATCTTTACCTGGTTTTGGAATAGAAATTACAATAACAAATTTCCAAGAACCTGAAAAATAACTAATTTTCCAGACACAAGTTTTGCATTTTTTAAGGAGTAAGTTAGTTCTTCCATCACCTCTATAATTAGTGACTTTATTTATAAAAGAGCACACATCAGTTTCTGTTTGACTATAGCTAAAATTAATATAAATTTGATGAGCTTTTCATCCTGTAAAGGAGCCAACTAATGATTTTTATTGCTTAAAATTTTTATCATTTTCCACATATTCTTAAAACTGGGAGAGAACTTTTCTAATAGGTTATTCAAACGGCGATTTTGGAGTTTTAAATTTGGTTGGCTATATCACCTTTGAATCTAGAATGATTTGTTTGTGAAACGATAATTTAGTCCATTGCCATCTCCTACGATGAGCACATTTTTAAATTCTATCATTTTATTTCGTATGCTTCGGCAGTTACAAGAACAAACCTTTAAATAATTATTTGCCTTAGCTTGATGGAATCGACTTTTTTTTCCTGTATCTCCAATTTAGGAACATAGGGCGTCTACTATTCTGAACCGTCTTAATCTATTTGGGGCTATTGCTTTAATTTCCACCCATGATTTTCAATGGGTTCCAGTCTAATGACATCCTCGTTACATCAATGCCTTCCTTATTGGTGTGGCCAATCCATCTCCATTTCGTCGCTTTATTTTGGTCTCAATTTGACTGACATGTTGTTATGTGCAGATTGATGTTACTAATCGTGTTAGGCCAGAAGCACTTAAGTATTCGTCGAAGGCATTTGTTTACGAATTCCTGTAGCTTCTGTATGATTTTTCCTGTATGCTTCCATGTCTCACACCCATACAGTAGTACCGATTTCACACATGAGTTGAACATTCGTATCTTGGTCTTGCGCGACAGGCCAGTAGTATTCCAGACTTTGTCTAGCATGTTGAATGTACGTCTGGCTTCATTTATACGTTTGTGTATGTCTTCTTCTGTTCCATTTGTTTTCGTTATTGTGCAACCAAGGTATACGAATTCATTTATACATCTTCAATTTTTCTATTGTTGATGTGCATCGGTGTGGTTATATTTGTGTTGTGTCTCATCGTCTAGGTTTTCTTGATATTAATCTTGAGACCAACTTCGTTAGCTAGATCTGATAGCTGTTGCACTTTTTGCTGCATGTCGGAGTATTTGTGTGTGAGCAAGCATATGTCGTCTGTATAGTTCAAAGCATTGAGTTTACCAGTTAACCCCCATTGAATGCCATTAGGGGACTTGTTATCTAGTTTCCGCATTACACTGTCTAATACGATTAGGAACAGCATTGGTGAGAGTACGCAACCTTGCCTTACTTCTCGAGTGTTGTAGTATGTTTCACTTTGTTTGCCTCTGTATTGAATTCGGTTCCCAGCATCCCAATATATTTCTTGTATGAGTGCAATTAATTTCTTTGAGATGCCCATTTCACAAAGTGTCTGCCATATTGCGTTCCGCGAAGAGCATATATAATGGTGAATTCCATTCATTGGATTGCTCAGTGATGATACGGATTGTGTTGATGTGATCAGTGCAACTTCTTTCTGGTCTAAATCCAGCTTGTTCGTTTCTTAATTTGGCATTGATCGTAGGTAATATTCCGTCAAGAATTATCATTGCAAGTACCTTTATTGCTGTGTTGAGGAGGGAGATACCTCGCCAGTTCACATTCTCTTAGGTTACCTTTCTTGGGTATCGTAATTATCAAGCCTTCTTTCCATTTCAGTGGAATTCTCCCAGAATTCCAGATTTCTTGGATTATTGGTGTTAATATGCTTGCAGTTGTAGATGAATCTCCTTTGAATATTTCGGCGGTTATATTGTTTGTTCCAGTGGCCTTATTGTTCTTCAGTCTATTAATGACATCTTTAACTTCCCGTTCCGTTGGTGGATGGGTGTTGCTAGTTTCGTTATTGATGTCAATTGATAACTGAAGATTTTTGGGGTCGGCGACGACGTCTTCTTTGAAACATTCCTTCCATCTCTTTAACTGCGCTACATCTATTGTTAGTACTTGACCATTAGCGTTCCTTATAGGTGGTATGTTTGTAATTTTGCCAGTGATCTTTCTTACATCGCATATTTTGGATCAGCAGCTTTGAGAATGCTTTCTGTATATTTTCTTCGATCATTCCTTGCCATCTTTTTTACTTGACGCGCTGTTTCCTCGTATCTACGTTTCACCTCTTCCGTGTTATTATGGCACATTTGCAACTTAAATTGACGGCGGTTCTCACCTTTTTGCCATGTATCATCACGATTCTACTGCTTGGTTCCAACTTTCTTCTATACGGGTGGCTTCAGACTGGAGATTGAGTTGGAGAGTGATTGAAAGTGTTTCTTGTTTCAGTGTTTCTCAATCTATTTGTGTTAAATTTCCTCCTATTTGTCTTCGAATGTTTCACAGCTGCTAGCTTGATCTTGAATATTACCAGTTGATGATTGCAGTGTACTTTTGCGCCCCTCATTGTTCTTACATCTTGTAGCAATGTGAGGAATTTCTTATTGATCATTACGTGATCTATCTGAATTTTAGCTCTTCCATCCGGTGACGTCCAGGTGTATTTATGTATATTTTTGTATGGAAACCTACTGCCGCCTATGAACAATTGATTTGTGCTACAGAAGTCGACAAGTATTTCTCCATTGTTGTTTCGCACAGAGTCCAATGCATTTCTTCCCATGATAGTGGTTAGGTTGATGTTATCTGTACCAATTTTTGCATTGAAATGTCCTTGTATGTTTTTGACGTCATTTCTGTGCGGTTTTGCTATTGTGGCGTGTAACTGCTCGTAGAACTCATCTTTTGTTGTATCTTCTGCATCTTCTGTTGGAGCATAGCACTGAATGATAGTTGTGTTTCTTATTTTTGAATGGAACCTTGCCACTATAATTCTGCTGTTAATTGAGGCCGAGAATCCCGTTTCATTTCCTTCTCTAGTTGTGCTAGCCTTGATGTTTCTGTAAGAGTTCTGATGTTCCAGTTTCCGATTCGTGTCCGTGTACGATAGCTAAGGGTCGATATTTGTGTTGGTGTCCGGTTTGTGTTGTTATTTGTAATAATATTCGTTTCTGTAATCATTTTGGTTTCAGATTAATGAGTGATTGGGCCAATTAAATCCTAGCCAGTTTCCAGGGCAGCTGGATAAGGTATACTAGCATACCGGGAGGGAGGTTCTCATTCTTTTCCAAATTTTGTACTTTTTCTTCTTAGAAGAAAAAGTCAAAACATGAAAATGTTGCGGTCAGCCAAATATGTACTAACCTCGCATATGGTTGCTTGACATTGTTCATGAATGGTGTGACGTCTCTTCTGTCTCCTCTACTCACCCCCAATGGAATCGACTTGGGTGATATTTATTTTCAACAAGATGGTGCCATTTGCCATATACTACGCGTGAGAATATCGACGAATTGAAAAGATTCTTCAAAAATCGCTTAATTTCACGTCAACCGAAATATGAATAGGCCTGCAAGCTCATGTACGATTTAACACCATTAGATTACTTTTCAGGATCGATAAACTTTCAAAACAAAGTACCCAACTATATTGATTCGAAAATAAATATTTGTAGTTTTAGTTTGCCTTTACTTTCCTGCGTCTCAATTGGACAACCCTATATGTAAACATATGAATCTAAAATAGATTTTCGCAAATATAGTTGTTAATATGTCGTATGTTATGAGGGGCCCAAAATTGATGTGTGTCTAGGGCCTGAAAAGGTCTTGATGCTGCTCTGGATGGCCCTTACTTTTTAAGAGCTAAAAAACCTATAGTGATGTGGAGATATAACAATAAATGACATGATCTATTAAGTTTTCTAGAATGATTATTAGCAATAAATTTCAGTGTCCTACCCTCCAATACCATCACTATCAATATCCAATACCTTTACTAATCAAATTCGCTTTCTAATGCTGTTTCAACTTTAAATATTTGGTAAACGAAGATTACCAAAATAACGTCAGTAGTGACATTATGGAAATCTATTACATAGCTGTTGTTCCATCATATTTAAGCGTGACAATGAGCACAATATTGAGGTTTTTAAAATCTGTTGTTTGGGTTTATTTAAGAACAAATAAGGGATGCCACAGATAGAGTAAAGTAGTTTTTGATATTCTAACAAATAAACCATAAAACCAGTTCATTGATTGTGCAATATAAATTATATAATTATGTTATTAGTGATATAAGGAATTCCACCGCTTCTAAACGACGTGTGAAGTCCAACTCCATAGTACAAAAAACTTCTAAATTATATTTAAATCACAATCTTAATAATAATTAATCCACTATTTATTATATTATTCCATACATTATAAAGTTACGCATTACTGTTTGAAAAAATAAAAAAAAAAAAAGTTGGTTAACATAATATTAAATATCAACCTATACTAATAATAATAATAACCATAACAATAAACAATTATTATTTTAGCTTTATTATAGTTCCCACCACCTACTGGTATATACAAAATATCGAAAAACTAAAAACTTTTTGTTATTAAAAAATAATTTTGAAATTAAAAAAAAAATAACAATAATTTAATATCCATGAGATATAAATGTTTATAACCATAACCACCATCATAATCAACATAACAATAATCATGAACATTCAAAACACTTTAATGTGTCACACAAATCAAATACCGAGCCTTAACTTTTTCTTATACATATTGTCTTCTTGTTTTATTATTATTATTATTATTATTATCTTTAATATTCATATTTTATTTTATTATTAAGAATAAAATCGGTTTTTTTAAACGCCATTGCTGGCCTGTGCCGTATATCATGAAAAAAAATATTTGATTGGTTTCAGACGGATATAAAAGGTCAAGAAGTTTTTTACTCAGGGAAGTGATTAACGTCAACAATTATACATGTGCGCCCTTTAAAATTTTGGCTCCTTTCTCATTTATCAAAATCTGGAACTAATAAGTTTCATAGGTTTTAGCGATTTTAATTTTTCAACATCCCATATGGGCTTCTGTTGTTTTAAAATATAATTTATATTAATTTTGAAGTGTTGTGTCAAATAAAGTGTATATAAATTAGATTTTCAGCGACTACATTACGTATTGGTCATAAAACGGTTTATTCAGCGCTAATGTATGTCCTCCTTGAAATGTATAATACACATATAATACATATAATACATATAATACATATAATACATATAATACATATAATACATATAATACATATAATACATATAATATATATAATAATAATACACAAACGCACACTTCTAAAACTATTAAATGTATATAAAGAAATCTAACTTATATAGATTTTAATCGACACAAGACTTCTAATTTATTTAATTTGATTTTAAAAAAATTATTAAACACTAAAATCAATAGTATCGTTTTATGACAAAATAGGACCGAGTTAAAAAGAATTTTGAAGAATATAAAAAAAGGATTCTTCTTATTTGGAAGCGTATTCAAATGCTAGAGTAACTGACAATTAAGTTTCTTTCCCTCAATGGAAAAAGTAAAAATTATAAGGTTGGCAACATCTGTATAAAGAATGCCGAATCAATAGAAATTTTGAAAGGAAATAAATTGGCAATAAATGAAGAGAGAAGCACAATATTTATACTTAACTGAGGTACTTAGAAAAGTGTGTTTAATTGAAAGTGACATTAAAGTATATAAGTTAAAAATGCGTTAAGTTAATTATCGGTCTGATCAAGTCGCTTCTATTAAATGAAGGCGTCAAAATAAATATAAAAAAACCAGGATTCTATATTATAAAAAATATTTTGTCAGAAAATGAGATAAGAATATAGATTCACTGTATGTGTGAACGGTTTTTCAGAACCGTTCGCTAGCTTTTCAGAAAACTTCTATTGCAAAACAAGTTGTCTCTGTCATTTTAATTAAATTTTCATTTTTTTTCTCCTTTTAATATTCGTAAATGCTGGCATATAATATAATAAGATTTAAATGACATTTTAAAGCTATCATGCTTATTTAAATATTATAATGTTCGAGAGATGTCTATGCACCCCAGCCACAAGAGCTTAAAAATATTAAGAATATTACTTTATTATTATCAATTCTTTGATTATGTTACTGTAGGTCGTATCTTTCATATATTATAGTATATGACAATGTGATTCTGCCCCATTAAATTCTTTAAATCGTATATTGTATAATCAAAATTGATCGAAGTTTCATATTGATGTTTCCAGAATGACATATAACAACAAAACAAACGAACACCGAAAATCTCTATTAAAAATAATATGTACTATGATGGTTAAAGGGAAAGAGGGAAGGAAGATCAATTTTATCGATCATTTAAGTCTATTTAGACATTTTAGATTATTTATGTCGATATGATTAGCTATGACATAAAATAAAACTAAACAACATTTTTATGGTGCAATGAATCAAATCGAATGAGTTTTTTTTTTAAGTTGGCCGATGATATTGTAATAACTCAAAGTGTTTAACCTAAGAATTGTTAGAATTGTACACAGTGATGTTTCGCTATATTGGGTCCAAATTTATACAGGCGCATTTGCAGTTACGAACCAATCATGTTATCTAGATCAAACGGTTTTATGTATAATAATCAATGCTATAGTAGTCTGTCTTTATATTTATTTGTGATTGGGCATGATAGCTGGTTTGTCCAATGACAAGATTTAAGCCCGGAATCTTAAGCAATTCTCTTAATCATCGGTATAAAAGCGATGACAAGTATATCACCAATTTTATGGAATGACTTCCAAAACCAGGAAATGTTTCATAAAATTGGTGTAATCGATCGTATATAATTTATCGTCTTTGAATTTAAAGTTTTCAGCACATATACAAAACCTCAAGATCAAATACCATAATTTTTAAAATATTAATTTATTCATTTTATTTAAGAAAATAAATTTCTTAACTTTAAATTAAAACCATAATTTTAAAATTGAAACTATAACCGTATTCACCCAGCTTTCTTAAAAATTACTTAAATTATCTGAATGTACGATCATATCTCACACAAAAATTTCCCTGTTGTCAAGCAATTGAAAAAACTTTTGTATATAAGAGTGTCGTATGACAAGTATGGTGACAGTACCAGAAAAAAATGTATCACAAATTTATTTTATTGTTCAATTTTGCAAGGTACACTTAGTCCAATGGTTTACTTATTGTTCTGTTCCTTTTAAATTTAACAAATTTCCTACACCTAAAAAAAGCTTCCTAAAAATTTGGCATTGACATTAAGGTCGCCGTTAATTGGTTCCATATATAGAAAATCACTATCAGTGATAAAGATAAAGAATAAAAAACCGAAATCCTCCAAAGAGGCCGATTCAGTGCTGTAATACTATATCCATCCGCAGTAACATCTGAAAATCGATTCAACTGCACGTGGAAGCGTGAGGAAGATCACGCTTCCACGTGCAGTTGAAAAGACGAGGAGGAAGATCCTAAAGAGAAACCTCTTCCAATCTATTTAAGAGAAGCGCATCTAAACAATCATTGGCAATGCTAAATGATGAATCAACTGACAAATTTTTTTAGTGTTCTTCTTAATCGTGGTAACATCAGTGAAACGAGGATTCTAAGCAAAAAACATCGACAGATACAGAAAAATTGTAGCCGCATTTGCAAAATATGAGAAAAAGGAATCACAATCGTGATAAAAGGGATCGAATCCATCGTGCAACTTGAAAAAATCAGCGAGGAGCTGACAAGGTTGAATTTCAAGGTGAAAAATGTAAACAACATAATTATGAACAGCGATAGAAAACCTCAACCATTGTTTAAAGTTGAACTACAACCTGAAGTAATAAAAACTAAAGCCAAACTCGTGAAAAATCGTAGTGGAGGAACCACATAAACGTAATTATGTTTAACAATGAATATGGGCATTCGCGAAACTATTGCAAACTTCCAGCTGTGTAATATGTGGCAAACTATACATGTAACGAGCTAGTATGAACTATAAAATAAAAGCTAACCTCAGGTTCGAAATTACAGTAATTGTGTAAAAAATCACACCGCAAACTATAAAGGATTTATAAAGGATGTGTGGTGTAGTTAAAAAAATTACTCCACGACAAAGAACGGAACAACAAGCACTAAACCAAATTTTCAAGATACTAACCATATGCGACGGAAATGTCTGCTATGATTAATCCAAAAACCTTTTAAAAGTAATCTTAGATTAGCTATTTGGAACGCCATTGGACTAAATCAACGTAAACTAAATCATTGGTACCTTTCCTTAGTGTGTGTCCAATCCATTTCCATTTTTGTTTTTTAATTTCACGCTCAATATCGGTATGTCTCGTTTGCCGGAGAAGTGCATCATTTGTGCGATTGTATTTGGCCTAAAGCATTTTATTAAACGCCTAAGGCATTTATTGACAAATATCTGGAGTCTACAAGTGATCTTCTGCCTGTCTCTCTACGTTTCACAACCATTAAGCAACACCGATTTCACACAGACATTGAACATGCGTATCTTTATAGTTCGTGATAGGACGGATGCAATCCAGATCTTATGTGAAGCACATTAATATATTACTTTTTTTTTGTTGAGGCGTTGGTTAAGTCGCTTTATTGTGTTCCACTAAATGCTATTGGGGGATGTATCATCCAATTTTTCCATGACTTTTTCTAATACTATTAAGAATAGTAGACAAGAGAGTGAGTACATCCTTGTTTGACTCTTCGTGTGTTGTAATATTTGTCCCTCTGTTTCCACTTGTATTGAACTTGGTTCCCGGCATTCCTGTATATTTCCCTTATAAGTTCAATTATCTTTCTCGGAATGCCCAATTCGCAAAGTGCCCTCCAGATTGCGCATCTACTGATGAATGCGCGTTCAAAGTTCACGAAGAGTTGGTATAGTGGTGGGTTCCATTCGTTTAATTGTTCGGTTATGATACGGATTGGGTTGATATGATCTGTACAGCTTCTACCAAGTCTAAAGCCAACTTTATTCGTTTCTGATTTGCTGGTTGACCGCTGGTGATATCAGCTCAAGAATGTTCATTGCAAAAATTTTCATTTTACTGTTGAGGAGGGAGATGCCTCTGCGGTTCTATCTTAGGTCGCCTTTCTTCGGAATTGTTACAGTCAAGCCCTCTTCTTTCCATTTCTGTAGAATTCTACCAGTATTCCATGCTCCTGCCAATATAGTAGGCTTCTGCCTCTATATTGCTGTTGTAGCTTCTACAGTCTCAAGAATGCCTCCTGCGGTCATTTTTTGCCATTTTATTTATTTGCTTTGCAGTTTCTTTATATTTAATCGATTTTCCTCGTACTTCCATGACAGAGCTGGCTACGATTCATAGTTTTCTTCCACGTATTATCTCTAATCCAAAGTTTCCTGGTGTAGTTTTGGTAGCCAAGCACATATGTGGCAGTGTGCGGGTTTCGTTACTTGGGAGATTGAGCTGGAGAGTTTCTTTGAATGTGCCTTTGATGTCAGTATTTTTCAATCCCTCAATATGGAATTTCTTCCGACTGATCTGTCGATTTTATTTTAAATGTTGCTATTACCGCTATTATTATACGTCTACCCCTCTCATTGCTCTAACATCCTCCTTGTAAGGAGGATAAGAATTTTTTGTTAACCAGTATATTATCAATTTGATTTTTGCTTATTTCACCTGGTAATGTTCAAGTGTATTTATGTATATTCTTGTGTGAGAATTTGCTGCCTTCTATGAGACCTACGAGACTATGGAGAGATTTTAATTGATACTGTAACAAAGAGTATAACTAAATCTCTTGTAATGGCTGAAACGTGCTTTCTGTTTTCTGAGCATTCACCGGTATTAATAACACTTAACATGAAAGTTTTAATTCTTCAGCCAATTAAATACAAGTCGCGCCAAGTACAACAAATAATCAATGAAAACAAACATATAATCCATAAAAGCAGCAGAGCATTATCTTATCAGCGGAAAAATAATTAAAAAACTTCAGGACAAATGTAACAAACTAATAACGTTTTCAATGCTATATAGTGAAAACGGCCTAGTTTTCTAAAACCTGGATATTTCATAAATCATAATCATTCCAAAACTCGGTAAAGATAAAACAAATGTAACCTCATATCGTCCAATCAGTTTACTCCCAACACTCTTAAACCTAATTCTGATTTGGTCTGTATTTATACTTTAGATCATTGCCATGAAAGATAGAACTGGGCCCAGAAATTAACTTCTTTATTCATGTTGGACCCTAATAAATTGTGCAGTACGTCTAAATATCTTGTTAAGTGCGAACATAACAAAAGTTGATTTATTTTCGTTAACTTTTATTTGCCAAGTCTTTAACTAGTTCTCTATATTATTCAAATTTTTTGCAATTACTTAAACGCAGCTTGCGGTTTTCTTTGTGCTCGTTCCCCTGGGACCAAAAGTCATTATATGTTGTCCACGCCGGTCTTGTTTTTTTATATTCAATTTATTTTTAATGCAAGTGTTGTTGTATACCTACTCATTTCCCCTACATTAATTTTATTTTAAATTGTGTAACGGGTTGTGATAACCGATCGAGGTGCGAATCACATAAGTGTCATTAAAACGACTCCAAAAGGATCCGCACCTCGGTCCGTTACAGTATTCTTTCATTAGAGGCCTTGCTGCGGTGTAGTAGCCGGCTAGAGCTCAGGACCAGATGGGGGTGGGGTGTGCAAAGCATAATGGAAGCTTAAATAACCGCAAGGAAACAGATGGGAATACGGGGTCACTTGAACAAGTCTCGGCACTCAACCGGACTTGTAACCATCACATCACCAAACAAAATCACGTAATATTGGAATATTATTAACAATTTTAATTAAATTAAATAAATAAACAAAAAAAACAAACGAAATCTTAATTAACTTAACTAAAGAAAACAAAACAACCAACTGTAACTTAGCTAAACCAATTGGAACAAAAACTTGATTCAAAACAAAAAAAAACAATATTTATCTTAATTATCGACAAAAATAATAATTATAATAAATAAAATTATAATAAATAAAACTAATCTAAATTGTATCCATAATAAGCAGTTGTCGTACAAAATTCACCATAAATCAGGTTACTATAGTCCCCGTCTATCTCCGCATGCGTACACTCGACCACAACCGTATCATTAACTGTCTTCATGGTTATTTTGTTTGGTTAGAAATGTTGCATATTCATACACCATCGTTTCGATTTGATGCAACATATTGCCGATGGTAAATGTTTGACCATAATTTTGCACTGTCAAGCTAGGTTGTTGATGATGTAATCGTCGTAATTTATAACAAAATGCCTCGTCTAATGGATCTTCAGCTAAATTCATTTTAATTTAATTTTTATTTTTATTTATTTATTTTTTTTTTTTTTTTTTTTAAATATCACGTTTATATCTTAAAATTATTGATTATTGAATTACTTTCACAAAAAATTTTATTCTAATTTCAAAAATAATTTGTTTATCAATAATTAAATTTTAGTTTCTTCCAAAATTCCAATAACTTGTGAACAAACCACTAAAATTTCTGATGCAATTGATCACGAATACCACCAAAACACGACTTTATATACCTACTCAAAACCCGTTACACAATTTTAAAAAAAATTAACGTCGGGGAAATGAGTAGGTATACAACAACACTTACATTAAAAATAAATTAAATATAAAAAAAAAACACCGGCGTGGACAACATATAATGAATTTTGGTCCCAGGGGAACGAGCACAAAAGTCGCTCGTTACAAAGCTTGTCAGTGAAAGATGGAAGGAAATAAGAAAAAAAGAACTCTAAGACAAAGTTGAAGAAAACGAAATTTATAGAGGCTTTGGAGCTTGTACTTCATAATTGTGAATTCTCCTTTGATGGAAAATACTATAAACAACTATTTGGTTCTCCCATGGGTTCACCAGTTGGTCCAGCTGTTTTTACTACCGATAGGTAGATGATATAGTTACTGCAGTTCCTATACAAAAGATAAATGGTTTTTTATAAAGATTTAACGACTTTAATCACAACATCAAATTCACAATTGAAATAGAAAAGGATCGTAAATTGGCATTCACGAACAAATATTCCATTGCTTACAGAAATTTAATTTCAGAATTGTTGGAAGAGCTCATAACAATTTAGCAGGTCACTCTTCTCTTCCCACACAGTTAAGTGGAAATACTAATGTTGTATACAAAATTGTATGCGAATGTAAAAAATCGTATATTGGACAAACTCAGCAATTGTTAGGTAAACGATTTCACCAGCATGTAAGAGATGCAAAAAAACTATCGCTCAAAAAAGCTTCCGTAGATCAGACGAGTGCATTATCTACCCATTTGCATAAATCTAATCATGCAATCTTATTAGTAAATAAGATACCTCACGTTCTTCGTTGATAATAAAATTGATCTTTTATTATGTATTATTAATACTTAATAACATCTGATTTTTTCAAAATAGATCCTAACTATCTATAAAAAATATAATCTGTTTGTACGTATCTCCAGGATACACAGATTTATCTGATTGGAAATAAAATAGCACACGCTTTACGTGGATAATGCAATTGATCCGTTATTGCGTATTACTAATACATAATAACATCTGATTAATTCTTTTCGCAAACAATTTTCGCCTATTTCATTCAACTGTTTATAAACTTAGGCACGCTTAATCTATCATTATGGTCTATCTGTTTGTTGGTTTTCACTAATTTTTTATGATATTACTGCCATCTTAACGAAAAAACTGGACTCAAAAAATAAGCTCTTTCTTTCATTTTTATTATTATCTGCCTCTTTCTTTTTACGTATATACCGCTATATATATATATATATATATATATATATATATATATATATATATATATATATATATATATATATATATATATATAGATATAGATATAGCTATATATATATATATATATATATATATATATATATATATATATATATATATATATATATATATAGCTGGAATGTCCCTCAGAGTCCTTCGTTACACTAACGAAAAGGAATAGTGACTTAATATTATAGTGGTGACATCTCTTTCCAAAATTATCAGATACTTATCATACGACGATCGCTTTATATAATACCGAAAATATTAAAATCTGTCATATTTGATGATTTAAGTAAATAAAGTGTCGAAAATCTTGCGGTACGCACTTAATAGTTCTTCTGTTATTTTTAATCCTACCATAAACTAAAACCAAATATCTCCCCGAAAAATATAAGATAATGATAAAAAAAAATTTAAAAAAAAATCACATCCAACCGAGAAAAAGAATCTGGGATTAACCGAACATATAATATTTTTCAGTGTCTTAACGATGAGTACCATATTTTGTATTATTAAAAAATAAATTATTTACCACGAACAAAATACCGAAAATCTTTATTTATATATTTGGTACGTTAATGACAGTGAACAATTTTTTATCATTTTTATTGTAAATTAATAAAAAAAAAAAAAAATCTTATTTATTTACAAGATTTCTTTTTTATTTTTTTTTAATTTTTTTTTTTTTTTTTTTTTTTTTTTAAATTAAATTTCCCATAATAACATTATTGATGGTTTAATAATACGTAATTTATTAATTTTTACATAATAATTTAATAATTTTAAGACGATAATCCCAAATAATTTCGGGGCATACGTATCGAAATGCTAATTAACCGAAATATTAGCTGAAAATTGACTTTGCGCGATTATAATTATAAGGAATATAAAATATGCAAAATTATTAATTGTAAGATTGTTTGCAGACATTTTTTTTTTGTTTGTGTATGTGATCTAATTTTTTGTACGGATGAACTAAAAAAACTAGAGGTAAATATAAACAGGATTAAGTGCAAACGGTTAAAAATATCTTTCAAAACTACCACACAAGAATTTACATTTGAAATTCTTGCATATGTTTACTAGATGCTCATATTAAATTATGCCCTTATAGGACACCAAAGCCCTTGACATACACCAAAGCTCCGATTTGCGTTGATTCGTAATTTTTAAGAAATTTTTAAAGGAATTAATAAACCTGAGCTACCTGTATACTGGAAATCTAATAAGAAAGGATGAATGACTTCGGTTTTGTTTAAAGATTGGGTGCTTAACTGTGCAATTGAAGGAGCATTGAACAAGAGACAATTTGATTAGATAATTCTCTTTATTTGAATGATATTTGAGATGTCAAATTTTTATTTTTACCAACGAACACAACTTCCTTGATTCAGCCCATGGATTAAGGGGTTATCTCAAATTTTATAAAAGAAAGAATTTTGGAAAAATTACAGCATTACCAAAGCTGTAGAAAATATTGCTGATTCGTGGCTGAAAGTTAAGTTTTCGAGTATGAATGGCGTGTGGCATGCAATTTGGCGTGATTGTGCTCATATTCCTTTACAGATCAATAAAGCTATTCTGGAAAACATCACTAACATTGCTCTCAGTATTAGTTTTCATGGCATGGAAGAAGATTTGGTGGAAAAGTTCGGCTACGTACAACATTACTAATCAAGATTTGGTTGCAATGAGAGCAGATATGGATTGGAAAATTAAAAATGTTAAGGAATTGATGCCAGAATCGAAACAACGACTGATTATCTTTAGCATTACAACCGATTGAAGGAGCATTAGACATTTTCAAAAGTGATGACCCTAGATGCTGAAAAAAGTGCCAATACAAGTCCTTTTACACTAATAATAAAAGAATTATGGTATTATACTTAACTTTTGGAACCTATTCCAAGATTTTCTATATATTCTTCGTCGTTAACCAAATTACGACGCAAATCGGAGCTTTGGTGTATTTCTAATTGGTAGAGATTAAAAATTTCAAAAGAATGAAAGTGCATAGATTGCAAATATGATGAACACGGCAATGATTTCTTCGTGAGTCATGATTTTAGGCTGCTATTCTTGTTAATAGCTCCATTAGCTTGAAGCGCCAGTAACTCGTTTTGGTAATATAACCGTTTTCTATGCTGGCCAATTAGATTAACGGCATTAATTAATTCCTCACGCCAAATATGTGTATCAATGCTTCAGCCTCGTCTGGCATTTCTAATGATTCTTATGGCGTAACCCAGAACCCTTTCGAATTTCCGAAATAAAGAATATTGGCGAGTGAGCTCGAGTTGTACGCAATTAAAGGTGAGTATTATGGGTTTGTTCGTCACATCTTCGTTGTGCTTATTCCGCCAAATGTTCAGCTGATGGAACATGCCTCCAATTTTCTCGGGTTGAAGTATTAAGTATTTCCGCTGTGTGATTGCGCACGAAGGTGCTCTTACGTCGTGGATGACTGCTGAGCCAGTCTAGCACAATTTAGGAGTCGGATTTATTTTTAAGCAACTATCTCTGATAGTTGCTACGAGATGGGATAAGAGAATGGTGGCACACAGCTCTAAACGGGGAAGTAACTGCTGCTTGATATGCGCCACTCGTGTCTTGAAGGAAATGAGGTGTTTATGTATTGTATTGATTTTTATTATGGAACCTTGTTCATCTTGTATGAATCTGGGATATATAAAGTTAAATGTTTTGAAATTGGATTTTATCTTCGACCAAATATCGCCTTTGTCGTGTAGGAGCGGATCGTCCCAGCTCAGATTGTCTGCCCAGAGCATTTGCATGAAAAATTTAAAGGTTATGACCACAGGAGCCAGCGTGCCCAATGGGTCAAATAACATACTTGCATCTGACAAAACTTTACGCTTGCCCAACACTTTCACAGACTCGTCATGTGGTTGGGTATAGTCACAAATTTGTTTGAGGTTCACTTCTCGATGCTCGCGTGGAATGCTGGATAGTATCTACTTACTGTTGAATTCCCATTTTTTAGACAAAAGCCATATCCATTTAGAACCATAGTAACCTGATCTTTCTATTGCATTTTCATTATCAGCCCCGCCCATAATGTCATCTACAAATATGTCCTTGGCTATGACCTGAGCGGCTGCAGGTGAGAAGGTTTCATTTTCCTTGGCTATTTGCTGAATAGCTATCGTGGCGAGAAACGATGCCGAGGGTAAACAGTATATTACGGTTGTCAAACGGAAATGATGTATGGGTTCTGATAGATTGGATCGCCAGGCAATTTATTGAAAGTTTGTATCCTCTGGTGAAACTTCGACCTGGCGATACATTTTTTCTAAATCCGTATCTTGGTTTATTATGCGTAGGGTCTTCCACCATATGATTTAATCATACATATTCACCCATAAACTCGTGTTTATGGCCTAAGTTCATTGGTGATTCCTTAAAGGGAAGTTTAACCGTAAACCGAACTTGAGGGTTCCGTTTCATGTTTCTGACGAAATGAGCCTCAAAGAAAGCCTCTTCTGCAGACAAAATTTTTCCTAGCGGCTTAGTTATTCTAACTCCCAGAACTTGCATAAGCTTCGATCAATGTCTACCATATCGGTTTTTACCCAGCCAAATACGGTGTTTTGAAGAAGAGGATCATTAAGGCTGATTTTGATTTGACCATTTCTGATGATGTGGAAAAATTGGTCAGTGCCAATGAGTACATCGATAGAACTTTACGTTTATCAAATTGTAGATCGGACAATTTTTGTACGGTGTACGGGATTAAATCAACTGACAATTTTTTAGGTGGTATAGCACGTTAGCAATTCCTGACATCACGAGAGCCCTTATAGTGAATCCAGGTGTTGGTTTATTGTTTATTGCAACCAGGCCCTTAGAAACACCACATCCAGAGAGGCCTAATCCACATATTGGAATTCGTGCATTTTGCTTTTTTAATTGTAGTCGTTGAACACATGCTTCGGTGACAAAGCTAGCCTGTAAACCGGAATCCAAAAGAGCCCTGCATGATATGGTTTTTCCAGAGCTATCTACGGCCTTAATGATTGCTGTGGGAAGGATTGTTCAGGTAACCATATTTTGTCTTGGTTCGTCGGGGTTTTTGGCTTTTTGCAGAGGAGTGTTATGCTTTTTGCCTCATTTTTGGCACCTACGTCATGATTGGCAACGTAATACCAGGTGATTGCTTCTAAGGCAGTTGATACATCGATTGGTCTTCTTCACGAAAGCCATGCGCTCTTCGGCACTAAGCGACTGAAACTTATTGCAATGAAACAATGAATGACCTGGGTCCTGGCACATGGTGCACTGGAACTTCACGATTGATTTTAACCCGATGTGACTATCAACTCGTTTATCGTGGCCACTGAAAGCGATATGGCTTCTCATTCCAGATTTGATATATCAAGATACACGTTGAAGTGATTCGAGCGTATCTATGCATCGAGCTAAACATCTTAGTAACTCAGCAAAATCTGGACTGGTGACATCTGCTGTATGTTCTGCCCATAGTGCCTTCGTTTTATCCTAATTTGTGTATAATAATGTACTTGAGCTAAAGATCTCGTCATCCTGAGCTAGAGCTTGTAGTCCACGGATCACTTCACCTGAAGCATCCTAAGTCGTTTTATACTGGAAACTGTTGAACTGTGTATAACTGGTTGTTCCCAAAACTTACTAATGAACGAAATGATAAAATGTTTTTTTGCGATTTATTGAATGAGGACACGACAGTATAATAGTATTGTTCATATGCAAGGTCACTGGGCTCTTTCGATTTATTTGAAAGATACGAAACTCTGGATCTGCAAACTCAAACTATACTCAATTGTTACTGGATTTTTAGAGTTTTTACGATATATCACTTCATATCAAAGTAAAGGATAGTTAATGACCTCCAAGGTAGAAATGTAATCAGTAATGATCAATTCGACTGCCCAAAGCCTTTCGTTTAATTTCGCTTTTATTTTATCATCTGTCCCGTTTTTATCTTTTGTTATTTTTTTCGCCAATAAGCGAATCAGTAAATTAACTACAAAGTGTCAATTTTAACATTAAAATTGAATTTTTCCACCAACAAATTATTCGTATAATTATGTATGCAAATGTAAAAACCAAATCCATTAAAATTATTATATTTATGGTAACTAAACTATTAAATAAAAAACTAAATAAAAATTTACATAAAACTAAATATTATTCCCAAAATTATTTTATTAAAATTATGTTTAAAAAAAAAATAAAAAATTTATATTATAATTTATTAGTTTGATTTCGTAATTTTTAAATAACAATGCATTTAGTATAATAATTATAGTTTTGACTAATTATATAAATAATTTATAATTTTTTGATTGTATGGTAATCGCGCGATGGATACTCGAGTATATATAGCGCAGCGCGTGTTTATCTAAATAGAAAATCTATTTCGTTTCGTAATAAAATTATTGATAGTTTATGATAGAGTTTATGTTAAACTTTATAGTCTAACATAAAATTTTAAGGGTCGATCTGAATAATGTTATATACTATATGCATATAGCATATACATATATGTTAAGACTTAATTGAAATCATTTAAAACATAAGCATTCGGCGTGTTATGTTAACGGCGAATGTTAACGGCGTATAATGTATATGTTAACAGAGGCGGAACTTCATATTTGTGGGGCCCCCGCATAATAAAGAAAGAGTATTTTATTAAATGTTTATATAACCTTTATCCATCTTATAAATAGCCAAACCTATGTTAACCACTTTAGTCTTTCACAATCTAATATCGATAAAAACAAAGCTGTATTAATAAAACAAACGTGGAGTCACTAAAGTTGTTCCAGTATAACTAGTAATTATAGTCACTGTTAAATTCACTACTAGACCAATGTTTTTTTTTTGTTTTTCTGTTACTATTGCCAGCGGCTTTATTCTTGGGTTTTTCTTTATGCGAAACTAACAAGAAAAGTTAAATCCTTTTTTCTTATATATATATATATATATATATATATATATATATATATATATATATATATATATATATATATATATATATATATATATATATATATATATATATGCCATCTGTTATGGGGCCGAAGTACACCCAACACTTTCGCGGTTACCTTTTTAAAGCAATTGCATTGCTCCAGCCAGCCTGTACTGATTTGGGCGATGGTTCGGCCCATCGATTCTGCACTTCAACAGGGGGTCATCACCGATCGAAATCAGATGATAAAAAATCCCTTTTGTTTCAATGTGTTTTTTCCATGTCAATCTTCTATCAAGAAGAACCGAGATATTTGACATTAGTTTGCTGAAGAATTGTGATATTGTTTAATATTACTGCCGGACATATACGTTAATTCAGTGTGAAT
This sequence comes from Tipula confusa, assembly GCA_963556175.1. Classification (NCBI taxonomy): domain Eukaryota; kingdom Metazoa; phylum Arthropoda; class Insecta; order Diptera; family Tipulidae; genus Tipula; species Tipula confusa. The sequence continues at coordinate 190,913,091 of OY744475.1, read as the reverse complement.
GTTACATCATTATTTTCTTCGTTTTAAGAAGGATCCATTCGAGTTCAAGAGTCCAGTTGCTGAAGAGTCCGTTCATCTATAACTGCATTCGTGACACCGTTTGGAAAAATTGAGTTTTGTCGAGTTCCATCCGGCCTGTGTAATTTCTCATCCATTTCCAGCAATATATTAACAATGTTTTTAAGGAATTATGCAGAGCTAAATTAGTATGTGGATACATGGATTACATTGTAATTCCGGCCCGGCAAAGGATGACCAGGAAGCACTTCAACGATTGGCGGATACTTTGAAATTAGAGGCGAAAAACGGACTATAGATAAGATTGTCTAAATGACAATTCATGGCGAAAGAAATTAAATATTTGGGGCACGAGGTTTCCAAAAAATGTGTCAATGAAAAACCTGGCTGCAATTGAGAAGTTTATAGAACCTCGATCAGTAAAATCAATTTAAAGTTTTCTTGGTCTGACCAGATATTTCCGGAAATTTGTTGAAAACTACGCAATGATCGCCCGCTCGTTAACGGGTTTACTACGAAAAGATATCTCTTTCAGTTTTGGAGTCGAGCAGAAAATAGCTTTCAAAAATTTGTGCAAAGCACGTGCAAGTCTGCCTGTTCTTTGTGTGTTCTCATTGACTGCAGAAACAGAGTTGCATACAGATGCGTGCAAGATAGGAATTGGTGCTATTTTGATTTAAAAGTCGGGTGAGGAACAAAATTTCCATTTAGCAAGTTTTTTACTTTAGGAAGAAAACATCACCCTGTGAAGAGCGCTACAGCAGTTACGAGCTAGAAGTGTTGTCAATCGTTAGAACTCTTAAAAGATTTAGAGTTTACCTTCTTGGTCTCAAGTTTGTGATCGTTACGGTTTTGCTGTGTTTAAGACCACTATAGAGAAAAAGAGGTTGACAGCTCGGATATCTGACTGTGCATTGCAGCTACAGGAATTTTATTTTCAGCTAAAACATTTGGGGAGCAAAAATGCGACATGTTGATTCGTTAAGCCGAAATCGCTTAGTGTTGTTGGTTGAGCACGAATTGATGACCAGAGTAAATGATGCACAAAAGAACGACCAGAACTTTAAACCTTTATGTTCCACATCCTGGAAAATGTAGGTACGTATAATGATTGCATTACTAATCATGGTATTTTGGTTAAGAAAGCTGATGGTGCATTGGTATTAGTTGTAACCAGGGGTATGCAAAGAGAAGTTGTACGGTAATACCACGAGCTAGGACATTTTGGAGCTGGAAAGGTAAAATACAGTACAGCGAGATTTTTTCATCCCTAATTTAGCCCTGCAAGTGAGTTCTTGTTTCAAGAACTGCGTTACATGCATTTTGGCGGAGAGAAAACTGGGTAAGAGAAAAGGTCTACTCAATCCGCTGCCAAAAGAAGATGCACACTTGAAAACGTACCACGCGAATCACATGGGACATTTCACATCGCAAAATTATTTCTGCTTTGGCAAAATTGACACGTGATGCCCTTGGAGAATGGTATAAGTAAGTCGACCGCTTGCAACGTTATGACCAACATTCAATCAACATGACTCCGTTCATGAATTGATGATGAGAGTTAAAATGCGATACCCCGAGAATCTATACGTGTGATAGAGGCGATAGAGCTAGAAATTGCTCAGAATTTCTGTCGAGAACGAGATGATGATAGGCAACAACTCGATAAAAAACAGAATGAAAACCAAAATTTCTACAAGCACAATCGAAAGTAAATAACCCGTTATGATAAGGATGATTTGTTGCTATAAAACGTGTTCAGTACTCTGAATCAAAACTTCTTCCGAAATAGCTGGGTCCATATCGTGTAACGAAGAGTAATAAAGGGGATCGGTATGATATCAAAAGGATCGGCGGTAGTGATGGGCCGCATACTACCCAACTCTGTATTTGACAGAGTATTTGGGCCCTCTATATTCGACGCGTTTCGCTTAGCTTCAGAACTCGCAGATTTCAGAGAACGCAATTTAGCTCGACTATGAAAACTTAAAACTTAAAATTGTAGCAACAAAATTATTTTAATACGTTGCAAGATAGAAGTTTTGCGTTCTATTCCGCCATTTAACGGAAACTATGAAGACTTCCCTCCATTTTAGGTTTTTTTTTTGAAGCAACTATCCACAACAATGCTGTATTATCAAGAGTAAATTTAAGTACCTGAAGGGACTTCTGAGCGGAGAAGTGGTAAATATCGTAAGATACGTTACAATCTCGGGTGCTCACTATGACAGTACTTGGGTCGAAATTGTGAAAAGATTTTACCTTAAAGGTCACATTATGTCAAATCTCATTCGACTATTCTTGACACAATCGCGTATTCATGGTTCGCCAAAAGAAATTAGACGCATGATAGATACAGCAGAGGAAGTTTTAAGAGGTTTGACAGCATTTGGTGATAGTGCTAAAACTCGGAATGGATGATTGATTTATTTATTGTTAGAAAAGTGCGATGAAGGAACATGAAAGGCTTAAGTATTGAAAGCAGTTGTCAAAAGTTGTCCCTCAGTTAATGAGTTTACGTCCCTTCTCAACAATTTTAGTAACGCTTAAACCGTGCCAAACCAGTACAGTTAAGGCTCGTGAAATTTGGTATTTCAATCACCAATATGATTGAACATTGAGCAAACAAAATTTGCTTCACAAATGCGACAAATTTCTAACCCTATAGACTTTTCATCTCGATGAGGTTTTATTGATGAGATGCCGTAGTGAAAACTAATAGCACTACAACTAAGGTTCGCTTGGTATTCGATGGATCGTCTTCAAATTGTACTTGGGACATATTGATGAAATTCAGGACACTCAAATATGTAGTGACTGCTGACATTGCAAAAACGTATCGTCAGGTGCGTGTTATAAAAGATAATTCCAGCTACCTGCTACCAGAGAAGAGCCATATAGACTGAGCAATCCAGATGTTAAACTTTAGATTGAACATTGTTACCTATGGTAATGCTTCTGCGCCAATTTTAGCAACCAGATGCTTACTACAATTGGCTTTAGACAAAATAAATGGCTATCCTTAAGCAGACTAAATAATTAGAAAGGATTTCTATGTCAATGATATACTTATGCCCATATGAATACCATATGTCCATATGGGCATAAGTATCGCTTTATATAGTAAAACTTTATTGTCGAGTGATAATCTTGATTTTCTTCCTATTAGCCAATACATCTTAGCAAATTTAATTTTTATTTGATTACGCTTTGCTTCTATATGCTTTTCCCATGTCAACCTTCTGTCCAGATGTAACCCTAAGTATTTGACACTAGATTGCTGCGGAATAGTTACACCGTTCAATTTAACTTGTGGGCAGGTGAGTTGGTTAAGTGTGAATGTAACATGTGTTGATTTATTTTCATTGACTTTTTTTCGCCAAGTCTTTAGCTAGTTTTCAATTTTATTCAGATGATTTTGCAATTGCGTGAGGCAGTTTGAGGATTTTTACAAGACACTAATATGGCTGTATCATCAGCAAATGTTGATAGTATAGCTTCATTGCAAATGGGCAAATCGTCTGTATACAACAAGTATAAAATTGGTCCCAAGACACTTCCTTGTGGAACACCTGCGCTAATATCATTTAAACTAGTGGTTACTGCGTTTTGTTTAACCAAGTATTTCCTTTGAAGAAAATAGTTTTTAAGAACTACATGGAACTGCTTCGGCAAAAGTTCTTTAACTTTGTAGATTAAACCTTTATGCCAAACTTTGTCGAAGGCTTGTGCAATATCCAAGAAGACAACAGAACAATATTTGTTTTTTCTTCGAAGGTGAGTTTGATTGCGTTGACAATCCTGTGAACTTGCTCTACAGTGCTGTGCTGATTAATCGATTTAGTGATAATTAAAAAGGACCATATACTACACACTACAATCTGCTGGATTCAATCTGAGAAAATGAAGAGCAAATATTCCAAAATTTGTGAAAATTAACCATTCATAAACACATATGCAATGAGAGAAATGCAATAAAAATCCTCGACTTACAGGGGTCTTCTCAATGTGACTATTCCTCGTTTAAGATTCAAAATGGTAAAATGATCTCAGCAACTAAATGTAGCCTGTTATCTGTTGCATCTACAATATTTATGATCTATTAGGATGGTCGTTTCCATTGCGAGTGAAAAGGCATTCTCAGCAGCGGTCCATTGTAGAAGCATTTGTCCAGACAAAATTACATTAGGAATGTAAGGGAATATTTTTCAAATGTCAAAAATTTTATTCACAAATATTTATTATGGGTTTGGGACACAGTTTTAACAAAAAATGTAATTTTTTAAATTAACCGTTAAAAAATTTACACACTTATGAATGCTTTCAAACCAATTATAAAACCACTTAGCCTAGTTTGATTATGATAGGGCCAAAACATACATTTTGAACATTAATCTGCTTTTCAGGAGATTAAAATCATTATTTACGCCACTAATTTTTAATTTTCGGAAGCAAAAAGAAATCTTTTAAATAGCCGATTGTTTAAGACATCGTAAAAAATTGCATTGGCGTGGTGCAAAATGTTTTCCTTACTTTACCAACGACTACCGGCAAGCTAATTTGCTTACTATTCAGCAATGACGATCCTTTCAATATTTAGAGCGATGTTTTCGATCTCCGCTGCTGACCACAACGCCGTGACCAAATGTGTAAAATCGTTCGTTGGGCTGACCACCTACAACGATCATCAATTGAGTCTTAAAATGATATCTGGAGTTTAGACTCAATATACCTAAATTGACGATATATGTGAACGGCAGTTCGGTAATAAACAAGCTAATATTAAAATGAGAATCGGTTATCTCAACATTTTGGAGGTTGGCTTATAGTTTCTATTATATCGGTATACCTCACCAAAAAATACCATAATTGGTCGTTAACCATACTAGAAATTAAGACCACGTTTATGGCTAATTAATTCTAAGTTCAGTACTTAATGGCGACAAAATAAGTATAGAAAGGTGTAACTAGTATGAAGTATGATGAGGGCCCCAATAAATAAAGTCATATTTCCCCGTGAAAATTAACATAAGGATGATTTAAAGCAAACAGAATCGGAAAATATAAACGACTATGATAAAAAAAATTACAACACTACTAAACCAGAAAACGAACTCTTAACAATTTCACGAAAGGATTTGATGATTGCAATCGAAAAATGGTAATGCATGACTATGAACAGCGAAGAATCTACGTATAGATTGCGGATGTTAGAAAGCATATAGTTGATGCTAACTTTATAAAGTACTATAATGAGGCATGTTCTCACTTATGTGGTTCTGCAAATAAAAAAAACCTTTGCATATCAGTGGTGTGATATGCATCACACAGTGTGTAAGACGTTTAGTTCCAAGAAAATACTGCACCTCACAATAGAATGCAAAGTAGGACATTTCGCGTAAAAAATCGTAGTTCACATTTTTCCGATGGATATTTGCTTAAATCCGAAACTTTAGATTTCCATCTAACCAAATTATAACCGAGACATTTTCAAAACAAACATCAATAATTACTTCAAAAAGATCAAGATTATTTAATAAAAACTAACATTTTTTGCTAAGTGTAAAAAACCGATAGATTTTCCTTAATTTGGTTTGGTTTTCCTCATGATTTTACACTTAGTATTGAATTTCCTTATTTTATTAAAGAGTCCCGGCAAACTAATTGTCGTATACCACTCAGAATTATTTTCCTTAAAGTTTTAGACTTAACGAACTTTTATGATTTGACGCACCTGTTTTTGATCATCAGTCAATTTGAGCGGGATCCATTTCTCTATGAAATCTTGAACAGCATCGATTTTCTGGCGCCACCGATGAAATTTATAGACGACCTTCTTGTGGCTTGTCTTTAAGTAAATATGGCTCATTGTTTGAATTTATTAAACCAATTATAAAAACTTGCCATTGACAAAAATGATTTAAGTAGATTAAAACACTTAAATTAGACCCACTTGAAAATAGTAAAAAAAATACACGAAAATGTTAAAGACATTTCCATTTTTTCACTGAATTGAAATTTAGTAAACAAAAACATACCTAAATGACAGTAGACACTAAGGGTACTTGGCTAAGAACATAAAATGCCACCTATTAAACCCTTTTTTTTTTAAGTACGATTCATTACCAAATTACTCGTTTTGATAAAATGTTCTGAAAATTGTCACTATATCATCCCACCGTAGTGTTAAAAACCTTTATTTAAACCATGAAAACATCAGCTTGAGAAATTTTCTACATCAAACACCGACAATTGCCGAATGTCAAAGTTCGGACAAAAATACTTTGTTGTACTATACCAGACCAAAAATTGGACCCGTCTTAAGACATAATTAAACAGCTTTAAACAACTAGTAATTGATCAAATTTTACTACAACAGCGTTACCGAACGTGAAACAAAAATATTTTGTTCCATTTCCTATTCAAAAAAAAAAAATCATCAGTACATATTTGTGCGCTGAAACATATATTTTGTTGTATATATGTTTATATGTTTGTAAAAAACAAAAAAAAAAGAAGGATTTCCTGATTACAAAACAACTAACATGTACCTTTTGGATAAAGACAAACAGAATAACAAAACGCGAACATAAGTAGTTAATAAAATTAGCATAACATTTCGAAGAACAAAACATTTTATAACAATAATAATAATAATAAGACATACACGATTCCAAACTAAACTAATCGAATCACTAAAATAAAACAAAAAAAATAATAAAATACCAGATAAAAATTAACTTTTAATTTTTTGTTATTTTATTGTGCATTTTACAAAATAAAACCGCGAATAAATGATTATTTCGCTGCAGTTAACAAAACAAAATGAAACCCTTAGAAAATAATAAAAAATCAGTAATAAAAAAAACCGTCTACCTTCGCGATGTTTACCTCTACTTCATTTTTTTTTTGTTTTTATATAAAAACTATAAAATTACCTATAATAATAATAATCGGTTTAAAGAGGCCACTGTTGGCCCCTACCGTATTAACAATCCGGCTACGTTGCGTTCCGCGCCAGTTTTTTGTATTCTAGATAACCAGAAAGGGTCAAGTCGTCCTCTACGACGAGAAGGTATCGTCGTTTATGGGTTTCCACACTGACGTCGCTTCACCGTCAGTGTTGGTTATCTAGCATGCAAAAGTTACTTTTCACTGCAAAAGGCTAGCACTGGTGCCATTAATAAAATAAAACGACTCAAGTATAAAGAGAGAGAAAACATATTTCTTGCATAAATTTGCTACCCGTTTTCCCGGAAATCATCCTGTGATTTTCTTTTTTCTACAATTTTAAAAATATATATACAAAAAGCATCAGTACCAGATGCTTAAAATAGCAATGGTTGGGTTTTCAGCTTTTCAATAGCTGGTTTAGATCAAAATGAAATTAGACCGATGAAGAAGATGAGACTGAAGAGAACGATTAAACAATAAACTTACCGATGAACTACTTGATAACACCAGCATAGCCCAAGTTCATATTAGATCTCAAAGATGGTGGCTTTTTATTGCAGCTGCCGCGAGCTCTGCGGTAAATGATATAACAGTATGGATATTAGTAGTGATGATGAAGTATAAAACACTTAGTTTTTTGAATCCTGATATTTCCACTATATAACCCAAATTCAAATTCCGGAAATGGATAAATTATTTTCCAGAATCTTGCAGGAAATAAAAATTTGAGAAAAATGAGAAACCCTAATGCCCATCCAACAGCCCTAGAATAAATTATGTCAAAGCTAAATAACGAAGTTATGTTACTAAAAAGGTTATGTTGAAGTTATGTTGCATCAAATACCGCACATAAATATAGAAAAACTCGAAAAGGGAATCCATCAGGAAAAGAAATCTGAAAGGGATATTCAATGGACATGTATAAAAAAACGAGATAAATGTTTTTACATTTTTCACAGGCATCATTCATTACCGAATCGCTAGTCCAAAAATTGGGTTTACCCAATTATCAAAATTGCAGAAGCTTAATTGCAGGGATCGGACAAATAAACAGCGCATCACATGGAAGTACAATCCTACGATTGAAGTCAAAATTTCATTCGACTCAATTAGCATCTTTGAAAGCGCTCATTATTCTAAAGATTACGGGTCAATTGAAGTACTACTTGGCGCAAATATCGTATTCAAACTGTTTGAAGATAATAGAATCAAATTGAACCAATCGCATTTAGTATTGAACAGAACCTAATTGGGCTGGAAAAAGTTCCTCAAGTAGTCAAGCTTACCGAAGAAGAGCAGAATTGCGAAGAATGGTTTAAATCCACCACACGGCGGGCTGACGGAAGGTTTATCACCAAATTACCTTTTAAGGAAAATTCGAAGACGGTAGGATCAACTTATCATCAAGCATTGTCGAGATTATTGGCAATGGAACGAAGATTTGGATGATCAATTCCGACAGATGTACAAAGTGTTTCTTAGTGAGTATGAGAATTTAAAAAACATGGAGAAAGTCGAGTTTAGCAACATAAAGCTCCAAAAGTCGTTTATCATGCCGCATCATGGGGTTATGAAAAGTAGCAGCAGCACAACAAAGTTACCTCTGGGTTTTGACGCATCTGCGAAGTCAGCCACATGTGTATCTTTGAATCAGAATTTGATGATAGGACCGAACGTTCAATCTACCTTATTTCAAATAATTATGCGATTCCGACAGCATCCATACGTGTTAGTGGGTGACATAGAAAAAATGTATCGTCAAGTTTGGGTAGACAGAGAGGACACTAAGCGCCAATTAATCCTGTGGCGAGATGAGCAGAAAAGAATTCGATCATACGCTTTTACTACGGTGACCTATGGCATGGCTTCTGCTTCATTTATGGCCACCAGATGTCTAAAAGAATTAGCACATTTGCATGAAAAAAAATATCCAGAAGCAAGCAAAGCCATTCAAAATGATATGTACGTGGACGATTTAATGACAGGCGCATCAACGTTAGCGCAGTTAATTAACATTAAGGATAATGTATTAGCAATTTTACGTAGTGGTGGCTTTAATCTGAGGAAAATGTCATCCAACAATTTGCATATGCGAAACCTGTTGAATAATCCTAACCCTGCAAATTTAAAAATCATTTCAGAAGATACAAAGCTGGTAAAATTATTGGAAATAGCCTGGGATGCCAACGCAGATAACTTCATCTTTCAAGTAAATCTACAGGACACGATCGTACATACAAAGCGAAGCTTTTTTTAGGAAGCTAACAAAATTATCGATCCTTTGGGACTTCTATCTCCAATCACAATTAGAATAAAAATTCTATTTCAAAGTTTATGGTTGCTAAAAATTGGATGGGATGAGCAGTTACCTCCAGAATCAAAAGTAGCATGGATTGATCTCAGAAATAACCTTTGCCAAACGCCAAAGTTAAAGATTCCTAGATGCATTTCAGCATGCTCCACTATAACAATACACGGCTTTTGTGACGCAAGTAAGTGGGCTTATGCGGCTGCGGTTTATGTCAGATCACAAGTCAAGGAAGAATATGTAACATACTTGATATGTGCCAAAACTAAAATGGCTCCATTAAAGCAAGTCAGCATACCAAGACTTGAGTTGATGGGTGCCGTACTCCTGAGACGACTTGTACAACAATTAATGGACACTTTGTCGATCACTATATCTTCGGTGACAATGTGGCCCGATTCAAAAATTGTCCTGGATTGGCTTTCTAGTCAGCCAAGACGTTGGACCACCTTTGTCGCAAATCGTACGTCCGAAATCATAAACGTATATAAGCGAGGTGTATGGCGTTCTATCCAGATATAATCCAGCCAATTGTGCAACGCGGGGTAAAACAAGTGAACAATTTCTTCAAAACAAACTTTGGTGGAAAGTAATAGAAGTACATAATGTTATGACAGTTGAATCGAATACCAACCAGCTACGAGAACATGATGTCATCATGGTTTTAAGTACAAAATACTCAAGCTATTATAGATTGAAGAAGGTCTTGTCATACGTAAACAGATTTATCAACAATTCCAAGGCCAAGAAATAACAGACAATGAAGCAAATTGGTATACTAACGTTAGCGGAGCTTGAGGCGGCTAACGTCACAGTAGTTATATATTGGCAAACAAACCGTCGATTTTACTGAAGAATACCGCTGTCTCCAAAGGAACAAGCCAATACCCTTCAAAAGTAAATTGAAGCAACTTAATCCATTTCTTGACCTCGAAAGAATCATGAGAGTTGGAGGGAGGCTGGAAAAATCAATGTTGCCATACAACACTGTGCATCCGGTTATCGTATCCTCAAAATCACCAATTGCAGCATCAATTACATATGACGTTCACGTTCAGAATCAACATCCAGGACCACATTTATTAATGAGCTTAGTTCGTCAAAATTGGATATTAAGAGGCAAGGATGTGGGAAAGAACGTTTTTCGAAAATGTACCAAATGTTTGAAACAAAGTCCAAAGATGATGAGCCAAATAATGGGACAATTGCCTGAGGATAGAGTGAGATATACGGTGGCGTTCGGTGCAGTAAGAGCTGACTTTTGTGTGCCGTTTAGGGTTCATCCTATTCGCAGAAGAGACTCTATTCCTGTCAAGGCATGTTTATGCATATTTGTGTACTTCAGTAAGCATGCAATGCACATCGAAATATGCACGAACCTAACTACCGAATCATTTCTAGGTGCTCTACGAAGAATCATGGCCAGAAGAGGTTTATGCCATACAATCTATTGTGACAACGCTACAAATTTTATTGGTGCAAGTAATTACCTTGAAGAACTCTATACTCGAGCTATAACTCTATACTCGAGCTAAACCTGGGATCCCGGAATTTAAAAAAATCAATCCCAAAATCCCGGGACTAACATGTATTACCGCGATTACATTCCCTAATGTAAGTGCCTTCCGATCACAGACGTAAAATGGAAGCATTATCATAAATATTTTTTTCTGCATTCAATTTCGATATCCCACAAATTTATGAATACTCGTGAATGATACGTTCACAATGATTCGATGGTGATTGATACATCAAAAGCTCGGTTCCAGCTTAGTCTGCGTTTTAATAATTTATTTTTCTATTTAAAAATGTGACCGAATTTTGCTCACAAATTTATCAATACAACCAGTAATAGTAATCCGATTGTGATGACAAATACCCTTACCAAAAGCCTTCAGCAGTCATAGGATTTTACGGTAAAATCTTAAAAAAATTTTTGAATGCATTTTACGAGTAATGCAAATGCCCCCCGACCACCGTGGTAAAATTACCTACTACAAGAAAATAACTAACTAACCAACTAACCAACCAAAAAGCGAAAACAAAAACAAATGATACAATTTTTTATTTCGTAAATAAATAAAATAAAAATAATATAAATAAATAAGTAAATATACACAAAATATAAACATAAAACGATGTAATAATATAATAATATTATACCAAAGTAACAGAAATAGTTGGATACGTACGTTGTCGTTGTCTTTACAACCAAAATACAAAACTTAAGACCGCACATTTTAAGTCGTTGCTAAAGTTACAATAAAACATCACCACAAGGTAACAGGAACGGTGTTATATGTTTTTGAAAAAAATTAAAAAAAAAAAAAAAGTTGGTATAAGGCAGGAGAATTACTACATGTAGCAAGCGCAGTAACCAAATACAAGATTAAATTAAAATACACGGAGAGTAAATTTTACCAAAAAAAATGAAGAAAAAAATTTTAACATTACCGCAAAACATTTTCTCAGTTCATGTGTGCAATCAACATTTAGTTTTAGTATATGGAAAATAATTTTCACGATTCGACCTCCACGATAAACTGAGACGCATGTATACATGCATACAGTACGATTCATAACTATGATACCAGTTGGGGTTACGTCAAATCTGCTTTGTTGTACAAAGAAGATCGTTTTTACTATCCCTATTATTATTTGCAAATATTTGCCGATTATTAAATATAACTATATTCCCATGAAATTTAATTAAAATTTAAATTAAAATTAACAATTGTGCGATAGTGCTTTAATAAATTAGAAGTGGACCAACATTTTAAAATTTGTATAATTTTTATTACTAACCTTCGATAAATCAGAATCATTCCTTAATAGATAATCAAAAGTCATAACACAATCCTGTTTATCACCCGTTCACTGATTGGATTACACTCGTTCTTCGATAGTTCTGAAATAAAAAAAAAATATCATATTATTAGCCTGATGATGATATTCTGTTTTTGCTGCAAACTTTTCTCCACATTAAGTACAAGACTTGTGGCAGGTTATGATTGGAAAAATGTTGGATATGGTATTCACAATCAGAGGATGGTGGGTGCGGCTCAATAGGGTAGGCAGTGGAGCGAGTCAACCTGTTTTTGCGTGTCTCCATTGTTGCAACAATGTTAGAGTCTACTAATTGTGTTCACGTGATACCATCTGGCCAACGACCTCGGTCAGCCAAATATTAGATGCGAGTGTTAGTTAGTACTAACACTCGCATCTAATATTTGGCTGACCGAGGTCGTAAAATAAGGGCCGGATTAAGGTGTTCTTTTCAAATAGCTTAAACGGAGGCTCTGGATACCTGGCGTCTTCCAGATGTATTTAGCCTTATCCTTGTAATGTGGATCTCTGCAAGGACGGACTTCCTTCCTCCGCTACTCGTCGGATGAAATATGGATACAATAAATAAAAATACTCGCTTAAAATCGGTTAACATAGAAAAAGAGAAGCGTGTCTTTAGGCCCTGTCTCAAGAATGAAGGGAGAACGGACCTATGCGGAAATGATGCAGGTCCCTCCAAACCTTCCTATAATGCAAGGAGGAAAGCATGGAGAGCCTTAAAAAGGCTAGAGGCAATTCCATCGCCAATAGAACTTGCAAAGGCATTGCCACACTAGAGTGAGCTAAAACAGCTACGGGTTCTATGCAGCCTGTGCCAGGAGGTTCTACTGAGAAATCCATGTCTAAACGACAGAAATCTCAGGAAGAATCTATTAAGGACGTTAAAAGATCTAAATTGCAGGCAACTACAATTAGATCCTTTAGCGAGTTTTTGAAGGACCCGCAAGTCGAAGCTGTTATTGATGTGGCAAAAGAAGGTAGCTCCTGCTGATTGAATGAAGATGGAAAGGGTTTTATCCGCTTCTTTTCTCGGTATTATGCGGGAAAACCCTGCGGTTGCCCCTTCTTGTCGCGATGGTGGTTGGAAACCATATCAAGCTGACCGCATGTGCCAACCAGAGGTCTCTTGACCTATATAAAAAGGCAATTAGCAGCCTAGGGGAAGTCTGGCCTAGAGTCGGACTGGGATCCCACAGAGATTCTGGAACAGATAAGGATTGGCAACCCGGAGCTACCTTCCCACAATTGGAAGATTGCCAAGCTGGAGGAGAGTAAGAACGACTTTAGATCTGTTGTCAACAGATCATTGTCAATAAAGAATCGCTGGTGGAACTGACTAAGACTAGTGGCACTATAAGCTATGGTTTTAGCGCTGTAACGCTTATAAAGTTAATAAGAAGAATAAGGCTAATTTGTTAGGGACACCAGAATCAGTCGAGGGGACATCCGCTATGCCCGGATCCTAGGTTGATGCTGAGTATTCTGACGACAATAACACTGCAAATAAACCTTGATCACTGTAAGGCAGCATCAGCTGCTCTAATGCTCAAAGTGAAGGAACATGACGTAGAAGTCGTCGTGATTCAAGAAACTTGGGTCAATAAAGATCGGATTCTTGGGCTTAGCTACTAACTGCAAGGTAAAGGTAGGATTCGTTCGTGCATTCTTGGAAAGAACAAGAGTAAATTTTTCTGTTTTCAGGTTACAGCGAGCAGTTAGCATTGAGGTCAACAGCAAAAACCTCTGGCTTGTATCAGCATACCTACCACATTATGGAAAAATCGTTCCTCCGGCTAACATGTGAGACTTAATAGCGGTTGCTCAGATACTTAAAGTTGGGATCATCCTTGGATGTGATGCGAGCTCACACCATACGATCTGGGGAAGCAACGACACAAACTAAAGAGGTGAGTTACTTAAGCCTATTTTTATTACTAACAATAGACAGAAAGTTTTGGACATCACCCATGTCTCAAACTTCTTGTCAAATAATAAATTGGAAGGTGTCTGATGAACACCCTTTTTCTGATCATTGTTATCTGCAATACGGAGTGGACATAAAGTACTTTACGACTCCCACCTTTAGAAACAAGAGAAATACCAACTGGGATACCTTTAGAACTATTTTAGGTAAGTCTTTATCTATTGTGGTTCCTGAATCTCCTAAATCTACACAGGAACTAGATGTCCTGGTTGACAGGATGTCTAATGCTTTCAATGAAGCTATTTCAGGTTCGTGTCCTCACAGTAGGCCTAAGGGTAAATCTCGCTTACTGTATTGGTCTAAAGAACTACAAGTAATGCGTCTGGAATGCAAGAGACTCTTCAAAATTGCAAAGAGAACTAAACATGACGTGGACTGAGACTCCTATAGGGAAGTCATCAAACCTTATAAATATAAATTAAGAAATGCCAAAATCAAATTCTGAAAGCAAAGCCTAGAACTTTGTCACATTCTAAAAAATAGACTGAAGTAAATGTTATGTTCATACCTATATGGCAAGAAAACGCGCTCAATTAGCTTAGAGGGACAAATAGAAGCTTATATTAGAGGCTCGATTGAGCCGGTTAAGCTATCTGCATCCCAGCATGCTTCCTGTAAAGGGAAATTGATAGAATAGGAACTACACTCCCTCATATGCTTTATCGAGAAATCGCTCGAACATAAGGAATTCTCCCTGGTTACTTTTTGTGCTATAGAAGGTGCCTTTAACAATGCAAACCTGAGACGATCACTCTCAGATTTGGGGGTGGATGTATAACTAGGCTGCTGGATTGATCAGATGCTTAGGAGCAAGGTCATTTTGGTTGAAATTGGTGAGGCATCCATCCGTCCCTTCTTTGAAACTTGGTAATAAATTGCCTGTTACTTACCCTGGAGGGGGAGGGCTTTAAAGTCCGAACAACATGTTTAACTCCGATGCAGTAGGAAAGCAAGAGACCATCTGGACAAAAACAAATTTATTACATGGCTTCAACCACATAACCCATATTTTAAAGACTTGAAATTAAAATGGGTGAAGCCTATTCGAAGGCCAAATTGGATGCCCACTAAATATACGGAAATTTGTGCAAAGCATTTTAAGGAAGATGATTTTGCACCCAGATCGGGATTACTTTTATAAAAGGCACAAATTAAATGACGATACTGTACCATCCGTTTTAATACCAAGTCAATTGGAATCTTTTGTTTCAACTGACCCACCTATAAAACCAAGTAATGTACTGGATTACATCGGCAGTTTTGAAATTTTACTTAGTCATATTTCCCAATATTTAGTTTTTAAAAATTATGAAAATCTTTTATTTTATAAGTTAAAAAGTTCTAATGTCGTGGGGTGTAATATTTCTACTCGTATATCGATCTCGAACAAACTTGTCGTCAAAGTTATCGTTGAAG
Organism: Tipula confusa; assembly: GCA_963556175.1. Classification (NCBI taxonomy): domain Eukaryota; kingdom Metazoa; phylum Arthropoda; class Insecta; order Diptera; family Tipulidae; genus Tipula; species Tipula confusa. Next base: position 190,897,564 of record OY744475.1, on the reverse strand, counting down.
ATTTAGAGATATATACCACGGATTTAGAAATCCATTTATAATTAATCAGATTGAAAATTTTAAGAGAATAAGACCATCATACGATTCGGATACAGTTGTATTTGCTTTTTTAATAAATCTGCAGCAACATACAATATTTTTAAAAAATTCTCAATATTACCTCACGCATCACATTTGACCATAACATTAAACAATGACGAGAATTATTTAACACACATAGCCAAAACTGTAACGGATCGGGAAAAATTTGTTGCCCTTTTAATAGATGAGATTTATACAGAAAAAGGCTTGCAGTATAAAAGTAATAGAATTGTCGGGCAAACGAACCCACTGAATGTGCAAGAACAGTGATGACATTCATGATAAAGTCAACTTATGGAAATTTCAAACAAATAGTTCGGCTGCTCCCAGTATTACGTCCTACTGGTGAAATATTGAATGTTTTGACAAAATCTGTGATTCAATTTGTACAAAAGCTGGGTTTTTGTGGCTAATGCCAAAAGATATTTGTGAAAGAAAAAGGCGGATTTACCAATTCCCATTATTTTAATTATTTACAACGCGGAGGACTAACCGTTGCATCAGATGAACCAAACTATATATTATTCCATTTTTGTTATGTTTATAACACATAAATGTTTTTTAGGAGAAGGTTTTATGCCTAATGGTAGTACTTGATGTTATTTTTAAAAAGATACTTCCATATGGCTTTTACTTCTTCAACAATAAATTAAAAAATTATGTCGCTTTTTATTTAAATTTTTCTAGTCAAAAAGTATTGCAACAGTCACCTCTCGCGCGATGCGACCCCACTTCACCCACCAATCCCCCCGTTAGCAAAATAAACCACGCAAAAAATTCATTACAGAAAGCATTAAATTCAATCACAATCCCTACCATCCAATACCATTTTAACCGAAATATGACAATTATTATTGTACGAAATAATTTAGTACGATAAAATTCAAAAATTACTCCCCTCAACAATGATTACCACATTTCAATAAAAAAAAAATTAGATACCAAATATTATGATTAAATTCAATGCCCTCTGCAAAAAATCATTTATGGTGATGTGATTATGTGATGGTCGGCCAGTAATCGGTCTTGGTATATAGCCGTGTTTGATTAACATCGACAAACACCACTAACGTGGTGTAAACATAATATATGCGGAGAAAAATAAAGAAATTGGGAATGAAACTGTCAAAAATGTATTGGCTTACATGCAGAAAATCAAGTTTATCGATTGAAAATAAACAACTGCTTTATAAAATGATAGACGTGTTGTTCACAGCTTTCAGGAACGGTCAGCAACATGAATTTGGACATTCTTCAGCGGTTTTACTTTAACTTCTAAGAATCATAGATGCACCAATGTTTGTGTTAAACGATATAATTCTACAGGTCCCAACAATACGGGAAGATATTAAGGATTTCCATGCCAGGTATCTCTCAAAATTAACAATTCATCAAAACGAACTTCATTAAATTCTCTTAAGCAGATGTCACTTAAGCAGATAGACTATAAAATAAAGGAAAACTTTCAATAGCGAAAGCCAGAAGTTCTAAAAGTAAACAATTCAGTAAAGGTCTCAATTTGGTCCCAAGACAATCCAATCAAATGTTACAGCAATTTATTGCGTTAATTTTACCTGTGGGTTTTTACTCAGCATAACTGTAAACATATACTTATATGTTGATGTTTTTTTTTAATTAACATAATTATCATATTTAATTTAATTTTTTGATTAAACGATCTGTAACCTCTTATTTATTAATTATAATCACTTTGTTTTCTTTTATTGTTATATTGTAAGATTTAAAGATGAGATTAAATTTTTATGGAGTTACGACGTTGGAACGCAGATAATTGTAATTTACGGGATTACAATATATAATGAAATTTGGTAACTAATTACAAACATTACATAGAAAATTGCAATCAGTCGTAATATAACAATTTGTAAAAATGGTCGGTATACTAAAAACATTGTAAACTTAATAGGGTTGACTTGCTCTAAATGATTATAATAATTTACTATATCTGTTTATCTGATTATTTACATAAACGCACATATTTTAAAGGTATTACTACATAGCAAATTGCAAATCAACTACCGTGCTTGAAGAAAAATATGGTTCAGTGACTGACTGATTCAGCCGAAATCCCTCCGATAATTAATAAGAATTGCTCGTCCAGTGAAGTATTTTTTTCCAAAATGATTTTAGATAGCAATTTGTTTGCCTTGCAAAAAAAGCTTTACCGCAATAGCTTTTGCAAGAACTCTGTATTAATGCAACTTAACTCTTTTTTTGTCTCTGCATGGCCAGTCTGAATTTATCGTATAGGATTGATCTAAGCATTCTTGTTTTTCCGTTTTTCCTACAAACTCGTTTAGCAGTTTTATGAGGCGGTTAACGTTTTGTTTTTCCATGCAATTGTAAATCGAATCCACGCTTTTCTTTTCTTTTTTTTTTTTTTTTTTGTTTATTCCACTCAATCTTTTCTGGGACCGAAGCTCTCCCAGCTCTTTAGCGGTTATTTAAACGCCCTACTTTGCTCCATCACCAGCCAAAGGAAAGACGCACGAATACAAGTTCGGTTTTTGATATTCATCTGCACATTGCATTGGTCCAGCCAGCCTGTACTGACATTAACCATGGTTCAGCCCATGGATTCTGCACTCAAACAGCGGATCATAGTTGTGTTGATCGACATCACCAACCTGAATCAAGTGGTAAAAAATCTCTTTTCCAACCCTTCCCCGTTGGGGTTCGAACCCAATACCCCCCGACCCAAATACCGCAGCTTTAACCACTGCACCAATTATACATCTAAACTTTGATACATCTATATAGCTAACTAGGTTGATCGCTGATTAAACCTTTTTTTAAGCTTTTGGACTGGCAAAGCCAGTTCTTTTAAAAAACACTTTCCCTCCGACAATTTTTGATTCACATATATAGTTGAGGATCAGTAGTTTTGTGCAAATTGTAAGCGGCTACACCAGCAATATCAAACATCTTAAAAACATAACACCATATATAGGCCATCGTTTTGAATTCGTTTGCAAGTATATTCCGTTACAAGCTTATTGAAATTATCAACCCAACTCTTTTTCAACCTGTCGCACATTTTGGATTGTGTGCGGATTTATGCCCAATATTGAGGCAATGCTTGCTTCAATATTGGCTTTCACATGCTCAATTGTGTGTGGATTGTCCGTATAACACTTGTCCTTCACGGCACCCCACAAATAAAGATCCAATGGCGTCAAATCCTTTTTCTCATTGCGACTGATAATGCGGCCATCGAATTTTTGCCGCAGGTTTACTATTGTAACGCCCGATGTGTGGCATGGTGCACCATCTTGTTGGAACCGAAGGTCGTCCAAACTGATATCTTCAAGATATGGCAACAAAAAAGATGTTAACATGTGACAGTAGTTGATTCTGTTGACCGTAACGGTCGCACCGGCCTCGTCTTCGAAGAAATACGACCCAATAATGCCGCCGCGCCTCAAACCGCTAATCCAAGTGAGAGAAGGTATAGGAATAAAACATGAGATAAATGAGGTAGGAACCATAGTGAAAAATTTTGTCCGGCAGAGGGTATGTGGATGAATTCTGTAGAAATAAAAAGAAAATCAATAATTTGGAAGAGAAAGAAGTCGGAGATGCATTAGAAATTTTAAATTTAATTGGAACGGTTGTTTCGGAGAAAGTGAAACGACATAAGATTTTGTTAAAAATAAATGGAGTTCAGATAAAGGTACAGAAGTAGATACTGGGGAAGGTGCAAGTGTAATGAAGGAAAGTTTTTTTTATAAATATTTTCCAAATGCCCAATTAGACAAGGAAGGAGTAAGTGCTTGTTTAATATGAATGTAAGAAATATTCATTAACATTGGGCATAATAATTGTTTTCCGAGCAATTGGCGCAGTGGTTAAAGCTGCGATGTTTGGGATGGGAAGTACCGAATTCGAATCCCAACAGGGGAGGGTTGCAAAAGGGATTTTTCATCACCTGATTACGATCGGTTATGACGATGACCACAACTATGACCCCCTGTTGGAGTGCAGAAGCCATGGGCCGGATGCAAATCAATGCAATGTGGAGATGGATTTAAAATCGAACTTGTATTCGTGAGTCCTCGATTTGGCTGGTGACGACGTAGGGCAGGACGTTAAAAATTAACCGCGAAAGAGTTGGGAGATGCAATCTTTTCTCGGCCCCAGAAAAGATTGCAGGGTTTAGACACAAAAAAAATTATTTACAACGCTTCTCCGGATTGGGGAGTGGCATTCGAAACAACTAATAGTTATATCAGAGAAATTGTTGGTATAGACAACACATGGTGGAAGTTCTTAAAATTAAGTTTCTAACAGTATTTTCGAGTACCATTGGGCCAAAGATTTCGAAGCGGTTATAGTGTTAAAAGAAAATACAAACCCTATATTTTGTAAACCTTACAAAATAATACATGGTCAGGCAAATCGACACGAGAGGTAGACAAAACAAGAAAATGGGCAACCATATGGCTGCCAACTAAGAACTGAAGGTGTTACATATGCCGACGCAACGAGAAGCGTAGTCAATAAACCCCAGCAAAAATCGCTAAATGTGGACTTTAGTCAAACATTACAAGATATTCTCATGAAACTAACAAAATTTGATGAGAGGCTACAAAAATTGGAAGATAGAGCATTGGGAGCTAACCCCAAATCCACACAGAAATGAACAGCACAATGAAAATCATGTCATGGAATGCTAATGGTTTGCTTCGGCATCAGCAAGAACTACAAGCAATCCTTGACATTGAGAATATAGATGTGTGTCTTATTTCGGAAACACATTTTAAGCAATCCCACATAACATTTAGAGGCTATTGCGTATATCACACTATTCATCCAGATAATTCAACTAGAGGAGGAAGTGCAATTACCATAAAAAAAATATCCAACATTTTAAAGAAGCAAAGTATGAAAAAGAAGAAATTCAGGCCACAGTGGTTTATATAAAAACCAACAACTTTCCTATTGTTGTTGCAGGATTGTACTGTCCACCAAGACATTCTATTAAAAACAAACAATACTCAGAGTTTTTCAAGCGTCTGGGAATAAGGTTCATAATAGGTGGTGATTTCAATGCAAATAATACTTACTGGGGTTCAAGATTAACTACAACTAAAGGAAAAGAATTACTGATTGCCATTAAAGAAAATGGATGTGAATCCATTTCAACAGGAAAACCAACATATTGGCCAACTGACCCAGGAAAAATACCTGACCTGATCGATTTTTTTATAACCAAAAATATTTCTAATGATTTTATGAAAATCGAAGAAAGCCAAGATATGAGCTCAGATCATTCTCCAATAGTCCTAACTCTAAGCGAGTATATCATCCAAAAAGGGAACCAACAAATATACGGACTGGGAAAGTTTCAAAGTACACCTTGAACAAAGAATACTTTTGAAAGTTCCGTTAAAAACTATGGATCAACTAGACATAGAAGTAGAAAAGTTCATTACGGATATTCAACAAACAGCATGGCAAAGTACTCCAGAAATCAAATCAAGGCTAAAAGAAAATAGCTATCCAATAGAGATTAGAAATCTCCTTAGGGATAAACGCAAGTCCAAAAACTAATAATTGAAAAAATAACCTAATTCCGAATCATCAATTTGGTTTTCGCAGTGAACACTCAACTATTGATCAAGTGCATAGAACGACCAATATCATTTAAAAGACTTTAGAAGAGAAAAAAGTCTGTTCCGCAGTATTCCTTGATGTAGCGCAGGCCTTTGACAAGGTTTGGTGTACAGCTGTGGGGATGTACCAAGCAGAGCAACAAGGATATTATCCAACGATTCCAAAACAAAGTGCTAAGAAACATCGTCAACGCACCATGGTTTGTCAGAAATAGTGACATCCACAAAGATCAGGGCATAGAACCCATCAAAACGGAAATTACGAAATTTGCTAGAAGTCATGAACAACGGTTACTTCACCATGTTAATATAGAAGCCTTCCAGTTACTGGATAATACGGATTTAGTTAGAAGGCTCGAAAGAATAAAGCCTTTTGAGCTAGTGTAAAATCAGTTAAAATAAATCTTTTTCTAGCTCACAACAAAAGCGCGATCAAATAATAAATATCAAAACTAAGGAGTGCATCGATGGATGAACCCATAAATTTCAGTAAAATGTAGTAATTTAAGTTTGAATAAAATTGCTTATTAGTCTTAGACTAGATTGTAATTAAAAAAGAAATAATAAAGAAGATTATTTAATAAAAAAAAAAAAAAAGTTGTCGTTTGCAATTTTTGGACTACCACAGGAGGTAGTAACCGACAATGATCCACCGTTTGGTTCTATACAATTTATAAAACTTTGTAGAAATAATGGAATTTCTCCAAACAATCCACTATACATATCTCAATACAATGGCATTGCGGAATGAGCTGTCCAGAGTATTAAAAGAAGTTTGCAGAAGTATTTGCCTGAAAATGGACAATATTCGACAGCAGAAATACAACGGGTATTGGATAATATTTTAATAAATTATCGCACTACACCGAAGCAGTACAACAGGAATCCCCAGCCAATTTGTTGTTAAAGCATGACCCATGAATCAGATTTTTACAACTAACACCACCCATAGGAACCACAATTAAAGGTAATCAATCAAAAATCTTTCATTAAAGATAAGGTATATGTCCGTTTAAATAAAGAGACAAAATGAGAGACTGCAGTGGTTAAAGCTGGGTGTTTGGGACGGGAGGTACCGGGTTCGAATCACAACGGGAGAGGGTTGCAAAAGGGAGTTTTCATCACCGGATTACGATCAGTGTACGATAGTTATTCAAAATCACGAACCTGTATTCATGCGTTCACGATTTGACTCTCGTTGGCGTAAAGTAGGAAGTTAAAATAACTGCGAAAGAGTTGGGTGAGCTTCGGAACGTCTCTCTCTCTTATTTTGGTTGCTGGACTTAAAATACTACAATTACGAATTAAATTAATTGGAATTAAGCTCTACAAATCAAAATCAACCTGTTTTTTTTATAAAAATTTAAAAACAAAAAAAAACGGAGGATGTAATGAAATATTCATGGGAACATAGTAGCAATTCACTATGGACAATAATAAATGTCAGATCGTTGATGTACATATAATAAAGGACGTGTCTTTTATTTTAAACATCATCACAATTCCCACTATTGTCAATATTGTAATATATCGAATAAAACTAAGAGTTGTGCATCTGAAACGAGTACTTCACATATACAGAGATATGGTTGAAAAATTTCAGTAAAATACATAACTTCACATCTGCTCATAAAGGAATTCTTTTTATTGGTATTTGCCACCTTCTTATCACTAAACATAATATCCTATTTAAAATAATTAAGAAGCTACATTTATATATGTCTTAAATTTATTTTTTTATTGTTCTGATAATAAAAAATGCCTATAAGAATATCCTAATCTTAATTAGACATGTTCTTGTTGTAATGCTGTTACATTTTTATAACGTTGTTGCTGTTGAGGGGACATAATAAAACAACAGATATTCAGGTGATCGAATTAATTACAGACAATACATATAGAAAAGTGATGAAGAATGAACAAGAACTGTGCATTACGATGCGTTATAATGCGTTATCACGTTGATCACAAATTATATCTGTTTGGATTACACGCACGCTGTTAAAACGACTGACTAAATATAAATAGACAAAAAAATAAAAATAAAAAAATTTTAAAAATGGATCTCACATTAGCATCATAATGTAATATGATTAATGAGCATTGTGTTATGTTAAACAAATTCCTAATTGGGGAATGGGAACCATACCACCTGCTGGTCTAATTAATATGTTAATATTCAATTTAGAGTAATTTATACGGTTTTATACGCAGTCTCTATATAGTCTGGTTGATATTAAGTTGTGCTCATGACTGTGTGTCTGCTGCTATATCTATATAGTTTTTGCTGATCGGTTTTATATGCTAATGAGAACTGTATATATATAATGTCTGTATGTTCAATGCTGATACATTCAGTGATTCGAGCGGATATCAAATTGTGATTTAAACTTTAATAATTTGCGTGTAATTTGCATTTAAAGTTGGTGGTGCTGTTTATACATAAACTTAAGTCTATTTCGTTTGTTTAAAGATTTGTTTCGTTTTTTTGCAAATCATTTAATTTGAATACTCTAGATACGTCTAGAAAATGAGTGATGACCGACTCCGTTAATATAATGGTGGATGAGAAACTATTACATGTTTTTTATCTCGATTAATGTATAGGATCTTTAACAGTGTCAAATATCCTTTATGAACCCACAACGTTGTTAGGCTCTATTTTTAAGTGGTATCTTAGCACGTTCATTATTTAGAATCTCTTAAGGTAGAATCCTATTTTGCCATGATAAGTGCCTTATGCATTTGCCTCTTAACCAAACTTAAAAGTTGTGGCTCTATTTGTTTAAATTGCATTACCACGTTGTCGTTACTATCAATTTACTCATGTAAATCAACGTCGAAGAATTTTTCGTACCTCTTAAGTACAAGATAAAGTCCTTTGTAAGGAGATTGTAATGATTTCCTTACAGAATCGGTACGTATGAAGACATGAGAACAAGTATTGAGTTCTTTGTGAACAAATATTTTGTCTGCAGAATGTCTCGTAGGAGTAGAAGTAGGTCGAATCTCATCAAAGTGGTTTTTCAGAGAGTCATATGCCATCTCTCAATGATGCCATTGTATTTCGGGTTATCACTCGTGCTTCTTTTGTGTTCAAAACCCAAAAGTTTTGAAAGTTCGGCAAAAAGTGACTATGGAAGGGACACCAAATCGAACGATTTAGCCTGAGTAAACAGCAAAAGCGACTGTTGGTGCTGTAATGTCCGGAATAGGGATATTCTCAGGCCAACGAGTGTATCTATCAATCAGTGTAACGCAATACCGCTGATTGCCTGAAAGTGGAAGTGGACCAATGATATCCAAGCGAATATTTGTGAAGCGTTGAGACGAATCCAGAGGGGATTTGGTAAGACGTGAGACTTTTGCTTGCTGACAAGCTAAGCAATTCTGTGCCATAATTTTTGTCTCCTTTTTAATGTCTGGGCAAATTACTTTTCTGTAAGGAGTTTAACAGAAGCTTGAATTGAACACCTGAGCATCTGCAATGCTTTCATAATCAATTGATTCTGTTGAAGAAATCTGATCAATTCTAGAAAGTGCATCAGCTACGACGTTTACTTAAATATGTCGAATGTCTGTGGTGAACTGACCAATAAAATCCAAGTGACGAAATTGTCGAGGTGATACTTTTGTTAGGGTTTGTTGAAATGCGAAAGTAAGAGGTTTGTGGTCAGTGTAGAGAGTGAAACTACGACCTTCGAGAAGATATCGAAAGTGTTAAATGCCTGAATAAGCGGCAAGTAGTTCTCGGTCGCAGGTGCCATAACGTTGCTGAGCATCATTCTAACGGAAAAAAATCCCAGCGGTTGCCAGGAATCCCCCACTGACTGTTGGACTACTGCACCTACTGCACCCAAGGCTGTGTCAGCATCCACCATGATTGCCAACCGAGCTGACATGGAAGGATGTACAAGAGTTGTGGCTTGACACAACTTAGTCTTGCAATTCTCAAAAGCCTCCGTAGATGCCTCAGACCAATTAATTAAAACTTTACTATTTTTTTTTTGTAGCCCCTAAGAAAATTGTTAAGTATTAACTGATCTTTTGCAGCTTCAGGAATGAAGCATCGGTAGAAATTTATTATTCCTAAAAAATGTTTAAGTTGACTGACTTGTTTGGGTCATTCGAAGCTCACAATAGCTTCGACGCGCTGCTTTAGTGGAAGAATACCGACGACGTTGACTGAGTGGCCGAGAAAGTCAACTTGAAATTTAGCAAAAATGCATTTCTCTAAGTTGATGATTAAGCCAAATTCAGATAATTTGGAGAAACTTATTCTCAAATGGGCAACGCGTTGGTTAAGAGATTTAGAAGCTACTAAAATGTCGTCTAAATAACCAAAAAATCCAAAAGGGGTGATGATGGTGGTTTTAGGAATGTCGGCAGGTTCGACGGGGATCTGACGGTTAGCTCTTACCAGATTCAATGTCGAGAACACATTGCATCCCGCTAGTTGCTGAGTGAAATCTTGCAAGTACGGAATGGAAAACCTATCGGGTATTGTGACGTTGTTTAGAGCCCGATAATCTCCGCATGGCCTCCAAGTTCCATTCTTTTTCTTTACCATTTAAAGAGGACTTGCCCAAGCGGAATCGCTTGGCCAGCAAATGCCTCTCTTCACCATGGTTTGGAACTCTGCCTTAGCTAAGACTAGTTTATCTGCCGGTAAACGTCGAGCTTTAGCTGAGATTGAAGGACCATTTGTTACAAGACCAAGAGTGACTCTGTAGAGTATTGGCTTAATTTCGAAGTCGTCTCTAATTATTTCAGAGAATTCTGACACTAACTCAGAGATTGGAGAGAGAAGTTCAGTCTTGTCGATGTAAGTCAGAGAGAAATGAGTCGATCTTGACAAGAATGTGTGGTCAATGGATCGATGAGTTTTTTTTTGAATGTCGACGATAAGACCAGTATTTTTAAGAAAGTTAGCTTCTTAAATTGACAACGAGACTGCTATGACTATGAAATTACAAACGAAGTTTCTTCTAAGTCCCAAATCCAACTATAACGAACTGGTACGAAAAGCTTTAGCTTTTGTACCATTCGCAGCGAAAATGTTGAATGCTGAGCTAGAAGAAGAAGAGTAAGTGGTAGTTTTAAATAGATTAGGAGACAGGAATTTTCTGCTAGTGTGTTAAGAGAGAAATCGTTCTCAAAAGGGGTGAGAACCATCTGCACCTGTCGAGGCAGACGTTTTAACCAGAGTTGCTTAAACGATTCTTCATTAAAATTACCTCCAGCGTTCAGGCGGAACTTGGCTAATAACTGAGAAGGCTTTAAATCACCTAGTACAAGACCGTTAAGTAGATTATTGAATTTAGTCTTTTCAGACTCGCCGAGACCTATAATTACGGCGGTTTTATAAAATCGTGTAAGGCAAGGGACCCTTATCCAGAATAATCAGGTCTACAAAAACATCATGCAGTCTACTGTCCAATGCTCCGACAGCATGGGATTATTTGGTTTTCTCAGCGACGATATTGGTAACCAGAAATTGATGTTCCAATATCTCGAACCACACTGCCGGATTTTGATTGTACAGAGATTGTGGCGCTCTAAATGCGATATGTGACACCAAACCAGCGCTAGTGAGCAACCCGTTCTTCATTTAAATTACCAGACCTAACGTTGTTGTAGCAACAAAACAAACACGTCTATTTGCTCAAAAAATATTTGCTAAAAAAAATTTACATGGATAAAATGTACGTGGATTTAACATTAGTGATGCCACAACTTTATGTTTGACCTCGCGAAATTTAGATGACTTTATGAGAGAAATTTAGGCCAGAGCTTGATACTTGCATTGTTATAGGAGATGCCACCTCTCACATAGATTGCTGTACCATCCGTTTAGAATCGACAAGATTAACGTGACCGATCCATCGTGCTCACTTTGCCATAGTCGTGTTAATCAATCGAAGCTATTACCCAACCCACTCTCTATTTTAGAAGAACTTCACTCTAATTAACGCTTAATTAGAGTGTGCGATAGTATAAATTATCGTAGTCGATGTTTGACTCTTAAAACTGTTCGATTAAATTAAGTCCTAATGACTTCAGTCATTATATATCTACCACCAATATTTGTAGCTCTTTGTAGCTTCTAATGGTAGTTTAATTGGTAAAAGTGAATTTGTAGACGAAAAAAGCGTGATTGGTGCAAGACGGAAGTCTAATTTACTCAATGTTCAACAAGTGGCAAATGTAGATGAAAGATAACAATATAGACTACGGAGATCTACATAGAGGACTCATCATACGAGGAATTCACGCTGGCCATTAAGAACTAAAAAGAAATCGTTCTCCTGTAGTTGATTGCATTAATTCCAAAATATTGATATTCGAAGGTTATCCCCTTTTTGAAACTATCTTTTCGACCTTATTTAAGTTTAGCGTGTAACCAAGCGAAACATTCATTATCCGATGCATACAAAGTGACCACGTTATTTTTAAGAAAGGAGATCAATCAAAATCCGAGAACATTCGCGACATAGCTTTCCTTTGTACGGCATAAAAATTACTGTGTAATATAAAATTGGAGAAAATTGCTCCACTGGCAAAGGAAATTGTAGATGACTTCCAAGAATGATTTCGTCCTAACCGGTCAGTCTCTGATCAAGTAGTCGCTATGAATCTCTAAATATTATGGAACATCTCTGGACGTACATCAGGTGTTCCTGGATTTTTAGCAAGTCTATATAACTCAATTCATCGGATTAGCTTATATGCTTTGTGATGTCTGGAAATACCTGAAAAATGTTTATGTAAAACGCCTGTATAATGCAATCAAAATGTTATATTAAACTCGAGAATATCATATCGGAAGTTTTTCCATTTACCTCTCCTTACAAACGCTCTACGAGTTACCCCGATAATCTTAAATCTCGTGTTGGGGTTTATCTTTCGTAAACCACGAGATCAGGAGTTTGATAAAAATTCCCGATGTCGTTCATGAAGTAGACAACGAGAATGCTGGCCCGGTTACGTTCTGCGGGCCGATCCTAAAAAAATTTATAGCGATGTCTAAAAGGAGTTCCGCAATTTGGTTAGATGATCATCTTTGAATCAAAAAATATTTGTAAGTGGCTGCTAGTTCAAATTGAAGCTGTAAACCGATGTCTTAAATTTAATTGTGACATATATTCTACTGATCGTCATTAATCTTTCTTTCGAGCTCTTCGCCCTATTCAAAACTGTTTGATGTTTATCCACTTTTGCTTATCAATCTGCTACATGAGATTCATTCTTAGATAGCAAATTGTTATTATCTGGTCGAATGTTCGTCTTGAAAGTTTCTTTTATAAGCCATCGAGGTTCCTTTTTACATTTTTACAGAAGTATTTTGACTTGCTTGTTGAGAATTAAACATCATTTGTGTTTGGGCTATCACAGTAGAAAATTTAAACAACTGGACGCAATTCCCCGTTATGATCCTTGACAACTCATTGTCTATCTTTATCTATTGTTTTGATGATGTATATTATTATGGTATTAAGTGCCCCTTTCTATTACAAAATTCCATTAAAAACATTTTGCATTTCTTAAACAATTTTAACGATTTAGACAACTTAGACAAACTCTGTTATGCCAAAACCTTGAGTTCATAAATTAACCATTAAACTCAATTTATTTTACACAAGTAAAAATAAGTTAAAAAACCTACATTATCATGCGTTACTAACCCCTGCTAAAATTAAATTGATTTCATTCAACCGACTGTGCTGCTTATATAAGGAAATATTTTATTCTAGATATGTCTTAACTAATCCTATTCACACTACTCTTACGACTACTAGTACCGATATTCTACAATAGATCCGTTACAGTTTTAATTATATGCTGCCATCTAGTCTAAAGTAATAAACATAAAATTTTTATAATTTTTAGACGATACATAAACCAAAACAAAATTAATTTTTGATTTTATAAAAGTTTTTAAAGCAAAGACTCAGCTTAAAAGTAATTTTATATAGTTTAATATTATTTGGTAGGATGGCGGTATTATTTACTGTGTTTATCTTATAAAAGGTTGATGTCATTATTGCGTAATTTACATCGTAAATTTATTTGCAAATCATCAGTTTTATTCGTTAAAACCTATAAATATATAATCGGTATTCAAGTCATCGACATTAGTATTACTTTCAGATCAATGCCAATTATTGTTTTGGATTATGTGTATCAACATTTTTATAGTAATTGCTGTTACCGAGGTATGGGCGTAGTAGGTAAAGCTGCGGTGTTTGAGTCGGGAGCTACCGGGTTCGAAACCTAATGGGGTGAGCCGAACCATCGTCCATGCCAGGATGGCTAAAGCATTGCAATCCATAGGGTTCTCAACCAAATCATGAGGTACTTCTGTAACAGAATCCATGGGTCGAACTATCGTGTGTGACAGTACAGCATAGCTGGAGCTATGCAAGCTGCGCAGATAGAAAATGCTAAAACAAGAAGGAATATTTAGTTATCCGGAAAAAGTTTGAGATGGATCATCGCAAGTGAATGGCAAATCGAATTTCCCATGTTTTACCATATCTAGTCGAATGTAAAGTTTTTGGACCTGTATGGAGGAATAAGGAAATATATATATCAACATCTGGCTAATACCACTATGTTAACTGATTAAGAAATGCCTGAAGAAACAATCAATGAGGTGCAGCTAAATTATTGTTCAATATGGAGTAAGATTACAGACGAAATTACTATTAAAAAAGAACTTTGTGCACCATGATAGAATAAACAAAATCCTGCACATTGGTAATGGTTGTTAAAATCTGTCCAGTGTTCGGTAGTAAAAAAACTTATAATGAAAAGTCGAAAAGCAATCCACCAGTTTAATATAGGGACACTATTCGAAAGAAAAGTAATCGATTTGGCAGGACCATTTCTGATTACTGAAAACAAAAATAACTATATGCTGGTAGTTATGGTCTATTTCAGAATGAAGTCGGAAGTGTATCTCATACCGTATCAGGAGACAACAATGATAGCTTTATGCCATTGTCAACAGTGACAAAATGTCGAGTTAGTGGCCTTCGATTTAAAAAAACGCAAATATCACTATTGCATCCACAGGCAGACATAAATGGTAGCAGAATATCCCGCAAAGGTCGTGGAAAAAAATGAATGAATGCGGATCAGCATATACATATTTCATGCGATGCATAATATAACGACTGTAACACCAGCTAAAAGATTTTTAGACAGGATCTTTGAGTGCCAAGAGGTTTAAAGTTTAGAACTGTTCCATGTAAAATAGACAGTGTGAAGAAAATCGGATACCGAGCGACATGATAAAGATTTGAAGACAGGGTGATCAAAAATTAAAGGAAAAAAGGTTAAAAAGAGTATGATCTTGATATTTTAACCTGAACAAAGAGTAAAGAGCATAAACACAGATATAACATCTTCAAATAAATCATAAAAGATGCTTAATTTTGCAGCTTTTCCGTTTAAGGATAACTATAATTGGTCTGAAATTTCAGGATATTCATTAACTATCCTGAACGCCTATAGTCATTTATCTAAGACAAAAAATTCGGCCAACTAATTTATATCAACAGCTAAGAACATCAAAGAACTTGCCAATGTTTTATGCAGAAGTTAACATTTTTTTTGGGATTGCAAAATGTGCTCACTAGTTTAAAAGTGGTAATAAATATCCTTTCGACATAAAAATATCCATTTAGAAAATAAAAAAATTAAGAATATACGACGACGAAATTTCGCATATCGAGCAACGCGAATTAAAGAAGGCCGAAGTCCTGACAGTACAATACCTCAAGAATTAGCGCAGTTCACGTGATTTCTTTAAAGTAGCCATACTAGTTCTCCATGTAAACATCGATGCAGTACTCGAAAATTGAAAGGAAAATTTTCGTGCCTTACTCAATTTCCAACATGTGTCAAACAGAATTTAATACAAAGACCAAAAATAAACAGTTCTCCTAGGGTTGATTGCATTAATTATGAAATCTTGAGATTCAGAAGTTTGTGGAACTATTTTATCGATCATATTCGATATTTCGTAAAAGTGAAGCACTTCAGAATAATATATAAAAAGTCAGTTCAGCCAGGCCCTGGCATAAGCAGAATATATCGTGTGGTTACTAAAAAGTAACAGATTAACAGGACAACTTAATCCTTTTGTTTTGAAGACCAAGACAAAGATGATTTAATTTATTATGTAAAGTCTAAATATCTCGCAAAAGACGATAAGTTGCAACTGTATATAAGATGTTGATCAGATCCGTAGTCATGTAGAGATGACGAAATCAGAAATTTGAAGAAAGTTACTGATTTTTTTTATCGAAGTAAAAGAACTACGAATACGTTTTCGTTTACGTTTACATGTTCAGCGATTTCTAAGAGGAATAAGCCTCTTAGAAATCGCTGTCAGCAATGATGGCTGCTTGCCATATAAACAGAATTTAGGAACACAATTTGTGATCTAAGCTTAAATATTTCGTACTTTTCCATACGTACAATCATCTTGTTCTCGCAGAAAGCATGATTCGGGTCAATAAATTTTGAAGGTTCGGAGTGAGTCATCCGAATAGGAGAAATCAAAATTTTTAAACACAAAGAAATGGACTGAACTATGTACAGCAATTGCTGCAAGAGTATATGCTTTTCCATTTTTGCCTGAAAGTATATTATTTCGGGAAATTAGGTGCTGTAACAAAAACGGTTAGGTACCCGCTTTATATATAGCTTCAAAGCTAAATTGAAAAGTATAGACATCCGAAGATTGCGAGAAGACCACCGTCATTGTAGGGCTATAGTTGTTCAATGTTATGCTATTTGGATTATGCGCGAAGGTCAAATGCTAAAAAGGCCACACCAGTATATGGATAAAATCTTAAACAAAAGACCAACTACCCCTAAACATCCAAGAAATAGGAAAAGAAAGACGTAGAAAGGCTAATATAGAATAAAAGCAGAAATATTATTGACAAACGAGAATTTAATCAGATAAATAACGAAAGATAACCGATTATTAAAGGATTTGAAGAAAATTGCACTAAAAATTATCTAAAAGGACTGGGTTTTGAAGCTGATTCTACAAACATAGAGTTTAAGGATCATTGGATGAAATGGAGTGAAATTGCAGACGTATTTACTATATCCCATTATAAATGCATATTGGACACAATGAGAGAATAAAAGAATGCCTGCACATTCAACAAAATGGATAGCAACGTAAGGCAGTCGTTGTTGCCATTTAACAATCAACAAGATACTAGTTAAAAACTTAAAATACAGCAAAGATTCTACTGGTGAGAATATAGAGGGCCTTTACGGAGTTGGTTCAAAAACGTGCGGCAGAAAATAGACTTGCAAAATCCGAGAAGCCCTGCAGCAGATTAATGTTGAAGAAATATTTAAAAGAAAAACCGATGCATGTGAGTTAAAATGGAGCCCTTTAGAAAAAGTACTAGAGGCTGTGAAGTTGCAATAGAACTACATAGGTGGCGTCCGATTTCCGTGGTAGTGTAGTAATTATGACAGTAGTAAAATCTTTTTCTCTTCCATATCATAAGCTAGTTTGCTGTTCGAATCCCGAAAACATTTTGATGTTGTAATTTTGACATTTTAACATAAACATAATTTTGAAATAATTGCCAATTTTGTTCAGTTTTTCAGTTTAATATGCAATAAGAAAATGGTAAAGGTTGAGGATGACCTAAATATGGTGTTAAATATGCGCTTAGGCTTTATGTGTTTGATGAGAGAACGCCTAACCTTGTTTAACCGTTGTTTATAAATCTTTTTCGCCCTCAGCTACTACACATTGAAACATACAATTTTTTATAAGGTATTATAAAGGTCATTCATGCTATCGACCACCAAATCAGTAATCAGATTAGATATTAATAGTTGACATGCTAAAATATGATTAGGCGCTGCTACGGTAACTCATATGTATATATATATATATATATATATATATATATATATATATATATATATATATATATATATATATATATATATATATATATATATATATATGAACTTATTCACATAACTGCAAAATGTTTCAATGTAATACCACGATAATAACGTATAATAACACATTATGATATCGTCGCCAGTCATAATAAAATATTGGTGTATATTCGTCATAAACAACGACGGGCTAGAACAATAATTTCTTGTAAAAATGTTTGCATTCACTACTCATGCCAATTCTGTTTCATATGAAAAATCTACAGATCTGTCAAAATTATTATATGTAGCTGCTGTAGTAATTTGGTTGCATACAGTACAACGTCATAATTACTACAGCTGGAATAATTACAACGAAAATCGGACGCCACCAAAAATGAAAAATAAATCACGTAAACCGAAACAAAACCATGCTCAGTAAAATAAGGACCAGAGGCCCTATTCTCGAATTCCACATCCATTTTCCCCATGTGGATATCTGTCAAAATTCATAACAGTGTACCGAAATCTAAAATTATGTATTCTCAAATTCCATACCAAGAAAAATTTTAAAAAGGTCAGGATCAGTCAATTCTTTTAAAGTATAGAATTTTTAATGTGGCGTCGGGCTGACTAATTGGAAATATACGTAGGTTTTATGTCATCATGAATGAGCGCATGGTCAAGTGCATAACTATTGCTTCCATATGTGCTTTTCCTCTTAATACCAAACTTTTTAATATACTAATTAAATAAATAAATAAATACTTTGGATAACCTTCGATGCCAAACTAAAGAAGGAATATATAAAAAAGAAGAGGGAAGAATTAAACATCAAATTCAGGGAAATGCACCGGCTTCTAGAGAGACACTCCGGGCTCTCGATCCATAATAAGGTTCTGCTATATAAACAAATTCTAAAACCAGTATGGATCTATGGCGTACAACTCTATGGTGTGCTAATAGGAAACAAATAGCAAAATATTCCAATCGTTCCAAAATAATACGATTTATTGTGCATGCACCGTGGTACATTAGAATAGAGACTTAAAAACGGAGCTTGTCACATACGAGAATAATTATCATGCAAGAATGAGCATGAAAATTAGGATATACGTTGTATGTTGTCCAACATCACAACAATAAGAAATTTATAAAGGACCAAACCATTGGCCCTAACGTGACCTAGTAGACCTTTTATTAGTCGTAATAAAAAAATAATAAAAAAATAAAATAAAATATGGGCTTAGTAAGACCAAAACCATACTAAAATACAATAATGCTTCTATTTTAAAGTTATTTAATTTCAATTTTCAAATTATTTTAATTCAATTATTTGCACTCTACTTCACGATCGGAACTTTCTTTTGCAACAAGTACATTTATTCTGAATGAACAAGAGAAAGGAACAAACACTATACAAAAAAACTTAAAGTGTAAAAAATATATTTTAACCAAAAATTACAACTATCCAGTTTGTAAACAGATGTGTGCTACCACTAATATCCGATCGGTACAATCATTAATCAAACTACAAGTAGACAATCGATCTGGCCATTTAAAATTTACAAAAACAAAATATGAGTACGAATTGATTTTTTAAAATCCATTCACCAGGTGATTGGTTGATTATATAAGCGTAGTATTACCTCTATAAGCACATAAAATAATTTCCAATTGCGCTTAAACAATTTACAACGGTTTCAAAGAGGCGAAAAAATTGTGATCACCTACGCACATATACGTTAAATGACAACAACATTAAATCGAGAGACCAAAATCGAAATCTTCTTATTTTACCGACCATAATTTAAATAATCGCAAAGTAATTGTTTTTTATCGTCTCAAGAACTAGTTTTACCGTTTTTAAATATTTTTTATGGTGAAAGTATATTTTACTGTACATACAAAGATTTTTCTCTTTTTATACGATTTCAATAAGATACACGAAAACAATTGGCATTTAATTCGATCTTTTACCGTTTTTGGACTTATCGTATTTGTGCAAATTCGTTTCGGTAAATTTAAATGGTTTTTCACGAAATGATTACATAATGGCGAATTCTTTATGATTTTCTTAACGCGTTTAAGTTGATCGCACAGACACGTAAAATGAATGCATTTTAACTTAATTCGAGTATCTTGTGCAATGTCGTTTAGATGTATATTGAAAGTCGAGGTTGATCTAGAAAGTAATTGGATATTTGTCATGGATCTAAAAGGAAAGGTTTTTTTAATTGTTGGTGGAAAATTGTAACTTTTTCTCAAAGGAGATTTTTTATTTCTCTGGAGGTGTTCAAGCTGAATTGCTCGATAGTATCATTTACTACTAATATTATTGCAAAAACTAATGAAAAATAGCAGTTGCTTAAGAAATTTTTGTCAACAATAAACTTCTGGATCCAGACGCTGCTCACCAAATGCGCGAGCCACATCGGGGCTATAATAATTTTACGGTTAAAATATTTAATCGTACCGGACGGGTGAGTTTAAACGTAAAAAACCGTGATCAACGGTTGACACAATATCTAGGGAGACTAAAGCATCAGTTCCATTCATTCAATACCGAAAGTGAATGGGATTATACTGTGATGATTTGGTACCAAGATGAGGCAGAAACAGTTAAATAGGCCATTATAAATGCAGAAGTTGCTGTGAAATCAGTGTCTAACCGCAAAACTAAGCTAAAAAAGGACAACAAAACCTCAAAATGAAATGTGGGGACCTCGAAATGTGTCAACTGCAACGGAGATTATGGAATAAACTACGAAGATCTTAGTGCCTATCCATGCTATAAGAGCGCCAGAATAAACCAACAAGAAGAGCTGGCAGTTAACTATTGAATCGCGAAAGCAGCAGCACCTAAACCAATATGGAAACCTCCAGAAAATCTAACAACTGCATCGCCGCAACAGACAAGATCAACACCGGGAAACATTTTCGCCGAACTCAAGGCATAAGTAGAGGGACTCCAACAGATTCTGAACACCAAGGATATCATCAAAAAATTACAAAAACTCATCAAGATAATAAAATCTTCAAAGTCAACGCAGGACCCTGCCGTGAACATCGCAATGTTCTACATATCGCCACCATAGATGTCATCAACCAAGAGTAATTATTGTCGCGGAAATATGGCTTGGATAAAATAAGAATTTCTCTCTGTCCAGCTACCATATTCACAGTTATGATAGAGCATTTATTAATCTCAAATACTAATAATATAACAAATGGTGGCGGAGTAGATGTACTAATCCATAAATCACTTAAATACAGTGCGTTGCATAACTATATAACCACATGTTTTTTTGATTTTTTAAAATAACGGATTTAAAAATTTCAAAACTTTTAATGCAAAAAGTTGCGTAAGGATGAAATATATAAAATACAAAAAAAAACCGTTACAATATTCAATCGTTTTAAACAAAAATAATAAATATTTGAATTTGCCTTGTTGCATAACTATATAACCAGTAGGCCTTTAGATGGTTTTTTCTCGCTGTTTTATAAATTATAAAAATTTTAGTATTAGTTCACCTTGCTTCCTTATAACTACAATCTTAGAAAAATAATGCCACGTGGAAAATATTTATCGGACGAAGAAAAAGGCAAAATTCTGGCCCTTTCCGAAGAAGGTTTTTCGTTAAGACGAATCGGGCAAAAATTAAACCGCAGCCATGTTACCGTTGGCAATTTTTTAAGAGATCCGGTTAATTACGGGACAAAAAAAAACGGAGGGCCAAAAAAAAGATGAGTTTACGCGAAACCCGTGGGTTGATTAAAGCCGCGAGTAATACTTTCAAAAGCCTAAAGCGCCTGAAAAGCGACCTTAAATTAAATGTGTGTCGGAGCACAATCTGTCGGTGTTTGAAAGTTGCTGATCAACTGAAACACAGTAAACTAATATCAGCGCCTAAGTTATTGCCACGGCACAAAGCGACTGGTCAAAAGTAATTAAAAAAATTTCGTTGTTATGAAAACTACGCGATTTTATCAAAACTAACCCATTAATCAATTACAGGTGATTTTTTCCGATGAAAAAAAATTTAATCTTGATGGTCCGGACGGCACTCAGTACTATTGGAGAGATATGAGAAAAGAGCCAAAAAACTTTTCTAAACGAAATTTTGGTGGTGGTAGTTTAATGGTATGGGGTGCTTTCTGTTCAGCGGGAACTCTTACCTTAGCGTTTCCATCCACCAAAATGAACAGCGTAGAGTACATTGGCGTGTTAGAAAATCATCTATTACCTTTCTTGTATATAAACCAAGATGAAAACTGGATTTTCCAACAAGATAATGCTCCAGTATATACGAGTCGGAGGACAAACTCATGGTTTGAAACACACTGCATACCAGTATTAGATCGGCCCGCTTGTTCGCCAGACCAAAATCCGATCGAAAATCTTCGGGGAATATTGGTTAGAAAAATTTACGAAGGTAACCGGCAATTTGACACTGTAGAGGAATTAAAAGTAGCTATTCAACATGCCTGGGAGGAAATATCACCCGAAATTATCCATTCGTTGGTTAGAATTATGCCGAATAGAATTTTAGCTATAGCGAAAAACAAAGGTGGACCAACGAAATATTAACTTTTTTGTTTTTATTTATTTTTATTAGTTTTTTATTGAGTTAAAGTTATTGAAATAAAAGTGGTTATATAGTTATGCAACAAGGCAAATTCAAATATTTATTATTTTTGTTTAAAACGATTGAATATAGTAACGGTTTTTTTTGTATTTTATATATTTCATCCTTACGCAACTTTTTGCATTAAAAGTTTTGAAATTTTTAAATCCGTTATTTTAAAAAATCAAAAAAACGAGTGGTTATATAGTTATGCAACGCACTGTATAAATTACTAACACCTATTCGTAGACATAGAATTATTTAACCAAACATTAACCCTTTTTTAACACTCCTAAAAAACCTGACCTTATAGTATACAAAAATACAAAAATAAAAAGCAGATAAAATTATGTTTTCAGTGTGCTTACACTTGGTCTCATGATACTGGATTCATTCTTTTCCCCTTTACCTACAATGTCGGGTTCGACAAACCCGAAGGGGTTATTTGAATGTAAATAATTATCAGCCAAGAAATATGAATTGTTATGAGAAAAATAAACAAAAGAATGATAATTATAATTAGATAAGTATAATTAGGAATAGATACGATAATAATAATTTATGTATAAAGTGTATAGAATAGAAAGCACGATAAAAAAAATTGCCCAGCACACAAGGCAAAATAATAATTGTCAAAAATCATAATTGTGACAGAATAGGCCATTTTGCTCAATGTTGTTTTAAGCAAAAGTGTGATAATGTAGAAAATAAATTTGAAAAACAAAAAAGGATAATCAATATAAAGGGAAAGAGTAATCATTATACAGAGCAAATTGAAACAAAATATTCAAGGGAAAGGATAGAAGATATTCAGGTAGAGAATTGCATGATTAAATTTAAGATTGATACAGGAGCCGACATTAATATTTTATCAAATAATGTGTTTAGTAAAATCAATCGTGGGTCAAAATTTCTGGAATGTTTTGGGGGATTTAAGATTAAGCCAATTGGTAAAGTGGAGTTGACATTTATAATAGTACCAAGAAAAGAAGCTCGCTCAATTCATTTTTCAGGGTTGACAACAGTGAAGTTGTTAGGTTTAGTCAAAGTTGGAACAGTAAATGTTATTAGTCATGATAGTAAAAATATTTTCATAATGAAAAATTAGGATATATTTACAGGAATAGGGTGTATGCCAAATGAATGTAGCATAAAAATCAAACCGAATGCAGTTACAGTGAAAAAACCAGAACGTATAATCCCTATTAAGTTAATTGAAGAATTTAAAGAAGTGTTTGAAAAGTTAGAGTCACAAGGAATGATTTCGAAAGTAAATCAACCTATCAACCAAAAATTTAGGTCGCATTTAGCTGGAAAAAGTTTTTTATGACATTGAACATGGAACAAAGGTTCAATCAAGTAAAATTAAATGAAGAATCTAATTTTTTATGCAGTTTCAGTTCAATTTTCGGGGTTTTAGCTAAGATTAAATATGCAAAATTGTGGAGGAATACCAGGCGTATTTGTGTATATAGATGATATTTGTATAACAGAGGAAACGGAAGAAGAGCTTGGTCGTAGTTTAGAAAAAGTAATGGAAAGGGCTCGTGAATTAAACGTCAGGTTTAACAAAGAAAACATTTAATATAAATCTGAAAGAATGAGATATTTAGAACATATATTTTCAAAAGAAGGGGTATCTGTAGATGCGGATAGAGTACTGGCAATTGAGAAAATTGATATTCATAAAAGTCGCAAAGCATTACAATCGATATTGGGACTGATTAATTACATGAGGACATTTGTTCCAAATTTATCTGAACACTCGATAAATTTGCGAGAGTTATTAAAGAAGGATAATGAATTTGAATGGAATGAATCATTATCGCGGGATTTAGACAAAATTAAAAAATTAAGTCAAGTCCAGTATTAGGAATATTTAATAAAACAAAACCAGTGGTAGTGCAGAGAGATGCATCTAAAAATAAGTTAGGTGCAGTACTATTACATAGAAATGCAGACAAATAGCGTATGCATACCGATGTCTTTCAACGGCAGAACAAAACTACGCTCATAATAGAGATTTGTTAAAGAAACAAACAATGACCCCGTGTTAAATAAACTGAAAGAATTTATTAGGAATGGTTGGCCAAAGAATCAAGATAGGATTGAGGGACCGGTTAAAGTGTATTATAAAGAAAAAAATGACGAAGATGCACGATTTCACGAAGATCATGTAGGGATTACAAAAACGAGCAAAGCCATTGCTGTTCTGGCCGAATATAAATCATGAAATAACCAATATGGTTTTGTCTTATCAACTATGTGAGAATTATAGAAGAGCAAATGTAAGGGAACCATTTAAATCACATGCAATTCCTTTAAGACCATTTGAAAGTGTAGAGTGTGATATAGGTGAATTAGGTAGTGTGATATTTTTAGTGGTTGTGGATTATTTTAGTAAATGGATGGATATTATAATGGTAAATAATAAAACGTCATATGGCATAGTGATTGAAGCACTAAAAACCAATTTAGTACTCATGGCATTCCAAAAGTATTGGTGTGTGATAATATGGCATTTGCAAGTGACAAATTTAGAAAGTTCTCTAAAGATTGGAACTTTGAATTCGTTACAACTTCCAGATACTCACAGTCAAGCGGTATGTCTGGACGAGCGATACAGACTTTTAAAAATATGATAAGGAAAAATAGGGATTGGATAGTATCGTTACTGGAGTTTAGAAATACGACAGTTACGGATATATAGGTTTATCATCAGCGGAAATATTAATGGGTAGAAGATTTAGAAGTATAATTCCAGGGAGAGACTAGTTATTGGATACAAAAACACAGAGGTATGTAAGGAAAGCTTTAGAAAATAGAAATAGTAAGTCAAAATACTATTATAACAGACGTGTTAGAGATAGAAGTGAATTTCAAGTAGGGAGTACGGTACTTTACAGGGATAATAAAAGATGGTATAAAGCAGTAGTATTAAAGAAATATAAGATATTATAGAATATATGAAATATTTAAAAAAAAAATATTATTGTAAACTTTAATAAAATATAATTGAAATAAAAATGAGTAGAATTAAGGGAAAGGTGTTAACTTTATCAGCATAATATATTATTATGTTATATAATAGACGTACATTGTATGGTTTATAGAGTGAAGTATTGTATAGATCATGTCGGGCTGTCAAGATTATACTGCAAACGAAAATGCTGCCATCTTATGAAAAATGGTATGTTTCACACGTATGCCCTAGTGCATTGATTATGCCGCTAGATGTCAGTCAAAGTGTCTAAAATATAAACAATATATTTGTGATTATCGTATGCAATAATTCAAATTGTACATAAATATACTAAACAACGAACAACATTCCTGTTGGAATTATCTCGAACAATAAAAACAAATTAAAAATAAGAAAAAATCATGGCCGACTATCATTTAATGCACACAATCTGTTGTTTTAAAATATTACATTATTTTTGGTACGTTTAGTATTCTTTTTTCTTTCTTATTTTGAGCTATTTTGTAATTATTGTAATATTTTATGTTTTCCGTTTGAAACGAAATGTTTTTAAGAACAATATAATAAAAAATCTACAGACAATGACTGGTGCTATATACTTTGATCGTGCTGCCTCTTTCGGAAAACATAGCATACTAAATACTTTAATCCTGCCGCCTCTTTCGGAAAACATGATCTATTAGTTATAAGAATAAAACTGTAATAGGCGAAAAGAGGAAGTCAGAGAGATACAGGTGAATTAATAGAAGAAAAGTATAAAAAAATACAAAAATTAAAAGCAGATAAAACCATGTTTAAATGGAACCATCTTCTATTAACCATACAAATGATATAACAATCCACAATATATTTATACTTTTTCCAAATTCATCCTTTTCCAAATCAAATTCAACCGTTGACAATCTAAAACCAAAATTATTTAGAAAAATCCGTTCTTTTTTCATAAAAAATGCTTGGTTGGTGCTTAATAATGCAAGAGTTCATAAGATGCAGGAAGTTCGTGAGCTTATGGATCAGTCAGGCTATATAAAATATAAAATATTTTCAAAAGCTAAATTCAATTTTTCAATCTAATGTAATGTTTGGCCTACAGCCGCCAACGGTAATTTCATCGATATATCCAAGTAGTAATTGTTGCAGTCAGTGGATGTTATGTTTTTAAAGGATTCCAGAATAATATTTGAAGTACCATTACTTTTGCTCGGTTAGCAAATTTCGATAGCTAAGTTTAGTTTTTGAAAATTTTTTTACGATCGGGTTGAGCATAGGCGAGTAAGGCGAGAGATGTAGAACACTATACAGATATTACACTATGAAGAGCCAAATGCATTAGGAACTATCTAATAATAACAATAAAATTTGAGGCGGATAACTATTCCGTAAACCCACAGCGTATAGGTGACTGGCAGCTGTGGTTGTGTCGTTGTTTGGAATGGTTAATGGCTCGATAATAATTGAAATTGGGTCGGAAGTAAGGAGGAAACTGGCAGGAGGCAGTGATTGGATGAATGTTCTGTGGGCTGTGCGCTTCTTTATTGAATTTCCAAATAATTTAACAGTACAGTTAAATCAAATTTGGGATTCTTATTGAATTTGGAAATTTTGTTGCAAAGTTGTTCTTATTAGGAGAAGCACCAAATAAATTTGTAGAAGGAAAAAACGTGAATGGGTGGAAGGCTAAAGTCTTAAAAGTATGACAACTCAGCAATGAGCGAAGTTCGCGTAACTTTATTAAAAGAGTCACCAGGCTACACCATACCTCGAGACCTAAGATGAAAACCTTTGTGTTAACATTGATACAGTATTTGACACATTAAAGGAATATTTCTGTGATTTACCTAATGTAAATGAAAGCTTCCAATACAGACTGCGGATATGTGCATAGAGGACCAATTATATATAATGAATGCTCTTAATAATCGAAGGGGACACTTTGTGGAATTATCTTTATGGCCTTATTCGATTGGTGTAGATATTATTCAGATTATGACAAAGAGAAGTTATGCTTGATGAATGGAAAGTGACCACGGTATGCCCTATCTTTAAAAAAGGAAATCGCTCAAAATACGCTCAAAACTCACGAAACATCTCGTGACATCTCGATATACATTAGGTATTTTTGGGTTTAAAACCAACGGAAGATTATGTTTTGGGAAGATCTGTGGGATCTTCCCAAAACATAATTTTCCGATGGTTTTAAACAATAACAATATAAATGATCACTGGTTTTAGAGACTTAGATGCAATGGATTTTATTAGTGGTGACGTCACATTTAAGGGAGTGACGAGTTTTCGATACGTCCCTTGTCGAGTCCATAACCACCCCGCCTTGGACTACTGTTACTTCATCAATGCCAAACATTTTTGTTTGATCTCGAGTTGTTTCTCGAGTTTTTAAAACCGAAATAAAGGAATGGGCTTGATGGAGTACCATAAATTGACCTAAAAAACTGGCATTTATCTCTAGCTAAACCTCTTAGCAAATTGTTTCAAAAGTCAATGACATTCCCTTTATCTAGAAAACAGCTAATATTCAACCGGTTATTCAACGAGTATATTATCAACCGGAATTTTTACCTTAATATCTCAAAAGGCTTGCATTTTTATCAAATTTTCAATATGGATATTTGAGAATCATTTTTCAGGCGATTTAGTAAGGTGGAATAGTACTTTCTATACGATTTGTTACTACATTTTATAAACTCTTAAAAATAAAAAAAGTTTCGATAAAACTATGGTTACTATCATTGATATTATGAGATAAAATATAAGACATGTTAAGTAATATTTGTGTGCTCACTATATTTACGATATAACTTGATCGATTATGCGTATGATCCAATTAAAGAAACATAATAGCACACCATATGTAAGTCAATCTCAAATATACATATATAGTTTTTCTCGTTTTAAGTCACACTACAAAAATTTGTTACAATATTTTTCTTAAGCAAATCGAAAATAATTACCATGTTCAAGGTAAGACATTTTATTTTTTGTTTTTTTTTTTTTTAAATCCCCACAAGCTTTTATTTTCTTAACTTTTGTTTTCATTCCGAATGCAACTTACTCTTTATACGACTTTAACGAACTTATAACATTCACTTTCAATATGAAAAATAAAATCGTACAATCGATACGAAAATATTAGTTCATTGTTCAATTTTTAACAAAGTAACCGTGTATTAAATAGTTTAAGTAAACATTCTGTGATCAAAACAAAAAATCGCGATCAATATTTCCTTGAGTTTAGTTTTTTTGGAGTTATGAACCTGTGTTAGAATTTTATTGTGTATTGTTTAAAATAAAAAACTATGAAGACATAAATCACGATAGTAAATATTACTATTATAAATAAATATAAAAATATTTTGGTGTGACAGTTTTTTTTTTGCCTACTTAAGCCAAAAATAAAAATGAAATTTCAAATTCTGTTTAAATTTGTGTTAATCATATGCTTGTGCCACCAAACATTTTGTGCAAACGTAAATAAAGCGGCAGCGTCAACGACACAAAAATCAAAACAAGTGAAAAAATTAAATGAAAGTGGTAAGAAATGTTGTTGGTGTTGATTAAAAGAAAAATTACATATTTTTTTTAAAAAGTCTACCTTTTTTTTAAATATATACATAAATATGACTAAAACTAAAATTAAGTAATACGTATAATAGTGAAAATTTCCTACTATTTATGATAAGTGGAATGAAAAGATTTAATAAATCTACAAGTTTTTGTAAGAGGTCTGTGATTTCTTTTAAGACCGTGATGAATGGATAGAAAAATTTCTTATCTCGATTCGGTCATCTTTATGGTTATTGTGTTGCGTGTTTATTACTAAACTGATATAATTGTAATACACTAGTGAACCATGAACTGTTGTACATGATTTGTATTATTACATTTTGAATTGAATAAGTGTGACCTTCAAATATTATTGTAGTTGTTAAAGTGAAGTGTCCGATTTTTAATATTTTCAAAACATTCATTTTTATTATTGAACTTAAACATTTGAGTTTTGTGTATAAAGTGAAAGGTTGTTGATCTTTTCAATTATTAGGAGGATTGTTTAAACAAATTCTCCAATGTTTTGTAATTAAAGACAGCAGCAAGAATTGAATGAATAATATTAAAGGCAATTCAAAAATATCTATAGCAAAATTGAATTTCACAAAGGAAAAACAAACATACGGATAACAGCAGAAGATAAGTCAAAACCACTTGTTTCTTAATTGGTTGTATCCACAAAAGGCTGTACAAATAAGAGAACCATCAAGATAAAATCCAGGAAAAGACCAAACGTCTAGCAATTTTTTATAAATTGTAATAGCCAAGAAAATGGAAGTTATAGGTTAAAAGCTAACTGTTACACAATTTATTCATTTAGTCATTTATTACGGCTGGCGCGTAATCTAGAGGTCTAATTTTCACTTTTCACAATGCGTCAAATGTAGGCTTCCAAGTTCTCAATTGTTTCTGATTTATCGGCGTAGACATGCGACAATAATGCCATCCAATTGAGACACGAAAAAGTAGTAATCATCTCACCGTTGACTGTTACATTCTTGCATCAGTATCATTTTTGAAGAAATATTAATCAATGATTCCACCGGCCCATAAAGCGCACCAAACGGTGATTTTTCTGGATGAAATGGAGTTTTGACAATGAATACTAATTTGATCTATTCATGATGAATTGTTAAACCAAACTTACCTCAATAGAACCGAGAACTGTCAAAACGGATATCACAGAAAACACATTTTACAGTTCATCTTTTGGGTTCACATTCTCAACTATTTTATAAGAGATTTGAGAGCATTGGACCTGTCGGTAAAGCTAAATCGTTGCCACAGGACCAGCTATTTTACCTTTACCTTGACAATAATAATTCTCATTCTGATTTCGGAAGTAACTTCGGAGGAAAACATCAGAAAATTCGTAGCGAGATGAAAAAACAAAAAGTTGACAACAAAGGAGAAGAAAACGGAAAAAACAAATACCAAGTTCTAGTAAATTCAAAAAACGTGTATTAGTGCGTGCGTGATCGGCGTGCTGCACGGCTAAAACGTAAAAAAATAGAGGCAGGGGATTATTACAATTTCTTTTTAAATTAAGACGCCAGCAAACAACTCTTAGGGCTTCATATTGCAAAATAAGTGCGGATTCGATTTTTTAAATTATTTTGAAGATCGGCGGAAACTAATTTTACAAAATCGAAAGCAGAATAGGTAATCTAACCAAATCGAACCAAATTTTCTAGAGCTGATAGCAACCACAAAGTCGCTGCCAAAAAGGCTTAAGGAATTAAGATTTTCAGTACCAGAGATTGATGATTTCTTTAACATTTTTTTTGCAGGATAGGCAGTAAAATTGTTGTTGTATTTTTATACATCAGTTTTTTTTCAGTACTGGGTCTTCTAACAAATTTACTTTTAAAAAAATGCCTGAATTCTAAAACAATCCAGAATATAAAATATTGCAGAGAAATAAACATAGTAAAATATTTTCGGTGAAAAAGAGCGCCAAAACGTGGCTAAAAAACCTCAAAATCGAAAATTTTGACCGATAAAATAATGACCGATGAAACCATACGAATGTGAATGCAAGAAAAATCATTAGCACTATGATACTGGTATTCCGCGTTTTAGTTCAGAAACAATTTTTACCGAGTGATAGATTTTTTGGTCAATTCATCAGATCAATTAGGAATACATCAGGAGATCTGGTTTTCGGTACATTGACCAATTTCATGATGAGCTACTCATTAGTTTACCCCGCATAGCTTATTGAAAACGAAAACCTGGAATCACCTGGTCATCGAAAATAGGGTCAACGAAAATCTATAAGAGGTTTAACCACTCGTTCGTAATTATTATGCAATAGTCAATAATACATAACTAATCTACTTTTATCTGGAACTACGAGTCACAATTACGTACATCATAACTAAATTAATACGTGATAAAATAATAACTATAATTACAGTAGCACCTGCAGTAACATAACACTATATTCTAAGGTACGAGTGTAGTTCATTAAGTCCATGATAAAAAGAAAGAAGATAATTGGACAAAACTTATTTTGTTTTCCACTTTAGTCACCTTAGCTCGATACATTTAGTCTCTTGTTTTTGCTGTTTTATAATCAGGAAATAATCGCTGCAGCCAAATTGGGCAAATATGGTGGATTCGGAAACAATTTATATCCTAACTCGTGGAATTTAGCCATTGTGAGTACACACTTATGCACACGGGTCTTGTCTTGACGAAAAAGAACTTTTTTCTTCACCAAATTGATTCGTTCTTTTTATAAATCATCGTAATCATCACGAGGCCAGGTTATTCGCCTTTTAACGTAAAGTGGCTGACACCTAGCAATTTTTTTCAAAACTTCGGTAAAGGTACTCAAGTAATAATAGTTATTTGCTAATTAAAGTTGCCTAATTCTAGTTGAATATGCATTATGACATATAAACAATTGCTGACCACATTTGGCTCTTATAGTGCATAGCGCCGCCCACGGCACTTTAAAGGCGAATATGCTGTCAAATGATGTAAAAACTGAACTATATCAACCAAAATCTGTGTAAAATTTCATGGCCTACTTACAGATAGTACTTTCTAAATGTTGTATTTGCGATTGAGACGCGATGTATTATATTAACCATGGACTTAATGAACTACTTTCATACTTTAAGAAATCGTGTACTCGTAATATAACTGTAAAACGAATGGTGTTTATGTGGTCGATAATCTATAAATTATAATTAACGTGTAATTAACATATTTCCGGAAGCTGATTATTATCGGGAACGTGCTTTAATTTTGAGGAATTTTCAAAATTAAATTAAATTGTTGCTTTATTTAACGAAACGTGGCAAACGTATTCCATACCGAAAAACGACTGCCTTTTGAGACTATATCAACGAATTGATCAATTTTTCGGTATCTTTAAAAGAAAGATGTAAACGTTAGAAGAACTTTCTATTTCACGTTTCCAAGTATTTTTTGACAGGCCTTGCAATATGAGACCGAGCATTACCATGGTTAAGAATAACATTATATCACACAACACCTAGATGCTTGCCCTTTGATTTTTATGCTTATCGTTGCTTACCAATTTTCATTACCAGTATAGCTACTAACAAATTAAAAT